>CM050216.1:17608190-17630690 GCA_027475355.1 Coilia nasus | reverse complement strand
TGTTTACTGGAGTAGTACAGACCCAAACGACAATACAAAAACGCGCAAAAAGTGATTTTTGCATAATATGGCCCCTTTAACAGGAACCCTGCCTGGTTACAACATGAAAAACCCCCCAGTTATGGTAATGGCAAACCCCACTGTCTGAGATATTACAGCACTCAGATCCAAGGCTTTCCTTTTAGAGATAAATTATAGATCAAAATCCTTCCCGTTCCTTTCACAATTTCTCCCCTTCTCACTCTTTCCTCCCTCTCTCACTTTCTCTGTCTCTCTTGCTTTCTCTCTCTCTCTCTCTCTCTCTCTCTCTCTCTCTCTCTCTGTCTTTCATTCTCTCATCTCTCCTTGCTCTCTCTGGGGGGCTGAGCAGTAATGAGGGGAGCGAAAGCACATGAAAAGATAATCATAATCTTTTGGTCAGAATGAGAAGTGTGAGGTGCTGTCATTAAAAAGCTCTGCCGCGTGGGCGGAAATTTCTGTATGCGGACCGCGTCGGAGCAAACAACCAAACTTTCCATCCCCTCATTTGCTCTTTCTCTCTCTCTCTCTCTCTCTCCATCCCTTCTCGCTATCGTTTTTTTTTTTAAATACTTATTACTTCTTTCCATATAGCAACATTGGCCCACCTTCTCCCAATCTCTCACCCCATTAGGGCCATGTAAATGATTCTACATGGACTGATTTAGCTGTGTCTGCTGTTAGTGACTCTGCTTACGCACTTCTGCAGCCACTGGATGTATTTTAATGAGATCAGTTACCATCCAAGCCAGGCCCCATTAAAGAGGCATTTCAGCCATCACCTTTCGTTATTTATTTCCTGCTGCTGTTGGTGCAGTTCACCTCTGGAGAAAAGAAAATTCTCTAGACCATTCTGAAATGGCTGTCTTACAATGCAGGGGTACGCTATACACGTATTTCTGAGCAGTAATTGACACAGGGTTTATTGAAACACTGTATCAGTGGCTGTAGCTTCATTAGCCAAACTAAGCTGTTTGGACAGACATATTTCCTCTATAAATTTCCATTATGAATGAAAAGTCCTCCAGCTACTTTTCGGCTTGATTTGGTTTTGCCAAAGCACGCAATTATTAACTTGCAATAGCCGTCAGCACAATTGCCACATGCTAGTTGAAATGGTAAGTTTATCAGCTTTATAAGACACCCTCTTCAAATAATGTTGCAAAATATGCAGTATAATTGTCATGTTTAAATTGTAGATTTGAATTGTGGCTTTAGCCTTGCTTCACTTGTGTATTTCATGCTGTACATCAGCCGCCAAGGTAATTGTACATTTGTGACGCTAGTTGCGTTTAATAGTAATATTATTTCAATCGTGAATGTGCACCTTGGGAAATAACAGCTTGTTATTCTCTATGCATGCTCTGTGCTTTAATATTTCAAAAACTCTTTCCATGGTGGACATGTGAAATGACATAATGACAGCATTTTCAGGGCCAGTATCCACTATTGGTCACAAGGCAGGACAACATAATGTCCCATAACCAATATACATAAAACATGGACCAATGTTTTGGGTCAAAAAATGTGACACCTTCATCTATTATAATAGTTCACCTGAAGAGTGTTAGCATAGGCCTAGTACATTGTGTCACTGCGTCATTGCATCATTATGTCATTGCGTTATTGTGTTCTTCCGCTACGGCAACGCTGGACTTCAAGAAATGTTGTCTTGTGTTTGTCTTGTCAAATTGTGAAGCACTATGAGCTGCATCTTGTATGAATTGTGCTACACAAGTAAAGTATTATTATTATTATTATTATTATTATTATTATTATTATTATTATTATTATTTTTATTACATGTTTGAAAAATCAGCATTGCTTCCAAAAAGTTCACAAAGGTGCTCTCTGATTTATTGTACTTAAGTTTAGTACAATTAGAGATGTTTTACACACAGAGAAGGGAACATACTGTAAATGGGTCTTAATGAGGTGAAATTACAGTGCTTGCACTGCTGTGTGTACCACTACAAAGAGCCAGTTGCATTTATTGGACACGACATAACTGATGTTGCATCTCACTCGATCATTCTGTCCACTTCCTCTGTGAACACAGCTATAGCCACTCAGTGACATCTGGTGCATGTACAGTGCAAGTCATTAAGAAGAATGATGTCTTCTTCAGGCTTATTTAAGTGAAAGAAAACATTTTCTCCATCTGCATCAAAGTTAAACACAGATTCACATGATGTGCTTTAACTATTTGACCACCCTATGTGGATATACTGATCTCTGCTCATTCATTTAGAGCAGACTTCTACTGTAATCTTGTTAGCCTTAAACAGCTGCCTGGGGGCATTGCCAAGATGGCTGCCAGGTGGCACGATGTGCCCATAAGGACCTTATAAGGTCATTTAGGCACAGCATGCATGCACTTTTACCCAGCAGTCACTGTATAATGTTAGTTAGGTCTGCAAGTGACTCCTGCCCCTAGGTCAGTCCAAGAACAACATAATCGAAGTCTCCTCCATTTCCTGTGTTTATTGCTTGTTTTTAAGCATGGCTTCGGACATTAAGTTTCAAAGTGGGATGCTATGGCCCACTAGGCTTCTGGCTGTCCTGCTTGTCTCACCCTAGGGTTGCAGGGGTGCTAGGTAGCTGGACTTGTTCCAGTTTGCGATGTCTTCTGAACCTAAAAGGCTGCATTCTCTGCTGCGTAGGAGGCCATCTTTACTTTGGATTTTCCACACATTCAGCACGGCACCCAGAACATCCAACTCCAAACAAGGTTTATGCAATACTGATGACTGACTTACTGTAGGCCCATCTCACTCTTTCTGTTCTTTGCTATTTATTTAATAAAACTGGTTTTCACCTTCACAAAGTCATAACAGTGGCTGTATGTATTTGTGTTGTATAATAAAAGTGCTGGTCAAAGTTCACCCAATTTGAATTTTGAATGCTGTAGAAGCCTCCTATGAGCCTCCTCATACATACTCAAGCATTCACTCTTTTCTCTGAAACACATGACAAACAGTGCCTCTGAACACAAAAACCACAAGGTCATGTGCCCCACAGTATGACTCCAATGTTAAGCACGCCCTTCCAGCAGCAATAGGTGGGTTTTACTGCAAGAAATGAAAATTCAAATAGACTTGCTATAGCAATACAGGAATGGATTCTGTGGCATTCTATCTATCTATCTATCTATCTATCTATCTATCTATCTATCTATCTATCTATCTATCTATCTATCTATCTATCTATCTATCTATCTATCAATCTATCTATCTATCTATCTATCTATCTATCTATCTATCTATCTATCTATCTATCTATCTATCTATCTGTCTGTCTGTCTGTCTGTCTGTCTGTCTGTCTGTCTGTCTGTCTGTCTGTCTGTCTGTGTATCTACCTGCCAAAACTAAACCGTACAGAAATGATAGAGAGATTGTTGCATTTCTTTTGCCTCAGTGGCACAGGACTGGGAGCCACATCCTGTTAGCCAGTCTCTCTCTCTCGTGCTGGAGCTGTTCTCCAAACTCTGCAACAGAAACAAAGCTGTACACTGACAGTGTAAATGTAAACCAATCTCCAATCTTCATGCCTTGCAAAACAAAGACATGAGTAGGGTTATAAGGAGAATGGAAGGTTCTAGCTACGAGAGAGGACAGTTCCTCCTGCAAAATTGTTTTTTTTAGAGTAGAGCCATTTCTCTTTTTACTCGCTCATTTTGCTACATTTTTTTTTTTTTTTCCCAAGGCCAGTTCCCTGTTTGTTCCAGGCCTGCTCTGTGTTGCTAAAGCGTCCATTAATGAAAAGGTGCATAAGTTCCTTCCCCCCCCACCCCGATCGGAAACAGCTGTGCAGTTGCAGCACAAATGAAGGCTGTGGGGCTGAAGGGTTTAGTGGGCCACTTAGAGAACCGTGTGGTGGGGGTGGGGCGGGGAGCCAGACTGGAACCAAGCGTGCACTGTAAGGGCCCCCTGCTGAAAGACGACACCGTGTCTTTTTTTCCCCACACATAGACTTGTTTAAAGCGTGATTTTAAATTCTCCGCCTGTGAGCAAATGGAGCCATTGCCCGTCAACACAAACAGAGCCCCGGTGCGTCCTCCTCTCATCTCAGCACACACATCTGCCTGCCTCCCGCAAACGCAAACGCACAAGCACCACTTCAATTACCATATAATTATTGCACTGCGAGGGGTGCACATTAAGGAACACAGTTTTATTTAATTCAGTGGAGGAAAAATAACCTGAGCAAATGAAAGCCATCTGATCCACAGCGCCTTGTTCAAATGAACCTGCTGATTATTATACTGTAAGTGGCAGTGGCACAAATGTTGGAAAGAATAAATGATATGAATAAATAAGAATAAATGATATGTGTTAATAATATGTTTGCTAAGGAGAGATTTGTGTGTGTGTGTGTGTGTGTGTGTGTGTGTGTGTGTGTGTGCGCGTGCGTGCGTGTGTATGCATTTGTATGTATGTGTATGTGTCCAAGCCCACCTCTGTTTGTGTGTGTGTGTGTGTGTGTCTATGTGTGTGTGTCTGTGCATGCATGCATAAGTGTGTCTGTGTTAAACACATCTAGGAAACAGCTGCCAAACAGTACACTTTGACCTCTGACCTGGTCCTTTAATCCCAGCTTCTACACAGTGAAGATCATGCGGTGTTGCTTGGCAACAGAGTAGAGTCATGGTGGGGGTGATGGGAACATCTGGATAAGGTACTTACTGTATGATTGCACAAAAGTCACTCCTAATAGCAACCCAGCATTTACATTTAAACAAACATGGCTTCACTTTGGCTGCCACCCACAACTTGAGTGATTAATTGCATATGTTTTGCCTGGGCCACACAGCCCATTGTAGACATTTGTGTAATTATGTAGATTAAGTGCTGGAGCCCCCTGTCATATCTGTCTCAGTGATTTTAATAAATGCAGTTAAGCCTCCACTCCATAAATATCTGAGTCCTCACAGGGAGAAAAGCTTCTCTCAGATGTTTAGTGAAAGTGTTCAAACACAGCAGAAAAGCTTATCCACACAAATTAAAACAGCCCTGGAATGATCGCCTGCAGAAATGCATGCATTTTGTTTTTGGAAACAGAGCAAACAGTGGGAAAAAAACTGGGGGAACTTGGATTCTATCGAAGGTGGAAAGCACTAGTTTGGAAAGAGGTTTGGTCACTTAAATGTTAATCGTACTCTAACCATGACTCCACAACACACATGTAAGTGTATGGCATTCCATAAATAAGGCTAAACCCATGCATTCTTATGTACACACACACACACACACACACACACACACACACACACACACACACACTCGCACACACACCTACAGACACATACCTGCACCCACATACACACTACACGCATGCGCGCCCACACACACACACGCACACACACACACACACACACACACACACACACACCACACACACAATAGCTACATAAACCCTTGTGGTGCCACAGGCATCTTCTCCATCTCAGGCCCTATGGCAACTCCATGAGCTGATTGAATGTTTTTTTAATCTTTCTCTCTCTCTCTCTCTCTCTCTCTCTCTCTCTCTCTCTCTCTCTCTCTCTCTCTCTCTCCTATTTTCTTTCTTTTTCTATCCTGTTCTCTCCTTTTCTCTGTGTCTCTCTTCCTCTGATCCTCTTTTTTGGCTGGAAGAAATTTGTGCCATTTTTTTTTTTTCACCGTCAGTTGTTTCAGGATTATTTCTCGCGAGTGCTCTGATCTGATTATGGAGAAAGATAGGTCAGCTTACGTAACTTCACAGCTCACTTGCTCTTTCCCTCCTTTCCTCCCACCCCCTTTTGCCATCTCTCTGTCTCTCTCTCTCTCTGTTTCTCTCTCTCTCTCTCTGTCTCTCTCTTTCCTGCTTTCCACTCCACCTCCCATGCACACATTCATGTATGTACAAACATAGACGGCTTTTTACATCCAGGCAGCGATTCTCTTGAGAGAATGAAATAACCTACGAAGAAGAAGCCATCTGTCTACCTCACTGTCTGTCTAGCTACATCGACAACTCAGCTTTGCATTCAGGCAGTGCTTCTCTTAACAGAATGAAATAATCTATGAGAAGAATTTGTCAATTTATCTCTGTGTGTTTACCTTGCTGTCTCTCCATCTATGTCTCCACCTCAATCTTATGTGTGCCTATCTATGTGAAGAGTTCAGATGCAAAAACCTCTAAAAAAGTCTATTTGCAATGAATTTACAGCAATTTATTAGATATATAATATATTACTACTAATTAGTTAAGTTACTAATCCTGACCAGTTAAGTTACTAATTATTTATACTAATATATTAAGTTAAACTTTACTATCAGTCCACCTCCAATTGGAATGCTTTGGCTTGATTTGTTTTTACTTGATAATAATATTTAAAATGCAGTTTGATAGAAATTACTTGGGAATTGTTATCTGAATTTTTTGCATATTGAAAATGGACTCAGAGCGTTCTGCATCTGAACTCTTCATGTATTTCCCTGACTCCACCGCACTGTTTGCGTATCTGTGAGCAAATATGCAATGCTCACACCACAGTGTTCACTATGCAGTGCACTAGGCAGGGAATCACCCAGTGTAATTGACACGCCATGTACTGTAGTACACTATGTAGGGGACGAGTGGACGATGGTTTCACAGAGTGCCTACATTTCTGTGTCAGCATTGGCAGGCTTCTTCCTGTCTGGGATGCTTCTGCAAAGGTGTCACAAGGAAGTGGGAATGGAGGGTGTGCAAGGTGTGTGTGTGTGTGTGTGTGTGTGTGTGTAAGGTGTGTGTGTATGTGTGTGTGTGTGTGTGTGTGTGTGTGTAAGGTGTGTGTGTGTGTGTGTGTGTGTGTGTGTGTGTGTAAGGTGTGTGTGTGTGTAAGGTGTGTGTGTGTGTGTGTGTGTGTGTGTGTATCTGTGTTTGTCTGTATGTGTGTCAGTATGTATGTGTGTGGGTGTGTGTTTTTGGGGGGAGGCGGTTGACCGGTGTATGGGTCATGGCTCTTGGCTACTCATGCTGGAGTAGGCACTGACCTCCTGGAACGCCGTCTGCCAATCACCTGGCAGCGAGCAGATGGCGCACGAGGCACAGCACCTGTGATAGGTTGAGCTGTTGACAGCACGAGGCACAGCACCTGTGATAGGTTGAGCTGTTGACAGCACGAGGCACAGCACCTGTGATAGGCTGAGCTGTTGACAGCACGAGGCACAGCACCTGTGATAGGCTGAGCTGTTGACAGCACGAGGCACAGCACCTGTGATAGGCTGAGCTGTTGACAGCACGAGGCACAGCACCTGCGATAGGTTGAGCTGTTGACAGCACGAGGCACAGCACCTGCGATAGGTTGAGCTGTTGACAGCACGAGGCACAGCACCTGTGATAGGTTGAGCTGTTGACAGCACGAGGCACAGCACCTGCGATAGGTTGAGCTGTTGACAGCACGAGGCACAGCACCTGCGATAGGTTGAGCTGTTGACAGCACGAGGCACAGCACCTGCGATAGGTTGAGCTGTTGACAGCACGAGGCACAGCACCTGTGATAGGCTGAGCTGTTGACAGCACGAGGCACAGCACCTGTGATAGGCTGAGCTGTTGACAGCACGAGGCACAGCACCTGTGATAGGTTGAGCTGTTGACAGCACGAGGCACAGCACCTGTGATAGGTTGAGCTGTTGACAGCACGAGGCACAGCACCTGTGATAGGTTGAGCTGTTGACAGCACGAGGCACAGCACCTGCGATAGGTTGAGCTGTTGACAGCACGAGGCACAGCATCTGCGATAGGCTGAGCGGTCAACAGCGTGGCCATGAAGATGAGCGAGAGAGCGTGAGAAGAATGAGGTGTGTTTGCCTTGGCCTCCATAGGTGTGTGTGTGTTCCAGTGCTTACGCTTGCTGTCTGTCTCTTATTTATTTCACATTCTCTCTCTTTCTCTTTGTCTCTCTCTCTGCCTCTCTCTCTGCCTCTGTTTATCTCTTTCTTCTACATTTACAAGTTCCTGTGCACACACATACACACACACATACACACACACAGCATTAAACCGCATGTCAGAGTGTATTAATTAAAGGTAAAGTTGCAGCTTCATTAGTCAGTAAACCTGATGATGGCATCTATACTTCAAAAAAAAGAAAGAAAGAAAGAAAGAGAGGCATAAGAGTGAGGGAGAGCAGGAGGAAGACAGAAGTAGAGAGAAAAGATAGAAAAGAACTTGACTATCATTTGACCTCTTTCTCAATGCAAGTTTCTGCCTGTCTCAGCTCGTATTTCCATTACATTTTAGACAGACTTTGGGACAACATAGCACAAAGAGAGAACAGCAACTCTGACAGATACATTTGTAACGTGGTCTTCAAAACATACAGGTCTCAGCAAAATAGTCATCATCAAAACATAGTTATCAAACAATTTTGAGGGAATCTGTGTTAACCTGACAAGATTTTGTTTAGTAAGGTAAATGGTGTCATACTCTCAACCCAAACATGCTGCAGGCGGAGTGTTACAACGTTTGCAAACCTTTAACTCCTCATCCTTCTAAGAAATTACTTTTTTAACAGGCATTGTCAGCAGCAAAATACGTTTGGCCTTAAAGATTTACAATAACACGATGGCTCATCTATTTCAATGTGGAATTTTTACAGCTTGCTGATTTTATAGCTAACTCTGGATCATTTTGAATATTCCAAAGTAAAGCTCTAAATCAGAGATCATTTTTACTATGTAAGAAGGGGTGCCTTTTTACGCACGCACTTTTTCTCTTTCACACACATACATGGGGCACAGCGGTTTGGGGGTATTACGCCCAAAATGTGTAGTCTAAGCATGCACACACTCTCTCTCTTACACACACACACACGCGCACACACGCACATGCGCACACACACACTCTCTCTCTCACAGACACACACACACACACACACACACAAGTACACACAAACTGTGGTGAATCACAAGCTGTCTTGGAATTTCCTATCAGAGGGCCTCTGGTGCTGATGTCATTGTTTGTTTAGTTTTTATCTTTTGAAGATTAATCTTATTTAGACCTTTTCACCATCAATTTCTTTGACTTGTCATGTGTGAGATTGCTTTCTCTGGCTTACTGACTCTGGCTTACTGCTCTGCCTTCTTTTATTCCTTTCCTATTATACACATTCTGCTAGGGTTTGATCTCAATATTCTCACTGGATTGGTTCACATGTATAGAGAGAAAAAGTCCAAGAAATTGAAAATACATGGCATACACACAGATGTACACACCGCCTGCAAACACACACACACACGCACACACACACACACACACACACACACACACACACACACACACACACACACACACACACACACACACACACACACACACACACACACACTCACACACACACACACGTGCGCACACAGACAGATTTTCCCCCGGGCAGACTGTGAATTTTATAGGTTATAGTATTTGACACAGTATCTAATAGGCCTCGTGCACTGAGCATCCTAGATATAGACTGGTTGTAAGCAGAAGCCTTACAGAAATCTGCAACATAACAACAGGCTCTCTGCAGGCTCTCTGCATTTATTCCTAATAACCTGGATCAGAAGGAGATTGAAATCAATATTCATTATCTGCAAAGCAACTGAGGCAGCGGGACAGAACAGATGCAATTCGACCTCGTTTTCCCCGCCAGTTCTATCTGATGTGACTGGCGGCCCATTTCTGGTCCCTGTGGACCCATCGCCACTGCTTCTGCTTCTGCCCCTCCCGCTCCCCATGCGTGAAACACAAGCCTGTTGGACACTGTGGGAAATGCACCGCCGATCAAAGCAATTAAAAGACGGGAGCAACAGAGCCACAGAGCCACGGCGTCAGGCCGGCTGCACCTGGGCAGATCGCACTGTGGTGCCACACAATGAGACTTGACAGTTTTTTGTTTTTGTTTTTTTTTTTTTTTAACCAGAGGTGTCAGTGGTGGCTTCGGAAAGTAAAAATACTCTGTCATGTGTTTTGATCCAACCACTTTCTGAACCCGCTGATCATAATCAGACAGGTAGATCTGGTAGTTGGAGGTAGATCTAATTAGTTAGCTCACCTGTGTTACATTCACAGACAGAGGGAATAGATGGCAAGATTTTGGAGTTGGGACTGACACCTCTGTTTTCTGCCCATTGTAGTCCACAATGTACTTGCGCCACGTACGCGACAACAGAGCCAAATGATACTGTTGCATCTCAATGCCAGGGCATATTTACTGTACTATTCAACTCGGTACGCTAGGCATGCTGTCCATGTCTGACAGGGTGGTTTATTCCCAGTGTTTTTATTTACCTTATACTTATTCTCCTTGGTTACACTTTATTTGAAGGTGTCTACATAAGGGTGACATGAGCCCTTTATAAACATGACATGACACATATCAGGAACATTAATGACACTTCATTTTTGTTTATGACTGTTGTCATAGGTGTCATTTAGGTTTTTTTGCAGTGTCTGCATCCAAACAAATATCAACTTAACATTTCATAAATCGAATGACACTTAATGACCAGTCATAAACATGAAAGAGGCGTCCTTATTATTTAAAAAAATGTGTAACGTCATGTTTATAACATTCCTAAATCACTCTTATGTAGACACCTTCAAATAAAGTGTTAACGTTTACTTTTGTCCTTTTAAGCATTTACACTAATTTTATCTTTTATGTTTTCACATATTGTTCTTTGCTTGTATTTGTGTTAAGCACATTGAATTGCCTCTGTGTATGAAGTGCGCTACACAAATAAACTTGCCTTGCCTTGCCTTGCCTTGCTGATAAACACTACTACAACAATGGGTGGGCTAATGACTAAACAACTCTGCGTCAGAACACTTCAGATACAGTACTACAGTTATCAGTGGTGATGGAGACAAAGACTTGTTTGTGCCAACATGTTTGACTGGAGCAGCTGGGTTGTTAGGCTTGTTAACTCTCTTAAGGAGCTTTGCGGATATGTAACAAAGCTTAATTGTGCCCTTTTATTGGCATTTGAATTTGAGAGATTGATGAGAAAGATTGAGTCATGCACACTCCTCCACCCCCTTTCATCCGGCCAGATACAATGATGACTTATACCGAGTAAATACTAGAGGTGAATAAGACTGCCGAATACTGTGTGTGTGTGTGTGTGTGTGTGTGTGTGTGTGTGTGTGTGTATATGTATGTGTGTGTGTTTGTACGAGGATACACACATAGGGTTAAGGTCAGGGGAAGAGAACTAGTTTATGTAAGTCTCTCTATTCATGCTCCAGGCCTGCATGATTGTGTGTGAGACATCTGGCTATTAAAATCTGTAAAGGTTTTTTTTATTTACCTGAAAAAAACAACCCAACTCTTTGTGTGCAGAGAGTGTGAGGGTTAAAAAGCTGTAAGGGTAAGCTGTAAAGGTACTGCATCGCCTGTACTACCGATATTTTTGTTTCAAACACTACTGTACACAGTGTCACTGTTATCAGAGTAGTAAGCCGCAAAACACCTATGCTATTTCCACAGTAGTAGGTCTCCGTTTATCTTAAAATTACCACAGTAGATAGCAATATTATAAAATTGCATGTTGCACGCGCTTGTCTGTGTGTGTGTCCATGTAGGTGTGATTGAGTGAGCAAGAGAGAGAGCAAGAGAGAGAGAGAGAGAGAGAGAGAGAGAGAGAGAGAGAGAGAGAGAGAGAGAGAGAGAGAGAAATAGAGAGAATGAAAGAATGTGTGTTTGTGTGAGCCTGCTACATCTGTTATGTCACATGCGCATGACACACTTCACTAAGCTTTGACATAAATGTGTTTGTACAATAAAATACACAAAACCACGTGCACACACATGCACACACACACACACACACACACACACAGAAAACACACACACGCAGACTCAGAAAACACATACACACACAAACACGCACGCACACACGCCCACAATCACCTAGAACAACACACACACACACAGAAAACACATACACACACAAACACATGCACACACCCACACCCACACACATACACACACACAAACACCTAGAATATCACACACACACACACACACACACACACACACACACACACACACACACACACAGAAAACACATACACACACAAAACACACACACAGGCACAAACACACATAGAAAATACACACACACACACACACAAACATAAGAAGCGCATTTCCCATTTCACACTCTGTTTATCAGCAGTCTTCAGGGCCACTGATTCAGGGCCACTGATGTGACCAGCACAAAGTGTTCACTACTTGCTGCTTCTTCCTCTGAATGGAAAGATACAGGGATCTGGTGTGGAGCTGAGAGTTGAAGCAAGAGAACTAGTGCCATCCGAAATAGCTGGCAGGGTTATAAGGTTTGTATAAGTGTGTGTGTGTGTGTGTGTGTGTGTGTGTGTGTGTGTGTGTGTGTGTGTGTGTGTGTGTGTGTGTGTGTGTGTGTGTGTGTGTGTGTGTGTGTGTGTGTGTGCATGTGCGCACATGTGTGTGGGCATGAAATTATGTGGTGACTTTGATGGAAAATCGGTGTGTCATGAAAGGGAACACACACACACACACACATAAACAAACACACACAGCTGTCTGTTAATTACACAAAACAAGTTTGTCACAGACCAAATGACTTGACAAACAGACTGGCAATTAATGAGCAGGTGAATGGACAAAATGCCCTTTTTGTCCAACTGATCTCACAAGCCATTAACCAACCTCCAACTGACAAACCGATTCTACAGACTCAGCAGACAACACCGGAGAAACTGCACAAACAATGTCGACAAACAATACTATTTATATCAAACAAAGAGCAAACCAAATGGCAAAGAGCACTCCAATCCCTTAAACACACTTTTCAACAAGTCAGTTTGAACAGATTCAACAGGGCTCAAGGCAAACAAGCCATTTGAAGTGCACAATGCCAAACTCATTCATAGTTTCTACACAAAGGGGTTTTCTAGTCCAAGTGCTTAAGAGATCAAAATGGCAGGCTCCGAGATGCCAAGAAGTGTTTTTTGGTCTGTTCGTTGACTTTATTCGTTTTTAGTCCATTTGTTTTGGTGTCAACATACTGTATGTAAGGCAAACTATCCAAAGATCAGAGATTCCCTCACCGTCCTATGGTGTTCTATTCAATCGATGTCTATGTCTCATTTTAACACACTAACCTTGGCTCTGTACCTGTAACTCACACAGACAGCCAGTGTAGATGGAAATAAGGGATTGAAACCAGACAGTCCACCTTTGTGGACAGATCACATCATATACTGTATAATGTTCCACTCTGTTGGTTCAACATTGAGTCTACGGCTGCTATAGACCGCTATTGTAGATTTTTCCACGTATCCATTTCTCCATTCTATCCATTTATTTATCCAGACGCATTTATTCAAAATGGCGTACTGTACAATGTTGAAAGATCTGTACCACTATTTGTTCTTACCACTGAATGAGCTCCTAAGCACTTGGTGATAGATGGCTGGTTGCTTTAGCACTTTAACAGGTATGACCTGGTCAAACTAACAACTTCACAGCAGCGTTTGCGTCTGATCTCCCAGTAGATCTATGAGCTGTGAAATGAGGCCACATGCCCATCCATACACCCATGGCACACGCTGTGAAACTAAGGATCCATGTCTGCAGGAACCACACCAGGAATCTGAGTGAGGAGGCTACTCTTGTCCTGCTGGTGCTCTCTCTCTCTCTTGCATTCTTTCTCTTTCTCTCTCTCTTTCTCTCTCTCTCTGTCTCTCTCTCTCTCTCTCTCTCTCTTTCTCTCTCCTTCATGCATTCCATCTCCTGAGCTCCGAGAGATCTACACTGTGGGCCATCCCTGTGGTATATGAGCTGTGAAGGACACAGATCCGTGAGGAGTAGAGGGACAAATAGCTGTCCACAATCTTCACAGCGGTGGCGGCTGAGGGGGTGGGGGGTGTAGGGGATGGGAAGGGGTTTAGTTTGCGGGGAAAGGGTTTATGGTGTGCTTTTACTACAGCGCATTAGGTCCTCCAAGGCCTGGCCTGTTATATGGGCTCTAAACTAGTGTATCTAAAGTCGATACACTTATTACCCCTCTCAGCTGCCTCAGATTGCATTGTTAGGATGTCTCTTGTGGTGGGGTGGAGGGTTGTGTGTGTCGGGGGGACTGGAGGGTAGGAGTAGTCAGGCAGTCAAAAAATGAGATCAGGCCAGCAGAATGAGATTTCTCATTGATTCTAAAGTTTTACCAAGACATCTGCTTTATTAGGGATTAATTAGAATCAAAAGCAATAATAATAATAATAATAATAATAATAATAAGAAGAAGAAGAAGAAGAAGAAGAAGAAGAAGAAGAAGAAGAAGAATATCAGTAGTAGTATTGTAGCAATAGTATAGTTTGTAGTATATTAGTAGTAGTATAGTAGTATATATTACAATATGAATTCACAAAGGGTGGACATGAATGGGCTTTTCACAGACCAGTGTGTCCAGCACAGCTGAATAAGGCAAATCTGCAGAGCTCTGAGTGGCAGCCTTTGGTCAATGAGGCACTCATTCAGACAGAGAGAGAGAGAGAGAGAGAGAGAGAGAGAGAGAAAGAGAGAGAGAGAGAGAGAGAGAGAGAGAGAGAGAGACAGAGAGAGAGAGAGAGAGAGAAGAGAGAGAGAGAGAGAGAGAGAGAGAGAGAGAGAGAGAGAGAGAGAGAGAGAGAGAGAGAGAGAGAGAGAGCGAGAGAGAGAGAGAGAGAAAGGGGAGGGGGTGATTGAGCAAATGATGCCATTTCAGGCTTCTAGGACGTTCCCGCCATGATTGATGTAGTGAATAGCTATCAGTGAGTAAATGAGAAAGAGAGAGAGAGAGCAACCAAGAGAGTAGAGAGAGGAGAGAGAGAGAGTCAGAGATAGAGAGAGAGCAAGCAAGAGAGAGAGAGAGAGGAGATGGAGGAAGAGAGACAGATTTAACACAATGTCTGGGGGGACTGACGATGCCTGTCCAATATGTTAATTTTTTTTTTGTCCAAACACATTGGGCAGGCCCTCCTGAGTATCACGTGCTATTTGCTACTCACCAGGAGATGCAGGCGCCAGCAACAGCTTCAGTGTCAGTGCTGGGTCAGCCGTACCCGGCAGAGGTTAAAGGGCAAGCATAATGCGCGCATATTAAAAGCACGCGCCATCAGCAATCTCTGCCACAGTACCATGTAGAAGGGGCAATATCACAGCATCATCAGACTGTATGTAAGCTAGGTGGCAGAAACACACACACACCCACACACACACACACACACACACACACACGTATGCGCACACACACACACGCATACACAGCCCCCCCTTCACCCCACAATGCACACATCATACACACTCAGCTTAAGCCCATACAGGGCCTGCATTCAAATCCTCTTAGAAGAACTTAAAACCCTCATTACACATAGATCATGGATTTGTGCAGACGGAGAGGGAGAGAGAGAAAGAGAGATAGAGAGAGAGAGAGAGAGAGAGAGAGAGAGAGAGAGGCAGAGAGAAAGTGAAGTAAACGAGTTGGAGGGGAAGAGAGAGAGAAAGAGAAGAGAAAGGGGGAAATGAGGAGACCATGAAATACAATGGGAAAGATAACAATGAGAGAAAACATAAAAAGACAATCACACCAGCATCATTTCCATTGTGCTGTTTGTCTGTGGTAGCTGACAGGGTGTGTGTTTGTCTGTGTGTGTGTATGTGTGCGTGTATGTGTATGTGTATGTGTATGTGTATGTGTATGTGTCCGTGTGTGTGTGTGTGCATGCATGTGTGCATGTGTTTATACATGCGTGTATGCGCGTGTGTGTGTGTGTGTGTATGTGTGTGTGTGTGTGTGTGTGTGTGTGTGTGTGTGTGTGTGTGTGTGTGTGGGATCACACATATGCACATTTCTGAGCCATCAAAGTGCACAGATTTATTTTTCTATGAAGCGACAACAGAAAAAAAACACATTTCATCTCTGAGCTCACCAGAAAAACAGAGGCAAGTAAAAAGCGATCCACGCTACTAAACTAGAGACACCATCTGTGAGTCTCTCGGCCTTCCTCCACACTCCTCTGTCTCTGCCCTGCTCCCCCCACTTGATCCCTCTTCACAAGTAAACCCTTTGGCTGGGAAAAAAGGAGTTCTTTTTGGCAGAAGGCCACCTCTCTCCAAACCTGGAGAGGAACTGAATACCTTGTCGGGGGTGCCTGTGTTGGTGTGGGTCTATGGGTCACATGACTGGAGGTGGAGACGGGGGGTGACGGGACTGGGGGTGGGGTTGTTGTCGAAAGCTCTTGGATCCTGAATGTGGGAGTAGAGGAGAAAGAAAGAAAGAAAGAAAGAAAGAAAGAAAGAAAGAAAGAAAGAAAGAAAGAAAGAAAGAAAGAAAGAAAGAAAGAAAGAAAGAAAGAAAGAAAGAAAGAAAGAAAGAAAGAAAGGAAGGGTGGGGTGGGAATAAGGTAGGTGGGATGATTGGCGGACAGACATGGCTGGCTCGGATGTGTGACTCAATAGGAAAGAGCATTGGAAATGCCAGTGTGGAGGAAATGTGGAGGTGTGGTGGGGAATAGGGGGCTGCATGGATGTGGAAATGTGGAGGTGTGGTGGGGAATAGGGGGCTGCATGGATGTGGAAATGTGGAGGTGTGGTGGGGAATAGGGGGCTGCATGGATGTGGAAGCCAGCAGATTTCACAACGACAAAGAGGGCAGAGGAGTAGCACAAAGGAACGAGGCTTTTGACAAGTGTGAAAGTGGAAGTATGTGTGTGTATGCAAGTGTGTGTGTGTGTGTGTATGTGTGTATGCAAGTGTGTGTTAGTGTGTGTGTGTGTGTCTGTCTGTCTGTCTCTCTGTGTGTATGGATATGTGTGTGTGTGAGAGCATGTATGTGTGTGTGGATGTGTGTGTGTGTAAGGGTATGCGAATGTGTGTGTGTGTCTGTATGTAGATGTGTATGTGTAAAGGTATGCGTATACTGTGTGTGTGTGTGTGTGTGTGTGTGTGTGTGTGTGTGTGTGTGTGTGTGTGTGTGTGTGTGTGTGTGTCAGTGTGTGTGAGTATGCATGCGGGAGAGGGGGTGGCCGCTGGTGACATAATTGTAAAACAGCAGTGACATAATTGTCTTTTGAAGAAAAGTAATATCCAAACAGCCAGAAGGATGGCAGAGATTACATGAAGATCACACGCTTGGATGGAACAGCCCCCTTGTTTCATTTCTTGTGCTCCCTTATTAACTAAGAGGAAATGTTACACACACACACTTACCCACACACCCACACACCCACACACATACACACACACACACACACACACACACACACACACACACACACACACACACACACACACACATACACACACACAGTGGGGTGTTTTGTGTGGGGAAGGGGATGGGGGCCCAGTTTCTGACGCAGTAGTTATTAGTGTTGGGGACACGGATGTAACCCGACAGTGGGATATGAGAAGGAGAATTGTAAAGTGCGGTTGTCAGGGCGTAATAACAGTGGTCCCAACTTAATAACAGCATGGGAGCAAAAAAGAGCAGTGGCTTCTGAAGGGTGGGCGTGGCGGGGGTGGTGGGGGTGCGCGTAGGAGGATTCTGAAAGTTGGGGGCGTGGTGGTGGTGTGGGTGAGAGGATTCTGAAAGGTTGGGGGTGGTGTGGTGAGAGTGTGGGTGAGAGTGTTCTGAAAGTTGGCGGTGCTCGGGGTTGGTTTGATGAGGGTCTGGGGGTGGTGGAGGTGTCAGTGGGTGTACTGTATTCTGAAAGGTGAGGGTGGTGGGGGTGTGGATGGGAGGATTCTGAAAGGTTGGGAGTGGTGGGGGTTGGTTTGTTGCATGGGGGTGGCTGGGTGTGTTGATGGGGTGGTGGGGGCTGGGTTGGCGGGGGTGGTGGAGGAAGAGCTGAATGAAAAGCACACTGCGCAGCACCTTGCTCCAACACATAAAAGATTTACACGGCTTCTCTAAGCGTACTGTTTGTGCCTTTAGATGCATTACCCACGCACGCCTTACCTCCCCCCCAACTTGCCTTGCTTTGTGTCGGGTGTAATGAGTGTGTCTGCACATTTGGGGTTGTATGTGGAGGTATGTGTGTGTGTGCATATGTGTGTGTGCATGTGTGTGTGTGTGTGTGTGTGTGTATTGTATAAGTGTATATGGCTTTGTAAAATAAATTAGGTTTCGGGGGCACAAATTTGGCAGAGCAGACAGAACTCCACTAGATTTCTGTGCATGTGTGTCTGTGCTCTGAGTGTGTGTGTGTGTGTGTGTGTGTGTGTGTGTGTGTGTGTGTGTGTGTGTGTGTGTGTGTGTGTGTGTGTGTGTGTGTATTAGTACTGCATCTGTGTGCATACGCCTGTGCGTTTGTGTGTTGACATGACAGAGATAAGGATCTCGCTGCAGGGGGTGGGGTGAGGGGGCTATAACCCCTGCTGTTCCCTCACAGCCAGGCTCCAGACGCCGTCGACCACTGACACCCCCCCCCCCCCCCATCTGTGAGAGGCTGTCGGCCGTCACCCCATCTGCACTGGCCTCCGCCTCACGGCTGACCACCACCTCCGCCACCACCTTCTCCTCTCCCCTCCTCTCCTCCTACTAAGCATCACTCCTTCACCACTCTCCCCTGAAGCCTTGCTGGATTCCCTCCATCGCTATTGCCCTACACCTCTCTGCTCCACAGCTCAGTCCCTTGGGCCTTCTCTCTGGGAGCTCAGCGTCTTGGAAAGCGCTTGTTGATAACAGTGCTCTATAAATAGATACAATTTCAC
Organism: Coilia nasus; assembly: GCA_027475355.1. Taxonomy (NCBI): domain Eukaryota; kingdom Metazoa; phylum Chordata; class Actinopteri; order Clupeiformes; family Engraulidae; genus Coilia; species Coilia nasus. Next base: position 17,611,954 of record CM050216.1, on the reverse strand, counting down.
AAGATTCGGGAATGAATTTAGCGGCATCAATGAAGGATGCAAGATCTCATTTAGCTGTTTGATTTTCAATCTGGCACACAATGTCTTTCCAATCGATGCAAAACAGGTCTTCATTTAGCATTAATTAATTAATTATTATTACTCAACCCCCCCCCCCCCTCGGTTTTCTTGCCTTAAGCTCAAGCTCTTGCCTCAGCTTCTCTTTTGACATTATACTTTGGCAATGGCATTTAGCAGTGGCACCACAGACAAAAAAAAGATGATATTCTTCGAGATACCTCACTTTTCTCCCGGTCCCTCCTACCAAAACTGAGGGCCAGTGTCATCTTCGCTTGCGATGATCTGCCTGGTAGTGGCACTGTAACATATAATTTCTTCTAAAGCAGGATCTTTTCCTTCAGCACTGCTCCTACTGCTGACTTCACTCTCCCCTCCTTAGCACAGGCCTGTGAGTGTTAGTAACAGATTATGGCTGACTGACAAATGGGGGCCACTGCTGTGAACGAGTGAACCTACTACCCCTTTGTGCCGAGTCGTGGGGAGACCTGAATTGACAGTTGTCTCTTCACGCTGGCGGTAGTGTGACACGCTGTAAGCGATTACCGGCGAGAGGCATTCCTTTTTTAAACAAGATGTTTTAGCTGGAACGAGGCACATTGATTTAGGGTGGATGTTAGCCGTAGCTATCCACTCTTTTTTATCCCAGTATGTAGAGAATGCGTCCCAAATGTTTAGTGGCACGCCAAAATGTTTAGTGGCGTCAGCACGCCAAAGACAGAGTGACATACCCGGGCCTTGTCCCAAGGGGAAAGCCTGGACCGGATTCAAAGGTGAAATTACATCGGGAGTTTCCTTTGGCAAACTTGGCTAAAGTGTCCCTAATAACAGTGCCCTACAAAGCCAAAAGGCAGTAACTACATATTTTGTCAAATTGAGTTTAGACTGGAAATTGACTTCACTTAACACTTAATTTGTCTTGTGACTAAATCTCTTGCTTCCTGCTGTTAAGAAACTAGATAAAAACATCACCACTATTATACCTACAACAAGTTTGACTAGGCAGTATGACAACTTTAAAGGCATTTTTCTCAGTTTCTGTGTTCATGTAGTTACTGCCCTTTGTCTTTGTAAGAAAAAACACTTTCCATGAAATTCTATATCTATATATATCTATATGAGGCAGCACAGAGCTACCCATAAAGGGTCATAATATATTTACAGTGTAAAAACCTTGTATTACTACTACTACTACTACCAATGTAGCGTAATAATATAAACATTTTAATTACTACAATCCAGTCAAATTTATTATCTCTTTGTGGTAATTTGGTCTATTTAATGGCTGGAAGTGGTGATCTATTATTATTATTATTATTATTATTATTATTATTATTATTATTATTATTATTATTATTATTATTATTATTATTATTATTATTATTATTATTATTATTATTATTATTATTATTATTATTATTATTATGCTGGGCTACCAGAACCAAATGAATGCTTGATTTGAGTTTGAGCCCTCTCAATGAGGCTTAAGGTATTACTGACATAGGACAGCCCAGCAGTGTGGAGCCAGTAATCTGACATGCGAAGTCTTAGCTGAGGCAAAAGCACAGTGGCAGGGCTGGTTGATAGACTGTGCAGGGGGAACACATAAGTGATTAATCAAATCTAACCTGTGGATGGAACACCGCCGCAAAAGGGCAGGCAAGGCCCTTGAGTTGCTTTCTAGAGGGATTGTGAGAGAGCATTTTTTAGTGCCCAGGTGTGTGCCAAACAGCAAAACACTTCACAAGAGGAGAGATGAGAAATTGTCAAGTGCAGTCGTCACTCTCCACATATCCTTCAGGCTCTCATGGCTCTCTCCCCCTTCCTCTACATCTCCTTATCACCTCACCATCAGCGAGCAGAGGGTCCTCATTCATTTCTAGGGGGGGGGGAAACCTGTCCTGCAGAGACGCCCATGAGTGTGCTTGCTCATAGACAGCCCAGGGTGCTGTCAACGTGAGGCAGAGAATTACTCTGGCTACCACGACCAGCCCACAGATGTGAGCCCAAGGCAGCCAGGGGCAGGTTACAGAGGAGAGAGGAGAGGAGAGGAAAAGAGAAGAGGGGAGAGGAGAGGAGAAGAGAACAGAGTATAGAAGAGGAGAGAAAAGGAACGGAGAAGAGAGAAAAGGCGTTCCAAAAAGACTCTCGACTGTAAGCCTTCATTGGTCAGAGGGAATAAATCTGGGGAGGGATGCATAGCGCTGCAATGCTTCAACAAGAGAAACTCGCTCACGTACCTGTCTCTTTCTTCCGTTGCCTCTTTGGCCTTCAGGGTTCAGAAATCTGGACACAAGTCGCTGTGTGTTAGTGTGTTAGTGAGTGTCTATCGGTATATGCGTGTGTGTGTATGCATGTGTGTGTGTATGTGTGTGTGTGTGTGTCTGTGACGGATGGGGTGACGGTGGTTTAGCTGGGCTGTGCAGGTCACAGTGTGTGTGTGTGTGTGTGTGTCTCGGCCCGTCTATGAGACTCCCCTGCTGTCTTGCAGGACTCTTGGCTGTGGGCTCCTGTGTTACGAAGTGTGCAGGAGGTCAAGGGTCAAAGGGCGCTCCAGACTGCAGCAAAAGGCCTGTTAAGCAATCCTCTGTGGCTGACGACGCTTGCACTGGACCAGCTGCAGATCTGCAACAAGATGACGGATGATGGGAGGAAGAGGAGGAGAGGGAGAAAATTAGGGAGGAAAAGGAGAGATGGAGGAGAGAGAGAATCTAATTAAAGCTACTGTGTGAGACATGCAAAAACTGTGGAGAGCAAATTCAAAAAGAGAGAGAAAGAGAGAGAGAGAGACTTTTAAAAACCCTTTATTAAAACCGTTATTTGAGAATCACTGACACACCATTGAAAAAACCCAACTCAGTTAACCAGCTTACTCGTGGAAGAAAAGTCTACCATTTCAATGGACAGAGAGAGGAAGAGAGAGAGGGAGAAGGAGAGACAGAGAGAGAGATCGGCAATATGGAGTCGAGGGTAGAGGTGGGTCATAGCTGTGTGGTGTGGATGCAGTAATTTGACATAAATAAAATGGCAGACAGACAGTGAAAGAGGAAGGGGGTTAGGGTGAAAGAGAGATGGCAATGGTTTTCTGGTCCATCAGCAAGTTTAAACAAAGGAAGAGAGAGACTGAAAGAACAGCAGAGAGAAAAAAAAGAGTGACGTCAAGACTGGTGATGGTCTGTAGGGGGGAAAAGGTACAGCGAAGAAACCAGGACACAAATAGACTGCTGCCATTACATTACCCATCACTACGAGGAATGACATGCAGTTAAAATAATCATATGCCTACAGTAAGAGGACTGTACTGCATACACCTTTACATGTTCCAGCACAGAGTTTGTATTCAGAGAATATAAAATACAGCCAACAGACTCCACTTCACCGATAACATCTGACATCTTTTGTGCACTGCAAAGCACTGTGGGAATGTTTGCGTTAATGAGTGCTGCATACATATATAAGGGAGTGTGGGGAATGGATGTACACATGGCATAAAATTGATTGGGAGAAAGAGAAAAAGGGAGAGAGAGGGTTTGTGTGAGAGAGAGAGAGAGGGGGGGGGGGAGAGGGAGGGAGAGAAAAACAGGGAAAGGGAAAGGTATATGAAAGAAAACAACAGACAAAGAAGGGAAGGAATAAGCACGACAAGTTTGGATGTGTGGTGAAAAAAGCAACACTAAGTAAGTCTAAGACTGTGTGGGAGTTTTTTT
>CM050216.1:17598190-17600690 GCA_027475355.1 Coilia nasus | reverse complement strand
GTGTGTGTGTGTGTGTGTGTGTGTGTGTGTGTGTGTGTGTGTGTGTGTGTGTGTGTGTGTGTGTGTGTGTGTGTGAGTGAGTGTAGGTGTATGAGTGTGTGTGAGGGTGTGTGTGTGTGTGTGTGTGTGTGTGTGTGTGTGTGTGTGTGTGTGTGTGAGCATATGTGTGTGAGCATGTGTGTGTGTGTGTGTGTGTGTGTGTGAGTGTGTGTGTGTGTATGTACTGTATGTGTGTGTGTGTGTGTGTGTGAGAGAGAGAGAGAGAGAGAGAGAGAGAGAGAGAGAGAGAGAGAAGAGAGAGAGAGAGAGAGTGTGTGTGTGTGTGTGTGTGTGTGAGAGAGAGAGTGTGTGTTTGTGAGTATGTGTGTGTGTGTGTGAGTATGTTTGTATTGAAAGCCCGCATGTGGGAGACAGGCTGTGGCATGGCCCTTATGCAAGGTTCTTTATTTCCACAGGAATCATTAGCATGTGGTTGATCAGTGAGGCAGAGGCCGCCTCTAATCTGATTGAACATGACAAACAGCCTGGCTGGAGTTTTAATAAGCGAGTGGGGGCCACGGCGTTAGAGGGCATGATTAAATTACGCTCCAATCGAACATATGTGCAACGCAAACATATACCATGTGGCTCCCCTCTGCTCACTAGTATTAACCCAGTGACAGATGCTAGCATTCATGGGTTTTGACTCTACTTGCTAGCGTGCCCCCTCTCATATGTACAACATCGGGACATTTGAGACCAATGTCAAGTCAGAACAAGTTAGCACTGGTATTTCAAATTTACTCCAACAAAGACATAGAATAACTCAGGGTCAAATTTGCTTGCTGGACAGAGATATACTTATATGGGGATTTTACAGAAATACTGAAAAAATATTCATTGATGCATTATTATACTTAAGTCATTAACTGTCAGAGTTCCTGAAGAAAATAGAAATAGTGTATGTGAGTATGTGTTTGAAGAAAGCTGTCTTCACTTCACTCTGAGAGATTATTTCTTCTCAGACATTCTAACTTTAGACAGAGTGTCTGGGGTTTTTTTAAGCACAGGAGATGGGAAAAATCATCCCACCATAATCCACTTCTGCCTAACTGTAAGTGGGAAAATGCAAAATATGTCATGAACATAGGTGAGGTGGATAGCACTAAACGACTGGGTAATCAGATTGAGACACACACTGAAATGGGTTTAAAGTGCTCTGTGTCTTACACTTTTCACTACACCCGAGTGTTCCTGTACAATGCTTACTGGCTGAACATAGGCCCCATAATATACCATCTTTAGCTGCCTGATATGAGATCCTGAGAAGTCAAACATTTTAACCTCAAACAAAAAAAATCCTTTCTCCCACATACATCAAGGAGGGAAGATGATCGTATAAACTGCCAGGGCGTACCCACTTCCTTACTTCAATACATTAGCCACTAACTTGACCCCTTAAAGCTAAAGGGTGTATTAACAACTGCATTTGGTTTTGCCTTCCTTGTTGACCAAATGTTGTCTTTGCACCATTTTGATTTGAGCTGAAGACATCACAGCCAGGCTGAGAGGGTGTTTGGGCTTTTTAGGGAGCTGTAATATATAAAAGGATCGTGCTCAATTTACAGCAAGAAAAAAATAATGAGAGCATCACCGCGAGACGCAATGCGGCACAATAATCATTTCATCTCAATTATCTTGTTGGAAGCCAATTTCAATTTATAATTGAAAAATGAAAAATCAATTAATTGCCGAGCCATACTCTGTAGTAAATCAGCTCACAAACTAAAAAAAAAAAGTGAGTCAGATGAGGTACGGGGAAAGATGTGCACAGCACCAGCTAACCTACACATGCCTGAATGTCAAACTAGATGATATGATGCTCTGATGGATGGACGTGTGTAGATGTGTCTGCTGTCAGTGTTAGTGTGTGTGTGTGTGTGTGTGTGTGTGTGTGAGAGAGAGAGAGAGGGGAGGGGGGAGAGAGAGATAAATAAAGCCAGAGAGGGAGAGAGAGACACACATAAAGATAGAGAGAGAGAGACAGAGAGAGAGAGGAAGAGAGAGAGAAAGATAAAGAGAGAAAGAGAGAACGAAGGAGAGAGAGATGGCCTCAGCTGCTGTTAAAACGTCCTTGCCTGCCTGCTGCCTGCTTTGCCGTCCCCACAGCGAGCGAGCGGCAGGGACTGTGCTCCCAGCCGCTCCTGCTGCCGCCTCGGGAAATGTTCTGGAATTAACGGGGCATGAGGCCCCTCACACACCCTTACCCCCACACACACACACCCTCGGCTACCCTCGGCTCCCGACCCACCCCTCCCCTCCATCACTCCCCCAAACACTTCACGACTATCCCAGCCAGAGTCTTACTCACACTCAATTCCAGCCTCCACTCCTCTTATTGTACCCCTTTCTCTCTGTCTGTCCATGCTATTCTCATTCTCTCTCTCTTTTTGTCTTTCTCTCTCTCTCTCTCTCTCTCTCTCTCTCTCACACACACACACCTACACACACTCTCTCTCTG
>CM050216.1:17590690-17595690 GCA_027475355.1 Coilia nasus | reverse complement strand
ACACAGGGAGAGAGAGAACGAGAGAGACAGAGACACTGAGAGAGGGAGGGAGAGAGGGAGAGAGAGATAGAAAGAGAGAGAGAATGGGGACAGATAAAGTGAGCTAGATATTAAACACAGGGAGAGAGAGAACGAGATAGACAGAGACACTGAGAGAGGGAGGGAGAGAGAAAGAGAGAGAGTGAGAGAGAGAAAGAGAATGGGGACAGATGAAGTAAGCTAGATGTCAAACACAGGGAGAGAGAGAACGAGAGAGACAGAGAAACAGAGAGAGAGAGACAGGGAGAGAATGGAGACAGATGAAGTGAGCTGGAGTAAGTCAGAGATGTTTGCTCGAGCTGCTGCCCCCTCAGAATCAATTTACTAATCACATGAATGAGTGAGTCATCCTACTCACGCCGTCAATCGATGGAGACAGACGGCCAAAAAAAGAGCAAAATGAGAGCGTGAGAGAGTGAGAGAGAGTAAGACAGTGAGAGAGTTAGAGAGGGAGAGAGAGAGAGAGAGAGAGAGAGAGAGAGAGAGAGAGAGAGAGAGAGAGAGAGAGAGAGAGAGAGGAAAAGAGAGAAAGAGAAAGGCACCATGAGCTAAAAGCAAAGCTCAAACACATTTAAAATCATAAGGCCACTTAGTAGTGTCAGATACTCCACAATTGATTCCAACTATGCAGCACAGATCAAGGTTTGACCATTTATTAAAATACCATGCTATTTTTCTTTAACATTTACTGTTTATTGTATATGGCTCAGTGGCTGTAGAACAGCAGATAGATTTAATGTTGTAGCTTTACGACTAATTGTGTAGACCCTTCGCCTGTTGTGTAAGTTACTGTGAAGTAAAGGGCTAACACAAAGTTCAATTAGAGCTGAAGAATGTTTGTGTAGAATTCTAGAAGAACAGGAAAGAATAATGCCACAGATTTAATCCTTGCCACCAAGTGCACTGCAGATACTTAAACCAGATATTACCAGACCCTGATAGGGGTTCCAGGGATTACCAGATAACTTGTCTCAAATTACAGTCCAACAGGACATTCAGCATTCATACTTTCCCCCTTGGATTGCTATCTGCATGGGAGAATTCTTTCTATTACAGTGTTTTCCCTCTCTTTTCTTCTCTGGCTGGATCAAGACAATCTTGTCTTTTCCACATAAATCAGTGATGCCTGCTGTTCTCTCTCTCTCTTTCTCTCTCTCTCTCTCTCTCTGTCTCTCTGTCTTGCTCCATCTCTATCTCTCTCTCTCTCCCCATCTCTCTCTCTCTCTCCCTCCCTCCCTCTGTTTCTGAGTAGGCTGTGCTTTGGGGTGTTGCTCCTGGATTAAGTGTCAGAAATATTGGATTCATGCAGAGCCCAGAGGCCAAGGCAGGATGCATTGCCAAGAACAGCTGGAAGCACATGGGTCACATTTGTTTTTAAGGAGGATGCTGCCAGAGTCGATAGTCCTATTGACTTTCTAGAAAGAGCATTTGTTCTCCTATTGATTACCCTAAGCCAATAACATCATTTTTTATCTGTTATTTGTTATTTATTTGTTTGTTTGTTTGATTTGTTTTGTTTTAATTTGTTATATATATCATTGTTATATGTCCTGACAAAATGACTGAACACCTGAAGTGAGTAAATGTTTTCATTATAAAAAGAGTCACTGCCCTATACTTGTCACACTGTCAGGAAAAGAAAAATATTTATTGGCACCCCTTGGTGATTGATTTCAAACATAATTATTTAAAAGAAACACAGCTACACTGATAATACCAAAACAAATAGGCAGAATTTTGGAACACTTTACCCCAGAATAACTGCATAAATAAATAATAAAACTTTAAAAATATTAAAAATAATAAAATATGTTTACTTACAGACAAAATAAGCAATGTTATATCATCTACATATTCTATATATTCTATATATCATATCTTAAAGATGTCCTGAAGCTGGAACACTTCCTGGGGCTGTCCATGGTGCTGAAATCAAGCACATTAAGTGATAGAAAAGTCTAGAAGATTTATGCTCCCACTGTTTTGCTGATGTTTTGGGCCTTCCAACCCTTCCACAGATGTGACATAATATGTGAAAGACACCAATGTATACAATTCTCAGGTGGTCACATGACCACACTTGAATGGAGGTGTTAACAACTCCTGATTACAACTTTCTGAAATCAAGCACCTCACAGCAAAGCACTCAGCAATCACTGTAGCTTGTATGTGAAACAGTAGTGCGGGTAGAAATGGGTCTAATCGGTGATTAGAGCGGGCGAGGATGAATAGATGGATGTTATAGATTCGGCAGATGGATGACGGGATAGATAAAAGGCTGAGGCTAATGTGTGAAAAGATACTACAGACAATTGCACACTACGACACCATTTAGGCTCTTGTAAAAAAAAAAAAAAAAAAAAGGATAAAGCGTAGGCTCTCAGTCGCGCAGTAGGTACAGCGAGTAATATGAAGTGCTCCAGCTAAATGTCTGTCTTCCTGTTTGCAGCAGGAAGCACCATCGCACAGCGCTCAGCAGCACGCTAGGCCTTGGCAGTGGCACTGTTGACACCAGACGACACACGTGCACAGGTGCACAACCGCCAGGTGAGCATCTACCCTTGGCCATCGTGCCAAGCAGGAAGGGTATAATCCAAGCACAGAATGACACCATGGCCATTTTTTTTTCTTTTAATTCCATGACACAAAGGCTGTAGATCAATAATTACTCCATAAGTATGGAGCATGCCTCTTCATTTTACAATGGCAGCAAACTGGTTTCGCTTTGTATTTTTCCTTTTTTTTGACACTTGTTCATTGACAGCTGATGTGTCAGACACCAGGTAATTATCAAGCAAGCAGATAACAAACAGCCCAACAGAAGGCTGCAGGTTCAAATACAGCTGTCTATTTATCAAGCGTCAGGTGTCGGCTCCTCGCGCGTGACGGCTCCTCGCGCGTGGCGTCTCTCTGGCATCCTTGTAGGGGTGTGGGGGAATTAATTATATCCAGGTGATGAAAAAGCCCGCAGTTCAGGGCAGGCTGCCATTTGGCCTCGGGGACACTCTGCTCCTCAGTGCTGCGCAAATATTCATTAAACTCACCAGATGGAGAACGGCTTTCTGCCGTTAAACAGAAACAGACAACTTTCATAAAAAAGTGCCTTTGGAAAATGCCTTAAAGCAGCGAGCTGGGGCAGATTTACAAAGGTAGGCCCGACTTCTGTAACCATTTTGTAGAGTTGAAGATAAAGTAGGTGGCTCATCAATAGGAAAAAAATAATCATTTGACCAATGATATTTTAGGTTTGTTTCTGATCACTTTATATTACTTGTACTTTATTTGTACATTTATATTTACACTTCTTAACTGTGTGTAAACACAAAAAGATGTGATTGCTAAGGTGTTCATTATCAGCAATAAATGTGCGATGTAGACAGATATGATACGCCAACCCTGATACATTTTATCTTGCTACCCAGAATATATGGTTGGGTAGTTATCTAGGTGTGTATAGCAGCTGTGGGCTTTGTATCATGCATGCTGTGCTGTGCCTTGACAAACCCTCAGTACAGTCTGCACACAGCATAGTCTGACTGTCACTAGTCTGCATGCTGCTGCTGTTCCATACTGTTGTATGTAGGCTTAGATCTACCTCCTGTTGTGATATATGAATTAGGTATTCAGCTTGAGCACTCACGTAGGAATAGTGAAAGGACAGGCCACTATTGAAAGTCCCCAGCAGACAGCACAGAGCATATGACATATTTCCTGTGAAAAACTAACTCTCGGTGAAGAAAGACAAAAAAACATTCTAGCCATTAGACAACACACTTGTGTTATGATGGTCATGGGTAATCTACATCTGCTTGTCAAACGAATGTAAGGTATCAGTGGCTAAGGTTCATTATGCTTAATAGAGTGGAACTTATGTCTGCAGCTTTGACTTGAGTGAATGATAAGGCCATCGTTAAGGCTTTATGCCCATCCTCACTGCCCGAATCGAACATCACAACCATAAGCCAGCCCTAGGCCACAACCATAAGCCATCTATTCCTACTGCTCGAACATTCAACCCCCATTGGACTTATTCACTGCAACAGCAAGCCACATCAAAAGCCAAGGCCTATGCATAATTGACAAAGACTTTCCACAGAATGACAAAAAATGTGTATGGCATTCAGATGTGCATTTGGACTGGCACCTATGTAGAGACCCTCCACAGAGCGCTTGTCCCTGCCCTCTTTCCACTCCTCCGCTGTCTTCTCTTATTCCCTCGTTCCCTCCCTGTCCGCTTATCTGTGGCTAGTGTCTGTCTGTGTGACTGACTGAGGCTCTTTTCTGTATTCCTCGCAGTAAGCGGAGGATGATTAGGGGAAAGCAGCGTTGGCACGCAGCACTGCAGATGGCAGATGGTGTCCCCTCTTTCTGAGCGTGTGCGTGTGAACAGACACAGACACAGACACACACACACACACACACACACAAGCATATACATACATGCACACATACATGCATACACATACATATATGTGCAGACATACAAACATACAAACATAAATATCTTCCCTCTCTCTCTCTCTCTCTCTTTCTCTCCCACATACACACACACACACACACACACACACACACAGGGACAGACAGAAACACACACACATGCACACATACAATGCACACATCTACACACAAAAACATTTATGCAGTTCTATTCACGGACAGCCATACATTTCTGTACAGCCGCGCACATTCAGATGCACATACTCAGAAACAAAAAAAACAACGAGGGGACATCCCCATGGGTCTGCAAGCTACTCTTGTCAGTGAGCATGGCACCATGGGCACGGCAAGGAAGGGGTTGTGCCAGTGCCAGCGGCGTTTTTCAGTATTACCAACAGCACCACAGCATCCTTACAACAGAAACCTGTCAGTCAGTCCCAGGCACTGACCGCTGTCTCTCTGACCTCCGTCTGACACGGCACTCCACATATGCCAGAAGACATCACATCTGAGTACCCACAGTC
>CM050216.1:17523190-17585690 GCA_027475355.1 Coilia nasus | reverse complement strand
GAACCTCCCTCTGTAAAAGGGGGCATGGAGACACAGCCTCATGTTTAACTGGGCTGCAGCAAACACAGTACATGAGTCACTGACCAGTACCACACTCCACCACCTGGAAACATCGCAATGCAGAGAATGACACATTTCCCACGAGGCTAGACACTTTTAAATCATCATTAAAACAATAAATAAGTCAGGCTCAAACCTAAAGCTGATTTAAGGTCCAGTGTATCATCAGTTGCTTAGATAACAGTAAATGGGATCTGTTTGCCTGTTTGACAGAAGCCCCTACTGCTAAGATGATCCCAATGAGATGTGATAGATTTACTTCCAGTTTTATGTCAAATAATTATTTATTTTGCTTCTTTAAACCAAGCATATGGTTGCTCAATTCAAATCAAACAAATCAAAAACAATGTAAATTCCTCCTGGCAGTATCCTCCTAGTACAATATTATTACAGTAGATCATGATATATACTGTATCTTCTGTGCATATAATATGCAACTTGCCCACGACATTTAATGTTGTAATGTCTAGGAACTGTAGCTCTCCGATAAAGCTCTTCGCGAGGCTCTGTAATGAGACCGCCAACCGACCCCCTCACACACAACAAGTGGGTGGGCAGGCAGCACAGGCAGCAGAGATCTGCACAACAGTACAGTGGGAAACAAGCTCCAGAGTGAGAGGCAAAAGACTGACACTCTTACAACACACACAAACACACACACATACACACACACACACACACACACACACACACATACACACACACACACACACACACACACACACACACACACACACACACACACACACACACACAAACACACACACACATACACACACACACACACATACACACACACACACACACACACACACATACACACACACACACACACACACACACATACACACACACACACACACGGGCAAACTCACACACGCACACACTCACACATGGGCACACACACACACACACACACACACACACACACACACACACACACACACACACACACACACACACACACACACACACTCCACACTCCACACTCCACACTCCACACTCCACATCAATGATTTATTGTCTTATGGGCTACATATGTGCCTTCATACAAGAAAAAACCACCATCATCCTAATCTATATTATCTTCATCATCATCGGAAACTACCACCGTCATGTTCTTCATCATCATCATCATCATCATCACTACCATCACTGAACACATGAAACATTATATGACAGCATTATATGACACTACATTACAACAGCTCATGATCAAATCTGGCTTGGTTTCCCTGGCACTGTCAACTTTTGCACTACCTTATCCATACACCTGCTGGGTTTAATTACATCTTCAGTCAGTCAGCTCACTTGATGTGGGGCGAGACCCCCATGGTGGTTAGTCAGCATGCTGCTTGTGTTCGCTCAGTCACTCCAAGAGGTCTCTGAGTTCAACCTTGATTTTGATAAATAGGGCTGAACAAGGTACAAGTGCCCCTTCACGCTACACTGTCTCACTAATGCACACACATACACACACACACACACACACACACAAGAAGTAGAACATGTGTGCCCAGAGTCGCACATGCACACACACACACAGACACACACAGACGTGCACACACACACACACCCACAGACACATGAGCGCGCACATACACACAATCATGCACGTTCACACTTACACACACACCCATGCACAGGCGCGCACACACACACACACACACACACACACACACACACACACACACACACACACACACACACACACACACACACAGGGATTCTCCATATCCCTGCCAAATGGCTTCATTAATGAAAGGAATTATTTATTCATGAAAGGCACACAATCACAGGGAATTATTCCAAATGATTTTGCCTTTTTCTCTGTGCCTCTGCATAGGCTGCTGTGAAAGACTGCTCTAGGACCAGAAGAGAGATTAAAAAATCACTCTGATGAAATAAAATACGAATGGCTGAAAATCCAGTACATCTCTATAATAAATTCAATCTACACACAATTGGTACAGCATGTGAGCCTGCAAGAATATCTAATCCCCTTAAATTTATACAATTAATATTCTACAACAATGTTCTGGGTTTATGTACTGTATCTGGGATCTATTTTCATGAGAACTGTGTTCAGGAAGTGTGGACTGAGGACTGTGATTTTTTCTCTTCCCCACCATAATCCATTTGTCTCATCTAATCTCTAATGTAAAGTTACGATATTATCAGCAGTATGCTAATTACTATCGTCACAATCCTAGAAAAATTGAGTGGTCTATAGGTAACACGCATTTCCACTCCATGGACCACCAACACTGAGATCAGCTGGAGTCTCACTCTTCACTATAGAGCAAGTTTACCCTGCATACATATTGCTCTCAGAGGTGTGAAGGTCTGTGCCACAGATCCACATCACCTGCCTATGCCCTCCCACACACATCCTACACTACAGCACAGCATATCGTGATCCCGTCAGAACTCTGACCCAGCCACTGCACACAAACTGACCCAAATAGTCACAGTAAGAGTCTTCCAGAACAGCGGACATCTTTCCAGGGCACAGACTAGATTGAACTGTGACAAGACTGAGTTTCTCAAGGGCTGTGCTTTAATTTGTTTCACTAATTACTTTAGCCGTAATGAGAAGCCAAGGCTGGGGGCATGGCATGGATGGACTTACATTTGGCCTAAGAAAATGAAAGAGGCATAATAAATGAACAAAAAAAATCTGTCTCGGTGTGAATTACATTTTTAAATACCCATCTGTGTGAATTATGTTTTGTATTTTAAAGTTACATTGATTAGTAGCTTATTGTAGAATATGCTGTCAAATACATTGGAAGTCTAGCTGGGAAAGACGCCCACGACTAAAATTACATGTTTAATCTTACATACATCTATATCAGGCAATATGCATTTCCAATGGTTCGTCGTCTATTACATTGCAATGAAAGGCAAACGCACAGACACACATCCACACACAACAATTGCAGTTAAGTTATAGTCACCTTTCTCTGGCGTATCTGTTACAGATCCTATGAGCATGTCAATTAGACGTCGAAGACCATGGAGAAGGATACGTTCCAGTCGCATGCAAGTAAGCCATAATGTTTTCGACGTGTTTAAAATCAGCTACCTACTGAGAACCGCACCATTAATGCATACATTTCAGTGGGCAACCATCTGCAGTTATCCCAGCACTAAGCATTTGCACATGAGGCGGTCAAGAGGGAGGGAAAAGACCGCCATGCAATGACCAGTTTTAGTGACTGCAATCAAATCAATCTAAAACCCCAAGCAGTAATGACACAGCATCCATGCCTTTGACATCGCAAGGAAAATCAGATGGGGCTGCGATGAAAGTGCGCTCGGACCGTTGTGCAGGTGGCTGTTAGGCGCTAGACCAGCAATCAAATTCGTCACTTCACAAGTAAAAATGTTTAGGCAAAAATCTGGTCATAAAATCACAGATTCGCAACAAATACTTGAACTGATTAATATAAAACAGTACCTTGAGAGGCCGTCGTTTCCAAAGACGAGTCTTGCGCTGGGGACGAATGGCTGAGTTTTTCTCGTCCGCTTTTCCAACACGGATCAGCAAGGAGGGTGGGGGGCATGGGGTGGGTGGATGGTTAGGGGGAGACCTCGCAGAGATGATGCCACTCCCGGGAAGACAAGCTTGCCTCTCTACCCGTCAGGACTGTATCTCAAATCGTAAATATTCTTTGAAAGTCCGAAAGCTCAACAGTTAGGCTTCTTTAGTCCAGCATTCTTCTAGTCTAACCACAAATTGACCAACAGCAGTTTGGTATTAAATGAAAACATCGGTAAAATTCAGAAGTCGTTTGAAACATTTAACACTGAAAAATTGATTGTATTCTAAGTAACCAAATCAACACCATGTTGCACAGGCAAGACGTGTGGTAACCTGTATAAGCCGTTCCTTTTGGTATCCTTAATACCTGGAATCCAACAGAATACAAGAAGACACGACAGTGTCAGTGGCCGATCATGCACCGAATTTCTTCATACCTCAAATTCAGAATAACACCGTGTTTCACATGAGAGCATGAATACCCATTATAGCCCAAACATATGCTGCCCCCTTCTGTTGAATTGTAGTCTTCCTGGAAGGCAAGAGCTTATGACGGGACATTTGGGCCAAAAGCATGGTGTAGACTATTTGCATTGGATTACATTTGCTTTTCCCCATAATAAATAAATAAATACATGAATAAATAAATCAATATTCCATTACATTTTTTACGTTCACATTCATTGTACATTTTTTACTTTAACAGATTCTGACAGAATGGGGTGTAATCTAGAAATGGTCCAAAGTTGGATTTTGTTTTTTTGTTTACATGTGATGTCAAACAACTTTTCACAAATGCACAGAAAAAAGGTAAATAAAGAAACAAATATTTTTAAATAAGTTAATAATAGTATCTGATTGTGTATTAAATATAATAATCTGGACGTTTATCTCATCCACTACTGTACATTTGCAGTAGGGTATTTGTTTGCTTGCTGGACTGTTGGCTCAAAACAGTTACAATGGCGCCACTTGGTGGAGAAAGGAGATGGTTAAATCCAGACACCAAGAAGTGGATTGACTGTTTTTCAAGAGAATGGTTTTAAGGACGTAAATGAGGTAAATGGGGGTTAAGGGTTGTGATTACAGTTTACCTGACAAATTCACCGAAAATGTCACACCACCTAAAAGTGTGATAACAGAAAAAAATACACAATACGTGTGCTTGTCTTCTCACAGCTAGTCCTACTACTGATGTACTATTTGGCAGGAACCATTAGACAGGCTATGGGCGTTGCAGAGTAAGAGGTACTGACCAAGCATCAAAAGGAGATGATGTAATTAATCTTTATTTATGTTTTTTTTTTAAGAAGGGACAATGTACATTCATTGACATTCACATTTACACAGGCCCTGTAAATTAGCCAAAGGCAAATTTTCATCTGTAGTCCCTGGCAGGTTGATGTTAATAAAAAAAGACAAATATACATATACTATATATGAAAACAGAAAAGCAGGGCACACTACATTTCAGAAAATAAGCACAGATCGCTGAACATCAAACCTGGGCAAAGGCAAGATATACAGTACACTGAATGTAGTAATGCTATACTGGGTGCAGTAAAATCTGGACTAGTCTAGGCTATCCAGATCTGGTTTCATTTAGTGAGCTACTATTTGCACTATTATGAAAAATAGTAAACCAATAAAAAATCATATTGCATATTAAAAAATATTGTATTCCTGCAAGTACCTGTCCATATGATGCTGTCAGTAGGGATATTTTTTTCATATGTGAGTAGAGGAGATTGTCTGGAATCTGGCAATATAAGAGCCATGATGGTGGGATATTCAGTGGCTTATCAATGTTGATAAATATGTAGTCTGTGCCTGACGGAAATAAGGGCCTATTTTCCATGTAATGAAGGATGTTATATCACGATTATGCAGGATTGTGGATCTCATGCAGAAATTTGCCGTAATTTCAAAACTGTATGAAACGTGTCTTGACAGAAATGCACGATAGCAGTAGAATCAGTAAGTTCTGCTATTGTTTACATCATGCATTGACTGATAACTGCAAGTGAAAAATGAATGAAAGAGAAATTTGTCAAATCATTACTTGGCAAACATTTGATCCCTTGTTTTAACGTGATACATTAACGTGATAATATGTGCTTGGTGTCGTTGGAAAGCTGAGATTCTCTACTTTCTAAGACACAAGCCCTAGGAGGCTCACTGGTCAAGCCAAGTCAAGCGGGTTTTTCTTGTCATTTCAGCCATACAGTACATACTGCCCTACAAAGCCAAAAGGCAGTAACTGCATAATTTGTTAAGTTGAGTTTAGACTGAAAATGGACTTTATAACACCTCCTTTGTCTTGTGACTAAATCTCTTGCTTCCTTCTTATTAAGAAAGTACATAAAAGCATCATCACTATTATACCTACAACATGTTTGACTGGGCAGTGTGACAACTTTAAAGGCATTTTACACCCACAGTGCGTGCACACTCAATAAAGATGTAGGGG
Organism: Coilia nasus; assembly: GCA_027475355.1. Lineage (NCBI taxonomy): Eukaryota > Metazoa > Chordata > Actinopteri > Clupeiformes > Engraulidae > Coilia > Coilia nasus. Next base: position 17,579,613 of record CM050216.1, on the reverse strand, counting down.
AGAGTGGGGTGATTTGTGCCAGAGGGGAAGTTGTGCCACCCCCTGTTTCTTGGGAACCATAGAAGAAATTGGTCAGCTGACCACACATTTTTGAAGCCATTGCACTCATCGTGCAAGGAAGAGAGCCTCATTGTAAGAAATTTAAGCACATTTAAGTTAAAAATACTGTTTTTTATCTTTTAAAGTAAATTTTCTATGATCACAATGTTTTTGTGGTTGTGTCTGAACAGTTATAGAGAAGTTTGAAAGCATTTCACACATGTTTTAGTGCTTTGGTAAACTACAATTTGAGTCTATTCAGCTAGCATGATGTTGGCTCAAAATTGATGGATGATGCATTTTTTCCAGAATGGTGGGTTTGGGGTGATTTGTGCCAAAAGGTGTAAGTTAAGTTGTGCCAGCCTTATTAATATAACATATGTTACATATTTTAAATATATTATTTTATTGTAATTGTGCATTGTATTCTGATATTTTATCACTAAAAGTATGTGATATTCTTAATTTTAGACCAAACTTAGAAATACACCATCATGCCACAGAGTTATAAGAGAAAGACCGGCAGTGCTTGCTCTCCTCTACAGGACATGGACGGAGCAATGCCAAAAGCCACAACAGAATGAAGAGAAAGAAATTAAAATAAAAAAATCATGACGGACACACGAGAAGGTGGAACTGGAACCGTTTCTAAAATAGAAATATACTGTTTTACTTAAATAATCAATGGCACAATTCACCCCAATGCATTCTCTTCAAAGACCACTTTTTTTTTCAGAAAGCTATAGGCCTATTCCTTTTTTAGGTTTTTAAACTGGGTCTGTGTCGGATAGGCTCATGTGGTACCGATAGGCTACTCTATGCCAAGTCCTTTCATATAGGCTATACGCTTCTGTATTACATTACATTGCTATCATAGTGAGGAGCAACACTCACACTACACTATGGGATCATACAGTCAGTGTTAAGTTATAAGCATCGAATAGCAAAACAAATGCAGAAGTGAGTGGGTGCTTGTTGGGATTTAAATGTATTAGAAATAGGTGTTGCATAAAAGATGCATCAAAGTTGTTGAAAAAGATGTATTACCATCAATACAGATGGTCACCCTTGCTCTAAAAACTGATAATTGTTTGACGGGTTAAACCCTACGCTTTACTTGCGCATACTGTTGATATCTATTCCAGAACACATGGTGGCAGTAGGGAGGCAGGTTATTATATCCGCACTCTACATCTACGCTAAGCACCACAGGCGCTCTGGTTTTGTTGTATGTTGCAGTGAAAGTAGCGGTATCAGCGTCTCTGACTGTGACTGCATCAAGTTGCTGTTTTTACAACGCGTGAGACAAGGTAGAAGACTTGCAGACATTTGCGTACAATGCAGTGATGTTGATTGTTATTTGTTGATTGTAAATATGACGTTTGCTGGTATATTCTTGGCAAATACCGGCATTTCCAAATCATGCCATTTTACGTTAACGTTAAAGTTAATTTGACACGCATTTAAAATGATCAACTCAGATTTTGGTTGCCTGGTGGTAAAGATGTAATACGCCTGTTCATTTGAGTTGTTAAATGTTACGTTTACAAGCTATGTATTTATAGATCAACCATGTCATGAATTAGGTAGATCAATTGCAAGCCATGCTATGCTAACTAGCTACAATTTAGCTAACTAAAAGACTTGCTTGTTAACTTGTTGAATTTAAGCTACTGTATTATGTTAGTTGACGTCAGGTCTTATAGCCCTTTTCATCACGTTTGCTTGACTTTTAGTCTCCTCTGGAGAGGTACTTTGCACGCAGAGACCCAAAGGAAAGTTAACGAAGATGGCGTCACTGGTAAGGCTTGCACTCTTGTCACTTGAACCACCATTTGAATATTTTGAAAAAAATAAAACGGGATTCTGGACAGCTCATTTACTAAAGCTAGCCATTGTTTTTATAGAGAATGTATTTGGCATCGGACTAATGCACATGTGCATTGGACAAACGCTTATAACTCTTGTCATTACATGTCAAGTCAGGTGCACTACTTAGTGAGTTGTATGCTGCTACAAGAAGAATGACTATGAGGTCCTAAAGCCCTAAACGTTGCCGTTTACGCTTTTTTCGTCTCTAGGGAGGAAGCGGCTCAGCCACAGAATACACAGTACGAGTACCTAAGTGAGTATAACATGAAGTAAACTGTCAGTAGTCTAGGCTATATTGCTTTATATACTGTGACAGAACCTCCCAGAGAATCAGGCTTAATTCAGTTTTGTAAATTTCTTTCGTTTCTACACTTTGATTATTTTCTTTTTTTAATTGTGTTCATCAGAAATACAAGTAAGAAGTACAGCATCATGGCTTTTAATGCTGGCGACAAGGTGAACTGCTCAACCTGGACCCAGGTAACATGAGACCACCACCAACCATCCATTGCGATTATTAGAGCACTCTCAGGACATGGATAAAATGTGCTGTTGTGAAGTAATAATGTACGGGGGAGGGGTGCAAAAGTAGACTTACAGTTGCGTCACTATTTGTATGACAACGTTTTGTTTTTGTCACAGTGTTTTTAAAAACTGTAAAGTGCATATCTGCTAAGTGTAAGTAAGCCTACTTTTGGCCCACCCTGTGTAGTCAGTTCACCTTGTTTCACTACATTGAGTCTTTTGCCCTGTCTGTCTTCGTGTGCTCCTCTCCTCTGCTGCCCCTGACACTGCTCAGGCCCGCATGGAGCGCGACATGAGCAACAGGCGCATGTACGCTGAGGAGGAGACCCAGGAGGGGGCGGCTGGAAGTGAGTTCGGGAAGAAGCAGAGGGAGGAGGCGCGCAGGAAGAAGTATGGCATCGTCACACGAGAATTCAAACTGGAGGATCAGCCCTGGATCCTGAAGGTCAACGGAAAAGCAGGCAGAAGGTGAGGCCTCTGTCTGGAGCAGCAGCATAGACTTTTGTCATCTGGCACCCACTTGAGGGCATAGTTAGTCTGTTATGCTGTTTATGTAAACAACCTGTAGCTCTCGTTTCTGCTAATGTAAAACTTCACAGAGTACATAGAAGAAATAATTCTATTCCTTCCTTTCTATGGTAATATTTGTGTGAAATGCATGGCTATCTAACAAAGTAATCAAATGCAGACAAATGTTTATGGGGGTACTATGTTGAGAACTGCTGTTTGAAAGTTTGTGAACTTTGTTCGTTCTGTCCTTCCACTCTTGACCTTCCAGAACTTAAAAAAACATTGCCCCAGCTTTTATGTTGTTACGGTACATGGTACATCATCTCACTCCCTCTGCCTCTCTTAGGTTTAAAGGCCAGAAGAAAGGTGGGGTAACGGAAAACGCCTCCTACTACATCTTCACACAGTGTCCCGACGGGGCCTTTGAGGCCTTCCCCGTACACGGCTGGTACAACTTCACCCCCCAGGCCAAGCACCGCACCTTAACGGCCGAGGAGGCAGAGGAAGAGTGGGGCAGGTGGGTCTCTTTCTGTCGGGTTTCTGACCGTGGCAGGAAAGGGCTGGACTGCACTGACCAGGGGCTAGATGAATATGGGTCTTTGCCACAGCACAGGATTTTTGTAATAGTTACACAGTGTGTGAATTACCACTTGGTGGTAGTAAACTGGTAGGGGGTGTTGTAAGGTGTAGTTGTAGAATGTCTCTCTGTTCAGGGGACGCTGTGGCCTAATGATTAGGGAGTTGTTCCTGAGATCGGAGGGTTGCAGGATCAAATCCCGTACCAGTAGGAAGAATGTGGGGGGGGGAGTAAATAACTGCACCTTGCACCCTCATCCATGGCTGAGGTGCCCTTGAGCAAGGCACCTAACCCCACATTGCTCCAGGGACTGTACCCTGCATCCTGTAAAATAACTGCAAGTCGCTCTGGATAAGAGCATCAGCTGAGTGTAATATAATGTTCATTGTTTCCAAGAGTTGGATGTAAAAGTGAAGGTGATTCCCATTTGTCATTGTGATCACACAGTGTGCACAGGGAAAAACTCAATCTCTGCAATGACACAAGTGCAGACAAGAATGTGGCCCACCGTAATTCAGTGGAGTGGTAAAAAACAAAACACGAGAGATCAGAGTAATGGTTCGTAATGTGGTGGGGGTGGGGGGCTGTTGTCTGCAGGAGGAACAAGGTGGTGAATCACTTCAGCATCATGCTGCAGCGGCGCCTGAGGGAGCAGGAGCGCGGCGAGGACGACGACGACGACGAGGGCGAGAAGGGCGGCAAGAAGAAGAAAAAGGGGGGCAGGGGGAGCAATGACCTGCGCATTCACAACCTGGAGGACGACCTGGAGATGAGCAGCGACGAGAGCGGCAGCAGTGGTGGAGAAGGTAGGCGGAGACTGGGGGAGAAGGTGGGCGGAGACTGGGGGAGAAGGTGGGCGGAGACTGGGGAGATGGTGGGCGGAGACTGGGGAGATGGCGGGCGGAGACTGGGGAGATGACGGGAGGAGACTGTGGGAGAATGTGGGCGGGACTGGTGAGAAGGTGGGCGGGGACTTGTGAGAAGGTGGGCGGGGACTTGTGAGAAGGTGGGCGGAGACTGGTGAGAAGGTGGGCGGAGACTGGTGAGAATGTGGGCGGAGACTGGTGAGAAGGTGGGCGGGGACTGAGGAGACGGTAGGCGGGGACTGGGGAGATGGTAGGCGGAGACTGGGAGGGGTGGGAGGCAGAGTTGTAGAGGGCCAGCCAGTTGTTTTGCTTTCCCTTCTGAAAGTCTAACTAGATCCCTCATCAGGTTATGGTTGGTAATCAGCGTGGCTGACAGAGCATCTTAAAAAGTCACCAGTCATTAATTTTAAAAGACGTGCATACGGTACGCCGAAGAAGGTTTATACATTGTTGATTTCGGTTTGAAGGTTGTCGAGAGGAAAATCTGCCCTAAAAAGCCAAAAGGCAGTAACTATATATTTTGTCAAAACTGAGTTTAGAAGTTGACTTTATAACACCTCTTGTCTTGTCACTGAATCTCTTGCTTCTTCTATTAAGAAAGTTCATAAAAGGATAACTGCCATTATGCCTACAACATGTTTGACTAGGCAGGATGACAACTTTGAAGGCATTTTTTTCAGTTTCAGTGTTCTGTGAAAAGAGCCAAATCACTGAGAGCACAGTGAGACAAAAGACAACACAACTAAAAAATGTCTTTTTTTTTAAAGATGGAGAGAGCAAGCCAAAAACAAAGAAAAGCAAGGGAAAAGGAAAGAGGAAGACAAAGGACAAACGCAATGCCAGTGAGGACAGTGACGATGGCGACTTCGAAGGTTTAGAGGTGGACTACATATCAGATGAAACCAGGTATGGTCACTTGCAAAGAACCAATTGCACTCTTCTTATGATTTTGCACTGTTCACATTTACACCACTCAGGTGTATTGTTAAAACGTTGTGTATGTAAAATTGTATATACATAAAATTGTATATTCAAACAAAAACAATTATCGCGTGTCGATTATGGTAAAGTAAGGTTTGTGCTTAAACCTGCTGTTTTGCACTCTGCAGTTCAGAAGAGGAGGAAACAGAGAAGGCCAAGCCTAACAAAGGGGAAGATGTTCCTAAAGGTTGGGTTCCCTGTTGCTTGCATAGCTCCACTTTTAAAAATGACTGTTTGCTTTGCGACACCTACCCTGATCCACTTTTTCAGCAGCTGTAAGGTTTTGGGATTTCTGTGTTCAGGAAACCAAGCTGCATTGGTGGTTCAGTGGTTTAGAAATAGGGGGCTGTCTTGTCTGTCTGTGCGTCTGTCTGTCTGTCTTTCTATGTGTGTCTAAAATGTTTCAGACACAGAGATGGTTCTAAGCCAATTAAGCACGTTGTCGTTGACTGGTGGGAAAAGACACCCTCTACACTTTTATTGTTTTGCAAGTACGTTTCCTTCATGAAATGAAGTCATTGGTTGGTTGTCCTCCTCCTAGGTATTGACGAGATGTCTGAGAGTGAGGAGGAAGAAAGTGAGGAGGAGAAACCGAATGAAGAGGAGAACAAAGAAGAGGAGGAGGAGGAAGAAGGGAAGAAGACCCCGGTGCACATGGAGAAGAAGAAGAAGCCAAAAGGTGTGTGGATGTTTCTTGTGGATCCCCTAGCTAGAAAACAATAATAAAAAAAAAACCAAACCTTTTGTATTTGCGTTTCAACCTGTTAAAATTGTTATTTGGGATGTGGCTATCTGCAGACAGCAGCGGCGAATCAGACACCTCAGAGGACAGCGACATCGAGGGAGAGGCTTCCTCAGCTCTCTTCATGGTGGTGAGAGCGATCCTATGTATATGCTGGTGGACCACCAGCACTGTTAACATTGAGTGGACACACATTTGTACATGTTTTTGTGTTGTCTGACCTAAGAAGAATAGCATTTAATGTCATGAACACATTTAAGGATTTTTGTAATCACCAGATTTCTCATCAGGAAAGGAGTGGAATGATAAGATACTGAAAAATTGGACATTTCTACATATGTTGGCGCCATCTGACCTTAAAGAAAATCACATTTGATAGTAACCCATTGGGGCAGGGCTGTCAAAAGTGTAATTACATTTGGCCCGTGAGAAAACATCAAATGTGTATTGGAAATGGCCTGCCAGTATATAGTGTATACACCACTAATACTACAAATCCCAGAATGCTTTGTTAGTGCGTTGGCACGTCAGTCGAGACTGCTAAGCGCCCCCTCCTTTTTCCGTTGATAATCATCATCCCTGTTTTGTTTTATTTCAAATGTATTTTCTAATATGTTTATATAATGAAGCTTTGCTTGTTCCAGATTCAGTGTTTGCACAAAACTAATGCTTCCATATGAAAACGTTCAACAGTACATATCTGGACAGAAGGAAAAACATACACAATTGCAGTCAATTTTTGCAACTTTGTCCGAGTTTTTAGTTTTAGTTTTAGTTTTCTGGTTAAAGAATGAGTGGTATGCTTAGACACTGACAAATTACACAGTGCTGATGCTGCATTTACACTGCTCGGTCGAAGCCACTCCAACTGTCAAATATTTAACTCATGGCCCAATTACTGCAATCTCTAAATACCTGCCAGTTTTGGTATGCAAGCAGTCTGAATGGAGTCGTTAGCGTCTGAAATGATAATGTGTGTGGCTGAGGGTCTGCCTCTCTTCCAATCCTGCCCCCAGAAGAAGCGCACCCCGCCCAAACGTGCCGGGGGCCGTGGCTCGGCAGGAAGCTCCAGGACAGGAAGCCGGCCCGGCACGCCGTCCATCGACAGCGCCGCCACCTCCAGCACGCTTCGTGCCGCCGCCAGCAAGCTGGAGCAAGGTGAGAGTGTAACAGTGGCTGTGATGCACAGACGCACGAGTGCATGCATGCACCTGCCCGTGTGTTGAGAATATACATAATTGGCATATGCACCTTCAGTATGTTAAAGCGTTTCGCTTGGTGGATAGGATCCCAACAGTTAGAAAGAATCACAAACAAGAAACAAGGACACCGCACCAGAAGGGTGATGCTCATGTATTGTATAAAGAAAGCGAAAATAATGTACACGGTCTTGGAACAAAAGAACTAGAGTACAAACATTTTGGAATTAGCTCATCCTTAGTTTTTCTTTCTCCTTGGCTGCAAGTGCTATCTGGCCTGTCGGTGCTTGCCAGCTATCTCTTTACCGTATGCAGGTCACTTAAGAACATGTCGCCCCTTCTGAATGTCATTCTGCATGCACATCGGCTGGGTTTCCATCCAACTTTTTCATTGAAATGTTAATCGCAAATGAGAAACACTTGAAATGCACACTACACTTTCAATGTCAAATATTGATTTCCTCAAGTGGGTACATTAAATTCCAATTCACAAAAAGTGTATTGTGACCGAAGTTGCTTTGAAATCCAAATTTTAGTTTTTTTCCCCAGATTTAGATTTTTGCCATCATTAGGTGTTTGTGCTTACATTTTTCTGGCAACCGTACCTTTTGATCCCACAGTTGTTAACTAAGTGAAGTGGTTATGCAGACACTGTGCCTGTGACCAATCACTGTGCCTCTGAGAGCTGAGCTGTTTCATAAGAGCAACTCTGTACGTCTCCCATCCAGGTAAACGTCAAACACCAGCAGCTAACACAGACACTCCAGCAGCCAAGAGGCTGAAGATGGACCCCAACCCACAGAGCCCTTCAGGGAAGAGCACGCCTCAGCCCTCATCTGGGAAATCTACACCCAGTGCCAGGTACCTATGTTTGTAGTAGCCTATGTCCTGATTTAATACACATGCCTGGCTTCGCAAACCAAAAGAAAGGAATATGTTATGCCGATACAAGGCATTGGATGAGGCATGTCTTTGCTAAAAGACTTTTTTATACTTTGCATTGTGGCTCAGTGTTTTTCCACACCTTCTGGCATTTACCTGGTCCTCCTCTTCAACCTTTCAGCAGCGATGTGCAACTGACAGAAGATGCCGTGCGTCGGTACCTGATCCGTAAGCCCATGACCACTAAGGACCTGCTGAAGAAGTTCCAGACGAAGCGCACGGGACTCAGCAGTGAACAAACAGTCAACGTGCTCGCGCAGATCCTCAAAAAGCTCAACCCAGAGAGGAAGAACATCAACGATAAGATGCATTTCTACCTAACGGAGTGAGGACGGCTGAGGAGTGGCTCTTTAGCTGTGAGGCGATGCAGGGCCTCAGAACAGGGGTGACGGGTTGGGTGAGGACTTTACACAGAAAGATATATTTTGAACTCACACTTGTTCACTCAAAAGTCTTACAGGAGCTTGGTGTCCTGTGTTAACAAGGAGATAGAACCCCATCTCTCATGGGTTGGAGTTGCATTTCAAGATCAAGTGATCTTATACCCAGCTAGAATGAGCTGACACACAGCCGCTTACTGGAGTTGCGTTTGTCTATTTGTGTACCTTTTTAAATAAATATGCCAGTGTGCCATCCTGAATAAACACGCTGTTAATAATGCCAGTTGTTATTTATAATTATTTGGTGGTCAGTTCATTATTTACTTGGAAGCACCACTCCATTTAAACAGTTTTTAAGAATTACTGCTGTTTGGATTGCAGGAATTTGGAACGAAGCATTTCTGAAAACCTGAACCATGTATTAATTAGGACTCTAAATCAAATAGGTTTAAATTCAGTATTCAGCCAACTACATTATGTAGCTTCTATGCTTGAATAATCACCTTGAATTGCTTGTGTAAGCTTTCTCAAACCAAACACAATCCACTTCTTCCAAAATGTCAAACAAAAAGACATTCACAAATATTTGTGCATTTTTTTTAATAAATAATATTTACATTAATTAGACAACACATTTGCTTCACTTGTCATTTTCATACAATGAAGACAAACACTGGCAGTTTCCCTCGTTAAAATGGCTGTAAACTACCAAAATAAATCTGATAAAGATTATGTTGAGAGGGCAGTCATCCTAAACCTGTTATGACTGATGTGATTAATGATGAATTTAATTCGAAGAAGAAAATTCTCCTACACACTTTGAGAAGAACTTGTGGGCCGCCAACCCTGCCTTTTCATTTAGGAAGGTTCCGACAGATGACGGAGATGCGTCGATGACGAGGGATTCGTTGTCCAGCGAAGAACGACTCTGCATCCTTCAGGATTTCGTGAGTGAACTTGTACCTGGCCTCGTCCCTATAACGGCCAAGAAAATGAGGTAAAACACGAAAGCTGGTAAGTACAATACGTTTGTCGTACAGTCTACATTGGTTTCACTGGAAAACGGTCGACCAGGGAAAAAATAGTCCAACAAGCGATTGTAGGTCTGGGGTTAGCTAGAAAGGCACTAAATCACGATGTTCATAAAGTCTATACCTTATTGAATCTTTCATACACCCACACAACATCCAATTTATTTTGGGTATAAACGGTAAAGGAAATGTTTAGTATGGCAAACACAACGTGACATACCTGAGGACATAGAGAGACCGCTGAGGCAGAAACAAATCTACCCAGTCAGTTTTTTCCTCCACGTGCACAAGTCTCATTACGCTGTCTGAGAGAAGGCTGATACCTGCAATTGTAGTGCCACAAAACTACATACACACAAGGAGATGGGAGGTTAGTTTTTTAAAACAATTTCACAAACTTTTACTTACACCATTCTCTCCTCAGTTTGCTTGAGTAAACTAATATACCTTTCCTTCCCGTGAATCTCAGACATACCTTGACACTGTCGACGTGGGGTTTGATGAAACCTGTCTTATCAAGGTCAAGGATGTGTACAGGGCCAAGAAGTCGATCTCCCTGTGGGAATGCCTGCGCTCGAAGACGACGAATCACTGCTCCACAGGCAGCTCCCCACTGGACGCGTTCGGTCTCACGGAAGCCATGGATAGCCTCAAAGAAAAATGTAATTACTTAACCAGGCAACCCAAAACAGTTTTGTATGTCTACCCACTGCAGGGCTGCCAATCTCTGAACTCAATCAAGTACGTAGTTGGTAGCTCTGCTACTGCATGCATCTTTCATGTCCCAACGATGGCTACTGTTGACTGGTCCTTGAAACATTAATGCTTGGTGTAGCTGCTAATTAAAAGGATACGTCTGATTGTCAGGCTGGATAATAACAGGCAATATCTATCGCTACGGCAATGAGTGGAACTGTAGCTCGCTAAGTACAGCTCAGGAGTACACACTACAACAGCTTAAACAGCAAGTGTCGTAGTGAGAGGCTAGTGCCACTTACATCATCCCAGTGATCAAACTCGTATCTCTTTTTCTTAAGGCCCAAGTCCAGTTCCTTCAAAAAAGCCTGCTCTTCTTCCTCGTTGATGAAGTCTACCTGGACGTCAACAAAGTTCCGCACGCTCGCTTCTATGTGAGGGGAAGAGCCGCATAGCCATGCAGAAGTATCCCCCTTTGGGCCATCTCTCTGCGGTGCTGAAAGGTCGGAGACTGTGGAGAAATAAGATTTACCTACAGCCCTGAGTTGTGTACCTTTTTGTACTTGCTGGACAAATCTAAGGAGAAGCCTCATATCTTGAGTTTCCTTTCTCGTGCCCTTCCACTAGAGTTAAAAAGATTCCTCTCTGGACGAAGCCATATTAGATTTGAAAAGCATTATGGGAAATGTTGTTTACCTCAACTACAACAGGAACAGTTTGAGCTTTGCTGCCACCTACCGACTGTATCCGTACCTCCCAATAACAAGGACATACGTACACACGACATAGACACGACACTTTTATTTGAACGCACGAAATAAGCCTATTTTATTTTAATACATTATCTACAGTCTGTATCAGACTTAAAAACATTCTAATTGATATGGAAACAGATGGTAGGCCTAGACTGCTGACCCAAACTAAGTTTGTATATTTGTTTATTTTTTATATAGCACATTTAAAACCAAAGTGCAAAAGTAATCAAAAAAGATGTGTTTTAAGAGAGGGTTTAAAAGCAGTTAAAGATGTTTCTGATCTGAGGATATACATGTTTGTGCTTGAAAATGCACATTATTTATCAGGCACTGCCTGTGTAGTAAAGTCAGTGTGACTCTTCTCTTATCAAGTTTTAATGTAGATGGACACACTTGCATCCATGCATGGACAGGGGTAGCTTTATCAATTTGCCATAAAATCTAGATGGAATGCAGTGAATGGTTGTTGGCCAGGCCCACAAAATACACAAGGCAGCTCTATTTAGGCACCACACACAAGCACATGTGGTCACACATATAGCCTAAACAGTCTTACTGACAGGCTCTCCTTATCAATTAGACAAAATGACTAATGACTGTAATTCCCTCTGTCAGTGCTCCGTGCCCACAAATGCTGTTTGTGGCTGTGGTGTAAATTAAACAGCAGACCATGCCAGATTCACAGGCTGGGGCTTAGCATGGCTGTACTGTGCTGTGTTGTGTGTCGCTGTTGAGCAGTCAGCAGATCTGCAAGGCATCAGGGATTAGCTCTAGACACACACACTGTGGTAGGGAGAATGGTAGTAAGTAACTCACAGTCAGTGCCACTCACTCACAGTGAAGTCTAAACCACGATCAAGCAATGCAGGCATTTGTGTGCATGTGTGTGTTTTCCTCTGGAAGTTGATTTTGATTGTCTTTTGATTGACACAACAGTCATTAGGAAAGAGTAGTAATGTAGCATGTCAGACAAACTCTAGATTCAGCTGTTATTCTAAACAATACAAATCTCTGCCTCAAGCTATATATATTGTTCTGTTAACATAGTTTGTAATCTACTGCTTTCTTCATATGGGGTAAAATAAAGTATAATCCTTCTATTAGAACATTATTGTTTTCCTGTTTCCCATGTCACTAAGCACATACATTTCTTTGTATTTTAATTCAGTAGGAACATTTCACAGAAAATAGTATGTCATGATAAAATATGAATCTTTGATTAATTTACACCACAAATGTCACAGAAATATGTTGCAAATGCGAAATGTGTTTTTTTTTGTGTGGATGTAACAGCAGTAACAGTGAATATGGCAATCATTTGTTGTGTCTCTTCATTGTGAAGTATTTGCAGTGTTCACAGAAGATAGAATCAGGAATAAAGGCAGAGATGGAGCCATGTTGCTCCAGTGCATCCCAGCAGCTTATTCTGACTAGCAGGGTTCCAGGAAAAAGGTACTCTGACCTAAGACTTATTTAAAGGTGTACTTCCACGAGAAACAGTTTAGTACTTGCTCTTTTGAAATATGATAGGTCACCCCGAGTTGCATATGCATGCTGCATATCAAAATGTTTTTCTATCCCCGTTTTCTATATCAGTCAAAAGAAGACAATAGGCGGAAAAACGACCCAATGCTAAAAGTGCCTCCGGCGTGACGTAGACGCGGAGATACATATAAGAGAAACTGACCGAATGGGCTTTAATTAAATAATGTTAGCCTGTTTGACTGACTGGCATAAGATTAGCAGGCTAGTTGAATGACTGAACTGCATTTAGCCGGACACTTGCAGTGTTTTGTCATGCAAATATTACCATTCTGAAATGTTCATTGACAAACGGTCAGGAAGCGACTGTGCTTGTGCCATCTCTCCTTCCTCTTCGGATTCAGGATCAAACACATACAGCTGTATCTCCGTAGACATTCTGTGTGCAGTTTTAGCGCTGTCAAGTTGACTTGGCCCTTTACCACTCTGCTATCAAGTTGACTGTGGGGCAAAGGAAGCTGCAGGGAGCGTGCCTCTGGTGAAATCGTGTCGTTCTCCCCGCCCCACCCCCTCTACCAAACTAAAACAGCCTGAAACAGAAGCACTAGAACATTTTTTTTATTAACACTAGCGCACAGGGCAATTATTAATACTAGAGAACACCGCAAAATTAATGAAAACACGATGGAAGTACACCTTTAAGACTCAAATCAGTTTACAAACAGCTGTATCTGATATAAATTAAATGTACAATAAACACAGACTGGAAAAATAAATTCATGCCACGATAGGTGTTGTTTCGTTTTGTCTTCCACTGCCAAGTATGCTTGGAAGGGCACAGGAATGTCTAAGGAGGTATTCGGTATGAGTTTCTTTGAGCTGTTTTAATGGTTTAATAATAGCGTAATCTTCATGCTTCGTCTAAGGGCACCTACCACTTCCATTGTTAGCCTTCTGGGACAAACGGTAAAAAATAGTTAAGTTGAATGCTGAATGAAACAGGCTAACACAATTTTGCTCCTCAGCAAACATACCACCTCGGTATGATGTTTTAACATGCCAATTTTCATTTTACACCAAATTTCTCCTTTAACTGAAAAAATGACACCCAAGAAAATCTACCTCTTAAATCCTTTAAACCCCCCTAGATATTCGTAGCATGCACTCTGATGTGCCCATTCCTTTAGTCAATACATTGATCTAATTGAAAAACAATAGTATGCTCTTTCAATCGCTATTGTGAAAGCGAGCCAGGCGAAGTGGAGAGGGTGAACATGATATCCGTCCCCTATGTCCATCTGCTTCTTCATGCTGGACTTGCATAGCTCATTGTTGGCAAATAAAATTCTAGATACATTAATGTGGTTTGGTAGGCTGCATCACCTGTGAGTGCAGGAGGAAAATTGTGCCTTGCTGGAAATAAATCATTTTGATTTGATCCAAATCAGTTTTTTGTTGGGGCTATGGAAAGGGGAGTTGGTAGCGTATGCTCTTCCTTCAGACGGTCACATTCATTGAATCATATGATGTACTTTACTGTTTGATGTGTGTATTTATCTGCCTGTAAAAAAGCTTCCCCCTCTGCCTACATGAACAAATGTGTATTTCACTTTGAGATGAAAATATCATTCAATACAATAATGACTAATTCATAGTGTTTTACCCCCCCCCCCCCCCCCCCCCAACAGACCATACTGGCTCCTGTTTGATCCACAGGGTGTCACTGAAGACATTTCTCACATCATCGTAGCAAACCATCTGCAAGCAAACCATCTTTCAAGTAGGAGGTACTTATTGCATTCATCAAATAGAAGCTTACTCAGGCCTTTCACTGAGAATTCCCAATGCTTGTTTTTATTAATAAAACTTTAAATATACCAGAAGTCCGTAGCAAAGAAAATACACAGAGTTTCTTATCAACATTCATGTTAATGCCCACCCATCTTGCTATATCACAAATGTATCAGTGCCCTCGAAGGCATTAAAGCCACAGGGGTGTTTATCAAGTACAGTGCAACATCCCATTGGTCAGATCACAGTCGTCTGCCTTCTCTCAGTGGACCCTGTGACTGGCAGCTTTAGGAGTCTTAAACACAGGAAATCGTTAGCAGACAGCCTCTTAGGGCACCGTCCAAGTTGCTGTGCGTCACCATATTGATTGTAATGCATATTTAGATGTGTATCTTTAACACTGCTCACCACTTTAATTAGTAACTAAAGGGATGTTGAGACTGATGTTTAAAGTATAGCTATGGATGGAGGAAAAAGAAGATTGGGTATTGTTTGAGAGCGAGAGAGATAGAGAAAGAGAGAGAGAGCACCAGCCACTCAGTTATAGGCCACTGAAATGCCTGAAAATGGACAAAAATACTGAGGAAGGTAATTGCAATAAGTAAACTACTTTGAATGAAATTGCAGCTATGGGCTCAGAGAAAAATGATACAGCAGATCAACCAGTGGCCCTTACTCAATCTTAACAAAGTATTGTTTATGTAAAATTACAAAAGGGACATTGCTGTGAACTGAGCTTGTAATAGCATGCACTGACTGTCATTGATATCAGTATTGCTCATAGGTATTGTAAACAATCATTTGTGAGATATGCTTTGCATCTTAAGTCTTTATTCGGTTTCAACTTCATTTTCTACTTACCATTCGTTAACTCAGACTTTGCATAGTGTGTTCGGAAAGTTGACCCAACATGCTCAAACGTCATGATGATGTCAGAATTTTAACACAGCGAAAGTAGTAAAATGAAAATGATATTGCTCTTGGTTGTTGTACAAAATAGCTCTGTGGTGTGGCATTTATGTGAGGTTATATATGATATTCGTCATGTGAAATTATTTTTGACAACAAACAGCACTGAAATAAATAAGCACATTATATTTGATACCTACAAGAACAATAAGATGTTATATTATATCACATATATCTAATAATCAAATCAAATCAAATTTTAATGAAATTTATTTTCCTTAAGTAAATTTTATAGACAAATGTTATACTGATCGATTAATGACAGAATAATAGTTTTAACAATAATTACTTATATTAGTTATTTACAATAGAATTTTGAAAGAAAATAAAAATCTAAAAACGAATTTGTTTCATTTCATACATACATAGTATACAGACACATGCACACACATGGGTAACCACACAGGCAAACACACACGCACACACACATACACACACACACACACACACACGCACACACCTAGGATGCATGGGTTAACCCAGACACACAAAGGTTAAGTCGGGAGTGGAGTAGGCAGCCTAATGTGCTTAGGGCTAATGAATAATTCAGCCTTATGAATCATTGACATGCACAGCTACTGCTAGACAGGACACGGCTGCACGCTCTTATTCTTCCGATTTCTTTTTTCTTTTCTTTTTTTTCTTTTTTTTTTTAATCTCAGACTTGTCCTTATGCTTTCAGCTCTTAGATATACGCAGAAGGTACAGTATGAGGGAGCAAGCAACCCACACACATAAGGATGCAAGAGGAGCCCACATATAGCTGTGCTCTTATATGTGCACAGTTACACAGAGGTGCACAGAGGTGCACTCGTATATATACACACAGAATCACTGTATTTATCTAAGGCCTCTGTCATGGTTGTGCAGAATAATTGTATGTGTGTATGTGTGTGTTTTTCCCTTTTTTCAACCTGTTCTCTCACACACACACACACACACACAAGAGACCTGACTAAGACAGCAGCAGCATAGATACATTAAAAAGAATTAACAGCATTACTTGTGTACATTAAAACGTGCACATAGAGGTGGACTGCAGCGATTTAGAGCATGGTTGAATCCAAAAATCCTCATTTTGTGTTAAGCTAAGAAGTCAAAAACTGATATAGAAAGAAGAGCGAGATTGAATGTTCACATTTGTGATGGAAAGAAGTAAAACTAATGACTGAAGAGTGAAGGAAAGCACTCTTTTAAGTCCCGCATGCATTATACCTCTTCTCACCCACAGCACGGCATCTCACTGCTGTGCTCTGCTCGGCTCTGCTTGCTAGTGTTTGTGCTCCTGCTGCTGTGCTGGATTAGAGGGGAGAGGGGGGCTTTAATGAGTACAAGCCCTCACTGTGGTTGAGGGAGAAGGGCTCTGCTCTCCTAGAGAGACATCTCTTTGGTACCCAGCTGGGTGACAATGCTGACACTCCATGTCCCTTACAGAGCGGAACCATAGGGTGAAGTTTGTGATGACAGCTTAAGGCTGCACTCATGCATGCATGTGTGTGTGTGTGTGTGAGAGATAAAATATAAATGCTATAATTCTCAAATCATACAAGCAATATATGTGTTTCAGAATAGTTTGAGGACACCGTATCAGTTGTTGAAAATGGATTTTCTTAACCAAGGCACTACTGCACCCCCATACCTATTGTCTGTAAACATACTTTGACACTCCAGCCATGACAGCTGGTGAACTTGACTATGCCAATTTGGTGAACTTGACTATGCCAAGAATGCTTAATATTTGGCCATGAGGTTTAACTGTCTTAGCCCAGGCTCATTTTGTGTTGCAAAATTTGAAAATGTGTCATTCATTTTGGAAATCATGGACTCTTGCTTCTTCCAAGCTACAGAAGAGACAAATACCCCTTCTTGTTTCAGTGGTCAATTCAAAAGGCAGCATCTATGATGGTACTCAGAAGGTGTACAGTAGTGCCTTGGTTATGGTCTGCTTCATCTGGAGAGTTAAAATTAATGCTGAATGATAGGTTTGAACAGCACATGATGCCATTCAGACATTATATTTTGAGGGTAGACCTTAAATATTACCAGATAATTAGGGCAAACTGCATTCTATACAAAATTCTGACAATGTGGCTCCATCATAAGGGCAACCAGATGCTAAAATGGCTGGCGTGCTGTCCAGATCTGTCACATTGTAGCGAAGGAAAAGAGAAGTCACCCCACCCGGCTTCGAACCCAGGTCTCCGGGGTGGCAGTCAGAGCACACCCACAACTCTAGTGGTGGTCACTCCATCACACACATTTTAAGAATAATAGAAAGGAAAACACGATGAAGAAGATACAT
This sequence comes from Coilia nasus, assembly GCA_027475355.1. NCBI lineage: Eukaryota > Metazoa > Chordata > Actinopteri > Clupeiformes > Engraulidae > Coilia > Coilia nasus. The sequence goes on along the minus strand of CM050216.1, from coordinate 17,561,954 downwards.
TCCAGTTGGGCTGATGAAATCATGTCAAGGACAAAATCCTCTTGTCAGATAACATAACTGTGATAACTGTGTTAACATTCCTTTAGTCTTACTCAACTTTTCCTGACACTGTCCCAACTTTTTTGAGACAGGTTGCTGGCCTCAAATTTGAAATGACCATAAATATCCCATACAACAATAAAAAACAGTTTCAATAACTAATATGTTGTCCTTGGACTATTCTCAAATACATATATTGCTTGTATGATTTGAATATTATAGCATTTATTTTTTGTATTTACATTTAACACAACATCCAAACTTTTTCAGAATTGGGGTTGTACTATACATCATTTGTATGTATAATATGTCCATGTACATTAATCTATGTTGTGATATAGGTATTTATTAATTATAAAGACTGATTTGCAATCTCATCATTGTCATCAACTGTTCCAAATCATATCAAAGTTACAAATCATATATTTTAAAATATTTTGTCCTAGGATGTATTCTGACTCCTAACCCAACTCTGATATGTGGTATTTATGTAAATGTGATAGATTTAAATTTAAGTCTGGAAAAACATATCTAACCCAAACTATATTTAAAATGTGATTCCAGTCAAATTTCTACAAATGTGTCTCTGGACATGGTGGTCCTTGAAAAAGATCTCACCAAAAAAAAAAGTGAAAAATGTTGTTACAAATTCAGGAAAAGCAAGTTATGTCTTTCCTGAGTAAATAAAGTGTATGGTTTAAATTAAGTTTGTGTGAAAAAACTAAGAGCATTACTGGTAAGCATTACTCAGTAAGCCTATAAACATTCAAAGCAACTTAGTTACAGATGCTGATTTTGTTACCACAGCAACCTATTGGCATGTACAATAATGAAATATCGATAACACAAGGTAACTTACCTGGTAATAACCTAGTAAATACAACATGTTAACTAACACAGGTAAATGATGTAGCTACAGAGTACATGAAACAAACTAATTACAAATGAATTACCTTCACTCTTACAAAACTATTCTGCATTAAAGTGTTATTACTACTGTAATTATGAATGTAACTACAGACAAATATAAATACCATGCAACACGTGAAGAGTTGGTTGACTGGGTTGCCTAGTAGTATCTTTCAATGTCTCATCTAATCAGCTGCAGCTGAACACCACCAAAACCAAGGAAATGGTGATGGACTTAAGGAGAACTGCCCCACCGCTGGTACCTGTCACGATTGATGGGGAGAATGTCGAGACAGTCTGCACTTACAAGTACTTGGGGGTACACCTCGACAATAAACTGGACTGATCTACTGATTCAGATGCACTCTACAGAAAAGTGCAGATCAGGCTCTACTTCAGGAGGCTGATGTATTTCAGTGTCTGCAACAGACTTCTGCTGATATTCTACCAGTCTGTTATGGCCAGTGTGCTCTTCTATGCTGTGGTATGCTGGGGTGGTAGCACTAGGAAGAGAGACATTGGACGTCTGGACAGAATGGTGAGGAAGGCAGGGTCTGTGGTGGGCATGGAGCTGGAGACTCTAACTACAGTAGCCGATAGGAGGACCCTGAGCAGGCTGCACTCTATACTGGACAATGACTGCCACCCCCTACACACCATCTTCATCAATCAGAGGAGTTTCATCAGCAACAGACTCCGGTCCCTCTCCTGTAGGACAGACAGGCTGCGTAGGTCCTTTGTCCCCAGGGCCATACAGCTGTAAAACAGCACACAGAGCTTGAGCCCACACACACACTCACACTCATATGCTGTCCCTGGTGGCGACTACTATACTACTATAGACAACAATATACTGCACTACCCTGATAACTACTGCACTAAAGGACTCTTCCATAACACTGGACAATCTTGCTGGAACACTGTAGTCTATCTACTTGGATTACCGCAAGGCACCTTATCACGACACTTCTCTACCTTGTGGATTTCATATTATCATTAACTTTTTTTCCAGTTCAGTGAATGTTGTATGAATGCAGATGTGTGCAATATGTTTGATCTGTTTTTGCAATGTGTATTATGTGTATGCTGCTGGACAGCTTAATTTCCTTCGGGATCAATAAAGTTACTCTACTCTACTCTACTCTACTCTACTCTACTCATCTATTCAACTAAACTGTAATTTTAATCGCCTAATTATAATCGTCCATTTTAGTTGGGTAGATAAACCTATAGGTGAGGTAAACAGGCACTTTTAAGTGACGTAAGCAAATGTTTGTAAGTATTGCAAACAAGCACATTTAGCTATGGTAAGCAGGTATATTAGAGGTAAAAAAACAAGTTCATTTATGCAAGGTAAACAAGCACATTTAAGTGTTGTAAAAAAACAAACCCATTTTTATAAGGTAAACAAAACTATTTTAGTAAGGTAAACAAGCCCGTATAGGTAAGATAAACAAGAACCATCCAATGTGTGCACTACTTGCTTTGTACTTTCCACTATGCTGTTTTGGCTGGTAATAACTTTGCTTAAAATGACTTGCAAGGAAAAAACTGCGTTTTCTTTTAAAGCAAACTACTTCTATTACCTATTATTTTGCCATCACTAGGGGCTATTCCTCCGTTTTATTGGTCAGTTTCCAATACATTTCTTAATGTAGATATACTGTAGATCCATTTATTATGCAAGGGGTTATTCACTACTTTCCCCGTAACAACTGCAGAAACAATTACTGTCTACATCTTTTACACTTTTACATCTTTTACATACACAGCAATTACATTGCAAGATTGCGTTTTTTTTCCATCCCATCAAGCCCTACCGTTAACATATGTTCTTCCATCTTACCAAGTCAAACATGACTATTTTACAAGTACATAAGACGAAACTGTGCTGTGTAGGAAAGTTTGGATTCTTTCTAGGGTATTGGCAACTTTTTACGAAGCAATTAAAACTAAGATTGTTCACTTTTATATTCTGTCTGTTCTAACCCTTTTCTATGTATATTCTGCAGTGCTGTTAAATATGGCTATTTTAAGTAAAGACAACTAAACTGTGCTGCAAAAGGAAGTCTGGATTTTTCCATAATATAACCAACATTTTATCACATTTTGCACTAACATTGTTTCCTTTTTTATTCCAACCATTCTAACTGTTGCAGTGTATTTCCTGCAGTGTTAAACATGACAATTTTACAAGTAAATAAGATGAAACTGTGCTGTACAAGAAAGTCTGGATTCTTAACATGTTATTACTAATTTCTTACAAAGCAATGAAACTAAGGTTTTTTTAGCTGTTACATTCTATCTGTTCCTACCTTGTTATACATTGTCTGCAGTGTTATAAGATTTAAACATGACTATTTGCCCAACTTAATAAGATTAAATCGCTGTAAAAGAAAGTATAGATTCTTTGTCCTTATGTAAGACACTACACCCCATAGTGCTTCCAGCGTTTTGTTTAGTTTCTTGAATTCAGCACCATGGACAGTTCCCTGCATGCGTATCGTAGGCATCATGCAGAGAAAAGATCTCTCTCTCTCTCTCTCTCTCTCTCTCTCTCTCTCTCTCTCTCTCTCTCTCTCTCTCTCTCTCTCTCTCTCTCTCTCTCTCTCTCCCTGCCATCATCAGAAGTCTTCAGAAGTCATATTTTCCTCCCCAACCGGAGACATGGAAGAAGTGTCATTACATGTGACCCGTTTCATTGCATAGAAACAAATTCCTTAGCGAGATGTGCTGTCACGCAGAAGTCATTGCCTCAGTTTACAGGTTGGCAGGTCTTCACACAAGTTCTGATGGTGTGCAAGCCCGTGGCCACCAGCCACCGCTGACTAACGCTAAACGCGATGAATGCGGTTGACCAGACGCGGAGTGACCCAGACTGTAAACTCCTCAGCAGGCTGGTAGCTAAGTCGGCATGTTCTGTGTCAGTACATAAATTAATGAGACACTTTCTGTCTTCCCCATTTTAGATGCATGAGATTATGAAACTGCAAGAGGTGGGGCATTTCTCCGTTGCTCTTGACTCTGCCATCCCAGGATTGAGAAATAATTGATCAGTTGCTCTTGCTTGAGGTAACTTTATGACATGTAAAAAGTTTAGCTTTACAAACCTAATACCGGGACTAGTTAAAAATGTGTTCGATTGGTCTATGACCCAATCTGTTACCTAAAAGATTTTACCCAATTAGGTATTTACAAATATTAAAGCAAATTTTCTTCCATCTAAATGGGGTCAACACTCGAAATGGAATCCGTGTCCTTTCCCTGTAATTGCAGACGTTGTCAAACAGTGGAGTTGCTGCAGCTGAATGGGGGCAATGGAAGAGGGAGGTAAACGTCAGCCCAGAGCTGCCTCAGGGGAGGCGAATTGTGTAGATGTGCGGCAGTTCTCTCCCCTGAAAGCCTTCCATTTATTCATTGCCAAATGTCGGCTGCTAAGAATAGCCAGTCGCCACTGTTTAGGGACGCGTACAATCGCGCTCTGCTTTGATTCCCTAGAGTCGTGCTTCAGCGCTCGCGTTCGCGCGCACACAGCTCTCTTGCAATAAGCATGCAAGGAAGGACAGTTGGGTGGAAAAAAAAAACTTTTACCTGACGTTTATGTCAGTCATTCGCAGGACGGCTAATAAACCCTACCGAGCTTGTCTCTGGGCTCACCACGTTCGTCAGTGCTTTCAGAACGTTTTAGGCGATGTACTACGCAAGGGGAGGGGAAAACATCCGATGACCGTGACTGTGCTTTGCCTTCAAAGGTGAACGAATAGCTAACTGTATCAGAGGACTTTAAACGCTTATGCACAGGAGTTGGACGACAGTGGTGGATAAGCGAATCAATGCAAGGCTGTTCGTGCGTCATGCGCTGCAAGACCTGGCCAGAGATTTTTGGGGAAGGCGCTCTAGCTGCATAAAATTGCTCAGTTGCTCATTATACCTAAACGTGTGAGCTGACCGGACCCCGACGCCCCTGCCCTCTAAATTTGATTCGCAGACAGATCTTCCTCGCGAAAGTCCCCACACCACACCGTCCCGCCTCCTCACATCAGCCACCTCTCTCTCCCTCTCTTTCTGTCCCCGGGGGCGCTGGACAGAGTAACGAGAGCTGGGGAAAGCAAAGCCACGAACGGAAAGAGACGAACTGGACGCAGGTTTCTTTTTCTCCCCTCACACAGTCAGCCGGGATGAGTCCTCGAGGCGGAGGAGGATGAGGTGCGCATCTTTAGCGACTGTCCACAGCTTGGTGGCGGAGAACACGGGAGACCACCAAAACACCGAAGCTGTCTTCGTTGTCGTACTCTGAGGATTGATGATGCTACTTTCCATGTCCGTACGTACCTCCGTTGGATTTTACCTAGCATGGATTGCTTTACCAGCACAGGAGTGCAGATGATGGCTGAGGCGAAAAGGATGCCGTCTGATATATGAAATAACATAATTACCACTGCAGTGCATTAGCAAAGAATTTTTAATAATGACAGTTCTATAGAGAACGAATAACTATCAGTGTAGACAAATATTGACTAATGTCACATAAAATTGTCACTCGAGATTCACGGTCGTCTGAATGTGAGAGGAAAGCTTGCGAAAGGTGGCGGAAGGTAGTATCCACACTGTACCAAACATTGCGGATGTTAGAAAATAAATAAATAATATTTTTGCTGCTTCTTTTAATATCAGTAACATCAGTTACCGCAGTCATTACACCTAAATAAAAAAAATATGCTAAATTTTACGAACGATATCAAATCAAATTTAGTTATTTTTCTAATGAGCCATTATGGTAGCACTGCTGTTTTCATGGGAGGAATCATATGAATTGCCAAGAAAAAACCTCAGAAATGTATAACCAGACAAACGCATTGGAAGGCATTTAGGACTCGGTGAAGATGGCATCTTTGAAGAACATTAAATCATCCCCACTAAATGCTCTAATTCTTAATCGGAATATGTTGCTCTTGATAACTGACTTCAGCACCAAGTGAAGGACAAGCGCTCTGTATTTGGAGGTGGGCAGCAAGACCATCAGCCATTCAACCGAAACCTCACGTTTTTTTTTCCTCCACGCATTTTTTACACCTCCACTTACCTAAAAAATAATACAATCATCGATCCTCTTTTAATGGGCTTGTACTCTCAGAACATCCGTATCTAACATGAAACTGTGACTGAATACAATACAGTTATACACGTATGAAGTCTTAAAGCAGATGGGATGTAATGTGGTGTGGTCGCGTTGAATATTCGCCTTCTTCTCTGCTGCTTCGTAAAGACTGGCCTTTGGCGTCGATAGAATGGCGCGGTTTGGAGATGAGGTACCGACCAGGTATGGTGGAGGACCTGGCCAAGGGGGTGCAGGTCGCGGCGGCAGTAGACAAGGTGGCCCGCCGGGAGCTCAAAGGGTGTACAAGCAGTCCATGGCCCAGCGAGCCAGAACTATGGCCCTGTACAATCCGATACCGGTTCGACAGAACTGCTTAACTGTCAACCGTTCCCTGTTCATCTTTAGCGAGGACAACTTTGTGAGAAAATACGCCAAAAAGATCACCGAATGGCCATATCCTTTCAATGCCCTGAAGATGCATGTCTTTCACCTGGAGTGAAGGTACAGTTGGTGTATGCCCAAATACATGCAGGTGTTTTTCACAATTATATAGCAATCACTTGAAGCCAATGATTAGGCTACATTTCTTCAGCATTTCCTCACCATTAATTAACTGATAGTGTGTTGGAAAGATTTTGTTATTTACAAGCATATCTCCTCGGACGTCTTATAGCCGTCATTTTATACCTTATACCCCCTATTATTATTCGTGTGACGACGGTGCTTTCAAACGGTGACACGATCGATGTTTATGTGTGCCTGCACATATGTGCTATGAAGGCCTGGCGATTGGCGCTTCCCAGTCATGGCACAGAGGCGGCGTGGCGGCTGCACTGGCTACTGCTGATGTCAGCATGTGCAGTTTGGGCTTAGCGTCATACTAAACTCAAAACGAAGTGTGTGTGTGTTTTTTTTTTTTTTTTTTTTTTTGGGGGGGGGGGGGGGGCACAGGGGTACGCACCATTTCCCTCTTTCCCAGGAGCCTTGGGAGAATGACAGACACAGTGTGCCTAGTCCCTCCTTTCTCACTTATTCCGCACTACCGTTTTGAAGGGCACGAGAACCATTTGACAGGAGAGAAGGTTATTCTGCTGGCTTTTCCGGGAGAACAGTGCAGCTATCCTTTAAGCATGTGTTTAGACTGTGTGACCAGACATGGCATTGCCCAAGCAACACGTCCTCTGACTGTGACAGATAGGAAGGCAGGTAATTATGTGCTTGTGTTTCACTGTCATGTTTACAATACTTTCCTCCAGAGAACTTCAGTGAGTAATGGCTAGCGCCATTTAGCATATGAGGAGATCTATAGCAAGAGGCAAAAGGATTGCGGGATTTTAAGGGCTTGCCATTATTATCCTCGGTTGTCCTTCACCCTTGCTGTCAGTATCTACACCATGCCCGGATGCATTCAGCAAAATGTGTGATATTCTTTGTATTATGCAAAGCCTTTACTCAGTTTAAGTAAATTGTTAGGACATTGTGGTCCTCTTGAACATTTTCGTACACTGCACACATCTGCTATAGAAATCATATCTATAGAAATGTATAGACTCTGTACATGTACTGTATGTATGGTGAGCCATCCCTGCATGTTCACATCTTGCAGACCTGCTGTGGGTAGCTGCTGTATGTCTGACCCCCCCATCCCTCGTCTCACAGCACATACTCATAGAGCAGATGGTTCTTACTAGTGTCACAAACAGCGCTGTTACTACAGGAAAGTGCCATATTGAACGGGGTTTAACCATTCCTTCCCAAACATGGTGCATGAATGCTAGGTAGTGGGAGAAACTGGAAAATGGTAAAAGGGGGTTGGTTGTCATCATTTAGCATCCTGGACATTATGGAAGACCCTTTAAAGAAACCTAAAAAGAGGGGTGGACTTATGCTGCTTTTAGCTGCATCATCTAAAGTCCATGTGGCCTTGTTGTGTCTATGTGTGCTTGCTGTTTTTAGTACTTAGAATGTGACGCCGTGTCTTTCTCAGACTATCAGGATGCATTTCATTTATCATCATGACCTGGCTGTTTTTTTTCCTAATGTCACATTAGTTCACATGTAATTTGATTCCAACCCCTTAAGCTAGAAGTCAGCGCAATCTTTACCCTCTCTTTCTCTACCCCTGCTGTCACAGGCTGGCCTCCACTTTTCCTATCACGTCACTTGTCAGTCTTTTACTCGCATAAATGCACAACCAAGGCACCCTGCTGCCGTCCTCTACTGGCCACCCCCCACCCCCACCCCCACCCCCCCGGGCACCATGTGGCACCAGAGTAGTCAACACAAGCCGAGGAGAAGGAGAAGACCCTCTAACAGCTGAGGGGCTTGGGATGTATGTCTGTCTCATGTGCGACTGACTGGCCCCTGTGAGGGTCTCAGCCAGTGCCAGCCTAATGTGTGTCCTCCCAGGGCCTCAGAGAGAGAGAGAGAGAGAGTGAGAGAGAGGGGGAGAGACCTTGGCTGACATCCCCTTTAAGATGCCCTTTTCCATCGGGCCTCTCTGGCAGTGGCCCTGGTTCTTTGGATTCAGGTTTTCCCGTTTCAGCATTTCCAGTCAGGGTGTATTTGCCCTGTGCGGACTGATCAGGTGTCAGAAGTAAGACTATTGATTAGGTCATTATTGAACCTGAAAGATTTTCCTATTGTTTTTACAAGGCCTCTTCACAGTGTCTTTTTAAGAGCACATAATATTAGGTATCTAATTCTCAACATGCCATCCGCTGTCCAGAATTCACAAAATTGGTGATTTTGGACATAGGTTGATCACCATGGTCATCCAAAATCATGTCAGTAACTCTGGCAATTACTTAACACAGAAGGCATGCCAAATGGCGTAGAATTCAATATCCTAGAATTTAATGCACAATTAACAAACACATTTTTGTGCATTGTACACTGCATAGATAGCATTTGTACCCATAGCAAATTATTATTCTGTAGAACAAAAAAATCACAAGCTGCCAAAGGTATCTGAAATAAACGCATTGTGTGGAGAAGAACATTGTCCTCATGAGTGAACTTGTACAGCAGTTTCCAAAGACAGATATATTCGTCATCATTATCTGTATGTAGAGCGTTTCAATGATATTGCAGATGAATAGCTAGGGGGAAATGGAGCCCTGCACAGCCTAAAGGTATCCTTGCCTCCCCTTTGCCTGAGTATCGAATGCAACGGTCATTAGGACAGCGATCCTGTCTGCCTTCACTGCAGCACACAGGCCCCTTGCTCTACTGTAAATGGAATGTAACCCTATACATAGGTCCGCTAATAATAGCTCCATTGACCATCTTATGAAATCTTATCGCATTGTGTAACTCAGTGTGTGTGTGTGTGTGTGTGTGTGTGTGTGTGTGCTTCAGTATGCCACTGCTGTGTGTCTCACAGTGGTTGGGGGCTGTAGTCACATTCTTAATGAAATGGCTGTGGTCTGCTATGCATTCTTGTTCAGTGGCCTGGGCCATTATAAGATGCCCATTTTATGTGACCACACAGCATATCATATGTAGTGTCACCAGAAAATCCCAGAGAGTTCCAGTCTCCATACATTCAGGTGCACAGATGAGAAAAATGCAATTAAAAAAACAACAGATAATAACCACACTATTATTTTATGTATTTTTATTTAAAATGAATGTTCAAATTATATTAAATTAAAATAAAAATAATATGCAAGTGACACCTTTCAGCAAATTGCAATATTTTTATATGGTGAAAAAATCTGACGTTACCTTTAATTGTTTTTATGTCTATATGCTAATGTCCATTTGTGAGACAGGAATTGCCCTTGGCAAGACTTAAGAAACTTTGCTTCTCACGTGTACATAGAGGTCTTTAAATAAATGCCATAGGCATTTCATGTTGAACCATTGTGTAATGGACACTTGAGTTCCAAAGAGAGGAAGAGGATTAGGAGGAAGAGGAAGATGAGAGACAGGAGGTGATGGGAACAGGCTCGGACAGAGTTTCAACAGCAGGGGGAGACAGAAGGGGATGGATGAAGAAACACTCTAGTCGTGAGCGCTGTGTGTGTGTGTGTGTGTGTGAGTGTGTGTGTGTGTGTGAGTGTGTGTGTGTGTGTGAGTGTGTGTGTGTGTGTGTGTGTGTGTGTGTCCTGTATGTGTAAGAGAAAAACAGCGATCTGTAGTCTGTTGAATCTAAATAATTAATTATTATTATGTATTATTATTAGTAATTATTTTTGCCTTGGAAGTCACAAACTGTCTAGCTCTTATTCATTTAGATGCATTTTTACTTCTGAAGTATCAGGCATATTAATTGCGACTTGACACTGTACCGGCCATTTGTTCTCATAGTGGTAGTGTTAGGAATCACCTAAATTCTCGGATAATGTGGTTTACTGCAGTCATATCCTAGTGAGACTAGGCTGGAGTTTGTGTATGTGTCCCAGAGAAAGGGTGAATAATGACTCTACATATATTCAGTTGGTGTGCAAATTGTGTGTGTGTGTGTGTGTGTGTGTGTGTGTGTGTGTGTGTGTGTGTGTGTGTGTGTGTGTGTGTGTGTGTGTGTGTGTGTGTGTGTGTGTGTGTGTGTGTCTTTGTATGCATATGTGCACGTGTTCCAGGTGGCTGTGCCATAGTCTGTGACTGTCACATCTGTGACTAGCACACTTTCACAGTCAAAGAGTTGCATCCTCCCCCCTCCCATCCTCACAACTCTCCCTTACCTTAACACCTCCCTCCTCCCACCCTGACTTCTCTCTCTCTCTCACTCTACCTCTCTCTCTATCTCTTTCTCTCTCACTCCACCTCTCTCTCTATCTATCTCTCTGTCTCTTGCTCTCTTTTTCTCACTCTGTTGCTTTGTGCTTCTGTTGCTCTCTCCTTCTCTCTCTTTCTTCTATCTATCTATCTATCTATCTATCTATCTATCTATCTATCTATCTATCTATCTATCTATCTATCTATCTATCTATCTATCTATCTATCTATCTATCTATCTATCTATCTATCTATCTATCTATCTATATCTATCTATCTATCTATCTATCTATCTATCTATCTATCGCTCTGTACCTCTGTTGCTCTGTCCTTCTCTCTTTCTCTCTCATTCTGATTCTTTCCTCCCATCCGAGGAGGCTATAAATAGCAGAGTCTGCCTGAAAGAGCACTTTTCAATGGCATCCTCCTCCCGCTCTGCTCGCGTCCTGCTCACCTCACCACCACCGTCACCAACACGCCTCCTGTGCAACACACTCTTGTCTGCTGTCAGGATCTGTAGCGATGCATCAGGATAGGGAGGGAGGGAGAGAGAAAGAGAGAGAGACACTGAGGGGGAGAAGGAGGGGAGGGAAGGAGAGAGAGAGAGAGAGAGATGGACAGAGAGACAGCGCAATCTATATGGGAGGGCAGTAGGGAGCACTGAGGAACCTTACTGTGGTTAATTACGGACTGAGGAGACTAGGGATGGGCACTGAGGATGCTGTGTGTGTGTGTGTGTGTGTGTGTGTGTGTGTGTGTGTGTGTGTGTGTGTGTGTGTGTGTGTGTGTGTGTGTGTGTGTGTGTGTGTGTCTGTGTGTGTGTGTGTGTCTGTGTGTGTGTGTGTGTCTGTGTCTGTCTTTGTATCTATGTGCTTGTGTCTGTGTTTATGTTTGTAAATGTGCGCATACCATATTTGCCAGTGTATATTGAGCATGAGTTAATGTACTGCAAATGCAGTACAGAGCCACGGATACAGTGCAGAACAGAGAGAGTAGAGAGAAAGGTCCCACATCATATGTCATTCTCCCATTATGTACTGCAGCCGCAGACAAAACAGCTTCATACGGACAGAAAGAGAGAGGAGAGATGGATGGGGGAGAGAGGGAGGCTGTGGCGGGTGGGGGTTGGGGGTTGGGGGGGTGTATAAATGATTTAAGATGGAGCATGGCGAGACTCGGTGCTGAACGTAAGATGCCACTGCGGAGTCAGGCACACGGTGCTAAGCAACAACAGCCCTCTAGGCTCCACGTACAGCACAAAATGGTGACGTTTCCATGGTAACCATGGCAACTCTGATGTCGTTCTCGAACTCTTTTCCTTCTGCCTCGGAAGTCTTATACAGTTATGCTCTTAGTGGCGCATGCACTGCATGAAATATATCCATATGAAATGCATATGAATGAATCTATCTATCTAACATCTGTCTGTCTATTTTGCCTTACTGTAAATGTGTTTTTAGTATATATTCTGGTGGCCTTGATATGCCTGTTTGATGTTACAATCACGTGACATTTTGGATTGTATTGTCAAATGAGAGATATGTACAGTATGTTACGTTAAGTAGTGAAATAGACTCGTAAATAGACTTGTACAGTATGACATGTCAGGAGATGTAGTTAGGGAGCCCCTTTATGGGTTTGTCTTTACCGTCGTAAAGCGTGTCAGGATGAGGCACGCATCTTCCTTTACATGTGTTCTTTGTGTGTATGTGTTTGTGTCCATTTGTGTACATGTGTATGGCATGTGTATATGCCTGTTTTGTTGTGTGTCAGGGTTGTGTGGTTGTATGTCTGTATGTGTGTGGTGGTGGTGGTGAGGGGTGGTTAGGTGTGTATTTTAGGAAGAGAGGGAGAGGGCTATGGTAACGTTGGATTCGGGTGCTATTTTTGGGGTATGGGGTGCGGAGGGGTGGCTGCGATGGATTGATTCTTCATGCTCGTGTTCTTGGAGGCACGCGGCTCCTCCCGACACTCCTTCCTGCCGTCGACGGCACCGCAAGTAACCAGAGACACTCCTCAGCACAGCACAGCACAGCACAGCACAGCACAGCACAGCACAGCACAGCACAGCACAGCACAGGCCTTACCTGCCACCACTGGCACAGTCTCACACATTCACTGTAAAACAAATACGCACAAACAACGCATACACACACACACACATGCACACACACAAACACATACACACACACTCACACACACACACACGCACACACACACACATACACACACGAGCTTAAACATACCTAAGCCCCGATGTGAACCCAAATCATGACTTGGGTGACTGGACCACCACCTGGAGCCTTCCCACTGTACCCTGCTGCTTCGCGAGGGTCCACAATGGCTTCACAAAAAAGGGAGTGAAAAACACTCAAGCAAACATGAGCTAGCCTGGGTTCCAGTGGGCCCAGTAAGACTGCAGGGTACACACTTAAGTGAGAGGCACATGGCAGGAACCAGACACACTGACCAGAGAGGGTTAGAGAGGACCGCAGGCAACCCTGTGTGTTAGCGCTGAGCCACAGGCAGGCAGACGGACATTGCTCAGTCACCGTGCTGGAGAAGGGATGAGAGGAGAAGGAGGAATGAAAGAGAAAGAGACACAGAGAAAGAGAGGGAGATGGAGATAGAGAGGGAGATGGAGATACAGAGAGAGAGAGATGTGGGTGGAGGAGGTGAAATCAAGGAAGCAACTGTAAAGCTTCAGGCTCCTCTTGTTTATGTACAGCTTTGCCCTCCATGTGAGGGGTTGAGGAGTGGGTGATGGTGGGGGTGTTGGTGAGCAGGGTCACTCAGGGTAATTGGGCACATTAGATCCACCGCCCATGCCCTCTCTCTCACACACACACACACAGGCACACACTCTCTCTCTTGCTCTCTTTCTCATTCACACACACTCTCTCTCTCTCTCTCTCTCTCTCTCTCTCTCTCTCTCTCTCTCTCTCTCTCTCTCTCTCTCTCTCTCTCTCTCTCTCTCTCGCTCTCTCTCTCTCTCTCACACACACACAGACACACACTCTCTCTCTTGCTCTCTCTCTCATTCACACACTCTCTCTCTCTCTCTCTCTCTCTCTCTCTCTCGCTTTCTCTCTCTCTCTCTCTCACACACACACACACACACACACACACACACACCCCTCTCTCTTACAGATGCCTACACACATGAACACACACAGACAGTCAGTGACACATAAACCAGCCATTTGAACTGATGCATACTATATGCACATATATTCCTGTGTCACGATCAACACAACATTCTGTATGTGTGATATGGCATATGCAGGGGTGGGTGTCATGTTCTTTAAAATACTGTCCCATGTTACATAAAGCCTTTAGGGACATTAATTCAGCATTTTGAAAGAAACCCTTTCCATGCATGTGGCCAAAGTTCATGAAGAAAATATTCCTCCCCCAAAATTAAGGTGATGTGCTGCATGATATTGTGCATTGGTTTCTAAAGGATCTTAAAACTGAGCTGATAGCAGTGCAATTTCCAGTACCTTGGCATGGTATACTAGTATGTGAAGGAAAGCTAGTATGTGAAGAACATTGTGTATGTAAAAATAACAAAGTATTTAAGGCAATGTACGTATATGAGGTGAAAACTAGTGTGTTAGTTTACACCTTTAGTTCGTTTGTAAAGGACAGCTAGTATGTGAAATGAAAGTAAGCACATAAGAACAAATTAGAATGTAAAAGAAAACAGCTGCGCAGGCAAGAAGAGGCTAACCGACATGTAAGCTGTAGCACTGGAAAAGCAGGGTCAGTGGTTGAACTGGGAGGGGTTAGAGAAGAAGCATACTACTAATGTGGAGTCTAGTCGGCTGAAGTTTCTGATAGGAGCAACCTACAATATATTGCCATTGCCATGTAACCTGAGGGTATGAACAGATGGCGATTCATCATGCCCGCTTTGATCAGGGGTGGCTACACTGAGACACATACTGGCTTGGCTGTAAGGTGAGCTTGACGCAAGGTCGTTGCATGTGACGTCACAACCAAGTGCCAAAGTGTTTGGCAGCAGGAATTGAGAGTAGGAGGCAGCAGGTAAATGCAGGAGGCTGTCATAAAAAGGTATTCGGTTTGTGCGGAAGGGTGCGAAAGGCAAGGGCGTTGCAGTTGAGGAGTAATAAACAGGGAGCAAAGGACTGGTAGTGGCAATTAGACTTGGGAGTTAGGCTGGTGGTCCCTTAAGAAATAGTTAACACTAACTTGAGGCCTAACATAGTGTATTAATTGACCAGTGAACAGGTTGTACATTTTACTGAGTTAACTGTGGTATGGGAAAGCTCTGTGGAGAAGGGAAAAAGCTGAAGTATGATGATTTGAGACCAGAGACCGAGAAGAGAGGATGACAGGCAATAGTGTGTCCAGTAGAGGTGGGTTGCAGAGGGTTTATAGAAAGGTCAGTCATTTCACTGCTAGGAGAGCTTGGTGTCTGTAGTAAGAATCTGCATAAAACTGTTAGTAAAATGTCAGAAGTAGCAAAGGCTAGCCAGTGAATCTGGATGAGCTGGATGTTTTCAGCATGGCGAAAGCCATAGGCGAGTGCTGCTGAGTGGATCAAAAAGTGGCCTCAGCTGTAATGTCAGCCAGCTGGTCCATGTTAACCCTTGCTGAGTGCCTGTGCGGCTTGCAAGTGGTTGCTTGAATAGCTGTAGCCAGCTGCTACCTGCAAGAAGTTACACCTGGGCAGGTAGGATTTAGAATGAGCTGTAAAGGCGGACGAGACAGATGTAACTTTAGCCAGCTTGTCCATGTTAACCCTTGCTGTATAGCTCGTAGTTGGTTGCTTGAATAGCTGTAGTCAGCTGCCAGGTGTGCATGTTACACCTGGGCGAATAGGATTTAGAATGTAGTGTAATCCAAACAGTAGTAGGTTTAAAGAAGTGTGTTAAGTTTGAGCCTCTTCTTTTGAAAAGCCATTAGTTGAGAATAGTAACTCAGGGGGGGGGTTGTTAGGAAAGGTTAAAATGTAGTGTAGTGTAGTGTAGCTAAAAGCTGAAAGTGTGCAGAACAGGGACAGGACAGGAACAGGGACAGTTTCACCTCAGTCCAGGAGGGAAAGTGGTTGTCAAAAGTAAAATAGCATTAGATAGCAAGAGGTATAAGATCACTGGGTAGCATTCGCTTTAGCATTAGCTTTATTGTACAGACTGCTATCTAATTTACATTAACCAAATTAGGACTTGTTAGAGGACAATATTTACTAATTTGCCACTGGGCTTACCTTAAGCAGGACTGTCTCAGAGGGGGGTGTATAGTGACTAAAGGCCTGAACCCCCCAGAGATCCTGATGTGCACTATTGATGAAGTGTTCTGGAAATGTTCACAGACCAACTAGACCCTGCGACTTACCAAACAAAACCAACAATAGGATTGACTGAGGACTCTAAGGGACTCAGGATAATAGGGCCCAGGTGCACAATCATCTTTTGTATTCTCTAAATGTATGTTAAGTAAAAACTGTATGAAGATAATAAGCCAAGGATGGTTTTTAAACACTGTGCTTTTTACTTTTTGTAACAGTCTTGTCCTTGTGTTGCTTTCCTTTCACATACATGGCACACTGCCTTATACATCATGCATAGAATAGATAGCCTATTACACCTGACTCATAGGTTCGATAAAAATGGTGGAAAAAAACATGACAGTCAGAAAGTGATGGCCAGATTAGACAGTATCTCAAAGTTAGAGAGAGGAGAGCTGAAGGGAAAAGTGAGGATTGGAAATGAGTACAAGTACGTGCGTCACACTGCAGAAAGTGAAAAGGGAGGGAAGAGGGAAGAGAAGGGGAAAAAACATTCAGCCTTGTTTCTTGTTCATTAATAATTTACCGTGGGTCCTTAGGCATCTTTGCGAGATGATAGTATTAAAAAAGCAAACAGAGCGAGAAGAATCAATACATATTTACATTCCTGTGACTGGGCCGGTCGGGTCACGCGGCACGGCTCAGCTCTCCGCCGTCTGCCACCGGCACTGTCGCTAATTAAAGTGGGCGTGATTCGGCGCGGCCCTCTGACTCAGCGAGGCAGGCTCGCCGACCGAACCGAACCGAATGAAAGAAAAAAAATGAACAAGTGCTGCCACCCTACAGTAAATGATTCACTGGCTCTTCTAGCCCAGACACCCACCCAAAGGTCCACCGGCAAACTCGCCGCTTCTTGTGAGCGAGCGAGTGAAGGAACAAATAAAGAAACGACTTTGTTGATGAGCAAAACGTGACAAATAAACAAAAGCAAGCAAGCAAACAGGCAAAGACAGGGTTCTGGAAGCAGAGTAAGGGTAGTTGAAGCAGCTGAAAGGCAAAGCTGAGACGTCATCTGAAGGGCTAAATTTATGACATTTCCAGTGAAATGTGTCGTGAATGCAGCTGTGTGACTGTAGTGGCCTGGCCTTGAGTGTGTGTATCGTACTCTTATTTTGTGTGTGAGATTGTGTGTGTGTGTAATTGTGTTTGCTTTAGTCTCTGGTGCCTTCTAAGAAACAGCAGAAGTTCATTTGTTGTTGCTTTGTGCACACATAATGAGCAGCTCTTACAACCTAAAGGACGTGCTGAGGGGTTGGCTGGACTGACCGTGTGCAGTGGCACAAAGACAAAACCTGCCTCAGTGGCCTAGCTGCATGTCCTTTGCTCAGAGTTGCATTCACTTACACTTTCACATAGTGTAAATCATACTATATACTGTAGTAGGACAAGACTGCATTTGCTTGCATGTATGTATCCAGAGGTTTACTAAATGAGCACACGTTTGTTTATGTGTGTTTGCACAGAGAACTGTGTGTGTGTGTGCACGTGCGCGAATGTCTGCGTGTGCACACAAAGAACTGCTTTTAGTGTGTATTTGCGTGTGTGTGTGAGAGAGAGAATGAGAGTGCGGGGTGATGGTTTGTGTTTCATTCTCTGCCCTATTAGTGCACCTTCTTGAGAGCATCACATGCCTCATTTTCTGGTTCGCTTGCGCTGCCTCTGAATGCTCCTCTGCTCCGTGTGTCCTCCTCTCTCTGCGCTGCCTCAGGACACACTCTTGAGCTCACGCACGCGCCTTCGCAGCCTTCCTCGCACATACTGTAGTCCTCCAAACCAAGGATGTCCCTTCTTACTGTAAATTCTGAACTTCAGAATTTAATTCATTTCGATGACTGAATTTGGATTTGAATTGGCTCCACCAAAACAGATGTTGAAATTAATTTGAATTGGAATTACAGGAAGTGAAATTGAATTCATTGCAATTTAGAGAAATTCATTCTAATCACATATCAGTAAGAATGTCATACTTTTCATATGTACCAAATGTGCCAGCAGCACTTGTTCTTATGATGTCTTAGTGTAGAGGTTGTCCTGCAAGATTGGGCACCAAGGGCCCCCTGTAGGTTTAGGCAAAATACATTTAAAATTAAAAATACAACTGGAAAAGACTATTCGGGTCCTTCTGGGCATTTGCTATCTTTCAATATGACCATCTTTCACATCCACTAAGAAGTGCCAATTCAATCCTTTATTCTTTTAACAAACTCTATACTCTAAACTCTATTCTATACTTTTAACAAACTCTATTATCTGTGGACATTACAGAGATTAAACAGTGATAGTCATATTTCTTATGTGTCAAGAGTGTATGGCCACCATGTACAGTAAGGACATACCTATGCAGTACAAATGAAGCTACATGGGGCGATGACAACGGCAGAATCTCTGATCTGTACTGGTATCTGAGCAATACTCATGTGTATTGCCCTACACTGCCGACACTTTGTACCGCAATATCTCTGCCTGCTTTCGGTCAACTATGCCGACAGTTTTGCTTAGCAAACCAGTTTCATGGCCCACTGTGAAAACACATTTTCTTTCATGATTTTGCCATTCTGGCATTCTGCTTTTCTGTGTGTGTGTGTCTCTCTCTCTCTCCCTCTCACTCTCTGTCTGCAGTTTCTTGTTTTGTTGCTAGTTGTCTCTTTTCTCTTTATTACTATTCCCTACTCCAATCCTCACACATATTGCTGCCTCTACATGTGCCCCTACTAATTCCCCTGACCCCTTCCCTCCCAAAGCCCATGCTCTCCCCAATCCCCACCACACACACACACAACACACACAACACACACACACACACACACAGACACCATGCACCTCCGCGAGTCATGGAAGGCCTGCTGACGCTGCAGGTGGATGCAAAGCTGAGCGGAGGTTGGGTGCCAAGGAACGATGATTGATGAACAGGTACCAGAGAGGAAGTGGAGAGATAGAGACAGACACGGAGAGGGAGAGAGGGAGAGAGAGAGAGAGAGAGAGAGAGAGAGCGGAAGGAAAGGCAGAGTAAGTGAAAAGAATGAGAGATGAGACGGTGATTTGACAAGACAGCCGTAGAGAGAACGGAGACACCATGGCACAAAATAATAAGCCGGTTCGGAGTGTTATCGCTGAAACATAACAGTTGTTGAGTACATAGACATTAATCTTGAATTTGTCAAACTCGGCACATCCCTAAGTTAGCACTGTCTACTCAGGAGTAAAGTTAAAAGAAACTGATACCATGACACAACTGATGGCTTTAACTTTTTCAAGAGATGTATGGCGCTGGTTTATCTTTCAGGCTGATGTATTATAAAATACAGAGCTGCATCTGAATAATCCAAGCCTTAAAATCTATTTTTAGTCTGTTTTTGTTGTTTTTTGTTCTTTGGAATTGTGGTAGGACCAGATGGGAGGCAATAAAACTTGCGAGTGAGTTGAGGGAGAGAGAGAGAGAGAGAGAGAGAGAGAGAGTGCAGACACTTTATTTATTATGATATGCATAGCCAAAAAAAGAAGGGAACTGATTCAAATCACTATATTGTCAATGTTATCCATCAAGGTGCTTGACTGCTAGCACAACATTACTTGGGTGGTGGTATCTGTATGTGGGCATTTGATTGAAGATGGATTGGATTCATGGATCTCCTGGAATGTATTGGATACACTAGATTTAGTACTGAATATGAGAGTGGGCCTAAAAATCAACCAACTTTTTAAATAATTATATTTCTTCAGTGAGACTACCACTATTTTAAACCCTGCACATTGAAGCTCATTCAGTTCTTTTTCCAGTGATATTATGGTTTATAACCATGCAAACATTAGTATGACCACCACAGCCCTTTGAAAAAAAACTATTCACGAAAAAAAAAATCATAACCAGATCATCTTCCCTACTTTTCCAATCCTTCACATCACTGAAGATGAGTAAAAAAAGTTGAGAAAGGCTTGACGAAACAAGAAGTCAACATCTGGCCAACTGAGGGTAGGCTGGTTGTAAGCCTGCCTACGCACTTATGTTCAAATATTTTCTCCCTACATTGGTAGTCTGGGTTTGCTTCAGTTGACAAGGTTGACTCCAGTAGAATTTTTACCGGGCTGTTTGTGGGAGTGAAGGAGTGTTTGTGAGCGATGACATGGACTTTGTGTGCTACATTTGAGTTGTAGTGCGTAGGCAGTCTTATAGCCAGGCTAATTGCATACACGACCAGATGTTAGTGATTGGGTAAAGGCAGATCCAATCGTTCAACTTCAGCAGAGTCTAGACCTCCAGGAAGCAATCGTTTCTCCATGCAGCACAGCCAGACCCTCTGTACAAAATGAAATGTAGTAGGAGGGGCTGGTTTACCAGGCTAGCACAGCCAGACCCTCTGTACAAAATGAAATGCAGTAGGAGAGGCTGGTTTACCAGGCTAGCACAGCCAAACCCTCTGTACAAAATGAAATGTAGTAGGAGGGGCTTGTTTACCAGGTTAAACTGAGGGCATCAGCATTCTTTACCTGCATCTTGAGAGACAAACCTGACTTTTCAAGTTGACAAATTTGGTTGCATGTCAGGAAGATTTTTCAGCTAGTTAGGTGCCCTTTGCTTCATGATGAAGATGTTGTCATTGTAGAAAGGGGTGGAGGGTACATGAAACACCCTAATGTGGCCATAAAAAAAACATAAACCCAGAAAGGAACTTTTTTAGGAATAGTTTTATTCAAATAACCGTAGTGGACAGCCATGGTCATGAACCATGATACCACTGAAAAGAGAACGAAATAAGCTATAATTTGCATGGTTTAATTGCACGGTTGGCCCACACTGTATAATTCATTTCAGTTGGAAACGTTAGGCGATAAGGGATTCATGGTCAGTTTCTGAAAGTAGCTAATATTTTGCTCACTTTGTAATGTGTTGCTTAATAACTAAATGTCATTTTATCAACTGTAATCAATCTGTAGCATACAAGTAGCATAGTATATGAGGTATTATCTGGAATGCAGTAACTTGGTAAAGCAGCTTTTGAAATCTTTAAGAACTGATGTAACTACTGGCATTTGACATTAAGTACGCTAAGTATTAGGTGTTACCCAGTTAAACTGGACTTGTTAATTGATCTTGACTGACAGACAAAGGCCAGAGTTGAATAGAAAAGTGCTTGCCCCCCACCACACACACACACACACACACACACACACACACACACACACACACACACACACACACACACACACACACACACACACAAACAAAACTGCCCCTTTAGCATGTAGAAATGCTTGAGTCAGGATCCACCTCTCTCCTCCTCTCCTCCTATTCTCCTCTCCTCCTCCCCTCACCCCCTCACTTCTCTCTGTCTCCTCTTTCTCTTCCTCTCTTTTCAGATCAGCTCATCCTGCTGACCGAGGTGCCTCTTGCACTGCGTGCCTCTGTCTGTCACTGTATCTGTTTTTAGCTGATAATGGCCTTTAAGTCTCAGTGCTACTTCAGCACACAGGGTAGGCTTCCCAAAGACAGTCCTGGGAATGACCGCAATGCAAGAACACGTTGTAAATGTGAATGCACGTATGCAGAGCTGGGCATCTTCCCCACACCATCCATTTGGCTGTGTTGAGCCCGAAGTGCGGTCTGCGTATACTGTATATATGTGGTATATATATGTGTATACTGTATATGTTAAAGTCTATGTTAATGCAGTTTTTTCTGAATGTGTGTGTGTGTGTGTGTCTGCATGCATGCATACATACATACATGGTTGCGTATTTGTATACATGTGTCAATCTGTAGGTGTGTGCTGTGTGTGTGGATGTGTCAATATCTGTGTGTGTGTGTGTGTGTGTGTGTGTGTGTGTGTGTGTGTGCATGTGTGTGTGTAATTGAGGTTGCACTGAAGTCGATTACCTTGTGATGATCAGAGAGAACGGGGCGTGTGTGTGTGTGTGTGGTGGTGGGGGTGGGGGGGGGGGGTGGGGGGGGGGGGGGGTGGGGGGGGGGGGGTGAGGACCAAAGACAGCGGCACAGGCAGCAGAGAGGAGAGCCAGCGACCAAAGCCAGCGGGGATAGTCAGGGAGGGGGGCCAGAGGGAGGGAGGGAGGGAGGGAGAAGAGCCGGAAACGCAGAGGAGAACAGAGCCACTGAATGAGTCACAGAGGACAAGGCAGAAGGGGAGGAACCAGGAACATATTCTGTCCTCCCCCCCCCCCCCCCCCCCCTCTCTCTCTCTCTTTCTCGCTCTCTCTTCTTCTTTCCCTTCCGTCGCTCGCTCTCTCCTTGCTTTTATCTCTGTCAGGCTGCTATTTTTAGCGCGGCGTGGAGAGAGGAGAGAGAGATTCATAATTGAAGGTTTTTGGCAGAGATGATCACAGCACTGGCCTCGCATTCATGAGGGGTTTTATGCACAAGCCCGTCTACAATGGCACAGGAAGAGACGGGGGACTTTCAAAGTGCACTTCACACGCGCACACAAAGAGACACACACGTGTACAAACAAATATTTGAACTGCAGCGACATTACACAGTCACACACATGGACTCACATACACACACATGCATTTTAACAAGCACACACACACAGAGGCTGTGTTCATACACAGGATGCATGACCCAATGCTGATATTCTCCATTACTGTAAACTAGACAGGACATACTCTCTTCTTCTTCTCCTTAAAAAATAAAGAACATCTCAGTATATCTGCATAGATACTTATAAACACTCACACACACACACAAATACACACATATGTATAACACATTCTTAAACATACACACACACACACATGATGCTTTGGGCAGGAGACACCGATTGAGTGGAACCTGGGGTGCTAATGTGTGCTGTAGGTAAAGCTCAAGCCGGTGTGTGTGTGTGTGTGTGTGTGTGTGTGTGTGTGTGTGTGTGTGTGTGTGTGTGTGTGTGTGTGTGTGTGTGCAAACCTGGGGTGCTAATGTGTGCTGTAGCTAAAGCTCAAGCCGGTGTGTGTGTGTGTGTGTGTGTGTGTGTGTGTGTGTGTGTGTGTGTGTGCGGGCAGTGTTGTGCTGTGCGCAGTGCTGGGGGGCCTGGCAGCACAGAGCCCCAGAGAGCGTGTTAGCCTGTTAGCCTGCTCATCACCCCCGGCCATGATTACAGCATACAGCATCTCCCTCTCTTCCCCTCTCATCTTTTCTCCCTCTTCAAGGCTTTATCTCTCTCTCTCTCTCCCTCTCGTTCCCTAACTCTGTTGCTTTCCACATCCCATTGCTTCCTCCTTTATTCCTCTGCCTCTCTCTCTCTCTCTCTATCTCTGTGTGTGTGTCTGTGTCTCTCTCTCTCTCTATCTCTCTCTCTGTGTCTCTCTCTCTCTTTCTCTCTCTCTCTGTCTCTCTCTTTCTCTCTCTCCCTCTCTCTCTCTCTCTCTCTCTCTCTCTCTCTGTCTCTCTCTCTCTCTTTTATAAAGCCCTTTGATCTTATGTGAAGCATAAATCGGGCTGTGTGAAAAGATTATGTACAGGGAGCTTCATGGAATGAATCCATATGCCTTTAGTATGCTCCATCTTTCTTCCTCTTGCCCCTCCCCTCGTCTCCCTTTGCCTTTTCCAGCTCCTCTTCCAGTGTTTCTTTCTTCTTCTTCTTCTTCTTCTTCTTCTTCTTCTTCTTCTTCTTCTTCTTCTTCTTTTCTCTCTCTTTCTTTGTTCTTTTCTGCTCTTCTCATTCCATATTTCTTACACACACACACACACACACACACACACACACACACACACACACACACACACACGCAGGCCCCACACAATGTTGTTGCGTAGAGTGGCAGCCGGAGCTATTTTCTGTGTGTGTGCGTGCGTTGCCGTGTTTGTGTGCGTGTGTGTGTGTGTGTGTGTATGTATGTGTGTATGTGTATGCGTGTGTGTGTGCGCATGTGCATGCATGTGTGTATGCGTACACATGTGTGTGTGCGGACAGGTTGGTGTTGTACATGCACAGGACTGTAAGGCATCGGCCCATTCGCACCAGGTCATTGCACTCTAAACAAAAAGGGACTTGGCTGTGCAGCTTAGGCCCAAACATACAGTAATGCATCTGCTGCATAGTGACTAAGGCAGTGAGTCTGCCACGAGCGGAGCAGCGGGGAGATATCGCAGCACCCCATCGCAGCAGCGGGCGCAGGCCAGAGTGCCGGGAGAGCATGCGTCACCAGCGCAGGGGAGAAACTGAGAGGAAGAGAGAGGAAGAGATCAAACTCACTCCTTGTGGATAGCGAGCCAAAGAGCTGCGTCACGTTGAATCATACATCAGGCGTGGCTGCTGGGTACCTGCCTAGTCCTCACACACACACCACACACACACACCACACACATGCACACACAACGCACACACATACACATGCAAACACACTCACATGTACACACAATGCACACACATACACACACGCGCACACGCACACACACACACACGCTCACATTTACACACACACAACGCACACACATACACATGCAAACACACTCACATGTACACACAACGCACACACATACACACACACACACACACACACACACACACGAGTGTCGAGGCCAGTTATACCAAGGGTAAACAGTCAGAGAGTAACCCGCTAATGATTGCCCGATTAGAGCCATGCTAGATGTGTCTGAGTCACTCACTCATAAGGCAGCCTGCAGCACACATTATTTCACCATGGATGCATGCTTAGGCTAGCTTTAGGACACGTCTGTTTATTATAACTCTCTCTGTCTCACATCCCCCCATCTCTGTCACTGTCCCTCTCTCTGTCTCTATCTCTTTCTCTCTCTGTCTTTTTTTCTTTCTTCCTATCTCACTGTCTCATCCCATCTATCTTTCACTTCCTCCCTGTCTCTTTCTTTCTCTCTCTCTCTCTCTCTCTCTCTCTCTCTGGCTCTCTCTCTCTCTGCTGAGTTTAAGCACATGGAGGTATAGGTCATAAATGTTTAGTGCAGCACATTTAAGTGTGCCATACATAGAAAGCTCTAATGCTATTTCACCTGACATTGCATAGCTCTCCATGTGTCAGCATTATGCATGGTTTGCCTTGTGCTGACTTCCCATCTGAAATCTTAAGTGAAACATAAACAGATTATGCATTTAATTAGCAACAGAGAGACAGATAACTGGCTTCTGTTGGTGGCAACAAGTTTGCATTTGTTGTGACTTGTCATTGTTAAATCTGAATGACCTTTAAGAAGCTTGTGAAGACCCTTCTTTTTTGAGACAGCTTCCCTTCATAACAAAACTAAACTCTGCTAACCAACTATTTACCTAGGTGCCCCGTGCTTATATGAGTGTGTGTGTGTGTGTGTGTGTGTGTAGATGGGAGGGGGGTGGGGTTGCCATGCCTTTGTTTGTTCTGTGTTCCATTAACTTGCTGTATCCTCCTTGTTGTACGTCGCGTTGGATAAAAGCGTCTGCTACGTGTAATGTAATGTAATAATGAATGTAACTACGTGTTGTGCTGCCACCCTGTCCTTACCTTTATATGGCTCTCGGATACACAAAAAATGAGTAGTCGCCAAGATGTTTTTCAGCTTCGGATATTTTTTTGCACTGTTATTACGCAGCAACAGTGACGTATTAACGGATTGTTTATCGTTGTGAATTACTTGAATTACACTTTGTCATTTAGGATGGATATATATAGTATTTTTACCGTGTGTGTTAAATATAAACCGCTCATGGGAGCATCATTTGTCTTTGGTTGGTAAGAGTATGACAACTTGCATTAGTACTGGGTCACCTTGCTAGGTCATATACAAAGTAGCAAGTAGCTAGAGTCCCATAAGACTTACAGACTTACATGACCACGTGTGTCAAACTGTGTTTGAAATACCATAACGTAAACAGGAGAGCAGGTTATCCACAAAATATGTTTTTTAACAGCTACACAGGTGTCACAGAGGAACAGCAAAGCATAAAGGTAGCCAGTGGGTTGTGCTGTGCACTGCGTAAATCTACCTCCACACCTTCAGAGATGTACCAGTGACAGTCACTCAGCCCCATGCATTGCAGGCTCCTTGCTTGCGTGGCCTCTTCCCAGTATTAGCAGTGTTAGGTGCTGGAAGCTGCAACGTGGCACCATACTACACAGTCATTTCAACATCGATTCTCAAAACTATGGCAAAGGCATTTGTTAACTCTCTTGCCTTTAATTAGCATCCTTTCCTTCTCACTCAGTCACCTGCTACCCAAGAAGATTCTTCCTTCCTCCTCCTGTTCCTTCCAAGAAGTTTGGAACAGCAGCCTTTGCTAATGTTGTTCTGCCAAGCACATCAGAGACTTTTCTTTTTGAGATGTTAAGTTGGGCTGTAGCCTGCGTATGAAAAGAACTATACAAATCAAACACTATACAAAAGCTTAGTATTATTGTTTTAATTAGCTGCCAGAATGTCTTGCTTCCCCATTTGCTCTTTCTCTGTCTTTGTCTCTGTCTGTCTCTCTTCCGCTATTTTCCTTGACCTGAGACTCTCACTCCTTTCGAGTACATGATCCTGGCCACCATCATTGCCAACTGCATCGTTCTGGCTCTGGAGCAGCACCTGCCTGACGGGGACAAGACCCCCATGTCTGAGCGCCTGGTGAGTTCCTGGGCAGGGAGTAGGTACTGTGGCTTTACGCCACATGATGACACACAAACATTGCATGTTCCTGCCTTGGTCATCACACAAGCATTAGGGGCCGTTCACCTAGAACAATAACTATAAAGATAATATAGCTAATTGTGCCATTCACATATCAATTATAATGACAACAACAGGCTGTACAATATCTAATCTAGTCTCTAATCTAGAAACACTGTCAGCCAACTGGAATAGATAAGAATTTACAGGATGTTATGTTCTATTAGATATTTAAATCACGGCTAAAATGTTGCCATTAAAATGTCGTTCTTCAGTGTAGATTCTAATATTGTTGTAGTTGTAGTTGTCGTTATCGTTATAGTTGTTGGTGTGAACAGACCTTTACAATGGTTATAGTCTATTATCATGTTTGTCAAATCCATGCGGTGCAATTCCATGTGGTGCTGGAGTGTGTAAGTTCACACCATATATGATAACACATGATTAAGGAATGCTCCTGCATTATACAGTTGTCATCATGTGTATTACAATAGTTGTACTACCACATCCCTGTGGTGCAGACAGTAAAACAGCAATGTAGGCGTGTGGTGGATTTCAGGCCTGCTCCTTTGGTTTTGTGCATCATTAACCAAAACTATCAGTCAGTTGATAAATGAGAGGGAATTTATTTGCAATAAATAAATAAATTAATAAATAAATTATAATAAGTTATAATAAAAAAAAACATGCATGACCACAAATCAGGTAGACCATAATTTATGTCCATGGTGGAGAAATGAGTGTTTGACCTTGAGACTTCCTCTGTTGCCTTGTTGACAGGATGACACAGAACCCTACTTCATCGGCATCTTCTGCTTTGAGTCAGGCATCAAGATCTTGGCTTTGGGCTTTGCCTTTCACAAGGGCTCCTACTTACGCAACGGCTGGAACGTCATGGATTTTGTAGTGGTGCTCACTGGGTAAGTCTAATGCCGGCTTAGTGTGTGTGTGTGATATACAGAGAGAGAGAGAGACATAGAGATAGAAGGGGATAGAGAATGTCTGTGTGTGTGTGTCAGCGAGGAACTTAGCATTTATCTCTAGTGCTTTCTCCTTTTTCTATCTTTCCTCAACCAACACTCTTTCTCCTTCTCTCTTTGTCTTTGCCCTTTCTTCCCTCCCTCTCTCTTTCCTCTCCGGCTCCCTTTGGTGCTTGCTCTATCTTGTTTATGCATGAATGTGAGAGGGGACATGGCTGACTGTACTACCACATTACACCTCAGCTGTATGACACCCTCCCCCCCCTTCTCTCTCTCTCTCTCTCTCTCTCTCTCTCTGTCTCTCTCTCTCTCTCTGTCTCTCTCTCTCTCTCTCTCTATGCCTCTGGATCAATCTCTCTCTCTCTCTCTCTCTCTCTCTCTCTCTCTCTCTCTCTCTCTCTCTATGCCTCTGGATCAATCTCTCTTTCTCTCTCCTTCTGTCACTCTTGCCTTGTCCTCAACCCATAGCACAGCTCTCAATCTTATTGAGCGAGACCAATCCCTTCTATTACAGCACATCTCCCAAATACCACTACAGCACTCCATCCATACATTGCGTGCGTAGACCACCATGCCACCACCACCACGTTAGAACTGTACCCACTGTATGTGGGTAAAAGTCATTGTGTCCTTGACTGCCTGTTTGTGCATGCTGTATATGTGTGAATATCGAGGGAGTGTGTGTGTGTGTGTGTGTGTGTGTGTGTGTGTATGTATATATGTGTGTGTGTGTGTGCACGCGGATGCAGGTAGGTGATGTGTGGTACTGGTGGTGACGTAGAGACTCTGTGGAGCTGGCTGCTGTGTAAATGGGTCACAGTGGAAAGCATTCACCCAGCTGCAGTGGGAGAGGAGAGGAGAAGGAGAGGAGAGGAGAGGAGGAGGAGAGGAGAGGAGAGGAGAGGAGAGGAGAGGAGAGGAGAGGAGAGGAGAGGAGAGGAGAGAAGAGAAAGGAGAGGAGAGGAGAGGAGAGGAGAGGAGGGAAGAAAAGACGAAGGAGATGATCGAAAAGAGGAAGGAGAGGAGAGGAAAAGAAGGGACACTTGGCTCTATGCAGGGGTGGCGCCTCTTACAGTGTGTCTAAGTGACTCGGAATCATTTCCTTCGATTTATGACTTAATTGTGTATTGTGTCTGTATGTGTGTGCGTACGTGTGTGTGGGCACACACGTCATTGTATGTATGTGCAGGCACGTTTGCATGTGTGTGTGCGTGTGTGTTTGTGTGCAGGTGTTTCTGTGTGTGTACTAATTTGTGTGAAGGGGAAGACAGAGGGAGTGAGATAGATGAATACTTGCTCACATTGTGTGTTTTGAAATGTGTGTTAACTGTCTGTGTGACATATATGTACGTCTGTAAGAGGACATAAGCCCTGCTGACTCTCACTACAGTAGAACATGTGACACTCACCGTGAAACTAGCTCCAATGGAGAGAGAGAGAGGGTGAGAGAGAGAGGGATGGGGAGGGGACAGAGAGAGAGAGACGGATAGGGGGCGGGGTGGAGATGGATAGGGGGAGGGGGAGAGAGATAGAGAGGTAAGAAAGGGAGAAGAAGGGGAAGGAGTCTTGCTCATGGAAAAAAGCTCTTATGGAAGGAAGATGGCGTGAGGCAAAGGAAGCGTATGCGATATGCACTCGTATTAACATGGGAAGGTAAAGGAGATGTGCGGGGAAAGCGAGTCAGAGAGAGGTGGGGAGTATGGATGAGGTGACGGAGTAAGAGAGTGAGGTGGTGTTTGCTGGCACTGTTGCCGGTGGTGGTGGTGGTGGTGGTGGTGGTGGGGTGGGTAGGATGGGATCATTGCAGTGGCTGACGGAATGGCAGAATCACGTGACGCTCTGTGTGTGTGTCTCTCCAGCCCTCCACACTCAGCACAGACAGAAGGAGAGAGAGAAAGAGAGAACAAGACTGGGAGAGAAAGAGAAGGAGAGACTGAGGGAAAAGAGAGAGAGAGAGAGACACAAAGACTGAAGGAGGGAGGGATGGAGGACGGGAGAGAGGTAGACGCAGGGGGGAGAGAGGTGTAACTGGAGAAGGCAGGCAGTAATGGAGGAGCGCTAAAGAGAAGGACAGTAGGAGAGCTGGAGGCGGAACGAGTGCAGCTGACTCGGAGGGAGGGCGAGAACGAGAGAGAGAATGAGAGAGAGAGAATGGGAAAGAGAGAGAGAGAATATGGAAATATAAGGGAAAGAGAGGAGTGCAGAGCGACAGAGAGGAAAAAAGGGAGGAATATGGAGGGAGAGAGAGAGAGAGAGAGAGAGAGAGAGAGAGTGTGTGTGAGGGAAGGCGGAGCAAGCGAATGAGAGGAGAGGGCTCGTGCATGTGCTGCTGCAGTAACCTGTTTTTCGCTGCTGCAGATGATCAATCATCCAGTGCAGCCTTGAGACACGGGGACACTGAACGGTCTCTCTCTCTCTCTCTCTCTCTCTCTCTCTCTCTCCCTCTCCCTCTCTCTCTCTCTCTCCCTCTGTCTCTCTCTCTCTCTCTCTCTCTCTCTCTCTCTCTCACTCTCTCTCTCCCTCTCTCTCTCTCTCTCTCTCTCTCTCTCTCTCTCTCTCTCTCTCTCTCTCTCTCTCTCTCTCTCTCTCTGTCTCTCTCTCTCTTTCTTTCTCTCTCTCTGTCTCTCTCTCTCTCTCTCTCTCTCTCTCTCTCTCTCTCTCTCTCTCTCTCCTCTCCCTCTCTCTCTCTCACTCTCTCTCTCCCTCTCTCTCTCTCTCTCTCTCTTTCACTCTCTCTCTCTCTCGCTCTCTGTCTCTCCCTCTCTCTGTCTTTCTCTCTTCTTCTCTCTCTGTGTGTGCCTCTCCCCCCTCTCTCTCCCTCTGTCTCTCACTCTGTCTGTCTCTCTCTCTCCCCCTCTCTCTCTCCCCCTCTCTCTCTATCCCTCTCTCTCTCACTGTGTCTGTCTCTCTGCCTTTGTCTCCCTCTCTCTTTCTCTCTCTCTCTCTCTCTCTCTCTCTCTCTCTCTCACACACACTCTTTGTTGTGTCTGTCTCTTACTCTACTCTCTCTATGTCTCTCTGTGTCTCTCTCTTTCTGGCTTTCTCTACAGTACCTCTCTATCTCTGTCTGTCTTTTATTCTGTCTCTGTCTTTCTCTTGCTGTCTCCTGAACTCCCCATTCTCTCACTCACCTCCAATTTTTGCCCCTCTTTCTGTCCCTCTCCTGTCTGTATATGCCTCCCCCTGTCTCTCTCCTTATCCCTGCCATTGTCTGATGCACACATGCATGACCTACACACATTCACACACAGACACTCTCTCTCTCTCTTTCACACACACACACACACACACACACACACACACACACACACACACACACACACACACACACACACAGAGACACATGCATGACCTACACACATTCACACACAGACACTCTCTCTCTCTCTCTTTCACACACACACACACACACACACACACACACACACACACACACACACACACAGTTGTTGTTAACCCCTAACCTTACCTTTGGTTAGCGGTGGCTGCATGGCGGATGTTTTTCTCAGCAGAACAGCTCTTTGAAGATGAAATGATCGTGCCCTCTTATGACACCTCTGCCCTTCTCCTTTGATAATGCACATAATACTGGTCACACACACACACACACAACACACACACACACACACACACACCACACACACACACACACACACACACACACACACACACACACTTTGAAATACAGAGGAAGAGACATTCACTATGCATTATATTTCTTCAACATTAAAGTCCTTACAATACAAGGCCATACAATTTGACTGATAGTTACATAATCGGACCAAATTGCTATTATAGTCTCTTAACCCATGGAGTCTTTTTTGCTTCATTATGTTACATATCAACATATAGAGCCTATGACATACAGTATACGATACGTGTTTGGAAAATGGTGGTTTCATGAGTGCAGTAAAAGTGTACAAACATTATCATCACATAAAATATTCCCCATTCAGATTAAATATTAAAAATCATACCGAATTTGCCGAAATTTACATTGCTTTAATAATCACGTGTGCTATACTGTGTATTATTAGGAGAATGTGCAATGTGTTTTGGTGGTTTCCATGGAGACGTATATTGCCATTGGGTTGTCCTGCTTGTGCTCTTCCATGCTGACATGGGTCGTGACTGCCCTTCCACAACTCACTCACTGTAAGGTAACTCAGCAGAGTCTCACCCATAGACTGGGTGGAGAGGCAGAGAGGGAGGCAGGCAGGCAGGCAGGCAGGAAGAAAGAAAGAAAGAAAGAAAGAAAGAAAGAAAGAAAGAAAGAAAGAAAGAAAGAAAGAAAGAAAGAAAGAAAGAAAGAGGAAGACAGAGAATACTATAAAAGAGCTGACACTCGACAGTGACTATGACCTTTGACCATTGTGATGGTCCTGCATGTTTCAGCACCAAGACAAGTCCAGTAACACACAGGTTATTTGTTCTCCTTGCCCTCTTGCGATCGTTGTTCCAGGAAGTGGCTTGTCATGACGAATCTTGGCCATATCTACTATCTTGATTGTCAGCCTCTCATTTGTCTCTGGAGAAGATGGCAAATAAGCTAATTTCCCTAAAAAGGTGATGTATTCTGTAACTGAATGCCTGATTGGTTGAAGGGGTGGGTGGGGATAGGTGTTAGGGATAAAGATTTACTGTAATGATAATACTATGGAAACTGCAGTTCTTTGATAACCCCAAGGGCAGTATATTAGCAGACTATTGTGTATTAATAGTCTGCCACATATCATAATACAGGGGTTACAGTTCGATATGTCATGATATATTACAATACTGTATGTAGGCAATGTAAATATGTTGCAGATTTTAAAAATGTAATGGTAGGAAAAGGATGATGGTATGATGGTAAATACTATCATGTACACTCAGATATATTAAAAAAGTTTACTGGGTGACATCCAGGTTTTAAACTGCCACTATAGACTACACCGTTAGGAATCCTGCTTAAAATGCAAACAACACCTTAAATGCATGTTTGCATGTAAACTATTGATTACAAATTGACCACATCAACCAAAAAGACTCTCCAAAATGGGTTTGTACCTAATCTCACTTGAGGTCTGATTCTTTTCTAATGATGACACAGTAAAACGCAGGTAAAATTGTATTGATATACTGCCAAAAAAAGTTTAGACTGCAGAAAGGGGGAAATGTGTGAAATGTTTGAGTTATAAAATACAGCACTGGTGTTTTTTGAGAGAGAGAGAGAGAGAGAGGGAGGGAGGGAGAGAGAGAGAGAGGGAGATAGAGAGAGGGAGGGAGAGAGAGAGAGAAAGAGAGAGGAGAGAGAGAGAGAAAGAGAAAGAGAGAGAGAGAGAGAGAGAGAGAGAGAGAGAGAGGGAGGGAGGGAGGGAGGGAGAGAGAGAGAGAGGGAGATAGATAGAGAGAGGGAGGGAGAGAGAAAGAGAGAGGAGAGAGAGAGAGAGAGAGAGAGAGAGAGAGAGAGAGTGTGTGTGTGTGTGGTGTGTGTGTGTGTGTGTGTGTGTGTGTGTGTGTGTGTGTGTGTGTGTGTGTGTGTGTGTGTGTGTGTGTGTGTGTGTGTGATAGGGCTTAGGGGTCTGGAAAATAAGGGAGCTTGTATTCAGCGGAGTGGAGCTGCAATGCTGAGTTCAGCAGTTAGAGATCCAGCCAAAAGGAAAGACAGACAGGGAGGAAAGTAGAAGGGAAAAATAGAGGGACTGTGTGTGTGTGTGTGTGTGTGTGTGTGTGTGTGTATGTACATACATTTGTATACGATGTGTGTTGACGTGCATGTGTGTATATGTTTTATAGGGACGAGAGAGAGAGAGAAAGTGTGTGCATGTTATTGTGGCATGAGAGAGAGAGAGAAAGAAAAAGAGAGAGACAGTGGGCAAGACAGGACAGGAAATGAGATAGAGAGAGAGAGAGAGAGAGAGAGAATGAGAGAAAGAGAGAAGCCTTCTTGTATGGAAACAAACAGAGTATTTTGGCATAAATACATGTATGGACTCACATCCCGGGACACAACAGAGATGTAAACTCTAGATACTAAAGTGTGTGAACACATTGGACCTATGTAATACTGTACCTATTAAAAATAAGCAGTGTAATCCTTGCTTGGGTAAACTGAATTTGGCAGGGTGTCAGCAATCACATGACCTAGATACTAGCTTGTATGCATCACTACCGGCGTGCCTAATCTCTCCTTTAAAATTCAGGAATGTATAAGCAGTTTGTGTGTGTGTATGTGTGTATTTAAGCTTCTTCCATTTATAGCTCTGCACAAACTGTATATTTCTAAAGGAAAATCAATCCTGCCCCACCTCTCCACATGATGGTGGTGATGCTGAGATTCTATCAATGAGCGTAACGGGGCCCTGTTGCTATGGAAACAGTTATGATGAGAGGAGAGAAGAGCCGGGAACCGTAAGAAAACGTGTGCTGAACGAACGGCCCGTTGCCTTGGCGACAGGCTGAATGGTTTTTTAAAAAAAAAAGTAGGGCCCATTTTTATGTATCTATTTATTTATTTAAATCCTGGCAACGCATTCGGCGTGCGGTGTGAAATGTAAATATAGCAGCGCCGGAGCTAAAAACAAAAGAGATAATAATAAATGGGGCGGCCGAATGCGGAAATAGAGGGTGGAAGCGGTGCCACGTCAGCACTCTGTGGTGGCAGATAGCACCGGTGCTGTGCGGTGCCTGAGCAGTGGAATCATTGTGGTGGTGACGTGTGTGTGTGTGTGTGTGTGTGTGTGTGTGTGTGTGTGTGTGTGTGTGTGTGTGTGTTTGTGTGTGTGTGTGTGTGTGTGAAAGAGTGCAGCGGTGCTGTGGCCGAGCAGTGGCACCTGGAAGAGCAGGCAGGGTGGCATTATAATAACAAAGCTGCTCACAGTATCTCACCAACCTGCAGCGTTAGATAGAGAGGCCCATTTCTTTACCATTTGCCATCCACTGAAGCTCTGTTGCAACGATGGTTTAAAAATAGATTAGCTTTCCTGAAGAAAATGCCAGTGCGCATGAAGCAAATGCTTTGTATGCACTTTAATAAGGCGTAGAGGAGGAACAATATGGTACATCACTTTGCAGGCACTATAATAATGGGTGTGATGTCTAATATAAAGTGTTTTATTCCAAAGAATTCAAACATTGTGCTATATGTACACAGACCAATTGGTTTACACATTACCTATACTATACTACAGTACGTTATACTATACTATGCTATAATGTACTCTATCTTACTATACTATAATATACATGTTATACCTTACTGTCCCAAAGGAAAATTTATGTTGGACATATTTATGCTAGACATATAATGCCTTAATGTCTTAAAAACGCCCTAAAAAATGACAATAGACAACACCCAATTGATAACACATAGCAGACTGTGATGTCACAAACTTTAAAACAACAAAGGCAGTATGGACAAAAACTCACTGTGATCACCAAGTTTATAGTTTATGCACCTCTTATTTCACCACTGAATCCCTGCATACACCAGCACAGAAACTGGATCCATATATCATGTTTTGAGCAGGGACATGCACTCATGGAAACAGTTATGATCCTTCCCTCTTTCTCTCACACACACACACACACACACACACACGCACGCACGCACGCACGCACGCACGCACGCACGCACGCACCGCACGCACGCCACGCACGCACGCACGCACACACAAACACACACGCACGCACACAAACACACAAACACACACGCACACAGACTAGTACACTTAGCCATCATAACAATCTGGCTTTAGCTCCCCCTCCTGTCTCGAGGTGAGTGGCATGTGTGGCCCACTGAGATGTCCTTGTAAGCGCTGAGCAAACACATTCTCAACCCTCCCCTACACACACACACATACACACCAACATTTGACTTTCCCCCCACACATATACACACACACAGACGTACAGACACACGCACACACACACACACACACACTCACACACACAAACACACGCACACACACACACATACACATACACACACAAACACACACACACATTCACACACACACACACACATACACATTCACACACACACACACACACACACACACACACACACACACATATCGCACCACCACACTGATTTCTCTACCTCTTACTGCTTCACTTCTCACCTGCCCCCTCCCCAAAACCTCCCCCCTACTCACACCTGCCAAGCGCCCCTGCCCCCTCTGGCTCCACACCTGCATACCAAGGCCCTCTCCCTCTCCCGACGCAGCCCAGGCGAGATACCCCCTCCTGGTAGGGGGTTTGGAGCCTCCCACAGCTTCCCCCGACGCCTCCATTGCTGATGCATGTGTAATGCTAGCCAGCTGGTATAGTTCCACAATGTGGACATTAGTAAATCTCCCTGTGGACACCTCAAAGGTACTGCGTAACTGGGAGAGATAATAGCCTTGCTTTTAGCTCGCCCCGGTAGTGTGTTCTTACTCCGGTTCGAGTTGCTGTGAGCTGTGGGGTTTTTCGAGTCCAGCCTAACGCAGGATATGACCTGCAAGATCTAACCATACAGATATAACAACACCGGTTACCTGTTTCAGGTGCAAAGGGTTGCAGTGTAGCATCATTTCGGTGGCAATGTCCTTGAACGTCTTTGACGGTGGTTACATAAGGAATACATAGATGGGGTCTGTGCCACAGTCCACCCAGATGTGCTGCATTGGTTTTTGTAGCCTCAGGTCCATACTGACTAGAATTCACATGAAAATAACTTGAATTGATTGCATATGTGTGAGCTGGTAAAAAAATAAAGTGGATGCAAGATGCTCTTTCACAAATGCTTTTAACTACTAGTAAAAGAACTAGTACCATGATTACTCCTACTATCAATCTTACAAATTCTTCGAAAATGTATGACTTTAACAATGTAGTTTCCTCTGAGTGGTCAACGTGCAATGTGAGTGTATGTGTTATTGCATACTTGATGGCTTACATATGAAGTGGAGTGAAAGGTGTACACTGTACAGCATATGTTAAGTTTTAATGGCTGGGAGTTATAGTATAAATAGAATAGTGTTTTGTTCTCAGTGGTGATGGCTTAAAATGGTCTTTAGTGCTTCGTTGTATCGTGTGTGTATTTGGTGGTAATGTGTGAGAATGAAATGCCAGTGCTGGTTAAGAGGTAATTGGCATGTTTTGTGGTAATCAGTAGTGTGTTGTAATTGATAATGGCAGTGTGCTCTTGTGTGTCTTGAGTGTAGTAAACAGTAGTAGTTGTGTGGTTCGTATAATGACTTTGTAGTAATCAGTTTGTGGTATTGTACATTAAGTGGTAAAGGATGCGGTTGTGTATTTGTACCACCATATGTGTGCCACCACACATACTGATCATCGACATAATGGCCACCACACATACTGATCATTAACATAATTGCAGTGTGTGTGTGTGTGTGTGTGTGTGTGTGTGTGTGTGTGTGTGTGTGTGTGTGTGTGTGTGTGTGTGTTGGATAGCAGTGAATGTCTTGACCACTGCTCAAGTTAGAGCAGTATGTCTGTGTGTGTCTATGAGAGAGAGAGAGAGAAAGAGACAGAGGCAGAGAGAGAGAGAGAGAGAGAGAGAGAGGGGCCGTGTGGTGAGTAATTCCATGTAATGGCCGTGTAATGTGAGCCTGAGCATTCCCCAGGCGCATCTATCTCTCAGTGGCCTGTCAAGCCCCCATCATCTGCCCACCCTCCCCCAGAACCCCACCAGAGCACCCCCCTACCACACACACATACACACAAACACACACACACACACACAGCGTAGCCCTGCCTACCTACATGCACACACACACACACACACACACACACACACACACACACACACACACACACACGCGCACACACACACACACACACACACACACACACACACACACACACAGCGTAGCCATGCCTACTTACATGCACACATACACACACACCAGTGTCACCTCCCTCCATCTCATGAAGCCTTGTGATCAATAAAACGCAACATTATATCAATCGGCCTTCCCGTCAGGAAAGTTAATACCGACTGAAGGGGTGTGTGTGCATGTGATAATGGATTAGATGCAGGGCCTTTAACGCGCGGAGTACATGACACAGTGACGCTGACATGAATTATGGCTGTGTGCACGTGCGAGGCCAGGGGTTGATGTATCGCCGACATACAGAGGTCAGATAGATCTAAGAGGTAAATCACCAGCAAAGCCAGGCATCAGTTAAATTAGTTCGCCTCACAGAAGCTGCTTTTCCAAACGTTTTTACAACATCTACCAGATGCTTAGATTATATTTTTGTAGTACATAATACCAATATCTACTCACTTACTTTCTATGTAAACATTAAATTAGGATTAACATAAGAAGTGATTCAAGGACTGGTTTTCCCTAGGAGATGAATTTGTATAAGTGTTATGTGATGCTTTATTTAAACCCCCCCCCTCCCCGGTGACGACCCAGTGTCATAGTCATGTCTTAAATTTGTCATAGAGGACACGGTATATTATTGACGCTGGAGCAGTATGTACCCAGTGAGAGAGCAGCCCTGAGTCACCACTCAGCGATAATTATGACAGATTCACAAGGTACGTTTCTAGAACTGCCTGTGTCATGAAGAGATGCCCGTAGTGCCAGGTAACTGCAACATGAGTCATATGATAAGGGTGCGGTGTGGGGTTGGGGTTGGGGTTGGGGTTGGGGAAGTCATGCTACTGGAGTGTGAAAAGGTACTGTCACATAGTCACAAATAATAGGTTCCTATATTTCCTGTGGTCTTATGAACTTGTGTCATTTAGAGAATGAATCCACAGTTTACGTGTTAAAAAAAATAGATGGACAGACATCATGAAATGTAAAAGTAGGACACGCTGACATATTAGGTACCCTGTGTCTTTGTACCCTGGGTATTTTTGGAAAGTATTCTGGTTTAGGTATAAGCACTGCGTCTTACCAGCAGGAGCATCTGGCCGTGATGATTCACACTGTGCGTTAGTCAATACAATAACTGGAAGTGAGACAAATAAAAGTAACAATCGTGTGTGTGTGTGTGTCTGTGTGTGTGTGTGCGTGTGTGTGTGTGTGTGTGTGTGTGTGTGTATGTGTGTATGATAGAGAGAGAGAGAGAAAGAGAGAGAGAGAGAAAGAGAGAGAGAGAGA
>CM050216.1:17515690-17518190 GCA_027475355.1 Coilia nasus | reverse complement strand
TAGTCTGGATTCTGGGGCAGACTACATGAAAAAAAAAGAACGAAAAAAAAATGATTGCACACTTTTTCATGATGTCCTGCTTTTGTTACAAGACACTTCCCCACACTGGGTAAAAAAAGCACAGCGATATGCAGATGCCAACACAGCCATGTCTTTTTCTGTCACACACAAACTGCATTTGTTTTGAGTGCCATACACCCCAACAAATACAAACACTCCCGAATGCATTTTACATCCATGTAGTATACAATTTTACATTCATGTGATATCTCTAACAAACAGAGTCATTATTAAGATCATGTATGAAATTATATGGCACACTTGTAGTCAGATTACAGAACACAAAGTAAAATTAAAGTTTTTTTTTATCAGAACAAAAAGGAACATTTTGTTAATCAAACATATTTATTGACTGCTGCAACAGAGAAGAAGGGCATAAGTGCAAAATGCAGTGTGTTGCACCTTGCGGGTTTTCAACCAGCAAAATGTGTCCCATGTGGTCTGGGCCTTACGATGCAGCAGGGGTCAAGTAAAGAGTTACTGGTTCAGACTACTCCAGATTACTTAATTACTCCAGAGCCTGAGTATCCTGCAGTGTCTTGCTAAAGCTTCTAGTATACTCGCCATGCCACACCGTGCATGCCAGAAAGTGACGTCACCAATGCACCTGACCCTTCATATTTGCGCTTGACACACACGCCAATCTTCTCATCAGATGTGTCAAATGCTACAGTAGTTAAACAGTTTGGAAAACCTTGCATGTCAGAGGAGTGAAACATGACTGAATTGCAGGTTTACGTCTCGATTTGGGAATTAAACTGGATAAATCCGAAAAGGTTTGGGTCAGTGTGTATATTTACTGTGTTTTCAACTGTAAAAGACATTATGAGTGATGCTAGGACGATAGTATAAGGCAAAATAAGTTAAGAATCTGAAGTTTTGCAAGCCCAATATAGTCAGCTGTTTAAAGGGTGTCCTGTCCTGTCCTGTTTTGTCCTGTGTCCTGTACTGTCCTGTACTGTCCTGTACTGTCCTGTACTGTGCTGTGCTGCGCTGTGCTGGCTCCTGTCTGACGTGTTGCCTGGCACCTGTCTGTCCCCTAGAGCGATGACGCCTCTGGAGGTGAATGGAACTGGATGTACTTCAT
Organism: Coilia nasus; assembly: GCA_027475355.1. NCBI lineage: Eukaryota > Metazoa > Chordata > Actinopteri > Clupeiformes > Engraulidae > Coilia > Coilia nasus. The sequence goes on along the minus strand of CM050216.1, from coordinate 17,517,043 downwards.
CCCACTCATCATCATCGGCTCCTTCTTCATGCTTAACCTGGTGCTGGGTGTCCTATCGGGGTAGGTCACCGTCATCCCTCCTGTTCCAGTCTGTCGTTTGTCTGTCTAAACAATGATAGGGTGGCCCATTATTGCGGTACACGTTATAAATGCTAGTATCCAGCATCTTTAGTATGCTAGTATGCCTCTTTTAAATGAATCACATTTTATTTATTTGCACTTTTATGTTTGTGAAGTGTCCTTAGGTTTTCTTGAAAGATGCTTCAGAAATAAAATGTATTATTATTAGCAGTAGTATACATACGCAATTTCTTTTGGAGTCCACAACATTATGATGTTCACCAACATCAACTACCTAAGAAATGGCAAAATCTTAAATAGTATGTCAGAACTCCTGTACATCAGTTATGTAATAAATATATTTAGAAATCGGTGTCATTTTTAAAATTGAAGATATTGGCAGTTAAAATGTTTATTATTATGGCCCACCCTGTATGTATTATAGATATAGATATAGATATACAAGGACTGCCTACCTGTGTTCATGCAAGAGTCAGTCTGCTTCTGTATTTATCTGCTCTGACATCACTGAACCGCAAGAAATGTTGTCTTGCAACAACCCTGCCAAACTGTAAAGCACTTTGAGTTGCATATTGCATGTATGAACTGTGCTATACAAGTAAAGTTTTATTATTATTATTATTATTATTATATTATATTGGTATATTGCTACCTTACCACACAAAGGCAGGAATTACTTAGACAAGGGCCTGATCTAAAAGTACCTATTCTATTTTAGCCGCTTGTCTCTCCGTCTTTATTATCTTTATTGTCTGTTGGCCTGTATGCAATATGTAAGGGATAATGGCCACTGAGGTGACCGGTTCTGTGGCAATAATGACGAGAGATAGGCAAAGGACTCCACAAGGCAAAGCGGAGTTCTTTAAATTCCATCCACCAAGTCTTAATTATTTCTACGTAACAGGTCACCTCGAAGGCCGTTATCCCCCTTGTCTCCCGCTTGCATCTGGGAAATATTTAAATCCACAATTCCCTTTATATTTAAGGTAAAATATGAAAATATGCGTAAACTACCGAGATAACCAGTTAATTTGCTACGTTATAGCATCTGTTAGGTAAAAGTTGAGCATGGAATAGATTGTCATTTAATTATTAATTTGGCTACTAGTTTTGCTATTGGTTACCATTCATAAGTGCATTGATAAGGAACAACAACTTTTCTCTTGAGATCTACTTCAAAGGTAACCAGTTCCTATAAAGTTAATGCCTATCTTATCAGCCAATCAGAAAAGAGGATTCCATTGTTAAGGGAGATAAATGCACTCTGAAGGT
>CM050216.1:17488190-17505690 GCA_027475355.1 Coilia nasus | reverse complement strand
AGGGGATGCAGGAGGGAGAAGGACAAACCTCTCTCTAACCTCTCCTCCCTCTCTCGCTCTTGCTCCTTTTTTTCTCTTTCTGCCTCTCCCTGTCCCTCACTCTTGCTCTCTCTCTCTCTCTTTCTCTGCCTCTCCCTCTCTCTTGCTCCCTCTCTTTCTCTCTCTCTCTTTCTCTACCTCTCTCTCTCTCTCTTGCTCCCCTTCATTCTCTCTCTCTGTCCCTGTCTCTCTATCTCTTTCTTACCTTTCCCTCTCTCTTGCTCTATCTTTCTTGGTCGCTCTCTCTTTCTCTCTTTCCCTCTCTCTTGCTCCCCCTCCCTCTCTCTACCACTCTTTTTCCTTTGCTCCCTCTATTTTTTCTCTCTCTCTCTCTCTCTCTCTCTCTCTCTCTCTCTCTCTCTCTCTCTCTCTCTCTCTCTCTGCTTGGGATTTGTTTGTATGTGTTTCATTTGATTTCCTCTACTCTCTCTCTCTTCTTCTCTAAACCCATCTCCTCTGTCTTTACTGTGATACTGTGATACTGTGAACTTCTCTTTCTCCCATTTTCTTTCTCCCTGTCACGCTCTCTCTCTCTCTCTCTCTAGTTTTAGCTGACCCTGTGGGTTTTTGTGGCTTCTGTATGATCCCAACCGTAAAAACAAAGCTAATGTAGTCATCATGCAACATTACCATTCAACTCCTCCTCCTCCTCCTCCTCCTCCTCTTCATCTTCCTCAGTCACCTCTGTGCTCTGTGAGCTTTTCCTAAAAGGGCTAGCTGTCTGCCTAGCTGTCATCACAGCCTCCGCTTTGTGAAGCATGTAGTTAGCGACTGGCCCACCAGTAGCACTTTGTCTGCGGCTGTTGGTTGTGTAGGGGTTAAGCCTTGACCCTTGACCCCTGACCCCAAAGCCCTGACCTGCCTGCCCCACTGCCCATTCCTCCTGCTCTCATATTCCTGCCCCCACACCCTCAGTGCAGTGTTGTGTGTTTAAAAGTCTTCTCTCGGAGGAGTCGGATACACTTTCACGCTATCACCTCTCTGACTCTCTCTCTCTCTCTCTCTCTCTCTCTCTCTCTCCCTCCCTCCCTCTCTCTATCTCTCTCTCCCCCTCCCCCCCCCCCCTCTCTCTCTCTTTAACACTCACTGTCCTTTGTCCTCTTTCCCACCTCACCAAACCCTCACTCAAACTCTGTTATCCTCCTCTCTTCTTTTCTTTTCTTCTCTTCTCTTCTCTTCTACCCCACTGTCTCACGTCTCCTATTTCTGTCCCTTCCTACTCCCCTGCCTCTCTCTCTCTCTCTCTCTCTCTCTCCTCTCTCTCTCTCTCTCTCTCTCTCTCTCTCCTCTCTCTCTCTCTCTCTCTGTTTCCCTTTCATTCTCAGTAAGGAGCAGCAGAAGAACCACAAGAACTCCAAGTCTGTGTGGGAGCAGCGCACGTGCGAGCTGCGGAAGCAGACCCTGGTGAACAGCAGAGAGGCCCTCTACAACGAGCTGGACCCGGAGGACCGCTGGAAGGTGACATACAATAACAGGGAAAAAGTGAAAAGTGAAAGAGGAGAGAGAAAGTGAGAGAGAGAGAGAGAGAGAGAGAGTGAAAGAGTGTGTGTGAGAGAGAGAGGAAGAGAGAGAGAGAGAGATAGAGAGAAAGAAAGAGTGTGTGTGTGATCGAGAGAAAGAAAGAGTGAGAGAGAGAGAGAAAGAAAGAGTGTGTGAGAGAGAGAGAGAGAGAGAGAGAGATAAAGAGTATGTGAGAGACAGAGAGCGAGAAAAAGACAGAGGCATAAGTCCACACAGAGACTGGTGAAATCAGAAAAAAGAAACTAGGAGGGAGAGTCATCTATGACTTGCACTTTTACAAATGCAGAAGTGCCAGCAGACTCCAAATATTGCTGTACCCTTAGCGCATAGTTCTGACTCAAATTTACATGGATGTTACCCCGCTTATGACCAGTTAATGCCACTCAATTATGTAGAATGTATTTAAAATAATTCTCAATTAACTTAGAGGGTTAACTTAGACGCTACAATGTGGCCTACAAGGTAGCCTAATATTTGTAACGTTAAGTAGAGCGCTACGCAGCCCTCAGTCACTAGACAAATTGGTTGTCAAGGTTACCTTTCATTTGGTAAGGTAATTGCTACTGCTCATCAGGTGTTAGCTAGCTTGGATTGAGCAACGCGACACATGCCAATACTTATTCCAAAATGTTGATTTAGTTGTTATTTTCGGTTTACTTTTTTTTTTAAGTTCATGGAAATTGAACTCAACATTGCCATTAATTGTGAAGTTTGATAGAGACGGTTACAGTAGGTACGTACATTCTATTGGGTATTGATATGGAACGGTGCTGAAGTTTTAAACTTTTTTGCCAGAACTACTTTCAAGGCGTGCATGATATACGATTTTACTGCATGCCTAGCAACCAATCAGAAAGCAGCAGCACGTTCCAGAGGGTCATAATTTTTTGTATTTTGACACACAGGTGTATGGAAGAACTCAGTTGTGAAGACTTGAGCTTATTTGTCTTCAAAGGATGAGAAGAGGTTGTTACATGTCTGTCCATTAACCTGTATGGTAGTATGCCAAGTGTTTACTTTGCACTCGAGGCCAGAAACCCATCTTCAGAGAGTAAACATCAAGGCACATGTATTTGTTATAGCCATTTACTAACCTTTTTTAAACTTTTAAACCAGGAAGACAGGCTAATTGGTAAAATCACATGTCTTAAGTGAATCGATAGAACAAAGTGATGGCTGGACTTTTTACTTTTAGAAGCTAGGACTTTTCTACTTCTGCTAGTTTGCTTTGTCCTGTCTCCCTTTCATCCACTCGTTTTTCCTCCATGACTCAGGTGAACTACTCACGTCACATCCGACCAGACATAAAGACGCACACAGACAGGCCACTGGTGGTGGACCCCCAGGAGAACCGCAACAACAACACCAATAAAACACGGCCAGGGGAGCGCGAGGCCGAGCAGGAGGCCAGACTTAGCCAGCAGCGCGCAGAGGAGATCTTCCGTAAGCAGACACGCCTCCACGAACGAGCTGGAAGCACCGGAGGAGGAGAAGCGGGAGAGGGAGGAGGTGGCGGGGGTGGTGGGGTCGGTGATGGAGGAGGAGTAGGAGGAGATGAAGAAACCGGTTCCATGGGGTCCACCACAAGGCTGACATGCAAGGAGCCGGAAAACAAGCATCAGAGCCAAAGTCACCACAACCACCCCACCTCCCATGAGCAGCAGCAGCAGCAGCAGCAGCAGCGGTGCTGTAGCATGACCAATCTGGACGGGGCCGAGAAGCCTCACAGGCGTAGCCACCAGCACCGCGAGCACAAGGGCCAGTGTGGCCGAGCCCGCGAACGCGATGCGGAGGGGAAAGGCTCTGAGCCGCACCGAAGGACCCGGGGTCACCGCAAAGCCCACGAGGACCAGGAGGCAGGAGGACACAAACACCGCAGCAGCAGGAATTCGGAGGGAGGGGCCAGCGTCGAGGGCAAGGAGCGCAAGCCCAGGAGGCATCGCCACAGCGCCACCTCAGGCAGTGAGGGGGAGTGCAAGCGAGAGAGAGGAGAGCGGGTTCGGCAGCACAGAGTCAGGAAGTAAGTTAAAAGAGCCCAAGAGGGGAAAGGCTTAGTTGTTTCACTTAAAAAAACACACCACTGTTTTTGAGGAATTTGGCTATTTGCTATCTACCCCAGATTTAGATAAGCAGATACATCCTTTTATCTGCTCAGCACGTGCATTAGCTCCAGATGTAGCAGAGGTGCTCCAACTGTTAGTTTAGCCTAGCATAATATACTGGAACTGGGTTGAGCCAGCTAGTCTGTAGTATTTAATTTAGCTAGTGTATCCTACTTCTGATGAAGTCAGCTAACTGTGAGGCATGTCAGAAGTGGAAAAATGGTGGGATACTCCTTCAAAGATCACAATTTCCCTCTCATTTCCTGCTTATTGTATTTATTCAGCCATTTATTTATTTGTTTCTTAAGCTCTTCAAAGCAACATGCACTTCAGTCAGTAGATACGCATGAGCACTATACAAAGTCTTTGTTTACTGACCTTTTATCCCTAATGTTGTCAGGATCTAGCAGCTATGGGTGTGTACAGCAAGAACTTGTTTATTTGTGTTCCACTCAGTGTTACCTGTGTCTGCCTCTCTTTTCCTTTCTTTCGTCCTCTCGGCATATGTAGGGAAGGCCATGGCAGTGGGCCCACTCTCTCCACCACAAGGCCCATCCAGAAGAGCCTGTCCAGGCAGGCCAGCGTCTATAGTGAGGACCTGGACAACGTCATGAACAGCAAGCTGGTTACCCAGCCCACCACTGCCACCCCCACCACCACGACCAGTACCACCACCTCCGCCCGCCACCGCGGCATCACCTCCCCACACACCAGCGCCCTCAACCTGGCCAACAGCACCCACAGCCTCTACCAGCCGCCGCCCGGCCCCGACGGGAGCCTCATGCCCAGCCGGGCCACCAGCATGGCCTACCTGACGTGCATGGGCTACCCGCCGCTGCCGGACCACACCAGTGTAGACATGCCACCCATGTTCCCCTCACACAACGCTATCCTGCAAAGTGAGACTCGTTTTTCATTTTCTTTCCTTTTTTTTTGGGGGGGGGGGGGGGGGGTTGTTTGTGTCTTTTTCCTTGTTTGGTGGTTTTTTGTCATGGCAACTGTTTGACTGGATGTCTTTTTACTTTGAGATGAACAGTAAAGGTGAAGAAAATGTATGAACTATTTTGATTACGATTTACAATAAAATTTACCTGTCTTTCTTTCTTTCTTTCTTTCTTTCTTTCTTTCTTTCTTTCTTTCTTTCTTTCTTTCTTTCTTTCTTTCTTTCTTTCTTTCTTTCTTTCCAACTCAGTCAATAAAAATGCAAACACTGAGCCCCTACCCAAAAAGGAGGATAAGAACAATGATGATGATGATGACCAGGGAGACAGTGGTGGTCCCAGGCCTATGCCCCCATACTCCTCCATGTTTATACTGTCCACTACAAACCCGTATGTGACAACATGAAAAAACTAAAACACCATAATCTCACCAATTATACATCACAATTTTAGTAGTTAAATAACAAACTGCTACAATTTACTGAATTCCTTTTAACCACACAACCTTACAACCATACAGTCATGAATTATGCTTTACCTTTGCAAGTGTATCATTGTAAGTGTATGTTAATTGTACGTGTATGTTAATATATGTATTGTTATAGCAATGTCCTTCCAGTATAGACACATCCTGTCATTAAGTGTAATTGTTGGGCTTACAAGGACTAGTTGTAACTGTGTACATCTGTCTCAGGTTCCGGAGACTGTGCCATTACATTTGTACTCGGAAGTATTTTGAAATGGTCATCCTGCTGGTCATCGCAATGAGCAGTATTGCCTTAGCGGCTGAGGACCCAGTATGGCCCGAGTCTCCGCGGAACAATGTGAGCCAATTTTCTTCCTCACGTATAGTATACACACCCTTTTCCCCACCCCACACCATGCCCTTGGAGCATGCCCTATTGAGTTGTTTAGAAGTTTTTTGATTTCCTTGTTTACTCTTGTGCCTTGCCAGAGTTAGGTACTTCTTGTGCTTTGAGCACCCCTACTGTGGCACGTACTTCTTTCAATTTGGAGCCCATCCTTTCATCCCTCTTTCCATCTGCACTTCCATCAATCTGCACATCCATCCACCCGTAGTCCTCCTTCTTCTGCTCTGCTCTCTGTTGTCCATCTGTCTTTCTCTCTCTCTCTTCCCATCCCTCCTTCTGTCGTCAGTGGTGTGTGTCAGGCTTTGCATGGTCTCCCCAGACCCTAGAATCATTGGCGTCCATCTGTGAGGGTAGCTGTGGGCATGTTCAACTGTCTTGTTGTTTTTCAACTGTCTTTTCTTGTTCTACCCTTTTCTTTGTTCTTGGTTCTCTTTTTTTCTTACTACATCTTTCTTTCTTTCTTTCTTTCTTTCTTTCTTTCTTTCTTTCTTTTCTCATCCTCTTATGTTGTGTTTCTCTGTGTCTGCAGGTGCTGCGCTACTTTGATTATGTCTTTACTGGCGTCTTCACCTTTGAGATGCTGATTAAGGTAGGGCTGCGACTGCCCTCTGTGCCTCGATGCTCTAGCCACTGTGTGCCATTGATAAAGCCAAATACATCTCAATAAAACACATTTTGTTGTGTGTTGTTTCACAGAGTCCTTTCTTCCCTATTTAGATTGGAATGGTCATTTCTGACAAAACTGTACAACAGTACTGCCAAAGCATTGGTTATAATATACAGATGTAGAATGCATACAGAATATATATATATATATATACAGCACATAATATAAATGTATATATATGGATGAGTAGTATGAGATAGATGAGTAAGTATGTATTCAGAAAATGAAGCATTAGTAAGTGAGTTTGTTTGTGAACTTTCTGAAGCGTTTTTGTCATTATTAAAGGTGAATGTTCTGTCCCAGTATAGGATTTTGATATTCTCTCTCTCTCTCTCTCTCTCTCTCTCTCTCTCTCTCTCTCTCTCTCTCTGTTAGATGGTGGATTTGGGTCTGGTCCTGCACCAGGGCTCCTATTTCCGAGACCTTTGGAACATCCTGGACTTTATAGTGGTTAGTGGTGCCCTGGTGGCCTTCGGCTTCTCGTAAGTGTCATCCTGTCCATTCCTCTTTCTCCTCTTCCTCCTCCTCTCCAGCCGCCCAGACCCCCCACCCCAACCCTCCCCCCCTCCCCTCCCCCCCCCCCCCCCATAACTCCCCAGCCCCACCCTGCCCGTCTTCCGCCTCCTACTGGTCAAACGCGTCAGCACAGCTACACTGATACCTCCGAAGAGCCATACACACATTATGTCTATCTCAAACTCTTCCCCCTCTCTATCTTTCTTTCTCTCTTTTTCATGTTCTGTCTGCATCTGTTCATGCTTTCTGTTTCACTGTCTGTCAGCACTCCTTTTCTCTGTGCTCTCACACACTAAACACATTCTTTCTCTAACTATCTTTGCATCTCTCTGTCCTCCTCTCTTTCTCCACAATGACTCACACACGTGCACTCATTCCTTTGCGTTTGATAACTTCAAGTGAATCCACCACCTCCCACTTTCCCCTTGATCATATTTGAGAATTCAGCAAGTCCTTCCTCAAAAATCAGTTCACCTTCCCTTGTCCTTGGCTCACCTCGAGGTATTATCCCATCCCTTTCACCACTCCCTTCCAACACCTCTCTCCCAGTCCACTGCCCTTTCTTCAAACCCATCCCCACCCTCTAAGCCTCCTTTTCTCCTCCTCCTCCTCCTCCTCCTCCTCCTCCTTTTCCTCCTCCTCTTCCTCCTCTTTGCCCCTTTGTCCGGCTCATTTCCGTGGGGGTGACGACCCCAGGCACCTGTAACCCTTTAGTGCCCAGGCCGTTCTGGAGCAGCAGGCAAGCACACCCACACACTCACACCCTCACACATGCATGCACACTCACTTTAAACATACACCCCCACCCACCCACCCACCCACACACACGTTCACACACCCACACACACACACACACACACACACGCACACACCTTTTTTCCTTCCCTTCGATGGAGCAGGGAGACGGAGCAGCAGGTATTTCAGCCTCCTTCCTCTGCACGGCTTGCCTGAGACGCGGGGATGGATGCGGGGATGCTGTGGCCCAGGGAGCAGGCTAGGAGAGGCAAGGCGAGGACAGAGCAGGGAAGTCCTAAACAAAACCCCTGAGATTTTGGGAAGGATATAGGAAGGCTGACTGAGGCACAGGAAAGGTAGCCTGGTAAACCAGCCCCACATACTATGCTGCATTTCGTACAGAGGGTCTGGCTGTGCTTCCATTGACATGGTTGTCTCAGGCAGCATTTTGCCAGATCAGTCAGCAGACAGAGGGTCTGTTAGTGAGTGATCATGTCGACTTTGTGTGCTACATTTGAATTGTAGTGCATAAACAGGCTGATAGCCATGCTAGTTGCATACTGTATGTCACGACTGCACGTTAGCGATTGGGTAAAGGCAGAGCTAGTCGTTTTAAACTTCAGCAGAGTCTACACCTCCAGGAAAAAAAACGATTCTCAATGCAGCACAGCCAGACGCTCTGTACGAAATTAAGTGTAGTACGAGGGGCTGGTTTACCAGGCTACAGGAAAGGGACCAACGAGAGGAAAGGTGAAGAGCAGGGCAGCTAGGGGTGGCAAGGAGACAGATCTGAAGGAAAGGTTAGCTAAACAAATGAGCTAAGCTGATTATAGTATAGCAGTAGATGAGACCCTTTTGAGACATGTTCGAGACAGTCCTGCCTGATGAAGGTGTGAGGACGACGGAGAGAGCGAGAAACATCACAGGATGCAGAGGATCCGTTTTTGCAGTGGGCTACAGAAAGGAGAGGGGAGGTGAGAAGTTGATGTCCTGAGATGAGAGGAGTGAAGAGATGGAGAGAGGGAAAAGGGAGTATATGAGAGAAGGATATGAAAGGATATGAAGAACTGCATGCAAGAGAGAGGAGGTCTTAGGCTGAGGGCTACACACAAAAAAGGGCTTATAGGAGTTTTTTTTTTCCCTGTGTCAGATTACAATCCCAGGGTGCAGTAAACAGAGAGAACAGAACTTGTAGAAACATGGGAATCGCTTATGGGTGGAATGATCTAGAAATGCCCGTCGTAAACTCAAAAGATGCATTAGCTGAGACAGACTCAGGTACAGCTGATGTGGTGTATGTGTGCATGTGTACATCCTCAATTTCCCAGTGGCCCAGATCATCCACTGCATGCTTCCTGGAGACAGCATGCCATTAGACCTCAATGACCTTCTTTCAGCAGCAACTGACACTGTATACATTGAAATGAATGTGCTAAGAGACTTTCATGTGTTAGCAACCCTGCTGTATCCCAGCCAACGTTAAGGACAAAAAAGACAGGGAAAAAAATGAAAACTACTCAGCTGCAATGCATTCCTCTCGGCCCTCTTGGGAGAAGATGGAATAGGTGTCTGTTTTTTTTTTTTTTTTTTGTACTTTTCTCCCGAAAGTCCAGCGGGGATCCCAGAAAATGGTAATGATCTATTTTCCCTCATGTAGTATGCCAAGAAATCTCCCAGGAGCTCTTTTGAAGCCAAATGGCATGAAAAGCTGGATGCGGTTTTCTGAGCGCGCTCACAGCTCCAACCGGGAGACGACACAGCTGAGTCTCTGCAGGCATCTGCATATGGGAGCAGGACAAGCGGAGCGGAGTTGTACACGTGTGCACATACACTTGACATCTGCACTGTCTGCATGGATGCGAATGGCTATCATTGAGATCAAGTTGATTCCAGAGGAGAGCCTATCCATACCTTGTCTTTTTTATTTGTCGTTATTAACAGGCTGTATTGTTATCATTGAACGATGGTATGGCTGATAGGGTTTGCCCCGTAGCAAACGAGTACTCACCTTCACCTTGCATCCTCGAGGGCATGTTTGCTGGGTAGAGAGACAGCACCCTAGTACTTGTGCCCTTGCTCCCTTTTGCATCCTACATTCCCTGCCCCCCTCGCCCCTCTCTAACTCCCATACCCCTCTAATCCTCGCACACTTGCAAGTAGGAAATGTCAGTAGATTTAAAGTACAATATAGAGGTGCCTGGCTTGCCTGCAACCCCCATTCCCATACCTCCTCCTGTAGCCCTTTCTACCTCCCTCCTTCTCCTCCCGCTCTTCCCCTTTGGCCATGCAGAGCCCCTTCAAAGCTCTGGATGGTGGGCACTGCAGACTCACTGTGGCGCCCCCTGTCTGTGTGCTTGATTATCGCGTTTTGTCATGTATGTTCCTTTTTATATGTTATCAAACTGCTGCCATGAGTAGCTGTGAGTATGAACTGTGACTGTGTGTGTATGTGTGTGTGTGAGTGTGTGTGTGAGTGTGTGTGTGTGATTGTTGTGATTGTGACATACTTGACTTTTGGCCTTTCACCTGAAGTGTATAATGTGGAACCTACAGTAATTAAACAGACAGACAGACAGACAGACAGACAGACAGACAGACAGACAGACAGACAGACAGACAGACAGACAAGCAGCGGGGGGGGGGGGGGGGGGGGGGGTTATCTGGAGGCGTAGGGGGATCAATCAAAGATCCCAGGCCAACAGACAGACGCTTCCCACTCCCACTGGAGATGTGCATCTGCCATTCAGACGAGCGGTGGATCTGATTAAGCAGCCATTTGCTGTCTTAGGGTGGGGTGGGGTGGGGGGGTTATCTGGAGGCATGGAGGCATTTCTTCTCCCTCTGTGAGGGTATGCTGTCCAACATCCAGTCAGCTAGCGTGAGCCATGCCAGGAGTCACCGTGCCCTTCTGAGGGGAATAGATGCGAGTGCCGAGGGGGGCAGAGAGAGGCGTAGCCCAGTCTCTCGGATGCCTTTAAGCCAAAAAGCAGGGGGACAGTGCTATATGGCCAGGATGGCTGCTCGGGCCCTCAGGAGCACTTTGCTTTTGGCCACTGACCAAGCAGCTTGTTTTAGCAGAGATAGGAACGGTGCAGACTGCATAGGACCCAAAAACAGAGTGCTGGATAATTGATTGAAGAATGGTTCCTGCTCGCAGGAGCCAAATAAAACAGTATTTACCAGCAGCATTTATACATTTGGATGTTAAAGTGAGTTGTTGTGGCTACTTGATTAATTGTGGATGGAGATTGTACACCAAGTGTACAAGCACTTGTAGTACCTCAAGAGCACAAAGAGAATATGTAGATATATCAAAGACTTCCATATAACTTTAAATCAAGAAGCAAACTCAGTATCCCATCATGCATTGTCAGTAAAGATTTCTGTGTAGATTACGTTGTGAAATTATTCCATGAATACTGTGAAATATATGTGCTGGGAAAGTCTACAGAGGTAAAAACACATCCACGGATAAAGATGTGTGCTGTTTAAAACACCCAGGGCCACCATCTCCCCGAGTTCCCAGCCAAGCACAGGCCTGCATGAAATTAGTAGTGCCACATGGCTGCCACTGCTGTCACTCATATGGCATCTGCGAACTGACTCAGCGCTCAAATGCTGGCATTTGACCTGGGCTCATATGGGCGTCGGGGGGCATAGTGCTGGGTACCATAGCTGACGAGGCTGAAATCTGTGTGTGTGTGTGTGTGTGTGTGTGTGTGTGCGTGTGTGTGTGTGTGTGTGTGTGTGCGTGCGTGTGTGTGTGTGTGTGTGTTTATAAGTGAGAAAGGAACGAGCAAGTCGAGTTTGAACATGCAAAAAGGTCCCTGCTGATGATAAATGCATGACTTATCTCATCACTACACAAGCCACACATTAGCTTTGCTGCCAATGTGTGCGTTTGTGTTCACCTCAACTGATTTCCTGTATCAGTTGACTTGAGGTCGTGGGTAAGCTTGCATAACAAGTTAAATGATGTTTCAGATTTACTGTATACACTGTAATTTCTGACTGTGTGTGTGTGTGTGTGTGTGTGTGTGTGTGTGTGTGTGTGTGTGTGTGTGTGTGTGTGTGTGTGTGTGTGTGTGTGTGTGTGTGTGTGTGTGTGTGTGTGTGTGTGTGTGTGTGTGTGTGTGTGTGTTTGAATGTTTTTGAGTCTGTGTACGAATGTGTGTGACACTGCAAGAGAATTCATCTGTCATTGGAATACACTAGGTATTATTTCTGCGGTTGTAATGAAAACTCCAGGGTTGTGCTTTTTGTCTCCCTCTCTCTCTTTCCATGTCTGTCTCATATTAATGTTTTTCCTCTTCCAAATTTTCCCTCTCTCCCTGTGTTCTTCTTTCTGTCTGTCTGTCTGTCTGTCTGTCTGTCTCTCTGTCTGTCTGTCTGCCTGTCTGTCTGTCTGCCTGTCACTGTTGTGTGATGTGATGTGTTGTGTTGTGTGTGTGTCTGTGTGTTGTTTTCTGTGTGTTTGTGTCTGCTTTTTTCTTTCACTCTTCCCGTCTCTGTCCTGCTCCCACTGCCCCCCTCTCATCTCTTCGACCGGCCTCTTCAACAGCGGCGGCGGGTAAAGTCTCTCTTCTCCTCTTTCCCTCCTCCCCTTTCTCTCCCACTCGCTCCCGATATTCATCCTGCCAGTCATACACCTGTCCTCTCTTTCTGTTTAGAATCTGAGTATCTGTACATCACCCACATTTCCTATTTCTCTCTGTCTGTCTCTCTCTCTTTCTGTCTCTCTCTCTCTCTGTCTGTCTCTCTCTCTCTTTCTGTCTCTCTTTGTCTCTGTGTCTTTTTTTCGATTGGCGTCTTCAGCGACACTGAAGGGTAAAGTCTTCCTTCTCTCTCCTGCTCTCCTTCTCTTTCTTCTGCTACTTGCTCTCAGTGCCCATCCTGCCAGACATACAGCTGTCCTCTCTTTCTTTTTGGAATCGGAGTATCTGTTTATCGCCCACATTCCTATCTCTCTCTCTCTCTCTCTCTCTCTCTCTCTCTCTCTCTCTCTTTCTTTCTCTCAGTCTCTCTCCCATCCTCTTTTCTCTGTCTGTAGATCTGTCTGTCTATCTGTATGTCCCTCTTGTCTTGCTATCTCTTTTCTAGTCAATCTGTCTGTCGCATTTCCTGTGGAGCTAGACTAAACAGAACTCACTGAAATATTCCCAAGCCTGTACACAGAAACACACACACACACACACACACACACACACACACACACACACACACACACACACACACACACACACACACACACATACACGAGCACACTACTCCTCATTATCCCCAGCGTTTTGCATCCAATCCAACACTTCTATTGAGGTAGCACCAAAACATTTGGAATTGCCTTAAAGCGCTTTGCGGAACCCAGAGCTCAAACACAAGTAGGCTAGTCTGCTTAATCGATAGCACTGGTTCTTTAGCTAGCCCTGTCAACAGCTCATTGGTCATCAGAGGGAGGGTGTGACTGTGTGGGCCTGACTCTGTGTAACAATATCTGCTGAGGAAGCACTACCCAGCACAGCGCAGCGCAGCACAGCGCAGCCTAAGCCAAGGGTAAGCCTATACGAGCAGTGTCAGGAAAATGCCAGTGCCATGACTAGGTGCTAAACCCAATTTTCGGATCAGACTTAGCCAGAAAAAAGTGAGATTTAGGATTATTGTTAACTATACTTCAGGGGGAGTTTAACATACCTGTCCTGCTTTAAAGCCTTGGTATAGAGCATTGCTAAGATGAAATGAGGCAGCAGCAACTATGACCTTGGTCAAATTACATTAGTAGGCCCACAGTGTGGTAGTAGACGAAATACTAATAATAGTACTGTAGTAGTAGTAGTAGTAGTAGTAGTAGTAGTAGTAGTAGTAGTATAATAGTGGTAGTATTCTTATTATTATTATTATTAGTAGTAGTAGTAGTAGTAGTAGTAGTAGTAGTGTAATAGTAGTGGTAGTATTATTATTAGTAGCAGTGGTAGTAGTAGTAGTAGTAGTAGTAGTAGTAGTAGTAATAGTAGTGTTATTATTATTATTATTATTATTATTATTATTAGTAGTAGTAGTAGTAGTGTAATAGTAGTGGTAGTATTATTATTAGTAGCAGTGGTAATAGTAGTAGTAGTAGTAGAAATAGTAGTGTTATTATTATTATTATTATTATTATTATTATTATTATTATTATTATTATTAGTAGTAGTAGTAGTAGTAGTAGTAGTGTAATAGTAGTGGTAGTATTATTATTAGTAGCAGTGGTAGTATTAGTAGTAGTAGTAATAGTAGTGTTATTATTATTATTATTATTATTATTATTATTATTATTATTATTATTATTATTATTATTATTATTAGTAGTAGTAGTAGTAGTAGTAGTAGTAGTAATAGTAGTAGTAGTAGTAGTATTAGTAGTAGTGGTAGTAGTAGTAGGAGCCATAAAAATAGTAGACATACAGTCATAGAGCTGTTAAAGGTAAGGTAGGTTAGGAGATATTCTCCTGGAGCACTTTTTACTATATTACTTAAAATCCCCTTCACACCCTGATGGCAACCAATTAATTAAATGCTTTCACATAAAAATAAAACGTGTTAGTCACCTGTGGGACAGACAGGACTGAAAACACACCATCCAATAAAATGATATGATCTGATGAGTCTATCACGTATCAAGTATGCAGTATCATTGCAGTAGGGGCAGCAGTGCAGGTGGAGAATCACCAGTGCTTTGAAAAGGGCAATGTCTACACACATCCCTACACGCAGAGCAACCCCCCCCCCCCCCCACACACACACACACATACACACACACACACACCACCTCCCAACAACACACACACTCACGCACTAATACACTCTCTCTCACACACATACACTGTCTCTTTCTCACACACGCACACACAAACCCACACACACCCACACAACGACAACAAAGGACAAAAAAAGAAAGAGGTTTGGCTGGGCATCTCCTGGCCCTGGGGATGCCTGTGAATATCCTCCAATGAATTCACACCTCATGCTGTTGGTATGCCGATGCGCTGAAAGCAGCTGTGACTGTATCACCAAAGGGCTGTGTGTTTGGAGAATGATTTATTTTCCATTTTTCTTTATTTATTTTTTTCACTTTTCACACAGACTTTAGTGGGAGTAGGTTTCTATGCTAATGGGTTGCAGCTGATCACAGTAACAGCAGCATGTGAATGGGGCGGGCGGGGGGGTACGTGTGGTGGGTGGGGAGGCTGTGTTCTGCTGCTTGATCAGAGCTAGTTGTAGGTTTCCATGCAGCATGCAGAGCAGAGCAGCTCATGGGCTGGTATGCAGAGCTGAGGGGGTGGAAGGGTGGTGGCGTTAGGTGGGGGGTGGGTGTGACTGACTTGAGGGGTGCACAAGGAAGGCGGGCGGGGGGGCCATCAAGGTCACACTGCTGTTGCTGCTGCCACCACTGCTGCCACTACACATTCTTAGTGGCAGCGCATCCATGCCTGGAACATGTGTGTGTGAGTGTGTGTGTGTGTGTGTGTGTGTGAGAGAGTGTGTCTGTGTGAGTGAGAGTGTGTGTGTGTGTGTGTGTGAGTGTGTGTGTGTGAGTGTGTGTGTGTGTGTGTGTGTGTGTGACAGAGTGTGTCTGTGTGAGTGCGAGTGTGTGCAAGTGTGCGTGTGTGTATGTGGTCATGAGCTGCGGAGCTTAGTTGGAAGATGGATGTGTGTGTATGTATGTCTGCACATGTGCGCATACTAACAACATGTCCATTTTACTGTCCTTGCCTGAAATATTTTAACAGAGTGGCTTTTTTAAGGGGGATAAATGCATAAGAAAAATGGCAAACAGGTTCATATTTCTCTCTGACTTGAATTTCTCTATATGTGTGGGGTCCTGTCTCCTTGTCTGTCTGTGTGTGCGTGTGTCTGTTTGTCTGTATGTGTGTGTGTGTGCGTGCATGTGTGTTTATGTGTGTGCACATCTTGTGCACATACGCGTTGCCAACATTCAGTGGAAGTAGCAAGGGGAAAGACATCAGCACCATCAAGTCTCTGCGTGTGTTGAGAGTGTTGCGGCCACTCAAGACCATCAAGAGGTTACCCAAACTCAAAGTAAGAGCATTTGGAACTTGACCTCTGACCTCTCTGTCCTGTAAGCTTACTATCTGACCGTGCATGGCTCCAATGACAAGGTTAACTTTTGCCTCATCAGCACCCTAGTCAGGCAGTTTTTTTTCCCACATTTGGTTTGTAGCAGTTTGGTTAGGCTGTGAAGTGTTAGAACTGTCTGTTTTACCATGTTGCTCGTGTGTGTGTGTGTGTGTGTGTGTGTGTCTGTGTGTGTTTGTGTGTGTGTGTGTCTGTGTGTGTCTTCCAGGCTGTGTTTGACTGTGTGGTGAACTCCCTCAAGAACGTCCTCAACATCCTCATCGTCTACATGCTCTTCATGTTTATATTCGCTGTCGTAGCTGTGCAACTCTTCAAGGGAAAGTTCTTTTACTGCACAGATGAGTCCAAGGAGTTTGAGCGTGATTGCAGGTTAGCAACTACGTTACAAGGACACTCAAACATGCACACACATACACAAACACACAAAAGGAAAGAAAAAAAATGAGCATACGGAAACAAATGTGTGAATAAAACTGAACATTACTTTCCAGCTATATTGTGTAATGAATGTTTTGTAATAATTGTGCTATAAAGTAAACTGACATGACTAACACCCAAACACTGGAAGAGTTTTACAATCCACAAAAAAAATGTGAATGTATACAAACTCACATTTAAAACCCCATAGAAGCAGATCCCTAAATACCTAGGGTATCAGAAACCAAGTGTGTTTTTGTTTAGCTTGGATTTAAAATATTCATTGTCACCTCCAGCACATCACACATCACAACTGCTGATCTCAGTGCCCTGGGAGAACAGTGGGGGTGTGCACTTGATTACTTTGTTGAAATCATTAAAAGCAAACACCATTGACACCATTAACAGCAATTATTTGCTTATTAAATACAGGATTAAATTAAATGCAAATTAAAAAATACATTTGAAAATATCTATATCTAAGCATTGCTAAGTTGTTGTTAATTTAAGAGGTTGCTAGCGGTCCCAATGCTGGATGCCATGCAGACAGTCAGTGGTCAGGACAGGCAGCATCCTCGGCTGCCCGATCACAGCAGGAGGGACAGCTGTATGTGACGGCTGAACAACAGTGATAGAACTCTTGGTACTTGGTACATCATTGTGGCCCAGGGTAACATGCATAATGAAAATTAAAAACAGCTCAGCACTGGTCCTTGTGGTACGCTGTTAAAAAAGGGTGATTGTAGCGAAGGGGAGGGGAAGTCACTCCATTCAGATTCGAATCCAGGTCTCCGGGGGAACAAACAGGGGCTCTGACCGCAACGCCAAAGAGCCAGGCTCGTTGGGATGGCAGTCGGAGCACACCCACAACTCTAGTGATGGTCACTCCATCACACTGCCTTCCCCTTTGGGAGGCGCAGCCATGCGCTTCACACACTCAGGTGTCCCTCATGCATCTCCCACCATACTCTCACCACCACATACTGAGGCTTCACCCATGACTGGGGTCCCTCAAACTGAGGTCAACCTAACCTGGGGGTCCCTCATATTGCTCACACAGTGGCTGGGCCTCCAATGACCTCACGGCAAGCCATCCCACTTCTGACACCATTTGTAGCGAAGGGGAGGAGAAGTCACCCTACCCGGATTCGAACCCAGGTCTCCGGGGTTCCAAGAGCCAGGCTCATTGGGATGGCAGTCAGAGCACACCCACAACTGTAGTGATGGTCACTCCATCACAGTGATCCATTAAAAGAAACTGAAAAGGTTGTTGTAGCAAAGTGTGAGAGTAATCACCCTGGCCTCGAACACAAATCTCCGGAGTATCAAACATGCACTCTGACCGCAACGGCAAAGAGCCAGGCTCATTGGAATGGCAGTCAGAACACATCCTCAACCATAGCGATGACTAGGACACTAGGCTTCACAATATATGGAAAATATTGTGATATCGCAATATACAATATTGAAATATACATATCGCAAACCATGGCTTAACTGCAAAAAATGGGACATTACTGTAAGATGTTTCACGCTCCACATATGAAGATATTGGGGAAA
>CM050216.1:17448190-17485690 GCA_027475355.1 Coilia nasus | reverse complement strand
GTTTGTAGACATGTAGCCCTGGAAGTTTGTGAGTGAATAACGCCTTTTGGTCCCCCAGGGCCACCCCCCCGCTGTGCCAGTGTCCGTTAAAGAGGGGGAGACCCGCAAAAGTTTTTGCTGAATAATTCAGTGAACGTTTCACCCAACAACATGAAATTTTTGTGATATGTCGGTGTTACAGACACATATCGACCCAGCCCATGAACGCTCACTTGAACCATAGCGCCACCTAGTGATATGGGGGTAAAATTGTGATTTTGAGTTGCCAATATCTTACCGAGATGACCGAGAAGGTGGGAACTGCGCAAAATACGTCATGCACGATCACCACAAAGACCTCTAACACCACAGCACATGCCATAAAATTTAGTCCATAGGGGGCACTGTAATTGTAGAAAATGTCATTTTGCCTATTATCTAGAGAATGCTTATGTTTACAACAATTTTTTTTTTTTATCGTGAAATCTATTGACCCTCACGCATTGAAAACACTGGTCGACGCCCACTTCCAACGAGAACAATTTCCGTGAAATTTTAATATTGCGAAAACGAATCTCAACGAACTCGTCATAGGCCGTTCATGTGAATCTCACCAAATTTGGTATATGTCATCTACAGACAATGCTGACAAAAAGTTATCAAAGGATTTATCTTGAGATAAACCGTTCCGAAGTTACATGTCAATGAACATTTAACACCTAGCTTAAAATTCTTCAAATGGCCGTATCTTGGCTTTTAATTGCTCAAATGTGGTCAAAGTTGACATGCCATCTCTAAACAGCTTTCTTTTCATGTGTACTAAATTTTGTGACATTTCGTCATAGGGGGCGAAGTTTATTGGCGAAGCTAGGTGTCAAAAAACAGTTTTTGTTAAATAACTCGTCAACAATTTTGCCCAAGACAACGATTGTGCGTTAGTATGTCGGTGTTACAGAGGCGTATCGACCCAGCCCATAAACACTCACTTGAAGCATAGCGCCACCTAGATATGCAAAAATTGTGATTTTGAGTTGCCAACATCTTGGACCGAGAAGGTGGGAACTGCGCAAAATACGTCATGCACGATCACCACAAAGACCTCTAACACCACAGAACATGCCATAAAATGTAGCACAAAGACCTTCTATAGGGGGTCCATAGGGGGCGCTGTAATTGTACAAAATCTCATTTTGCCCATTTCTTTGCCTTGACAAATCACTCCTTCACACTACACAAACACACACAATGTCATTCATTCAAAACCCACATCCATGCCCACTTCCAGGAAATCATTTCCACAAAAATTCTCACCTTACAACACTGCTCTACCACACACTCATCATACCAACAGTTCCCACATTTCAATATACTGCGGCGTTCATACCATGTACCGGTATGCGGTACATCTAGTCTTATTAAGCTATACCACCACTCCACACTACACAAAGTTTATATAAGTAATAGTAGATAGTAGTTTATGTTTAAATGTTTACTGGTATATTAAAATAAACAGTAAAAATAGTTGAGTGTCCCTTATCTGTCCAGTAATTAGGCTATTTAGGCTATTTCACTGACAGATGTACCGCCCAGCCCTATCTCAATGTACAGCTTCCAGTAGTTTTTCAGGGTATGTTTTCCTTGAATGCAGAAAAAGGTGGAAATGGATATCATCTGAGATATGTGATCCTTTCCTTTGGTATTGCACTGAAAAAGGTTTGAGTCAGGACAATGCCTTGTACACAGGGTGTCACCGAACTGCTGCCAACCTTCTTTCCGGGCGCAGAGCTCTTATGTTACTGTTCTCCAAGACAGTGGGACTGTACGGCAAATAGTCATTAGATGTCCTTGCTTCACTTTTTGCACGTATGTGTGTGTTTAAGTGTGTGTGTGTGAGTTTGTGTGTCAGTGTATTGGTGAGTGAGTGTTGAAGAGTAAATAAACTCAGTCACCAATACTTGCACCATGTGTTACTTGGGTATCTGTATGCATATACCTGTGTGTGTGTATGTGTGTGTGTGTGTATGTGTGTGTGTATGTGTGTGTGTGTGCGTGTGCATATGGCTGTCTGTGTGCTGTTGTTTGCTGCAATGTGTTTGTATTTCTGTTTATACGTGTCCGTGTGTGGGTGCGTGTGTGTCTGTGTGTTTGTGTCTGCATTTTTCTGCCTGTGTGTGTGTGTGTGTGTGTGTGTGTGTATCTAGTATGATGGAGCCTCCGAAACCTATAACGCTGTGCTGGCCAACTTGAACATGGTTTTTACTGCACTGTTTTCCATGGAGTGTATATTGAAGATCATTGCCTTTGGGGTTCTGGTAAGTAACGATTTCTGTCTTTGTGTGTGTGTGTGTGTGTGTGTGTGTGTGTGTGTGTGTGTGTGTGTGTGTGTGTGTGTGTGTGTGTGTGTGTGCGTGTGTGTGTGTTTGGGCTAGTGTGTGTATAAATATAAAGTGCGTATTGTCCCATCAAAGGCTAAGCCTAAGCTGTGTGTGTGTGGTGGGGAACCAGTTTTTGACCCACTGTCCTCTGCATACTGGAACACATGGGGAAGGACAGAGGAGAAGGGGGGTGGTGAAGGCATTTTACTCAGGCTCACTCTGCCCCATGGGGACGAGCTATAGAATGTTCCAGAAAGGCACTGGACACTTGACTTGGTCAAATGCGGCAAAGATCCTCAGAGGGCCCTGAGGAGGAGGAGGACGAGGAGTAACAGAAAACAGAAAAAAGGATGAAAAGAAAGGAAAGGGTAGGGTAGGAAAGCATTGGAGAGATAGAGAGGGGTGCAGTCAAGGGCATTAGAGAAGCGAAAGAGGGAAAAAAAAGAAGGACGGAGGAGGGGGAAGGGAAGGCAAGAGTCGTAGTAGAGGAAGAGATGGAGAAAGAGTGAGATATAGAGAGAGAAAGAGAGCAAGAACGGAAGGAGAGCTATACATATGTGTGTGAGATAGAGAGATAGAGCTGAGGGAGGAAGAATAGAAATGGCAGGAGTCAGCGGAAGGTGTGCCAGCTCCTGGGGAAGGGGGGGAGGGAAAGCGGGAAGGGGGGGATGGAGGGGAGAGAGAAGGAGAAAGAGAGGAGCCCGAAGAGCTGGAGGACAAGTTGAGGTGACAAATGCAGAGAAGGGAGAGTGCAAGAGTGATGAGGGAGGAGAGGAGAGAAAGAGAGGAGAGGAGAGGAGAGGAGAGAGAGGGGAGAGGAGAGACAAGAGGAGAGGAGAGAAGAGAAGAGAAGAGAGGAGAGGAAAGAGAGAGGAGAGATAAGATGAGAGAAGAGGAGAGAAGATAGGAGAGGAGAGAAGAAGAGAGGAGAGGAGAGGAGAGAAGAGATGAGAGGAGGGGAGAGGGGCAAGAAGAGGGGAGGAGAAGAGAGGAGAGAGAGAGGATAGGAGAGATGAGATGAGAGAAGAGGAGAGAAGATAGGAGAGGAGAGAAGAAGAGAGGAGAGAAGAGAAGAGATGAGAGGAGGGGAGAGGGGCAAGAAGAGGGGAGGAGATGAGAGATGAGATGAGAGGAGAGGGGAGAGAAGAGGAGAGGAGAGAAGAGATGAGATGAGAGAAGAGGAGAGGAGAGGAGAGGAGAGGAGAGGAGAGGAGAGGGGAGAGAAGAGGAGAGAAGAGATGAGAGGAGAGGAGAGGAGAGGAGAGGGGAGAGAAGAGGAGAGGAGAGAAGAGATGAGAGGAGAGGAGAGGGGAGAAGAGATGAGAGGAGAGGAGAGGAGAGGAGAGGGGAGAGAAGAGGAGAGGAGAGGAGAGAAGAGATGAGAGGAGAGGAGAGGGGAGAGAAGAGGAGAGGAGCGGAGAGGAGAGGAGAGGAGAGATGAGATGAGAGGAGAGGGTAGAGAAGAGGAGAGGAGAGAAGAGAAGAGATGAGAGGAGAGGAGAGGAGAGGGGAGAGAAGAGGAGAGGAGAGAAGAGATGAGAGGAGAGGAGAGGGGAGAGAAGAGAAGAGGAGAGAAAAGAGGAGAGAGATAGAGGGAAGCAGCTTGGCCAGGAGGACAGCTTTAGACAATAACAGGCGACGCTGGAAAAACCAAAGGCACAATACTTAAAAGAAATGAAGAGCTTGGAGAGAAGACATTATAATTGCCGAGAAAAGTCACTAAAAAGAGATGAGAAAGGAAACAAGTGTGTGCTTGTGTGTGTGTACGTGTGTGCATGCATGTGTGTGTGTGCATGTGTGTGTGTGTGAGAGAGACAGAGAGAAGAGAGCGAAAGAAATAGATGCAGTGGGTGAAAAGACCGAAACCAGAAATGAAATTGAGCGCAGTTTAAAATGTACTGTATACACACAACACAAGACCAGCTTGCTGTTTCCTTACTGTACATCTAAAGAGCATGTGTGCTGTGTTGTGCCACGCTGTGCTGTAGTGAGATGTTCCTGCAGTGTGTGGCATTGGGCCCGCTGCCTCAGACAGCTTTAGAAAGGCCCTAATGCAGCCTTTTACTGCAGCCACACAAAAGCCAAAGCAACCGGCACACTGCATCTGTGGCCACTGGCCCCGGGCCCTCTCTCTCTCTTTCTTTCTCTCTCTCTCTCTCTCTCTCTCTCTCTCTCTCTCTCTCTCTCTCTCTCTCTGCTTTCTCTCTCTCTCTCTCTCTCTGCTTTCTCTCTTGCTCTTGCTCTCTTTCTATCTTACACATTTCTCTTTCTTCCTGTGTCTCTCTTACCCTCTCCCTCTGTCTCTCACTATCCCTCTCTTTCTCTCTCTCGTTCTCTCTCTCTCTCTCTCTTTTTCTATGTTACACATTGGGCCCCGGGCCCTCTCTCTCTCTTTCTTTCTCTCTCTCTCTCTCTTTCTTTCTCTCTCTCTCTCTCTCTCTCTCTCTCTCTCTCTCTCTCTCTCCTCTCTCTCTCTCTCTCTCTCTCTGCTTTCTCTCTTGCTCTTGCTCTCTTTCTATCTTACACATTTCTCTTTCTTCCTGTGTCTCTCTTACCCTCTCCCTCTGTCTCTCACTATCCCTCTCTTTCTCTCTCTCGTTCTCTCTCTCTCTCTCTCTTTTTCTATGTTACACATCTGTCTTTTTCCCTCCCTCTCTCTCTTACCCTCTCCCTCTGTCTCATACACGTACACGTCCCTCTCTCTCTTTCTCTCTCTCTCTCTCTCTCTCTCTCTCTCTCTCTCTCTCTCTCTCTCTCTCTCTCTCTCCCTCTTTATCTCGCTCTTTCTCACTCTCTCTATCTCACTCTTTTACTCCTCTCTTTCTCTCTCTCCCTCTCCCTCTCTCTCTCTCTGGATCTGTGTCACGGGCTCCGTTCTTCTCTGCCCTCCAGCTACAAGCACTCAGGCACACAGGGCAATGAGGGGAGAATGAGCGGAGGAGAAAAGGAGAGAGGGAGGGATGGAAGAAAGAAAGGAAGGGGGGATAGGAGGAAGAAAAGAGGGCAATGTGATAGCAAGTACATGTTAAATGGCCCAGATGAAGAAGAAAGAGGAGAGGTAGATAGATTGAGAGAGATAGAGAGAGACACAGAGAGAGGGAGGGAGGGTGGACTCAATAAGAAAGGTAAGAATGAAAGAAAGAACACTTTGGACAGCATGAAGGTAACCGAGAGAGAAGAGCGGAGCAAAAGAAGGACAAAAGACAGAAGAGAGAATCACATGCTTGTGAAGTGTCCTTTAATCATCACTTGTCTCCTAATGCAGCCCTCCCCCTCTGCTTCTCTGACCACAGAACTACTTCAAAGACGCCTGGAACATCTTTGACTGTGTGACAGTCGTCGGGAGTATCACAGACATTCTAGTCACGGAGCTTGGGGTAAGCATGCTCCAAGGATGTGTGTGTGTGCGTGTGTGTGCGTGTGTGTGCATGTGTGTCCGTGTGTCTGTGTATGTGCGTGCGTGTGCCTGTAAGTGTGTGTGTGTGTGTGTGTGCATATGTGTGCATATGTGTGTGGGGGTTTGTTGTAGTTGTTGTTGCGTGTGTGGGTGTGTTAGTGTGTGTCTGTTAGGTGTGTTAGTGTGTGACTGTGTGTGTGTCTGTTTGCATGTGTGAAAGTATGAGTAAGAGTGGGAGAGACAGAGATAGGGATGAAAAGTGATGGACTGAGAATAACAGAGACAGACATGGAGAATGACGTGTATACGTGCGAGAGTGTGTGTATGTGTTTGTGTGTGTGTGCCTGTGTCTATGTATGTGTCTGTGTGTTTGGGTGTGAGTGTAGAGAGACAGATAGAAAGATGAAGAGAGGAGACAAAGAGAAGACAGGAATACTGGGAAGAGAGAGAGAGAGAAGTGAGTGGGAACGTTCCTCAGAGCCCCCCCCTTGCCCAGTCAGGAGTGCGTCGGCCCTAAAAGTCTTATGTAATCACTGCAGTTGATGCTGGGTGCGGGCGGCATGCCTCTGGTGCGCCATGTTGAGACAGGCACTGATCTCTGGCTCCAGGGAAGCCTCCATCAGTTGGGGCCACCGGCTCCTACACACACCCTGTACCACCACACCACACACAGATACACACAAACTGCATACACACACACATACTGTACACATGCAGTACATGCACATGCAAACACACACACACACACACACACGCAAACACTCACACTACATATACACTAGGGCTTTGACTTTTGCTCAAAAATCATATTCGAAGTTTGTTTGTTTATGAATATTATAATAATAATATTTTGACCATTGAATGCCGTCAGTAATCAGTCAATGTCAATAGACTACGTGAACGAAAGGCTAAATATTTATGCGTGTTAAATATGCATTGTTATTATTGAAAAAACAAGATATTTAGTGTCGGAGTGAAGATGTAATGAGCGGAATATAACAGAAGATGTTACGACACAGTTAATGCTCCATCGGAAATACACAAGCTTACAGGAATCTTTCGTACACACTCATACATATATATACACAAACACACACACACACAAACACACACACACATCCCTCCCTGCACAGCAGTGGCTGGTGTGACATGCGAGGAACAGACGCTGGAGCAGACACAGAAGCAGAGGAGCAGGCAGACAGACAGGCAGACAGGCAGGCAGGCAGACAGGCAGACAGGCAGACATGCAGACAGACAGACAGGCAGGCAGACAGACAGGCAGGCAGACGCTGGGCACTGTGACAGACAGGAGTCACTTCCCATCAGCACCCAGCACAGCACTCTGCCACACATCAGCTCCATACAGGGGCTCAGAGCTGTCTCTCACACACACACGCACACAGACACACACACACACACACACACACACACACACACACACACACACACACACACACACACACACACACACACACACACGCCGCATTCTGGGTGAGCAAGAGCAAGTTAGGCAGCAGTGGGTGTGTGTGTCTACGAGTGTGTGGGTGTGTGTTTGTGTGTGTATGTGTGTGTACATACACTGTGTGTGTGTGTGTGTGTGTACAGTCTATATGTGCCGCATTTTAGATCTGGAGAATGTTTCTCTCTCACTGTGAACCAGCAGCATCTGGTGGAGAAGCAGAGTACAAGAAATTTTTAGCACTGCAGGGATTCTGCTGATGCAATAATGTGTGTGTGTGTGTGTGTGTGTGTGTGCGTGCGCGTTCGTGTGCATGTTGGTGAGTGTGTGATTTGATGTTTAAGAAATAATAAACGGGGGAAACATCACAAAACAATTGTGCTGAGCCTCAGCAAATGAACGCAGTAATGAATGCAGATATGTTGCTATATTGTTAATTTACATTTTTGTGCAATGTTGTCGTTGTGTTTTGTGTAAAAGTGTGGTGACACAGAACTTTGAGGTCGTGCCCTGCTTGCGAACACAGACGTTACCTTGAGTTGACCTCTGACCTCTGTGCTTCAGGACAAGACTTCCTGCTCTGTCTGACCAGCCCGCTCACCTTACTGTAAAGAGCTGGACTGTTTCCGTTGACAGCGAGCATCGTTTCACCTGGTTCTAGTGTTGCCTAGCTGTTCAACACGTCGCCAGCACACTGGTGATCAAATTGTGTGTCAGTATATGGCTCTGCAACTACCAGACAGCCTGTACGACGAGTAGCGTTAAACGGCTTCTGTTAGTTTGCAGTAGGCAGTCACTGTGGATTTTCCCCTAATTGGATTTAATTAAAAGGCAGTCCTGCTCTTTCGTTTTCTTTGTTTTTTTATTTAATTAAATACGCTCCTGGTTTGACATCTTTCTAATTAAAAAATGTGTGCTTAACGATGATTCATTTACTGTTTTATCTTATCTTTTTGCCTTTCTGTTTTTTCTTTTTTCTTTCACATGCTTTCTTTAAACTCCCTGCTTTGTTGGTGGCTACGCCTTCTGATGATTCCCATCCAATCAAAATGCACTATGAAACTCATGTGTCCATCCATGAACTGGCCTGACCAATCACACTGGTTGTTCAAAAAAAAAAATTCAACCTCCAAAAATGCCGCTATAAACCATTCATCTGCAACACCTACATGTAGATGGTTTGTAATTTTTTGGAGATTTTAATGCATCCATTGCCCCCTGGGTTTGACTATGATGCTGCATGTGTTCATGTTACTGATGACCTATGACCCTCCTGCCTGCGTCTTCCTCCCAGCTGAGATATAATACAAACACACACGTGAATACGTACACAAATGTACACACACCGCAGAATAAAATATCGATTACACTTTATTTTAATGTTCCACATTACAGTGTATCCACATCATAAAGTACAGTGTAACAAAGTGTGTAACGACATGTAACATTTATTTTCTTACATTGTACTTTACATTATTTACTTACACTGTACGTTTTTTAGCGTTAATATATACAGTGTAAGTACTGTACTGTGCTTATTGTACTTAGTTATATACGGTGTAAGTACATAATGTTACATGCAGATACAGTATAAAAGTGGCCGCTAAAATAAAATGTTACTGAAATATCTTTAGGTTTTAATGTACATATACAAGCATTCATATAGTATGTATACTTTCACATGCACACACACACACACACACACACCCACCCATGACATTGTTGCAAAAAGGCTGGGATATTTTGCATGTCTCCTTTGTGCATGCTTGTTTCTTCCTGAGAACAGTGATTCTGAAACAGCAGAGGCAGGCGCAAAAACACACATAAGCACACACACACACACACACACACAAACACACACATGCATACACACACATATGCATAGATATTGATTAGTTGCAGTACTGGCTCTCAGCCATGCACAGTGTAGTGCTTTCGTAGCATTCATTGTCGCCATTTTGCACGACATAAACAGAATTGGCTGTAAACAAATGACTACTTGTACTCATACCAATCAGATTAACAGTCCATAGTGGTGATTCTCACAGAAGTACTACATGTATGTTCTACTGCAGCGTAGAGTCCTTGTTTCCAAACACACACATTTGTTGGCTGGGCTGAGAAGGTTGCAGAGATGCCCCCAGTAGAGTAGCAGCAGTCAAGCTTTGGCCAGAGTACAGCGATCGCCGTGAAGTCACAAAACAGCAGGCTATGTGGAGGGTTGCATGTGTGCATGACGTACTTGGAGCCTTTACCCTCCAAAGGGAGCCCCGGTCTTTTCGTAGGTGACGGGTAGGAGGACACTGGAACATTAGACTCATAGGGATGGAGACTTCAGAGAATGTGGAAAGTGCACAGAACATGCACTGTACGTTTTTGAGGGTTTATTTTTTAATGTAAACTACCTAAGATCACAATATGGGCTCCCAATGTGGAATGGCTTAGACAGGAATAACTTGCTAAAAAAGAATATTCTGAATCATATCGGCACACTTCACTGATTTTGATAAGCTTATATATGTGAACCAGTAGCAGCTAACCTAAATCGTAACTCAATTACTGCAATTGTAATTGAGTCTAGATTGTCTCTAATAGGATTTATTGTCACAATGAAATTTCCCAGGTGTCCTTGAGCCTGTGACCTCCTGAACTTTGACCTCTCGCATGCCTCCCTGAAGACCTGGAGCTGTTTTCAGCTGATAAACTATTAGCTTTTAGTTGTTAGCTTCAGTGTGAGTGTTGCATGCGAAAAAAAAAGGCCAAATAAGAGCCTAGTGAAATCAGTGCATTTGGTTGGTCCATTAAGGAAAAAAACAAAAAAAGGTTTTGCACTTCTCTTTTGAATGAGTTTGTTTCCTTCGACCTTTGAACCAATGACTTGCTTTTCTGAAAACATTTCCGTTCCGTGTTACCCCCCCCCCCCCCCTCCCCCCCTTCTCCTTGGAAATGCTAAGCCTGATCTGAGTCTTGCCACCCCACCCCCCGCCCCCATCCCCCCTTGGTCCTGCTGTGGACTCTGATGTTCCCACCCCTGTCCTTGGAAACCTCCCTCCCCTTCTGTTTGCTGGTTTGACTGTCTGTATTTTGCACTGTTAGGGAGGACACATTCATTACCACGAGTACGAGTCTAATGCCTTCCTCTCCCCCTCTTTCTCCTCATTTCATTCATGCCCGTGTTTCACAATTCTTTCATTCTGTTTTTCTTTCTCCATCTCTCTCTCTCTCTCTCTTGATCTCTCTATCTCTCTCTTCCTCTCTCTCTCTCTCCCTCTCCCCCTTCACTCTCTCCCCTCTCTCTCTCCCTTCCTCCCTCCCTCTCTCTCCCTTCCTCCCTCTCTCTCTTTCTCTCCCTCACTGCCTTGCTCTCTCTTTCTCTCTCACACAATCTCTCTCTCAATCTCTCTCTTTCTCTCACCTCTGTTACTCTCTCTGTTTCTCTCTCTATCTCTCTCCCTCTCCCTCCATCTCTCTTTCTCTCTCCCCCTGTCACTCTCTCCCTCTCTGTTTCTCTGTCCATCTCTTTCCCTCTCCCTCTCTGTTTCTTTCTCTATCTGTCTCCCTCTCCCTCCATCTCTCTCTCTCTCTTTCTCTCTCCCCCTGTCACTCTCTCCCTCTCTGTTTCTCGGTCCATCTCTTTCCCTCTCCCTCTCTGTTTCTCTCTATCTCTCTCCCTCTCCCTCCATCTCTCTGTCTCTCTCTCTCTCTCTCTCTCTCTCTCTCTCTCTATCTCTCTCTCCCCATCTGTTCTCTCTCTCATGTGTCTGTGGTGTGTGTAGAATAACTTCATAAATCTGAGTTTTCTGCGGCTCTTCCGAGCCGCTCGACTCATTAAGCTGCTCAGGCAGGGCGAGACCATTCGCATCCTGCTCTGGACTTTTGTGCAGTCTTTTAAGGTAAGAAAGCACACACACACACGCACACACACACGCGCACACACACGCGCACACACACACACACACACACACACACACACCATTGGTATAAATTACCTTTGCAAAATGTGGACTTTTACAGCCACTGAGAAATAAACGCTAAAATTCATCAAATTCACCAACCACTTTCATATTTTACCAGCATTTAGCTGGTGGCTGGTGCACATTTCCATCCCTGACACACACATGCACACACACATTCACACCGATATATGTAACTTAGTTGCACACACAAACACATGTAAAAACCCCACAAACCTCTGTCCTCTTCCATGCTAACATACAAGCCTCTCTCTCTCTCTGTCTCTGCCTGCAGGCTCTGCCCTACGTGTGCCTGCTCATCGCCATGCTGTTCTTCATCTACGCCATCATCGGCATGCAGGTCAGTCTCTGGAGGCCCAGGGCGCTCTCTGCCCCTGTGTGGCCAGTTGTGATGGAGTGACCATCACTAGAGTTGTGGGTGTCCTCTGACTGCCATCCCAACGAGCCTGGCTCTTTGGCGTTGCGGTCAGAGCCCCTGTTTGGTACCCCTGGAGACCCGGGTTCGAAGCCAGGAGGGGTGACTTCTCCTCCCCTTTGCTACACCAGTGTGTAACACTGGTAAAGGTGGACAAACTGGCCTTGTAAAAGTAAAACGTTCTGTAATGTATTCCTTCTGCCCATGCCCTCTTAATAATTCCACTAATTAGCTCATTACCAGGTTAAAGAGCTGTAGTAATTAGGATCAGCTGGTACAGTGAATTGGATAGAACAAACACGTGACAAAATTTGACTTTTTGAACCTGGGATGTCTACCGGGGTTGACACTGGTCAGTTTTTTTTTTGGTGCACTGGTGGCTTCCAGCAGTGATACTCATCTGCACTATTTTAAAGCGACCTGTACTTTTTAAATGTTTTTTATACTTAGATATATCTTTCTTTTTTTCCCTCCTCCACCTCCCTGTTGTTGTTCCATTCAGATGTACTTCTAAGTCCCTGCTGCCACGACTACATGATTCTTTTCATTTCTGGATGTCCCAAACTCAAATTACAGTTAGAGGCCAGTGATAAGCACTGAAGATTGGATCATTTAATACATCCACTGGTTTGATACATAAAACATAAAATGAAGACGCATGGTGTACTTTCTTGGTGGACTTGCTCAGGCACAGATTGTACTGCGGCCCGACCGTATTTCTATGATACTCACGTTATCATAACTGTTGTATGAAGTACCTATAGACATCAATAACTTTCTTGAGAGTGATACTCAAAAAAAAACCTGGTGCACAACATTGTGGCCCAGGTGCTGGTGATGTGCAGAAAAAAGTATAAATACCATCTCAAGGAAATCACTGCACACTGATTTCTGCAGTTTTTTTTGGAGGGGGGGGGGGGTTAGACTTTTTCTAGACAACGCATTTCCCTCTTGCTTCGTCAGGTTCACAAGTGTGCACCAGTGATTTCCTTGAGATATTTTTGAGAGTGTGTTACCAGTCATTTTGTTAGTTCCATATTAACGTATCACTTTACGTTCAGGAA
This sequence comes from Coilia nasus, assembly GCA_027475355.1. Lineage (NCBI taxonomy): Eukaryota > Metazoa > Chordata > Actinopteri > Clupeiformes > Engraulidae > Coilia > Coilia nasus. Next base: position 17,473,027 of record CM050216.1, on the reverse strand, counting down.
GTGTAGAGCCCTTTGCCTACCTTATTGTAGATAGCAGATAGCAACACAAAACAAATATGCATCTGGCATTGCAATAGAAGAACATCTCCTTTATAGTCTGTTATGTGGAAGCTCAAAAGTCAGTATGCAGAACTGATGTGGTGATCCTTCATGGGCAGAGCATATGGCAGTGTGATATACCACTTGATAAATTTCACAGTTGGACAAATACAGTGTAATAATTGCTTGAATAATTCATGCTGTGTATATTGTTTAACGTTGCACATTCTTGAACTGTACAACATGTGCGTATTGTAACATCTGCTTTACTGAATGCTCTTTAACATGTTAACAAGAGTACTAAAATATTATACTCAAGTACAAGTACTGTTAATCAGATGAAATTTTACTTAAGTACAAGTAAAGTTACCAGTCAAAAAATCTACTCAAGTAAAAGTAAAAAGTAAGTCATTGAAAATGTACTTTGAGTAAAAGTAAAAAGTTACTTTTTAACCATGGGTGGTTTCTGCCTTTATTGTGTTGTGGAAACAGAAAAGGAAACAAGGACATAGCACATCTCAACCAAGATCTTTTTATTGCAGCAAATTAAAGTGCTATACAGGATAATGTTAGCCTGGCTAAAGCCATCCCATTTCTGCTTCTTTTCATTCGCAGTATAGGGTCTGGGGACGCTATACTGGGAGTGAATTTTCACGTTGAAAATTTGCCAGGCCAATAAGCAAACGGGGCAGATTCGGGCGCGAAATGACGATGATGCCAAATGATGCTCAGATGCAGGCCGGTTAAAACGGGCACTAAATAACTAGTTTGCAAGTCTGCATTTCTTAGCATTTTCTTTTGTGGCACCCGTTCGACCGGACTAGCTGCAATGAGAGCAACTTGCAGTGCTATGCTTCGGTTCAAATCTGTTGCCAAGCGCAAACAGAAAATTCCTATTTTCCCCACCTCCCCCAATACAGCCTCGAATGTGGCCCACTACACACATAGTCATGTCTACCCCACCTTGGCTACACAAAACGCTGCTATACACGAAATGCTAAAGTGAAATGTTGCACCGAAGTCTCATAGCTCGCCTGTGTGCACCAATTAAAAATGATGATTAACTGTCAGGGGTAAGGTGGTTTCTACACCAAAAAACGCTGCATCCCTAACTGTCTACACATTTGCGATTATCAATTCAAACATTAGCTGCTATGTGTTTTGTTTAGTACTCCTTATTGGCCTGTTGGATGTATGGTAGGTCCAATGAGAGTATATAGAGACGTATATAGTAACTGGGTAGGACTGATCATGCTAGGTTGGCGAGCTAACTTGCTCGCACGAGTAGCCAGCCGAATAACAGAATAGCTAGTTGCCATTGGTTATCTGTCGGTACTGACCAACGGGTTGCTACTTCAATATTAGGCAATGCCATCCATTATTTTTGAGATAGAACTATAACCAGCCTGTTGTCAGTTTAACCATAGCCGCAGAAGTTCTCTGGTTTAACTGTGGAAAGGGAACATGATTTACCTCAACATGCTTGCGCCGATTAGATGTTGAATATTTTTACGCAAAAATGGTTGTCTTTTTGGGTACACATAATTTACATTGCACAATATAACTGTCAACCCTTTTCTCAACAAAGCTAAAGTGGTCACTTATATAGGGCCAGGGGTGCACTTCATTTCTTGAATTCTCTGAAGGGTCGTCCACGTGCTCCTCTGCCTCCTCCATGCCCGCCATCGTCTGTGAGGTGTGTGAGACTATCGCGCATGCTTCCCGTGATTCAGTTCCAGAATGCGGCTCCCCAATTCTGTTTTTTTTTTTCTTTCTTTTTTTTTTACTCAGTACCGTTTGTGATGTAAAATGTACCAAAGTACATTACTTAAAAGAAAACATACTTAAGTAAAAGTAAAATTACACTTTTCAAAAAGTACTTGAAAAAGTACAAGTACACAAAAAAGCTACTCAATTACAGTAACGCGTGTAATGTAATTCGTTACTTTCCACCCCGTGTGTTAGGTATGTACAGTGTAAGCACACATCATTACAAACTGTTACATGTAGATAAACTGAAAAAGGAAAAACAAAGTGTTAAAATTTGTATGTCCAAGAAATCAAGTTCTAGTTCAACCCCGAGTGCTATATCTTTCATTACGTGTGATGTGACTATGAGGCCATGTCCTGACAGTACTTTTTCTGAATTCCTATTCTTCTAATCCCCAGCTGTTTGGGAACATAGCTATTGAGGAGGATGGAGACAGTGCCATCAATCAGCACAACAACTTCAGGGCCTTCTTCCAGGCCCTTATGCTGCTCTTCAGGTACTGTATGTCTGTGGCTTTGGCTTGGTTAGCTTGGGTAAATGTTTGAATACGGTCATTTTCTGTCAAATTTATATGTGCTACATGTGTGATTTCTGTTTATCATGCACTGATATAACCGGACAACTTCCGCTCTCTCTCTGTCTTTCTGTCTCTGTCTGTCTCTCTGTCTGTCTGTCTATCTGTCTGTCTGTCTTTCTGTCTGTCTCTCTCTCTCTCTCTCCTGCATGTGTGTGTATGACAGGAGTGCCACAGGAGAGGCGTGGCATGACATCATGCTGTCGTGTCTGGGAGGGAAGGAGTGTGACCCGCTCTCCGGTAACGACAACGGCAAGTGTGGCAGCGAGTTCGCCTACCTCTACTTCGTCTCCTTCATCTTCCTCTGCTCCTTCTTGGTGAGGACCAACCGCACCCTTCCCTCCTAACGTCAGTCATTTATGTCCGCATGAACACACTGCTTCACAATGAGGCAGTCATACCAACCAGTAGTGTTCCTCCTTTACTCTACTGAATTATCTTCTAGCTCTACGCACTACTGTAAGTCCAGCTTGTGAGTGTGTGTCTGTATCTGTGTGTGTGTGTATGTGTGTGTATGTGTGTGTGTGTGTGTGTGTGTGTGTGTGTGTGTGTGTGTATGTGTGTGTTTGTGTGTGTGTGTCTGATCAGATGCTGAATCTGTTTGTGGCTGTCATCATGGATAACTTTGAGTACCTCACACGAGACTCCTCTATTCTGGGGCCTCACCATTTGGACGAGTACGTGAGGATATGGGCCGAGTATGATCCTGCCGCCTGGTGAGTCCGGATCCGTCACAAACACACGCACACGCGCACAAACACACACACATAAACACACACACGTGCGCGCACACAGACACACACACACACACTCTCTCTTTCTCACACACACACACTCACACACGCACTCTCTCTCACACACCCTCACTCACTCTCTCACACACAGCTAGACTCACACATATGAGCAAACTGTACTTGCACACACACTCACCTACGAACACATACTCAAACACAAACATAAATACACACATCCACATACGTATACACAGACAGGAATAGTAGACATCCTTTGGACCAGTAGCCTTTTATAGAGGGGAATATTCAGTCTGACTGTAAACTCTGGATTTTTTGTTAGGTATTGTGTAGCGGAAATGTATTTTGGATTAGTATGATGGTGAGTGACTTCATGAAGTTAGACCCTTTGACAGTTACTATAACAGTGAGATATCAATAACTAATGCACTCCTAACGCCAAAGTCTGATCACACATTCCTGCCTTTAAGTCTACTCATGATTGGTAACATTTAACTGTGTACTTGTACAAGCCATTTGTCTTCCCTCAACAGTTAACCCACCCACAAAAGCACACACACACAGAGACACAGACACACACACACACACACACACACACACACACACACACACACACACACACACACACACACACATAGACACACATACTGCATCCATATCTGCCTGATCTCTGACTACTACAGTTGTTAGTGTAATTTTGTGTGCTGCTGTCTGTTTTCTTCCTCACGTGTCTTTTGGGGGGAGTGTGTTTTGCAGTCAGTGTGTGTGTGTGTGTGTGTGTGTGTATGTGTGTGCCACAGAAGTGGGTAAGACTAAAAACCCCAGGGGAGGGGGATTGTGGATACGAGCTGCTCTCTGCTCTCCACACATCCATAGCCCCCACGCCCCTCCTGGAACACACACCTGCTTCCCACCTACCCGTGAGTGGCGAAGAACCCCCTGCCCCTCGTCAACCTTGTCACCCCCCACCCCTACTTTTACTTACCAGTCTGGAATCTGAATACTGCAGAGGAAACTTACTGTGACACCCCCTCTCCCCTCCCCAATAACCCAAACACGCTAAGTTTACAAGCTAGTATCTGCATTCCAGTGCCTGTCACCCAAGTGCTGACCAGTGGATGGACAAGGTGATGAGACAGAGAGTAGGGTGGAGGGCAGAAACAGACAGACATAAAGTAAGAGGGAAGGAGAGAGAGAGGTGGCCAGAAGACAGTTAAACAGATCAAAGATGCTTAGACGAAGAAGTACGAAGAAGAGAAATGACAACTGCACTTTAGGAAACTTGTGAGTATAATGACAACAGAGAGGTAGGTGGGCAGGAAGCATTAGGGAGGAGGAGACTAGTAAGAGAAAGGGCAGCTGTGGCGTAGTGGTTAGGGAGTTGGTCTTGCAATCGGAAAGTTGCCGGTTCGAATCCCTCCCTACCCATGGTTGAGATGCCATTGAGCAAGGCATCTAACCCTACACTGCTCCAGGGCCTGTAACTGAAACCCTGTAAATATCTGTAAGTCGCTCTGGATAAGAGCGTCAGCTAAGTGTAATGTAATAATAATGTAATAAAGTAATGCGAGGCATGACATGTTGCTCTTGAACACATCTTCAGCAGTGACATAGGTCACCATGAAAAGACAATCATTAATATGTTTGATCTTTCTGTAATCTAAGCAAAATAATTTACAAAAACTGGGGAGAAAGGAGCCAGAAATAAGACAGAACAACTGAGACTTGCTCTATCTCTGCAAACAGGTGACTAGCAAATACACACTGTGTACTTGTTAATCTGTCAATGAAGTGTGAACAGTGTTTAGGTGTGTATATGTGTGTGTGTGTGTGTGTGTGTGTGTTTCTGTATATATCTATGGATATCTATCTAATTGTGAACATCCACTGTTATCCACCTTTCTTGTTTCTTCTTTTTTCTTCTTTTTCCTCCAGCTGTTTTGTGATATATATATTTTTGTCTTGGTCATGTTGCTCTAACCTCCCTGTATTCTTCTTGCAGTGGGCGAATTCATTACAAGGATATGTACAGTTTATTGCGAGTAATCGACCCTCCTCTGGGCTTAGGAAAGAAATGTCCTCATAGGGTGGCCTGCAAGGTTTGACTTCCACTAAAACCCTAAAAAAACACCATGCTAGCATCCAGACTGGAATGAATGTCGCTTATTTACTTGGTTTTCAGTTTATTTTGTTTTTTTTTTTTCTCTTCTTTTTTTGGGGGGATTTTTTTCCCTTCTTTTTTTGTCTTTTCACCATTTCTACTTGCATTCTGATATGAGAACGAGAATGTGTTGGAACGATGCAAACACGCATGACGAATGAATCTGCACCTCACATCGAACTAAATGACAGCAACCACCCCAAAAACGAACCCTACAAAAAAAGATATATATTTTTTTGTTCTATTCTGTTTTATTTTGCTTGTTGTTTGATCACAGCTAGACTCCCCTCCCCCGGGTATGGTAGTGTACATTGTTCTGGCTGGGGCCCGAAGGGGGACAGAAACTGCATTGACACAACTGCTGTTGCAACACCATCCCAACAGTGGGGCTTATTTTTCTTATTTTTTCTGTCCTTTTTTTATTCTTTTGCTTCTCTTGCTCGACCCGAAGCCCCCTGTTCTTCTATGCAACCCGCCACTCCTCGCTAGGGCTTGCATAGAACGGTGTTTTAACACCAAAGGACAGAAGACGACCTCCCCAACCCCACCGCCAACCTGAAACCCTAGCCAAAGAAACCCTAGCCAAAACCACAGACCCTCCCCTCCACCCCCTTCTGACTTCTTTCAGACTCACCTGTGCAGACCTGCAGCTAGAGTTAGTTGAGCCCAGAGTCGACAGCAGTGCCTAATGTCAGCAGCCAGTGCCGCCAATAACCTTGTTTTTACTCTGTTTTCCCCTCCTCTCTCCCCTTCCTCCCTCCCCTCCCCTCCCCTGCCTTCCTCTCTTCTTCCCTTCCCTGCCTCTCGCCGGCTTTTATTCTCCACCGTCTACCTTTTCACTCTTTTGTTTCTGTCACTGTCTCTTTTCCTCCTCCTTTCTTCTTTTTCCACACTTTATCTCTCTCTCTCTCTCTCTCTCTCTCTCTCTCTCTCTCTCCTGTGTCTCCTGTTTTCACTCTTCCCATTCAACACCCCGATTAATTTGTGTCCTTGTTTATTTCCTTTGTTTTTGCTCTCTGTATTTTTGGTTGTCCAGTGGCAGAATCAGTTACAGAGATATGTATCAGATGCTCAGGCAAATGTCTCCGCCGTTAGGCCTGGGGAAGAAGTGCCCGGCACGGGTTGCCTACAAGGTAGAAGGCCTCTGTGGGGCCAGCGCTGTGTTTTGTAGTGTTGGTGTTTTTTGGTTTTGATTTCTCTCTCTGTCTTTTATTTGTTCATTTCTTTTCATTTATTTTTCTGTGTCCTTTCTCAGATGGGAGTGCTGCTGTGGGGAGGGTGGGGTGGTGGTGGTGGTGGTGAAGGGGGGGATATGTTAGAAGCAGTCAGACTCATCCACAGGGAGCAGGGAACGGAAGGACCTTCTCAGTGCTATTGCACCGCACACCACAACCGCCCACAACACCCTATCTGTATGCTCTCCTTTCCCATACACACTGCAGCAAACACACACTCTACACACTGGACTGTGATACCAGAGGGTGTAGCCAGAAACCATAAAATGGGCGGGCCCAAAGAAAAGAGCAGGTGGGCCTAGCCCAAAACACATAGGTTATTATTTACTACTAAAACAGTCAATCAAACTAATAGAGCCTTTTGATTGGGTGGGCCTGATTGACATGTGGGTGGGCACAGGCACGTCCTAGCCCACCCGTGGCTACGCCTATGTGTCATACACATGCATACAGCCCACATATTTAAACCTGGGTGTCACCTAGGCAACTTGGCTCATCCAAAATAACTGAATTTGGGCTGTCCAACAAAACAGGACATTAACCAGTAGTAGTGATGGCATCGACAGGGTCCTTATAAAACACATACATTGAAGTGAAAGCTTTAATGTGTTAATGTTCAAAATTGGGGGGGGGGGGAGTAAGGAACGGTGTTTAGCCTCAGTAGTATATGTACACACAGCTGTAGAGACCCATACATGCTCACGCGCAGCAAAAACACACACCTCATAACACACACCAAAGTGCTAGTGCAGCAGGGCTGGGAAGGGCCGAAGGACTTCAGTCCTCCGAGTCTCTCCTGCCTGTGGATGGCGCTAGAACCAATCAGACACCCACCCCAGTGACTGTCTTGTGGAGGACCCGGTCTCTTGTTGCTCCCATTTTACTTTCGTGCCAACACCAAACCCAGACACACATGTGCAGTACATAGTCACGAAAAAGAAAAAGAAAACCCCTGTAGCACCTTTCCTCGTAGTAGAGAGGGCAGATGTAGGCAATTATATGCATTTTCAGAAACTGAGTGTAACATTTAGAAGGAACAACAAAGTTTACCATACATTTTTCGATTGTTAATGTACCGAAATTCATGATTTATTAGCAATAGAGTCATTTTTTGCTTCTGTGCAGGCAAATAACTTTTCAGTGCCCAACCCGCCCCCGCCCCCGCCCCCGCCCCCTCGGTTACTGTACGGCCGTGCTGATCGGCTCACACACCTGTCCTTTGTTTCCTCTTCTGTCAATGCAGTTGGAATCTGTTTCCAGCTCGGCCAGCATGCTAGAACCCACCCACCCCCCACCCCCACCCCCACCCCCTCGCTCCCACACCCACCACTCCCCTCCGTCAGGCCAGAAGTCCCAGAGCTTTCTTCTCATTCTGCCCCTCTAAGCACACAGCTCCTCTCAGGCACCATCATCCTCCCCTCATTTCATTTCCCCTGCTCTTTTTTACTTCTTAATCCCTCTCTCTTTACGCCTTCCTCCTTTTTTCTCTCTCGATTACAAACACTAAGCCTCTTAATAGGTCCAGCCAAATTTACATTTACACGAGTGTGTAATCCCCCACTAGGTAGCTCCATCATTGGGTTAGTACAGCAGGGCTTTTTCCCACTAGTGTAGCCAAATGATACTGGACTTTGATAGCTAAGAGCCACGCCAGCATTGGTCCACTAAGTATCACTGTTTAGTTTATGGATAGTTGATGGATAGCAGAGGCAGCCATGACGGAAAGAAAATAAATGAAGTGCCGACAGACCCCAACAAAAGGCTGTAGAGAGAGAGATTCCAGAGAGGTCCTAGAAGATAATCTCCAGATTAAAAGCCTCATGTTAAAGTCTCAACAGCAGACCTGACAACCTCCTTCCCTCTCTCTAGTTACAGCAAAGAGGCTAAGTTGAACCTCCTTGGATGTGCTGCTATCGACAGCTGCTGTGCCTCTGTTAGCAATTTCAATTTGAACTCATTCTACACTTTTCCCTTATCTCTATCTCATCTTTCATTTGTTTCTCTCACTGCATCGCTCTTCTTCATAACACTCACTGGCCATGCCTTTTTTAAATGCCTTTCATGTTTAGGTTCATGTTTTTACTGGTGTTTGGCTGTCTTATTTTCTGTAAGGTGGGCTGCTTTGGTTTTCAGGCTTAGGGTAGCACTGAGAATACACTGTGTGCTGTTACATACAAAAGAAAGGCTTATGGGTGTGTGTGTGTGTGTGCGTGTGTGTGTGTGTACGTGTGTGTGTGTGTGTGTGTGTGTGTGTGTGTGTGTGTGTGTGTGTGTGTGTTTGTGTACGTGTGTGTGTGTGCGTGTGGTTGTGCTTGCACGTGTGCGAGTCTGTCAAGAGTGTGTGTACGGACAGCCATGTGTCAGTCCATGGTGGCACATGTGCCTATGTGCATTGCCGTTATGGACGGCGGTGGCAGTAACAGCCTAGGCCATCTGCCTCTCCAGCTTGCTGCGACTATGGCGGTGGTGAACAGGCCCTGCCAGGTTGGCTGACTGGTGTGCTGTTTGCAATCCCCAGGCCAAACCAAACCCAGCCTATCCTCTTTCATCTCTCCAATGTTCATTACTCATGTCTGTCTGTTCCATTGTAGTTCTGCTTCTTTACTGTGTCACCCCCAGTTTTTCTACTTTATTTGTTTCAGCTCGTTTATTTTCATATTTAGTGTAATATGATTTATGATGCTTGTCCACAAATATGGAAACTCATGTTTGGTTCTGTTTATTACTGCTCAATCTTTTCCTTTTATCGGCCACTCTAACGGCAACACACCACCACTTGGTTTCACCCCATCACCCTCACATGTCTTTTTTTTTAAATGCTAAAAGCCACCATCTTAAACTTCATTGTGTAATCATCTCACCTTATTCAGCCATCCCCACCATAACCTCTCCAGGTCAGGAGGTCAGGTCTGTTGTCCCATTCTAGGCCAATTGTCAGTTCAGTGGGGAAAAAATTGTGTGAGATCAATCTCTTATCACCTTACCTTATATGTTAAGGTATGCCATGATCCGTTCAGGCCCTGAATTTAAATATTTTTTTTCTGAACTCAGACCTTTCCCAACAGACAGGCTCAAACAGTATGTGGTGATAGATCTTTCACCTCATTTCTTTCACTCATCCTCCCATCTTTCTTCTCTGAATATTTCCCCACTCATACTCTTCAGTGTCCATGTGTCTGTGCTTATGTTTGTCCTCTGTTCAGTAAACCTCCTTAATTTCATTGTCACCTGACTGAAATGCTATAGAAACAGCACTGAGCTGGTCTACCAACACTATGAAAGGCAGCAGATACCAGTTTTCTTGAAAGGACATGATATTAAAACCAGAGTAAATGAAACAACAATAACCCCTGGCCTCTTCAGTCTTTCATAGAAAAGGTAGACCATATTTTTTTAGGATCTGAGGTCATGTTTTATTGGTGATGATAAATCTAAAGAGGTCAGCTGCTCTGTCATTTAATTCTCCCCTCTCTTTTTTAAAATCTATTCATTCAAATCAGCAAGAACAACTTCTTCCTTACCTCTCCCACTTTTTTTCAGAATTCAAATCACAAAGCTTTTTGTCCCCTAATACTCTCAAACACCTTTCTCTTAACTACTACTTCGCTAACCTGAGGTAACCCTGATAGCGTATGCTACCGTCAGACCTAATCAGCCATAATGATTGACATTATAGTTCTCCTTTTTTCTTTCCTTCTTTTAAACATGAATGTATGGAGAATGCTGCTCTCACCTAACCCTGTAGGCCGCACCCATCCCCTGCATTGAGAGATAAGAGAATCTGGATCGAGCTCAGTGGTCTCACTCAGTAGCCCGTCTATGATTACATCTCAATGACAGTGTGGTATCCGCCAGTCACTGCTGCCACGCCCACAATGTGCTGAACAACTACTACTACTACTACAATAAAAGCATAAAAACATCCAAACAAGCCACAGGCAACGCAATGCTCTCTCTGTGTATGGCTGCCCCGCTGCTCGTGCTGTAATGTGTACTGTATGCGGTCGCATGGCATGCTGCATGCAGATGTGGATGTGGGGGAAAGAAGGAGGGGGACCCTGTGAGGGTGGGTTAGGGGGGGTGGGGTGGGGGGTGAGGAGGGGACCTGGGTGGCTGGCATGGTACATTGCATGGCAAAAAGGGGGGTGGGACAACTGCAATGAAAGCAGAATTGCCTGGGTGGGGGGTCTTTTGCCTGGCCAGGCACCTGAGAGTTCCTCACTTCGCCCTTCTTCCTCTGAGGGTCCAGGACAATGATGAAACGATGTGCTCAAAAGTAACAAAAAAAAACAAGAAACGAGCAAAACTTTCAAAAAAAAATTGCAAAAACTCACAACGGAAGTCTTGCAAAACCTTTAGGCTTGCTGTTTTGTCTGCCATCGTTTCATCTTGTCTGGGTCAGTGGTCAGGTCTGTGAACCTGCTTCTGGGGAGAGCTCTGTGACACTTGAGACCTTGTGACCTCGTCAGCAGAAGCCACATCTGTGTAATACCCTCTGCCTGCAAGGTTTTATTCTGTCCAAAGGTATCAAGCACCAATATAATGCTACTCTGTTTTATATACCTTCTTGTCCTCTTGGCCTATTCTCACAGGCTGTGCACAAAGAATCCCACAATTGCCTAAAAGCACTGCTAGACTTTCTTTCAACATGAAAGTGACCGTCGAGATGAAAAATGGAAACTCATACTTTGTTTATTTGAATAGAAGCTAAACATGTCCTTCTGTGGGTCACTCCACTAAATTTGGGACACCAGTGGCTCTGATTCCTAAGATTTGGGGTCAAAGGTCAAATGAATTGTACTGTAGGTCTGAGCTCACAGAGCACCTCACCCTCCCTCCGTCACAACCCCTCTTTTTGTCTTCTCAACTACCTCCCCAACCCCCAACCCCCTTCTCGGTGGTTCAGAACTCACACACATAACCACAAACACCTGCAGTCTTTTTTTTTTTACCCCCCTCAGCAGGACAGTGCGGCCTCTCTCACATGTCCCTGACTGGCTTTTCACAGAGACTGCTGCGGATGGACTTGCCGGTCGCCGAAGACAACTCCGTTCACTTCAACTCCACCCTAATGGCCTTAATCCGCACGGCACTGGACATCAAGATCGCCAGGGTGTCGGAAGGTTTGACACCACTCCTCTTTACCTCTTTCGTTCATTCACTGCTATTTTTCCTGTCCTCCGTGTCGGTCCTCTGGTCAGAAGACTCCACTCCACTCTGTCACCTGAGCATACTGTTGTGGATACATATGCACGTTGTCAGAATTTTATTAGCAGGTTGTTCACCGCCATGATCCTTCATATTCTTTGACCTGTGATGAAAGAGTAAGTCCATACAGACGATTGTTAATGAGACACATTTTTTTTGTGTGTTTGTTGTGTGCTTGTTGGTGTGTGTGTGTGTGTTCATGGATATTTGTATTCTTTGTCTTCGTGCTCTGTGCTGTATGTTTGTAAATTTTGTGTGCTGCATATTGTGGCTTTTGTGTGTATGTGTCTCTGTGTGTCTGTGTGTGAAAACATGTCTTGTCCACATATTTTTTGTGTGGACATTCTGTGTACACTATGGCATGTGTGTATGTGTTACTGTCTATGTTTGTATATGTGTGTGTGTGTGTGTGTGTATGCGTACGCACATGTGTGAATGCACACATGTGTATGTATGTATGTATGATAATGTGCGTATACAGGGGAGGACAAACACCAAATGGACGCCGAGCTCAGGAAAGAGATGATGGCGATTTGGCCCAACCTCTCCCAGAAGATGTTGGACCTGCTGGTCACTCCACACAAGTGTAAGTTGCGCTCCAACGCGCGCGTCGCGTCACCGGTCACCTGACGTGTTGTCTCACCACCAGAAGAGAGCTTCTTCCAGCCAGTTCCCCCTCCACTGCTCCGCACCCTCTGATGCACCAGGCACAGCACCGGCCTCCACCGTCTCTGCGACCTTCAACCAGATGACCTAAGACCCTCAACCCTCTCCCACCCCACCCCACGCACCTTAGCCAGTTTAGCCTTTAAGTATTGGGCCATGTTCAGAATGTAGTCATACGTAGAATGCAGTAGTCATGCATACGTAGTCATGTTCAGAATGTCTGTCATCTGTCTTCCCTCATTCTCATAGGTAATAAACATGGCATAGGTGTAGGCTGTCCAAAAGAACAGGAGCAAAACAATGTGTTTCCTTTTTGTTTACACATTCAAGTGCAGGCCATCAAGAAGCAAAAGGCAAATTTGCTGAAGCGTGCTTAACCACTGCAGTAAAAGATTGCATATATAACCCCCTGAATTAATACGAAATCTCCCTGCATCTTGGAGCACTTTTGGAGTCACTTTAGTCTTTCCTGAGCACACATTTTAAGTCATCTTTAAAGAGATTTGAGTTTTTTTTTTTCTTTTTTTACGTAGATAAGCATTATGTTTATACCTAGCTAATGTACCTGACACTATTTCTTCCCTGAGTCAGACTGCAGCTGACAACCCCCCAGTATACAACTAAGTCATCCAGGTACACTTGGAGATAGTTTTTAAAAAAAAGTATGCTCCCACAGATGCTGTAAACATGTAAATCAGAACAACAGTCAGAACAGTAAACCATCCTGCATAGAATATCATCAAATCAGGGCTCTGGGCCTTAGTTACAATAGCCTATACTGCCTGGCTAACACCTGAGTACATAGGAAAGTTACATGGAGTAGGCCACTGTGTTGTTTACACTTCAACCAGATCCCCCCTCCCCTGAGCAGGAACCTCGGAGGTCGTACACCTCTGACTGTCACCTCTCCGGAGCATTGAAAGTCCAGCCCACCCACCTCAAGAGGCCCTCTGTCTCTCCAGCCCGGTCTGGGTCCTCTTCAAGTCTCTGTGCCTGATATCAGGGGGTGCCTTACTATAGAACAACCCTCTATAGAAGTCTTTTCACTCCAGGGTATCTTAGAGAAGCAAGAAGAGATACATAACTGAAGTCGACTGGCTGATAAATGACGTGGTGATAAATGATGAATGACTATACGATGCACTGGTGCTACTGCACCTGTTGTACATATTGATTATTAACAGCTATGTGAATGGTTCAACTGAGTAATGTTATGCATTCAGTAAGGTTTGCAAGAAAAAAGCATGAAATATTATGTGCAGCAGCTAAGCCATCCTTTCAAGACACTCATCACAATCCTAACGAAACTAAAAATGTTAAAACCATATAGATTTTCGAGTCAAGCAAAGGGAAGTGTGAACAAATTGGAGCATTTTGTGTTGGTCAGTGGTTTGAGGGCATGACTTATTGGCTGCACTGAGTTTGTATACCCAGTTTTATCCTGAAGACTTGAGGCCATTTCTTGCGAAGATGTGGTAACTTTCAAGAATCAAATCATCGTGCTCCCGAGGACTGTTTCTCAACTGTTTCATGTTCATTCTGAAGCTCAAGAACCTTGGCAGTTCTGTGTCGCATTGTACAACACTACCTTCCACTACATGCTATTGTAATGTTCAAATGCAATATTCAGCATCAGAATGATTGAAAGCAGTAAAACAGCCACTGTCACCACTATAACCTCACACAGTTTCTTGCTTACTTCATCTTCATGAAAAATGGCCTCTTGTCTGTATTCCTCTGAAACGAGAGACTAGAAACACTTTAAAATGCTAACGGTATTTGTGGAGAGCGACATCAACGAAAAAAGAAAATCAGAGGACAGCAAACGTAACAACAATAGATGTAACCAATCAAATCCCAGGCTTTTGACATCAGTGTCTGCTTGTGAAAAGACTATTGGCTCGGTGTCTTCGTGTGTACTGTGTTGGTGTCTCTCGTGTGCATGCTTTGTTACCCCCCCTTCCCCCACTGTCCCATTCCCCACGCTCAGGGTCCATCTCACCATGTCTAATCGTGCAGGGTAACTTGTCCGTTTCTCAGCAGCGACAGACCTGACGGTGGGGAAAATCTACGCGGCCATGATGATCATGGAGTACTACCGCCAGAGCAAACTGAAGCGGGCCCAGGCACACAACGAGGACGAGGTACAACTCAATAAGGGCAGATGCTCGCTTGCTCCCCTGTAATGCAAAATGCCACAGACCCTTATCTCTGCATCCTTTGGCCTCTCTCTTTCTGTCTCTCTCTCTCGCTTGTTCTCTATCTTTCTTCTTCTCTCTCTTCCCTTCCTTGCTGTGTAAGCTGTAACAACCAACACCACTCTGGCCTTTGCCACTCACCCTATTGCTGTAGTCTATTATAAGGTCAAATTACCTGTAACCACGATACTGCTTCTTACATAATATACTGTACCTTGCATGATATATACCTGTCACAAACATTTCGGCTGATCCCTCACCGGAATTAGTGGGGGAAACAACATGCCCTCTCTATGTTTGCGTCAGTTGCCGAGCCTTGTATTAAGTACCCCTATATAGAAATCAGTTTCCTATGACATTGGTGACTCTGTGTTCATGACAACATATCTATCTGGAGGTGAAAGTTGTCCATGAACAATTGTGTGTCTGTCTATCAGAGCTTAGTCATGAGCTTGCTGTCACAGTGTACAGTTATGTACACTTTTGTCCAAGCTTATGAAATGCTTGGTAAATGCATTGCTGTTTCTGCATATGACATTAAAAGGCTGGATGTCTGGTGGTTGTTACAGCTCTCAGTTTGAATCGGTGACTATGCTGTGCTGTTCCATATGTAGTCGGTCAATGTACAGGCCTCTTCCCAGTTCTTGTAGCCCTGTCTTGACTGTGAGCATCGCAAGCAATACCCTGCACTGGACTATAGTACCCACCTGAGTAGCACCCTTCTGCACCCTCTTTCCTTGAAAGAATGGGAATGAACACAAAGTGATGCACCTTCTGTTTGCAGTTTGAATGCAAAGCCACTCACCACAATAACTAATAAAGAATGTGTATTGTAGCATGACTGTATTGATAACTATTTGCTGTAAAGAAAATCAGTAAAATAACAGAAATCTCTTTTGAGGTGCTAAGCCTTTTCTTTTCCCACTTCATGCTCATGCTGGTACATGGTTTTAAGTGGGCGGCAGGGTGATCAGTGGGCTATGTCGCAAAGTACGAAATTTAGTCTGGGCAGCTCTTCAGTTGAAGATGAAGCTCTGTATACTCCCACGTAAAGATGTTATCAGTAGCACTGTCGATATTGCATCTGTCTGTGTTTGTGTTTAAAAATATTTTTAGCACAACTAATATTTGAATCAAGGACCACATAAAACATGCAGAAGAGATGGTTCACCCCTACCTTAAATGCAAAAAAACTCCACACAGTTGTTAGGGGGATGGGCTGGTCCCATGTTATTTCTTTTTAGTTCAAGGAACCTGCTTTGCGTAAAAAGAGCGTCTTTTTTATTTTATTTGTATCCATTTTTTTTTTTAAGGAATGGAAAGCTAGCAGATCACGATGAGGTCTTAGCTAGATGTGTAATGTATTTACAAACCACTTAACATTTCGGATGGCATCTTTAACCTACAACATCAGGTTCTTGTACTTGCTTACCCACCTTCCTCTCATCTCTTCAGTGTGACAGCATTCCATTGTTGTCATTCTTTTGTTACTTGTTGTTAAAGGGTGCTATTATCTTGAAATAACATCAATCCTTCTGAAGATAGATGCTATGGTGGTGAAGAGACAGGAAGAGATCTGGGGGGGGGGGGGGGGGGGCATTTAGGCTTTGTCTAAATGCTAAATGCTAATTCCTGCAGGTGAACTGAGGGAGTTCTATAACTTAGCTAGATCTAGTAGTCTGACACTTTTGCAGACCAGAGAGATGAGTGAATTTTATTTGGCTTTAATTTTCCGACTTATCTACTAGTTATTTTCAGGCATCCTAGTAATGCAAGCATGATGCCATTTACATAACTCAATAAGAACTTTAAATATTGCAAAGGACTGTTGAGAGTGCTTGTGTAGGATTCGTGAAGCGTACACTTATGTTATCTTACAAAACCTTTGATTACCTTACATAACCCTTCGTACTTTGAGCAGTTCACTTTCATTTAGATGTTAATCACAGAATGAACACATAATACTGTAAATGTTGTATCTTTTACTATTAGCCTTAATCATAAAAAACAGGTAAAGGGGCACCAGTACAGAAAGTACATAATATGATATTGTATAATGTTATACCAACACAGCTGTGTATGTTATCATGCAGACCACGTTGGGGCAAATCACATGGGAAACAAGTCAGGCGTCAACGCACATGATTAAGATGAAATTCCCAAAGTTAGGCTACAGAGAAAAGAACATAGTAACATAGCACAACACTTTCACATAGCATAACATGGCACATCATTTTCACATGTCAAAAAATGTTTCACATTAAACATTTTATTCAGAGACATATAAAATGTCAATTCTTCATCTCACCTCCTCAAGTGAACCTCACTTTGTAAAACCACCTCAGTTGCAAGCCAAGCTGCCTCCAGCAGAGACTTGCATATTCATTTCACCTCACCAGTCTTGGCTTGCTTGTGGCCACTGCTTCTCTGTACTGTGGAAGAGGCCCTTCCTCATCCTCCTCCCTACCCTTCCTTCCACACTTCACCTCCATGTGCACAGGTAAGCAAGGCGTGGTACCCACCACCTGGGCCTGGAACCTGACCTTTGCAAGTTTGTGAGATTGCCATGTGAGGTTAATGGTGTTCCCATATTCTAAAACTAGTAGCTCACGGGTTTTGGTCGTTAAACCGATTCTTCGGGTTCTTCGGTTTTAGAGTGCTGAACAGATTTGGATTGGACTTTTTTAAGAACACAAACGTTTGGGATAAAGTGGGTAGAGCTGGGGTGGTTAGTGTTTTTTATTACCGCGGTAAAAAAAGCAAGATGTTAATGTGGTTATGCGATAACTGCCACCCCTAAATGTGCCCAAATGTGCGACGCAATATTGGGTATGCCACTAAGATGTCTGCCATATGTCTGTCAACTACCTGTAGCTACGCTCATTCACATGTGGGACTTCTGTTACGTTATGTTTATGTCATTATAAAAGAGGCCCTCCTTTTAAGGCTTTCTTACATGCCTGTTTACTTGTAATGTACATTGCCAGTTTTTTAGTTTTTTATTCACATATTTCAATTCTAATAATTTCTCCCCACATCACACTGCATATGTATTATGTTCTTTTTAAGGGGCAGGGGAGGTGATGACAGTAACGAGGTCATGACCGTGGTATGCATCACGTGACCACTGTGTGGTGGTATGTGGTTACCGTGACCAGGTCTAAATGCTAAATTGTGAGCCACATATAGGCCTAGTTTATTTTTGTACATCATATTTAGGGATATTTCATTCCAAAACATCCAAAATAGACTTTGTATAAATGTTTTCAAATAACATTTTTTTCTCGCATCAACACTTTTTGGCAATTAAGATCACTTTTCTTAAACCATTTTATTGTATTTTATTTTTTTGGTAAAATTTGTTTTTAATCTAGGTGTCTTTTTTATCTCACATTTGTGTTTTAATAAGTATCTGAAAGGCCAAGGTTGAACCGTAATGCCCAAGCCGGTCATATCAACCATTTATAAGATATGTTTAATAATGTGCCTGTGTTTTCCAACCGTTTTGATCACCTGGTTGAATTCCACTTCACACTTTGTCTAATTCAGTGCAAGTGCTCTTCTTCTGTTTCCCTCTTGTCTTGTCCGTTTAGACACTTGGTTTTGTCTGGTATAACCACTGGGCTGCAAGAGGTCAGCCATGCATCTAATCCCTTTCACCATAGAATTGGCTGACAAAATCCTCGGTGCATGGTGGTCACCACACCAGTGTTCTTTATCAATAATGGTCTCTCCCGTAATGTCTTAACATAACAGCTTTTGATCAAGACACAATCATGTGGAAGTCTGAATTGGGCATGAGACATTAACAAACTCAGCACACCATCAGCTGCTCTTTTATGATACAGTATGCAAGAGGTGAACATTTTTATGAGCACATCAACAGCATGTCCCTGACCTCTGGCGCACTCAGCTGGTTACCTCCATTCATTTACCTGGTTGCTGGAAGTAAATGAATGTTCAGCATGATGCCATCAGCACCCTCCAAGTCAGCACGGCCGGGTGGATTTCAAAGTAACCGTAAGAAACTACACTTCCCAGAGTGCCTCTTGGCTGACCTCTCCTGCTGCCACTGCAGTACAACCCATTTGCACTCTGCACTCTTTGACCACCACCACCCCCTCCTCCTCCCACACTCCTATCCCCTCCCTCATTTGTCCTGCTAGATTGCCTGATATCAGCTGTAGGCCATGTTGTATCTCACACAGACTCGAACGCCATTAATGTTTCAGCGTCTGGAGCCTCACTCCCCAACCCAAGATGGTGGGCCGGGGGTCAAGGGCCTCCCTGATAACCAAGCGGATGGTGTTGGCACTATGTAAGTAACCCCCTTCCCTTTCCCTCCCTCCTTCTAAATCTCTCTTTATCTGTCTCTAAATCTCTCTCTCCCTCCCTCTCATTCTCTCATTCTTTCATTCTCTCTCTCTCTCTCTCTCTCTCTCTCTCTCTCTCTGTCTATTGGTTGGGTGAAATAACATGTCGTCATGCCTGAATGATGGGCGACTGGGGTTTGACTAATGTGATTGTTTCATTTCATACCAGCGGAGTGGAGCACACATGTAAGAGGTGGATTTGGGCATTGCTATGTTTCACTCAGGCATGGTACATCTGTAGTGAGTTTTATTCTATTTAACAAACAAGCCAATCTTAGAGAATTCTGTCATTATGCAAATAAACTATGAGCTTATGCAAAGATTCTAGACCACAGCCACTCAATGGTGGCCAGGTACAGTTCGATATTATGCATGGAGAGACAACCATACGTATGGTACAGTACCGTATGGTGAGAAGGTGTACTCACACTAGGCACACTTCACTAAGAGACATATGGACAATCCCCAACCACATGAAAGGGATAACAGCCGCCGAGGCGTGCATACGATGGAATTAATCAACGCTGGTGGAGGCGAATAACTTCCTGACGCGAAGCGCGCGGAATGAACGCCTCGAAGGCTGTTATCTCGCTTATGGCCCGGTAATCACACTTGTGAATTTTGGAAACATTTAACACTTTATGTCGGAGCGTTTAAATTATTCTGTTATTTCTTTACATCTAGGAATAATTGTCTGTAAAAAGTGGGTAGAAAGTAGAGCAGAAAGGCAACCGTTAAATTGTTGTTATAGTTAACATTCTATGGGGCATTGATATGGAATGGTGCTTAAAGTTAGGGCTCATTTCCAGCAAACACTCTGCGTGTACAGCGCGTGCCCGTTTTGCACGCGTGATCTGAGCGTATTCTGTCCCTATGCAAACTTATTGTACACGGATACACGCTGTACACGCTTAAGTTGGTGGAAATGAGGCCTTAGTGCCAGAATTTTAGAACTACTGTCTATAGTTGAACGGTTTGACGAAATTAATGCATCCCCCGCCAGCCAATCAGAAAGTAGCATTCTATTTGACCGGACCATAAATAGCCGTGTAGTACAGATACAGCAAAAACAGTGAACGTCTCCTGTGACAGGGTCAGACTCAGGGCCTCATGTGCTCAAGACAGTGTGGATCGGGTTGCTGGGGGGAAAAGATGTAACTGTCCATCTCTCTCAGGCCAATGGATGGGGGGGATGACAGAAAGCCAGTCCTGGGTGACGGCGCGTGCCCAGGAGATGTCACAGAAGGCAGGCAGCTGGAGTCCAGAGGGCCAGCATCCTGACGACAGACACGACAGTATGCACAACTCTCAGGTACCAGACCCCTCTCCAGTAGTCTCACGCAGAGTCACAGCAAAGGTGGGGGCCATCATCTGCACACACGCGTATACACACACACACACACACACACACACATGTGTTTGAATAAGGAAATACATGCATGACTTGATGATTCATGGATAGCAGAATGTGTCAACGTTAAAAGCTCTTGACGATCCCTATTGAGGAAAAAAGGAATGGAAGCTTACTTTATTACCTGGTTACCCTTCTTGATGAGTGTTACTACTACAGATGAGTCATGGTGAAGCCTCAGGCAGTCCCACTCTCAGGGTCAAAGTGTTTCTTTCTGTTCTCAGCGCGCTCTGCATGCGACTCAGAGGTGTGAGTGTCCCCCCTGTCTGGTTTGGGCCTGTGTCCACTGAAGGGGTGGGGGGGGGTTCTCTCTGCCCATCCCCCCCTGGGTGGGTTACCTGTACCTGCCTGCCCCCCTCCCCTCCCCTCCCCTCCCCTCCCCTTCCATGCCATCTCATAGGCAGGCAGTGGTAAAGAGCCCCAAGCCCCCTCCCCCTTCTCCCTTCTCTCCTCCTCCTGGTGAGCTCACCTCAGCCCTCATACACTGGGCTTTGTGGACCACAGGCCTCTTTCTCATGTCCACACAGCAGTACTGCCAATCCTCCTCTCTTTCTCTCTCTGATGTTATTTTTTCTTTTTTTTCTATAGTTGTTTTGCACTCATTCTATCTTCTGTTTGCTTTTCTCTTTCTTTCTTCCCTTCTTTCTTTCTTTCTTTCTTTCTTTCTTGTTTTCTTTCTTTCTTTCTTTCTTTCTGTCTTTTTTTCTTTCTTTCTCATGTATCTAGTCTCTCCATCATCTGCTAGTGCAGTCCATGTTGTCCATTCACCCATTTCTGCTCCACTCTCCGAGGGGTCAGTGGTTGACTTCCTTAGCCCCCTGTGTGTTGGCCCAGCAGTGGGTCACACAGCAGGTCAGGCCTGCCCTGCCCCCTTCTCTCTCTCTCTCTCTCTCTTTAAAGTTTATATCTCAGAAAATATATCCCAAATGACATCTATAGGCAGTGTGTGTGTGTGTGTGTGTGTGTACATATACACAGTGTGCGTGTGTGTGTGCGTGTGTCATGAACAGATTCTAGACCCTGGCAGGGGACAGTAAGACAGGCACCCCAACAGCTGTCCCTCCTGACCACCAGTCCCCATAACAGACCTCTCCTTCCAGGCCTCTGTGTGCCCAGTCTCCCCCCCTCTCCACCCGCTCTCCCCGCTCCCCTTGACCCAGACCCAGACACAGACCTGTGACCCTGACCCAGCCAGTCACGCCAGCTCTCCCTCTGTTTTCCACAGACGGTAGAGATGAGAGAGATGGGGCGGGATGGTTACTCGGACAGTGAGCACTTTCTCCCAATGGAAGGGCACGGGAGAGCCGCTTCCATGCCCCGACTCCCGGCAGACAACCAAGTGAGCACCTTCATCCTTTCACTCTCCTCTTCCTCCTTCCTTCCTTCCCTCCTTCCTTCTTTCCTTTGTTCCTTCCATTCCTCACGCAGCGTGCTGCTCTTTAGCGTTTACCCCCCACCCCACCCTCCCTCCCCACTTCCTTCTCCTCTTTTTCTGTGCCATCCCTTTTGCCCCCTACCTCCTCCCCTGCTTACCTGGATGACTCACCGCTTTCTACACCTCTGCCTCTTGTGTGCGAGAAAGAAACAAACCACGACACACCAAAAGCATGGAGTCCATTTTGACTTGAAGTACTGCTTGCCCGAGCGCACTGCTATACGCTACTCTCCTCTCAGGCAAAGCTAGTACGTAGACAGAAACATAGTGGCGGGAAAGTGCCGGACAACAGCCCTATTGTTTGCTAAGCGTACAGATACAGGCTTTTCAACCTTACGCAAGCACCTGGGAGAACAAGCTGTGTCAGAGGAAGGGGTGGGGAGGCTGAGAGCGGTAATTTCCGTGACTTACCAGTGTACATCGGTATCATTTCCACTAACCACTGTTGCCATGACAGCAGAAGCCACCAGGACATGGCAGGTGATGCAACAGTTCAGGCAGCATTGAACTAATGTAATGGAAAGGCAGCTGTATCATTGGGTAAACCGCCACATACACTTCCAGTCATTTACAATATAACGTAAATGTGTAATGTAAATGTATAATGTCTTGTAGTATGTTATAAGGTCATAACATATCTTACTCAAGATATTACCTGTTTGATTACAAGACAAATGGAGAAGTTTTAAAAAGCAGCTAAATTGTTTTGGTTTTGATTTTTTATAAGGCGTATACCTGCATATAGTTATTTATGAAATGCATCTCAAACATATTCCTCCTATTCTCTGAGTGCATGCATAAACTCAATTGACATCCTCTTCCTGAGAGTTTATGAATATTTTTAGATTTTACATTAAGATTCTGAATATTTTTACATTAAGATTCTGAAAAAGAAGATTTTATATTTGCATGATTAAGTCAATTCTGTTCAATTACTTCAACTGAAGTGTTGAATTTAGAAGCCTAATGTTGCCTGGATATGTGCCTTTGCTTGACCTCTTGACAAGCACCTCTTGGCCTCCTGCTTTAATACTTAATACTTAATACTTAGTACTGCCTTAATACTTAATCCTGATTTGATGTAGTTAATCCCCACAGTGCTAGTGAGGCCTAGCATGCATGCTTTGCAGGCACATACATACCTACATGCTAACATGCACAGATGGGTAGCAGGAACACATGCTTGCACACTCACCATTCCCATCCTTCAGTTACCATTCTCTTCTTCACGGACTCTACAGTAGAGTCTGCTAACCCCTCCTTTCTAATCCTCATCTGCACCCCCTGTCCTCTGCATCTCCCACCTCCCTCCAGTCTTAACCTTAATCTTAATCTGTCTGCCTGTCTTACCACATTTCCTCCCGTTGCATCTCTTCATTAGGACCAACGTGAGAGACTTTAGTGTGTGGGATACTGTGTCAACTTGGTGTGAACTAAACATATTTCTACTCTCTTCTTGTTGTTGCTGTTTTTATTTGATGTAATTTCTTTTTGTACAACAGTTAAGAGAATTTAATTAGTACTGACATGAGGTTGAAGTAAATGTTATAATGTTGTGATAAAGTACCTTACCCAGAAGATTAAGAGTGTGTGTGTGTGTGTGTGTGTGTGTGTGTGTGTGTGTGTGTGTGTGTGTGTGTGTGTGTGTGTGTGTGTGTGTGTGTGTGTGTGTGTGAGTGTCTGAGTGTGTGAGGATGTGTGCGAGTGTGCATGTGTGTGTGTGCTCACAATCTTAGGTGAGAGAAATCTCGTATATGTGCTTATGTGTATCATAAGCATTACTCATGATACTCATAACGAGAGGCTTTTGCAAGACTAGAGTTTACGCGTTTCACTACTAGAGCACGATTAGAGTTCCCTATGTGTGTCTTATAAATGTGCTAGTGTGTGTGTGTGAGTGTGTGTGAGTGTAAATGTGCTCTGTGTTCTAGTTCATATCTTACGCTGTGCCACTTGGTGTTTTTTGTGAGTTGAGCCTCTGTATAGTTATTGCACTGCACTGTACTGTTTTGTGCTGTGCTGTGTTGTCTATATTGTTACCATGGTGACTGTCTCTAGAGCAGCCATCAGTCCCTCACTGTCTTTGTGCTGCTGTGGTAAGTGTCTCCCTGTCAGTGCTGCTTCTGTGTCTAACCAGAGTTATTTCTCTCTCTCTCTCTCTCTCTCTCTCTCTCTCTCTCTCTCTCTCTCTCTCTCTCTCTCTCTCTCTCTCTCTCTCTCTCTCTCTCTCTCTCTCTCTTTCTCTTTCTCTTTCTTTCGCTTTCTTTTCTCTATCCTTCTGTTTCCTTGTTTTTTGTTTTGTTTTTTGCTTTACCTCTTTTCCCCTTCCCCACACATTTTCCCACCTTCGTGCCACCATACCTCCTTCATTCTGGTCAATTGCACTCCTGTGTTGGGTGTGTCTCCATATCCACTCTTTTTCCCTAATTACCCAACTTTGTGTCGGCTCTCTCTCTCTCTCTCTCTCTCTCTCTCTCTCTGTCTCTCTCTGTCTCTCTCTCTCTCTCTCACAATTGCTTTCTCTTTCCCTCTTTCTCTCTCTCCATCTCTCTTACGCTCTCTCTCCATCTCTCCTGCACTCTCTCTCCATCTCTCCTGCACTCTCTCTCCATCTCTCCTGCACTCTCTCTCCATCTCTCTTGTGCTCTGTCTCTCTCCATCTCTCTCTCTTGCCCCCCCCCCCCCCCCCACACACACACACACACCTACACCCCCACCCCACTGCACCGCACCTTTCCCCTCTGGTGGTGGTTGTGTTGTGTTGTGTTGTGTGTCTGTGCTTCCCTCTCGCTGTGGCTTGTGTGTGCTTCTCTGTGCTCATGTTGTGCTGTGGGGTTCTGTGCTGGTCTTCATGTGTGTGGTGTTTTGATGCGTGTTGTGTTGTGGTGTGTCGTGGTGTTTCGTGGTGTGTCGTGGTGTGTTGTGTGTGTGTTGTGTTGTGTTGTGGTGTGTGTGTGTGTGTGTGTGTTGTGGTGTGGTCTGATGGGATGTGCTCGGCTCTGCTCGTGGTGTGT
>CM050216.1:17425690-17443190 GCA_027475355.1 Coilia nasus | reverse complement strand
CACCAACCACCCAACAAAAACTGAACCTTCTAAACCATAATTTCTGTGATACATCGCATAAACCTGCCACTAGAGGGCAGGAGGTGCTTGGATATGCACCTACAGTAGTACATGCGCTTACAAGTGGAGAAATCTGCCAGCCATGAGGCTATTCTACCATGCCGAGTGTTCGAGTACTTTGCTAACACGATCTTGGTTTCCCTCAAGTTTGACCATAGTTTAAACTAACAAATTTGTTCATGTTTTAGCAAAAGGTTAAATCCCGAATACTCTGACTATGATTAGGAAAGGGTTGTATTAAATGTAATTTGTGATGCCTCTGTACAGTAGTAATGTCAGTGAATTTTTCCTATATTTTGTAATATTACCAATTAACTCAAAGCTGTGTAAATAAGTTTGAGCTGACCCTCACACAAGCAGTCTGTATCTGAGATGGACAAAGATGGCCTCTGGCTACACAAATCAGAACAGGGGTGGTTTTTGCACTCCCTTACCTCTTCCTCTCTCACTCTCTCTCTGTCTGTCTCTCTCTCTCCCTGTCTTTTTTTCTCTCTGTATCTTTCATGTGTCTGTCTATTTCATGAAGATTTGTCGCACGCACACACACACACACACACACACACACACACACACACCCACACACACACACAATGCAGACTGTCAAGGCTGGCTGTGCTGCTATAACAAAGAGCAGGATGCGACTTGTCTGCAGAGCTTGTACTTGCAGCAGTATCGCAGCACTAAGCGCCCATGTGTCTTTATTTTATGCTTACCACACACATCCGCTCTCTGGAAGAAGCACTGCAACTGTTTCAGGGTCCAGCGGCCAGATATCAACTTCTGTTCTCTCCCCTTTCTTCCTCCTCTTCTTCTCCTTGTTTTTGTCACGTCCTTTTTTGCTCTCTGTAAAATGTTGCTTCTGTGTGTTTGGTCAAAATGTTTCTCCCATTGCTCGTGTTTGTCTGTCTGATCTCTTGGATTTTTCACTACATTTTTATTTGTGGCATTTCTCTCTTGTGCTCGCTTATGATTGTGCTATTGCTTATTCGTCTTCTACGAATCCTTTCTTTTCCTCTTCTCTTTTTTCTTCTCTTTCTTCTTACACTTCTCTCCCTCCTCCTCCTGCTCCTTCACTTTCTGGTCCTCTCCTCTCGTCCTTGTGTGTGTGTGTGTGTGTGTGTGTGTGTGTACGTTGTTCTCTCAAACACATTGTGTCGTTAATTTTGTCGTACTTTTCGTTTATTTGCCTTGTTTCACTTTTGGTGTAGGGCAGTAGTTCAGTGAGCGGAAGCCCCGTCCCCTCCACCTCGGGGACTAGCACCCCCCGCCGCGGCCGCCGCCAGCTCCCCCAGACCCCCGCCACGCCCCGGCCCCACGTCACCTACTCCCCCGTGGTCCGCAAGCCTGGCAGCGGAGGAGGAGGTGGAGGGGGAGGGGGAGGCAGCGGAGGAGGGGGAGGAGGGGGTACGCCCCCGCAGCCCGTCCGCCAGTCCTCCACCACCACCAACGCCACCACCCCACGCCGCTACTCGCCCTCCAGCTCCGGCGACCCGCCCCCTCCTCCTCCCCCCGGGGGGCAGCCCCACCACCACCACCACCACCACCACCACCAGCAGCAGCAGCAGCAGCAGCAGCAGCAGCAGCAGCAGGCACCCCCGCCCTCCCACCACGGCTCGCCCCGCTCGGGCCGCCACGCCCCCCCGCGCTGGGGCCCCTCGCCCCCCCTGGACGGCGGCGTGCTGGAAGGCGAAGGCTGCTTCTACGAGGACGAGGCGGAGGACTACGAGTACCGCGAGCGCCACGAGCCGCCGGCCTACGACCAGAGCCCCACGCAGGGCAAGCCCCACCCCCACCCCCACCCCAACCACCCGCACCAACACCCCCACCAACACCCGCACCAACACCAACACCAACACCCGCCCCACCCCAACCACCCGCGCTCGCCCAGGACTTCCCGACACATGCCCCCGCAGCAGCAGCAACAGCAGCAGCAGCAGCAGGGGCAGCAGCAGCAGGGGCAGCAGCAGCAGGGGCCCCCGGGAGGGCCGCGCCGCATGCCCAACGGCTACCGCTCATCCTCGCCCTCCCCCCACCACCACGGCCAGCCCCTGCCCCCCCACCCCGGCGCTCACAAGCCCCCCCACGCCCGCGGGCCTCGGGGGAAGGGCCTCCACGAACCCTACAGTGAGACCGACGAGGACGACTGGTGCTAGCCTCTGGGGCATGGGGAGGGGACCTCAGGGGAGAGGAAGAGCAGGTGAGGGGGGGGGACACAGGAAGGGCACTGGGGCAGGGGAGCTGAGACTGGAGCTCTCTAATCCCTGCCACCCCACCACCCCCCACCCCCCCAACACTACAGGCACAGACGTGGGCATGAAAGGTCAGCCTCTGGCCTGGACAGCCTGGGGGAAAATCAAGGCTTGATGTAACACCCCCTTTCCTCCATCTCTCTATCTCACTATCTTGCTCTCTCTCTCTTTCTCTCTCTCTCTCTCTCTCGCTCTCAGTCTTTCTTCCTTCCTTTCTCTCTCTGTCTGTGTTTGGGTTCGTTTCCCTGCTGCCTGCTGTTTTCCACTGGGGTGGCCTGAAGCAGGTTTGGGGGGTGGCTGGGCTGAGCTGAGGGGGGGGCGGGGGGGGGGGGGGGGGGGGGGGCGGATGACGTAGTAGGGGAATAAAGAGAGGAGAGGGGGGTGGGGTGGGGTGGAGGTGCGGGGTGATTGTTTGGGGTGGGGAAGGAATGTCAGGGACGGGGGGGGTGGGGGGGTGGTAATGTATGTAGTAAACAATTAGCATTGAAAACATTGTGAACTGTAGCTCGTCTGAATGAGGACAAATAACTGAACATTCAAACACACTCACACCCTGAGAGGAATGAGTTGCAATGACTGATGTCAACTGTCAAATGACATTTCTGGACAGAAACAAAACACTGAGAACAAAAACAAAAAGGAAGTAAAAAGAGGAGAAAAAAAAAGTTGAACAAAAAGAGGATAAAGACACTTGAGCAAAAGAAGAAGACTGACCAATTTTTTCTGTTTTGGTTTTCTTTTTTCGTTTCTGTTTCGTTTTCCTTTTTTGGCTTTTGAATGAACAGGATCTCAGCCTATTGCAAAAACCAACTGTGATGTTGGCTAATATTGATGAGTTTTATCATCTCTGTTTACTGTTAATGAGTTTCACAGTGGGCGTGCCTGGTGCCTGTGTACATTGACATGTTTTGGGAAGGACTGAATTATTTGGGGGGGGTTGCAGTGGGGTGGGGTGGGGTGGGGTTGGGGGGGGGCAGAGGTTGCTACACCCTGACTTGCATGGGGTCATGGGAGAAAAGGGGGTGGGAGGAGGAGGGGGTGGGGGCGGCTTGTCCACCCTCCCAATATAGCCCAATACCTCTTCCCCCTTATCTTGAAAAAAAAAAAAAGACAAAAAAGCAAAAGAAAACTAATCAAAAAAGGGGAGGAAAAAAAAAGAAACATTTTTTTCTTCTCTATTTCTTCTACTCCTTGGATTCTTCCTCTTCTACTTCTTCGAAACATCGGAGCTTGATTCTTCAGTTGCACTGCTCAACTTCCTTTGAACTCCTAGTATAAAACTCCTGTGGAATTCCTGCATGATCAATACAAAAAAAAGAAGATGAATAATATTGATAATAATGAAGATGATGATGATAATAATAATAACAATAATAATATTAACAAAAAAAAGATGATCTTTATGGATGAGGGGGAGGGGAAATGTTCCTTGGTCTTATTGTTTTGTCTGTGAAGTTCTCTCTCTCCACTTATCCCTTCTCTCTCCATCTCTCCTGCCCGAAGCGAATGGCTCAGAGACTCTCATCTTTTGTACCGTGGTGAACCCAGAGGGCTCTGAGAAAGCTGACGCAAGTGCAGAGGCCCCTGATCCCCTTCACCCAGGAGGGCGTGGCCAAAGGAAACAGGGCCTGATGATAGACAAGGTGTCCATTCCGTGCCAAATAACCTATCAAAAGAATCTAGTGGAGCTTGCTGGATGCGGATCTACCTAAATAGCACAATTAATTTTGAAAAATTGGTTTTGGAAATATTCATAGTGTGTTTGTTTTACTACACTTGTTTTGTAGTATTGGAAACTTGTTCTTTTGCACAAAGATGCCTAGCCCGTAAGCACACACACACACACATACACACACACACACACGCACACACTTAGACATTTGAAATGCTGACATAACATTGTCATATAACAATGTGAAATCAAGGTTTTAAAATCTCCTGTCCAAACATTCCTGGTCGCTCAGGCCAACATTATTAAAGCATGGGTAGTTTTATATTGTTGCTCAGTTGATCTTTTTAAAAACCAGAATAGCAAGGCCATTGTCGTTGGTACAGCTGTTGGTATAGCATGTATTGGCTACATATCACACATGAAATACACACATATATATGTAAATTATTTATATATTAAATAAATAATTCTTTATGATAGCTTAATGACTCTGTTATGTTGGCATTGCAAACAGACACACTGAAGGAGTGCTTCCAACCAGAACTTCTGAAGCTCGTGTCTTTTCTCATGGAGTATCATTTTTCCTCTTCCCATATTTCGCATATGTCTTAAGTCTTCCAGGTGAGAAGATGGATGGAGAGAGAGAAAGAGAGAACGGATGTGGACAAAAGAGAGAGGACCTCTCCATCTTCAGAATTGATTTGTTGTCAATGGTGATTAGGGCTTTGTAGACGATTAATGGTGGTGATGGTGATTTACACTGGTGATGTTGATCATGGTAGTGGTTATAATGATTAAGATGATGATGATGATGATGATGATGATGATGATGCGAAAATATGATTAGACATTGTTTAAATGCTCCTGTTTTTTGTGTTTATACCGTTCCATTTTTTTTTCTTTCCTTTCCTGCTGTGCTCCTTTGGTGGCCATTTTGTTTGTGGGGCAGTGAGAGAGGTGCGTGGAGTTCTGTGCGACTGGTGCATTGTGGGAAGCCGTTTCCATCCATTTTCCCCGTTGCCTGATGCTCGAGCAGCCTGAGTAAAGAAAAAAACATCCATTTCCTCCTCACTGGTAGCCACTGCATGACCCTCCCAATTGATCCACGGCCATCCATTTTCTTTCAAAGAAAAAGAAAAGAATCAATATCTGGGGACCTTTCGCATGACTTTCCAAAGGAACAATATATTTTTGGAGCCAGACTCACCTCCCCCGTGGTATGGTAAACAAAAAAAATAAAATAAATAGATAAATAAAAAAAAGCTGTTTGCTAAGTCCGGGCGTAACAGACAGCCACAGAGCTCCACCACCACTCTCGGCTGCCAGGTGGCGCTATTGGTCATCGCTACCTTCCGTGTTTTCCTCACTCGAAACCCACCTGAGGTTTTTTTCTGTTTTCATCATGATTGTTGTTACCGTCATGATTACTCTGTACACTTGGAGTAGGACTTAGGTGTCTTTCACCAACGGTGCACCACTCTGTGTTCAGGACATGTAACACAGCCAATCGAAACTGCACAGGACATGTAAACACAGCCAATCAAATTGCATGGGAGAAAACAATGACCAGGCCTTTTCTGCCAAAACCTCTTGTGTGTCCCCCTCATCTTTTATTGCCATGTGTAAAAAGTCTGAGGTTGGGTGGATGTTGGTCATCGTGTTGCACACGCACTACATGCATGCACCATTTCAAAAAAAAAAAAAAAAAAAATACAACACAAAAAGAAATGGAAAAGGCTTTAATACCAAAAGCTGTTTCCTAATTAAAATCATAGTGAATAATAAACAAACAAATAAATAAATAAATAAACAAGTAAATAAATAAATAATACATAAATAAAATACATAAATAAATAAATAAGAGGTAGATCATTCAGATCAGTTTAGCAGTGTTCAGGAGTCTGATGGCCGAAGGGAAGAAGCTGTCTCTGAAACGTGTTGTCTCTGTGAGGATAGACCTACATTTTAAACATAACATATATATATATATATATATATATATATATATATATATATATATATATATATATATATATATATATATATATATATAGTGACATGGATGAGAAGGGTCCTTGATCATTTTGGAGGCTCGGTTTAAGCTGCGCTCAGTGTACAGAGAATGGACTCTAGTGAGATCACAACCAATGATGTCTGAGGCCTTGGTCACAATCTTCTCCAGTTTTTTTTTTTTTTTCTGGCGTGACTGTCTGCACTTCCACACCAGACAGTGATGGAAGAGGTGATGACACTTTCTATGATGGCTTTATAGAAATGCACCAACAGATGTCTACTCACACCTAAGACAGTTCTCATATCATGCACTTTTAATACCACAGTACCATAGAGTAAATCAAGAACTGTAGAGTTCCTACCAAGCATCTGTTATGTCTATAGAGTTTGATGGGGTGTTTTACACATGGGTGTCTTTGCCATGAAGATAATGGCGATGTGGTGATTTATAAGATTTGAATGTGCACGTGTGGGTTCATACACACACTGAGGCATGTTTTAGTGTAGGAGTGATGATTCATTATGACATAAGCATTTGCGTACAAAGGCATACATGGGTTACACATTATGTCAAATACATACAGCATACAGTAGCTTCTCCAAAGGAAGTTGAGTGACTCATTGTACCCATATTAGTGTGTGGGGACTGGAGACCATGTGTAGATTTATTCTTAAAGGTGTACTTGCATTGTGTTTTCATTAATTTTGAGGTGGTCTGTAGTATTAATGAATGCCCTGTGAGCAGGTTTTGGTGAAAAAAAATGCTTTAATGCTTCTGTTTCAGGCTGTTCTTGTTTGATGGAGGGAGAATGGTTCTCGGCTATGCTAGTTACAGGCTACACTCATTCAAAGCCCATTCAGTCATAGCGAATCAAATAGAAGACTGAAACATTCTAAACAAACACACATACATAACTAAATGAATGTGTGCTGCAATGAGACTTCTCCCATAATCACAACTATGGCATGTTTTTTTCTAATGTACAAACCCACGTCACTTTGTTGGCCTTTTTTTATTCCCTTGTTTTTCTGCCTACTTTCTTTCATTGACTAATTGAGCCAATCAGGTTAAAAGAACATTTTCACGTACAGCATGCATATCCAACTCGGGGTGACCTATCATATTTCAAGAGAGCAAGTACTAAGCGGTTTCTTGTGGAAGTACTCCTTTAAGTAACGGTTTACAGGTCCTATGCACAGCCAATTCTCAGGTGCCGGTGAAGCACAGTATAAGTAATCCAACAGAAAATCAATCACCGCACACTGATAGGACTTAGTTTTTGCTGTTTTATTTTCGTGAACAACGCGTTTCGCCTGTTGCTTCTTCAGGTTCACCTGAAAGTGCGTGAAAGTGTGTGAACCTGAAGAAGCAACAGGCGAAACGCGTTGTTCACGAAAATAAAACAGCAAAAACTAAGTACTCCTTTAAGTATTACAGTCAAGCTGATAGAGGCACACGGGGGTGTCTTTCTGTACTGGGGTGGGCTGCTCACTATCTCACTATCCACTGCCTTACTGAATCAGGTGAGTTACTGAACCTTACACAGTACTGACTGACTCATGGTGACTTGTGTAATGCAACTTATGTCCAGGCATTTTCTCAATGTATTAACTCATCATGCAACAAGGAATGGTGGTCATGAAAAGTTTTGACCATCTGGTGGTCATATCACAAATCAAAAACATTTTAAAAAAAACAATCAACTTTTCACCACAGTAGTGACAATGACAGTGGTGGGCTTTTGCTTGGGACCCCAGCAGGGTCTAGAATTATCTGTGGTAAGGGCTCAAAGCAGCGCGACGCAACTTTTTTCAAGTTAAGTAATCATCTTCACAAGTCGGTAGATGCTGCATTCTGAGATTTGACTTACCTTGGCGGATAGGACTACTCTCGTGTTTGCCGATTACTCTGATCAATTGAGTTGAAAACACATGGACATGGTGAGGGGAAGGGAAAACAGTCCATTTTCACAGAAGTGTCCATTTACTTGAAGACACTAGAGGGAGCTCCGTTGAGAAAAAGCCAGAAAAAGCACTCAAAGCTGCACAGTGCTGTTTTAAATATCTGAGTCTCCAACTAAATCAGCTAAATCTGAATAGTATTTGCTACAGCAAGAAAAAATGGGCAGCTAGGATTGTTTACATTGATGCAGGTTACAGTATGTAGGCCTGTAATGGTGCCCTTGTATACGTGTAAAAACACCCACATTCTTTGCCCACAGAGAGGCTGTGCAAGCCTTTTTTGCAAGGCTCTTTCTCTATCCCACCAACCAATCCCACTCTCAGTGGTGGCACAACAACAATAATGTACATAGAATACCACTGTAGGTCATCTCATCAGTGGGTGAAGTGAAGTGTCACTGAAAGACACATAGCTATCACATCATTTGATATAGCTAAACATGCTGTGCACAGAGAAGAAGAAGAAATAGCTGCAAATATCAGGGCACTTTTTTATCAATACCAGTTCTAGGAGAACCTACACTCAAAAAGATGCTTTTCTAGTCATTAATTAGTTATAGGGTTTTGGTTTGGTGGTTTTGGCCATTTGTCACACAATAACCTGGATCTGAATGCACCTACTGAGGCCTATTTGACAGATGAGCAGTATTGAGATGAAAACTTAAGGAGTTAAGGACACTTAAGGGAGTCTGCCATTTCCTGCCAGTCTTCCCACTTTTCCATTGGTACAAAAAGACCTTGTGTTGGTCCTTAACCACTCTAATAATAATAATTATTTATTATTATTATTATTATTATTATTATTATTATTATTATTATTATTATTATTATTATTATTAACCACTGAAGTAGCAATATAAAGAGTTCACTGAGTGCACTGTACACAAGGCTACATCATTTCCACTTTCAGTCTATCAACAGATCTTAACCCTTATTTTTAATCTTGTAGCAGGAAGACATCGTTACTTTAACAACTAGTCAGAACCAAATGCAGGTGCTGACCAGTAACAATGTGTTCAGTCTGAGGCTGGATAGAGAAATATGTGTATGATCTTTTTAAGTACTTCCCAGAAATTATAAGGCTGTTGGCTGTTACTGTCTGTCAAACATACTTAACTACCAACAACCCTAGCTATTTTAAATAAATAAATAAATAAATAAGTCATAAATGATCAAGCTGCAATCATAAATCATTATTTGAATGATTTGTTATTTGTTAATTATTGGAACTAAATAATGTGGTGTCACAATATTTCAGTGTGTGTGTGTGTGTGTGTGTGTGTGTGTGTGTGTGTGTGCGTGCGTGCGTGCGTGCGTGCGTGCGTGCGTGCGTGCGTGCGTGCGTGCGTGCGTGCGTGCGTGCGTGCGTGCATGCGCGCGCACATGTGCGGGTGGGTAGAAAAGTCCATTGTTTCTACCCTGAAAATGCCCTTTAAGAACCCCCGCAGCGATGGTTCCTGTGGTTGGAACATGAACTAAAGTACCAGACACTCTAAAATGGCTCAGCTCATTTTTCTTTTGTCTCAGGCATTTGAGCTGTTGAATATTTGATGTTTATTATGTATAAAAGATCATAGCCAGTCTTATATCTGGACACGACATGAATTTCCAAATGTTTTCTTTTTAGAAAGAAGACAGGCTCACCTATCAGTAGTCCTGTGCTTCTCACATACTCATTATGCTTACCAATCACAAATGGTCTCACTCTAGTAAATCTACAGGGGATAGACAAAATAATTGGAACAGTGCAAATTTCACTCTAATATTTCAATGACCTATTGTGTCACGAATTTTCATTCAAATTCCATTATGGGAGTTTATATCCCTTGTAGATAGGTTTATTTAACTATTTGACTGTATGTTTCTAATTCTTTTTCAAATTGTAGCAAAATTTAAGTTTAAATGCATGACCTAACTGAGTTTGAAAAAGGGGAAATTGTTGGAGCTCATATGGCAGGAGCCTCGATCACCAAGACAGCTGAACTGCTTGGTTTCTCGAGAGCTACCATATCAAGGACTATGACAGAATTTAAGAAGCAGGGAAAAAAATCCAGCAACCGGCGTAATTCCGGCCGGTCTACCAAATGTACTGACAGGGACCGACGTGCATTAAAACACATTTTGGGAAGGAATCATCGGATTACTGATGCCAAAGTGACTGCTGAGTTGAATCAACATCAGAGTAGTCCAGTTTCGACCAGAACTGTTGGCCGTGAGCTCGGCTGGAGGAGGACCAACTCCATATTAAATAAACTTTCTTTGAATTTAACAAGTGTTCCAATTATTTTGTCTAACCCCTGTAGAACTGAAGCTTGACTTAAAAATTGTCTTAAATCACAGCTCAATCAGTATTTTATAAAAGAAAAATCACAGTTATCCTCTCTAAATCATGCAGCCCTAATTCTTAACAAAAGTGCACTGGTGCTGACATCTATATGCAGTGAGTGCTGTAGTTTGCACAGCTGACAAACTGCATTAAAACTTCTCATATTTTCTGTCTTTCACTCATCTTTCCCAAACATTGCTCTGCCTTCACAGCCTCAGTTTTTCTCCACTTACGAGCTGTTTTCACTTTCCCTCCTCTCTGTCTCTGTCACTCTCTCCCTCCCTCCCTCGCCATCTCTGTCAGTCGTTAGGCCTGTAACAGACACCATGCCAGGTGAAAGTGTTTGTGGAGTCGTCTGCTTCTGAAGAGGCTGGGGGGTGTAGGGGTGGGCATTTGCTGGTCAGTGGCAGCACAGCGGGGGTGGTGTGTGTGTGTGTGTGTGTGTGTGTGTGTGTGTATGTGTTCTCTGGCATCGGTCAGGTTTCACCAGGGGCAGTCTCACAGGAAGCCAGCTGATAGGAGACACCACTTGGGTGAGAACAATGGATTGGCAGGGCGGATGCATTCCTTTACCACCTCCCTCCCCCCTTGTCTAGTTCCCTTACCCACACGCACACCCCCACCCATCCACCGACCCACCAGTGTCTGCTAGCCAGATGTGCGGATGCATGAAGTGCCTCGTCCTTCCTTTCTCTCTCTCTCGCCTCTATTAATACCTTTCCGCCGCTTACACATTCCTCTGACTGTCTTGCTTCCTGCCTCCCCCCCTCCCTGTCCCCTTGACACACACACACACACACACAAACACACACACACACACACACACACTCCCCCTGCCCAGCCTTCACTATGCGGTGTGATAGGGCAGTGCTTGTGTGGCTTTTGTTAAATGGGTTACTTGCGCATAAACCTGGGGGACATGTCAGAAACACAACAGTAATGTAATTTGCTGGTTATTTTTTACCAGAATAACATCAACAGACCTATGTCGAAATTCATAGTCACGATACAGCACGCAGGCTACGTGTTTTTGTAATTGATGCACATTAAAGGAAAGACCAAAATATGTCAATGTTTAGAAGAAAATTTTGTTTTACATTTTTTCATATTCACAATGTCATTTTTTCTTTGAAACATTGATTACATGTGACATGCTTGCATTAGCAACACACAGCCTATGGTGAGAATGACATTATAGTTACTTAATAAAGGGGTAGTGGGTAAATGTAGATTTGGAGTGACCTTTTCACCTGTAGAATAACTATAGCCTATAAAGCTAGTTAAGATAAACAGTACGTTGGCAGATGCTCTATAAATTAGCCATTGGGAAATCTGCAGTTAAGGTTTACAGGCCCAGCGGATATAACCGGTTATTGTGACCCTGAGTAGGCTGTACTTAAGGTTCGCCTTGTTCTATTCTAACATCTAATTGGCAATTTCGGTTGGGGGTACAACTGTGAAACAGAATAGCGATGACACAGCGGGCTTGCTTCCGGACCACTGGCTAATTAGCGTTGCTTCCTGTATTCCGTGGACAACTGCTGCCCCCAAGCAATCCGGTCACCTCCCCCACTCCGCTTGCTCAGGCTCCGTCTATCTTTTCACTCACTTACACTCACTCACTGCATGTTTTGGCACACTACTAGTCACAACGCTGTGTTTCTATAAGCTGAACTGTAAAGGAAAAGCAGCAGACAGCGAATCATGTTGATACAAGTTTTATTAAATAAATATGAGGTAGCTTATGAAATCGGAATGTGTAGTTCGAGTGTTATCATTAGTCATCAGCAATGAGTTGTAATGACTAACAGATGATGCGCCTTCCAGTGATATGCACGTCTTGTCCACAAAACATGAGTAAACTACACATAAAAACAGATTTTCCACAGAACTGTCAAATACATTCTGTACACGACTGGGGAGAACTGATTAAACACACGAGTCAACGTGCTAACCAACTGGACAATTGTAAAACCAATAATCCATTCTTACTTGCGACTTAATTTTGTCACCTGGAACAGTTAACACATCTAAAGACAGCAAAATATGTCATGTCCCGCCGTGACGTTTGTCACCCGTGATGGCTTGTCTGATTGCACTGAGCCCAGTCCTTCATTTGTCACACCGGGCACAGCCAGTGCTCCGCTGAGAACTAATCGTTGTCATAAGAGAACAGTAGGCTATCCACGTCTCATCGGACTTCATCTCTTGGGTATCCCAGTTTGTGCGCAAAAGCGCATCAAGTTCGAAAATACCAGTGAGTGACCACTGATCACTGCTCCATCAAAAACTAACGATACTCCTCGGTAGAGGTATATGTGTTAACGACTCCTTTACTCCACAGCAAGTGGCTCTAAGCGCAGCGTTGTGTGAATTCCGCCTCACCTCTTCTGCTTCCATTTTCGCCTTTTTACATGGCAGGAAGTCCGGCTCAACAGCTGCTTGTCCTCGCCGCTTTCTGGAATGTCGATCTAGTTTGGTTGAAATCTGGTTTTCCTTGTCCTCCGAGCACGCTGTTGTACCGTGGTAATGCAGGTCAGTCTGTGCAGAAGTCTTAAGACAGCTCTGTGAAACATTTGTCTTTGGACCAAGCGAGTGATCTTTGATTTCTGCAACGCGGGCAGCGTTCGTGTCTGTTTCACACGATTCTGAAGCAACTCCGGTGAAGTTGGCTTTCTCTTGCTGTTGTTGTTGTTGTTCACAAGCTGTGCGACAACTGTGGTACATGTCTCTCGCCGACTTCATTACAAGCGTGATCAACAAACTTCTGTGAAGGCGAAGTCCACCACGTTGCGTGCGTAAAGTGTACATCTTCGCCAAAGCTTGGACCATAATCCGCTTGGCCTCTGTGCAGACATCCGTCGCTTCAGCATGCGATTGAGACATTGCAACTACAGTTATGGTAGTAAATGTGATTTGTTTTCTCAGCTTACTACAAGTTTGCACAGCCCCTAGCTGTTAACACTCTCATACGTGAAAACATTTCAACCAAACGGGGAGGGCTTTTATTCTTATGATGACGCTTTGTGACACGTTTGCGATAGACCGCCAAGCCCCACCCCATTGTCAACCCCACAACGCACGACAGCTGCATTAGAAATTGTAAAGAAAGGCAAACCTACAGTCATGAAGTAGTTTGGAATCAAAACCTAGATATTTTGTTTATGTTCATGCTATTTTTAGCCACTATTCAGTGTCCTTTGCCGTGTATTTTTATAGGGCGCGGGCATGGGGTTATTTTAAAACACTGATGTAAATAGTGCTTAAAGTTTTTAATAACGATTATCTTTTATGTACCGAATAGTGGAAAATGGATTAATCAGTGGCATTGTGACTTTGTGAACTTAACTTGACTATTCATCTCAAATGCCCATTGCCCATATATGGCACATCCGGCGGACAACCCGTCTACCTCCCACGGAAAACTCACGACGTGTGGGACGCACTTCCTGTTTCCATATTTAGAGCACACAGAATGATTTCGTCATAGTAAACATCCATACATGGATTTCAAGTGACATGTGACTTCCGCCACCCACACAGAAAAGCCAGATGTGCAGAGATAGATGCCCTTGCACAGATTGGCCAGTGCAACACAGGCACGCAAGAATAGGCTGTTTTTTTTTACCTGAAACATTACCATTCAGCTGTGATCGAGGCAATCTGTCTCCTTTTCGAAAAAAAATCCGTGATGTCAATATATATTTGGTATGTTGCTAAGCAACTGTCCTAGGTCAATGGGTTTAGTAACACAGCTCATATGCATACACAACATGGAAATGCTTGCTCTGTATATTAAATCGGTTAAAAATCATCTGCTGTTGGTAGAAGTGGGTGACCACTGGAGACGAGAGCAAATTATTTACTCAAATTGTGTTTGTGTGTGTATGTGCATGTATGAATGGACATATATGGTTAATATCACATGAAACACCTCCCTTCTTTTGGTGTGTCCCTTTATAACTAGAACACACAGGTAATGTAATGAAATGAGTGTCATTTCAGTCTTTCATAAACACCGGACATGGTGACTACAGGTAATAGCCATGCCACTAGTTAAACACGTAACACCTACTTCAAGGCAATCTGCTCTTGTCAGTGCAGTTCCACCAAAAAGGTATGGGCTGGTAGTGTTGTGGAATAGTTAAAAGGTAACCCTTAAGCAGCTTAGAAATATTAAAGATTATCCAGGGTGTTAAGCAGGTTCCCTGAGTCAGATATAGTCAGCATGACTAACATAGAAACATTGTGATCAAACAGCTATTGTGTTGGTCAGACCTAGACACCTTGGATAACGGGCCAGAAAAATGAGACACTTGTGTTTAAACAGTATTGTTTTGACTCCAGGGGGTCATTCCAACTACCTGGTTTACTGACTAAAATTAACTCAGCGCAATAAATGTCCTAGTAGAAGAGCCCCATGTCTTCATTTTACTGGAAGAATAAAGTCATAAGATTCCTCTATTAAGAAGTTTATGACTTTCTCTGAGTTAACATACCCGGGTGAGTAAACCTGCTTTCTGGGACACCCCCACAGAGATTTGGCAAGACAACCAATAACTAGAAATCACTGGGTAAAAAATAATTATTCTGTGTCATGAAGTAAAATATAAACCTGTTTTGATTCCGTTAACAAAGACACACACTCAGTGGACCTCCAAAAAAAAAGAGATATGTGTGTGAACGCCTTAGCTTCGCTAAGTAACCACTGCAACCACGCAACTGGTTTACCGGGCCTCAAAGGCAGGACAAACAGTGAAAGGCACTTGCCTCACTCAGGGCTAATACATGTCTCCTGGCCTTGGTGTGGTAAAGTGGGGCCTTCAGAAAGAGGAGATGCATCAGATTATTTTATATTAGGAGGCTACAGAATTATGTAGAGATTGTTACGTGTCATTTAGCTAACACCCCTTATATAGTGACTTCCAGTGAGTTAGGTATAGGGGCGGTCCCAATGTGGAGCTCAAAGGCACCTTAGCTGTGCATGAGGGTGCAGAAGACTGCTTTTTACTCACTCCCTTACCAATACTTTCTTCCCCTTACTGGTACAGGAATTAAACCAGTGATTCTCTGACCACAGGACCAACTTCTTCAGCATTAGGCCACAATTGAGAAGTCCACGGGAAAAACGGGCAGAGTCACAAAATCAAAAAATTGGAGTTGCTTCCCCTATTAGTAGTTGCACTGAAACAACAGCTGGTTGAGAAGTA
This sequence comes from Coilia nasus, assembly GCA_027475355.1. Lineage (NCBI taxonomy): Eukaryota > Metazoa > Chordata > Actinopteri > Clupeiformes > Engraulidae > Coilia > Coilia nasus. Next base: position 17,427,698 of record CM050216.1, on the reverse strand, counting down.
AGAACCTGTGTGCTTTTAACAGTCAATGCACTTGTACTTTTAAGATGGACAAAACATACATACAGAACCTCCATTTGTTACAAACCTTGTTTTATTATTAAGATATTCAGATTTATCCTTTTTGATTTCATTTTGATCCTTTACAGTAGTTAATGTGCAATTACTTTGAATAATATTGGGTCACAGTTAGGGATTCACAAAGTTATTGGCACTTTGAAACACATGATAAATGGAATGAGCACTGTTTTTTGTTGTTTTGTTTTACTAAGGTGGGAGATGGGGTGGGGTGGGTGCAATCACAGCTAGGGGTTACAGCACGTGTAAGGGAGTGTGGGTTTGGGGTGGGGGGTAGAGGGGCTTTGACATCAGCAGATGCCACTGCATTGGTTTCCAAAAGCGTGGTTTCTGGGTTTACACTTCATGCTGTGGGGGCACAATGAACAATAAAACTTCAGTAGTGCTTCTATGTATAATATACAGTATATATATTTATATTTATATATATATATCTATATATATATATATCTATATTTGTATAAAGAGTGACTCTGGGATCTGCTGACCCCAAAGACACCACCAGAGAGGTTTGCATCTTACAAAAACAAAATTACAATGGAAAAAAAAAAGAAAACAACCCATATTTTGTTTTGCCCTGTTTTGTCAGTGTGTGCTTCAGCAAGCCGTTTTTTTTTTTTTTTGTATTTTGCATTTTTTTTTGTCTGTCTGAAGTCGATTTGATAACATCACCGTTCGTTTCTCAAGCTGCTGTTTCCGTTCTGAAGCGTAGCAGCGGCACAAGATACTGCTGCTGTTGCTGCAGGTGTCGTAACGACATCGTTCTATGACATTCCGTTAGACTGTCAGCGAATTCTGTACATCAGGGGTTAAACGAGTCACGGCTCCCACCTGGACAGGTGAGGCGCTAGCGGAAAAACAAAGCAAACGTGCTACACACACACACACACACACACACACACACACATCTCTCTTTCTTACACACATGCACACACACACACACAATCTCTCATACACACACACAATCTTTCTCTCTCACATACGCACACACCTTAATATGTGTTAGTAAATGCTAACCCCTGGTTATAGAGAGTGAGTCCACATGTCATGTGTGGAACCCTGCGAGGAATCCTGCCAAAGCTCTTTCCTCAGGTGCATCTGCGGAGGAGTTGAGCCGGGAGGTGAAAGAAAAGACCTTAACGACTGCAGTTTGAAATGAGAGAGAGGTAGAACAATGGTCAGCTCCAACACTTTTTCTACTTAGATATATATATATATCTTCTCACCTCTCTCTCTCTCTCTCTCTTGTACTTGCAACAACCAAGTCACGATCATATCGTTGTACCTCATACTGACATTCCCCTTTTAAAGGACCTGCCTCAGTTTGAACATTGGTAAGAAGTTTTCAGTGATATGAAATTTAGGAAATTGAAAATATTGATCAAAAAAAAAAATAATAATAAAAGAAGTGAATCCCCAAATCTTTAACATTCACTCAGTCACAGCCAATCACAGGCTGGCCTTGGCAGCCTGCCTCTTTCTCTTCCTCTTGCCCTCCACAATACACGGGAGTGATTGCAAGGTGCCAAGAAGGGGGGGGGGGGGGGTTGATGCTCCCTCCCCTCAAAAGGTGCTTCTCTCGAGGGAAGAGGAAGGAAGATGCAGACATGTCAAAACCTCGTCTCCTTTTTTTTGATGAGAAATCTCAGTCTCTCATATCATGCTCACTCAAACCTCAATGGTCATACACAGCTCCAACCTAGCTCACACTTTGGATTGACTTGCGCGGGTCACTTGGAAAATGTCCTATGACATATAAATCAGAAACTCCTGAAAATAAACAACTAGGGTGCAAAATCGATACAAATAGAAGTAATAATAATAAAACACACACACCTTACAATTTCATCAGATTCAAACAGTCCAAATCCAGCACCATTCTTCAAGTTGGCTTGTACTGCCCTCTAGTGTCGGCACGCATTTAGAGCACACC
>CM050216.1:17353190-17420690 GCA_027475355.1 Coilia nasus | reverse complement strand
AGATGATAATGGTGCTGGGGCGGGGTGGGTCTGGTAGGGGAGACAGGGGAGGTGGGGGGGTGAGACAGACAGGGGTGGGGACGAGGGGGCGATCCCTAAAACAAGGAGCTGCTGTCTCCACCCACGTCCTGCAGGGAGTCCCCGCCGCCCACCCCTGGATCGCCGGCCCCGCCCCCCGGCCCGCCCTCCAATCCGCTGCCGTCGAAGCCGGCCTCGGCGGCCAGGGCGTCGGCCTCCAGCTTGACGCCGTCCGGCAGGAAGCTGGCGTAGGCGTCGCCCTCGGCCATCAGCAGCTTCAGCTTGGGGATCCAGCTCTTGCGCACCACGCGCCGCGCGTTGGTGCACATGTCCGCCGCTATGGCGTTCATCTCGCTCTCCTTGAAGCTGGTGGCAAAGTTCTGGCAGTAGACTAAAGGAAGGGGGGGTGGGGGGCACAGGGAGAGAGACAAAGACAGAACGTCATTCCAGAGCAGCCACTCTCAACCTTTTTTGTACCCATGCCAGAATATTTTCCCACTAGCCTGGTAAACCAGCCCCTCGTACTTCATTTCATTTTGTACAGACGGTCTGGACCAGACACCGTCAGAAACGTTTTCTTCCTGGAGGTGTGGACTCTGCTGAAGTTTAAAACAAGTGCCTCTGCCTTTACCCAGTCGCGAATGTCAAATGTAGCACACAAGGTCAACGTCACGGCTAACGAACACACCCTCTGTTCGCTAATTGGACTGGTCTTGCTGGGGCCGACTACATGACCCTCAAGAGATTCCGGTCCAGACCCTCTGTACAAAATGAAATGAATTACGAGGGGCGGGTTTAGCAGGCTACAATCCCACCCACTCCCTGCCAAAATATATTCAATAACCTACTCACGCCACATTCAATGCGTCTTCATAGGTTCTGACGTCAAATATAAACATACATCAGCTGTATAACAACAATACCACCGAGCACAGTGGAAATAGAGATGTTGTGTAGACCCACAGTGCACAAGCATGCCAATATGACCAAATATTATTAGCCAAAACTACTTTTTTTTCCCCCCCCTTCGCGCGTAATAAAACAGTAAAGCTCTCATTACTGTTTGTTAGCCAAGAGACACAGAGGTCGTCAGTTACGTTTGTAAAAACATTACACAGGACCGGTGCCCACCCCCTCACTCCCTCTCACCACCTCCTTTGCTCTCTGTCTCACCTGGGTTAGGAGTAGGACATTTTCACTACCAGTCTGAGTGAAATTTAACAACAACAACACAATTCCCATGTTGTCGTTTTATGTTACAACTAGCTAGTTGAACGTGTGTCTTTGTATCCTGACCGTGGCAACAAAGAAAACACTGACACTGGTTTCAGTACCTCTCACTCTTTGCTTACCTTTCACTACACTGAAACTGAATTTTGCCATTTGTATTTATTCATGCAGTGTTTAGAAGAACAGAAGAATGACATACTACTTCCCATGCCCTAGCATTTAAGGCTTTGAAGATTGATTTAAGACATTTTAATACCAATAAAGGCCATTTTTAGTTTAGTGAATTCGATGCCGTTTAAGACTTTTTAACAATCTGCAGATGCACTGAAAGAGGACAAATAATGTAAGGGCCAAAAAAAAAAGACCAACTAATACAACCTAGCTGGTCTAACCAGTGTTCCAAGCTGTGTACTGTGTTCATATGTATACGGCCGTAACAGTAGCCTCGACATTTCCCCCAAGCGTTCGCATGGCACCTCGTGCTCTGCAGCGCTATCGCCCCTGTAGCTGAAGGCACTCACACTTGACGGCGTGCAGGACGCGGTTGTCCAGGGGTTTGCGGCTGGGGTCGTTGGTGGAGGAGCGGATGCCGGTCCCACAGCTGTTTGCCAAAGTGCTCCTGGAGGGGCGGGGGATGGGTGGGGATGGGTGGGCGCATGTAAACACACACAAACAAACACACACACACACACACACACACACAAAGAAACACGCACACAAACACACAGAGAAACAAACTTTAGTAATTACATGGCAACACCGACAGCAAAGAAACATATCTCATGTTGGTGACACTCAAATGCACAAACAGACACACACAGAGAACACACACGCACACAGTAATTGCAAGGAAGCTTCCAGATGGGTTCAAACAAAACTACTCAGCTGAAAGGACGAACATAGTTAGCTAGCCCACACATGTCAATGAATTATACCCTTTTCAGATCAACTAACAGAAACGTAATGAGCCGCAATCCTCAGAAACATCAATCTGTGATGCTGTGACCCGATTCGACCCAGGAGACAGGGAGGAAGAGACTAAAACGTGTGGGCTTCCCAAATGGTTGGCGAGCTGACATTCTGACAGGAACTGCGGCTTGGCCGTCTCTAGACGGTAAAATGTTCCGTTTTGACATTTAGCCTAGCAACTGACCTTTATCAGCTGACAACGAACAAACATGCAGTGCTTCACTGAGTGTCTGTCTGAAGACTTAATTACATTTTTGCTAAAAAATACGCTGGGTAAATTAAACCGCAAAAAAAAAAAAAAAATCAGATTTATCTCCTGTTTCATCGGTTTCCGGCACGAGGAGCTCAAGACTTTAGTGTTGGTGGTTGTTTTCACAGTGTGAGCATGAAGACGAGCTTTTCTGAGATGCACAAAGATGGTAGAAACCCCACAGGCGCACCCCAGTCCCCCTTTTGCCCCTTTTACCTGTCGAAGAAGGCGGCGAGCAGCCTCCGCAGCAGGACCTTGTGTCTGGTGCCCGCACTGATGTGACAGTTCATGAGCTGGGCTCTCGAGATGTACACGTTGGTGCCTACACACACACACACACACACAGTTAAGATAATGATATTCTCAAGTTTAAAGAAAAAAATATATTTGGGTACAGATGATGGTATACTTTTACATGCTCAACAGAGTTCATATAAATAATCTGTTAGTCTACACTTCTTAAAAAAACAAAAAAACATGGCCTTCGCACACTCCCACTGCCAAGAGGCTTGTGTGTGTCAGAGATCACAGAAACCACGCTTTGTCACGCCACACTTCTGAAATGAATCATGGAGCTACAGGGCAAGACATGCCAACATGCACACAGGTGTGTGGAGAAAAAAAAAGTACCAGCGTTGGGTGTGGATGTCACTGAAGAAACAGACTGTCTGCTTTTGTTTGTTTTCAGGGCCTGTGAGAGGTTATCATGTGGTAAAATAAGGCCTAAATTCTTTTAGTTCTAACCAAGGCCTGTATGGTCCCTACATGCACTTTCCAACCACTTTATCACACACCAACTTCTGACAGGCATGTGTTGGACAGTACCCAGCTATGAGTTTCATGTCTACAAAAACAATATTCAGTTACTCTTTTACATGTAGTCTATTCATTGTTTTTAATGTAATTTACACATCAAACTAAGCTACTGTTGGCTAGCATTAGTATAGAGGCTAAAAGATATAAACACTCCTTCATATCTTTAACAGCTTTCCCGTATCTTTTGCCTAACACTGAACACACACAGAGGGAGTGGACAGATAAAAACAGTCAGAAAAACGTCAAAAAATGTGGCTGTGTGTGGTGTGTGTGTGTGTGTGTGTGTCGGACTGACCTGAGACCAGCTCCAGTTTCTCAGCAGGGTCACCCTCCTCGTACAGCTTGGGGTGGCAGCGGTTGCCTATCTGTGCTATGAGCTCGGTGGGCAGGCAGGCCAGGTCTTGGCGTCCCCGGCCCCGACTCCTGGTCTCCGAGTGGTCGGGCAGGGCCTCCACTCTCTCGCCCGCCACTGTGGAAGATCAGGTAGGGGGAGGCACAGAGAACCAGGCGAGGGTCACAAAGGATCACAGCGGCACCACAGCAGTGGAAGGGGGTGGATTGGGTGGGCAGGGGGAGTGAAAAAAAGAAACATCCAAATCAGATAAAGTTGGTTACAGAACAGCTGATATAGAGCTGCAATGCTATGAATCTGCACAAAGTGGCACACATCTGCAATGGTTCTTGCAGCTAAATTTAGACGCAGTTTAAATTACTAGGCTAATTTTAGCCTTTAGTGGGATGAAGTAACAAAAAAATAATAATTTCTCTACTTTCAGAGCAGTGGAAACTGTGATGGCATGATTTCGAGGGGAAACACTAGTGCACAAATGACTACATGAATCACCAAGATGGGCAGAGCAGACAATCGTCTTGTTTGACTTTGGCTGTCTGTCTGGCTCAACATGGCATTAAAACAAGATCGGAATTGCAGATTTGCCAGCAACTACACGGGTTGAGTATAAACTACAGCCATCAAATCAGAAAGCAGTTGACATAATCTTGCTTTCCAATTTGACTTCTGTTGTTGAAACTTGCCCAAGTGAAATGAGCCCATTAACAAACCATGTGATAATACTGGCCACGTTGGCTACATTTCTTTTAGTGAGTTTTAGTAAACTGCCGTGGAGTTTAAACTACAGCCGTAAAAAAAAGAAACGGAAAGCAAGATCATACCAGCTGGACAACGGTCTTTTACACTTTAGCCATGTAGCCTAGCTGTTGGCAATGTCATATAGTCTCATCTAACATGTTACGCTAGCCAACTAGACACAGGTTCTCATTCATCCAGGTCATGGCAGTCATAAATGCTACGTTGTAGCCACTTCAACTTCTGTTTGGAACTTTAAGACATTTCACCAACAGAAGAGGTCTTTTGGATGAGAGGTGAGGGTGAGAAGGTTTCAAAGCTCTAAACAGACAATATTTGCTGGTGTCCGCATGTGTTGTTGAAACGGCAGCCATCAAATTGGAAAGTGAGATTATGCCAACTGCTTTCCCCATTTCACGGCTGTTGTTTACCCCCACCCCTGTAGCTGCTGGCTGATCTTGTCCAATGTTGTTTGACCGAAGTCGAATGAGCCCATGTCTGTGTAGTTTGTCATTCATCCAGGTCATAGTAGTCAAAAGTAGCTAAGTTGTAACAACTGGACTTCTTCTTGAACCTTGAAGACGTTTCACCTTTCATCCAAAAGGCTTCTTCAGCTCTGGCCTGGTGTTGGGAAACCAGGAGCTAAATCTCTGGATCACTGGAGGTGGAGCTGAAGACCACACCCCTCACCCCTTGGAGTGAGAGTTGTTGTGGTGTGGGGAATGAGAACTGCTCTGATGGCGAAGAGCTCCAGTTTTCCCAACATCAGGCCAGAACTGAAGAAGCCTTTTGGATGAAAGGTCAACCGTCTTCAAGCTCCAAGACGAAGTCCAGATGCTTACAACTTAGCTCCTTTGACTGAAATCAGCCTATTATCCACTAATACAGAACTCAAATGAGCAAATAAAACTGGCCCAAACAAGCTAATGCTACGCTTGGTTTAGTGACTGGTCGGTGCTCACCTGCGGCGCCCATGTTGAGCATGCTGTACATAGTGTACATGTTGCAGATCTGTCGGTACTGCTCCTCCGTGCCGTCGTCCACCACCTCCTCCTCTTCCTCGTCGTCGTGGTAGGAGATGGGCGAGTCGCTGGTGTAGGCGCTCAGGTTGCCGGGGCTGGTGCCCTCGGGCGTGGCCGTGCTGGTGCCGTTGCCGTTTCCGTTGCTGCCTCCGCCGCCGCCACCGCTGCCGGCCAGCGCCAGGCCGAGGCTCAGTCCCAGACTGGCTTGTGTCTGGATGGCGCTGCTGCGCGCCGCGGCCTCCTGGGAGAAGCGGGCCGCCTTCCTCATGCTGCCGCCGGAGCCCCCCGAGCCCCCGCCGTCGCCCCGGTTGCCGCCCTCCCACAGGCGCTTGGCCACGGGCGTGCAGACCACCGAGTAGGGCGACGCCTCCGGCTGCTCCGTCTTCACCTTGGACACCAGCGGCAGCGGGCTGAGGCAGGACGGGGGCCGGCTGGCGGCCGTGGCCACCACCCCTCCCAGCCCGCCGCCGCTGCCCGCCGCCGCCCCGGCCGTCGTCTGCGCCACGGGGCTCTGGGGCTCCGACGGCGGGGCCTCCTCAGCGTGGAGGCCCTGCGAGTCGCAGCTGGGCGAGCTGACCTTCAGGAAGAACTCCGTGCCCTTCTCCATGATCTGCTGGATCTGCAGGAAGCCGGCTGTGTACATGAGCAGGAACTGGTCGCCCACGTTCATGCTGAGGCGGCCCGTGTAGCAGAAGGACAGGATCTGCTGGAAGCTCTGCGGCTGCACGGCCGGGGGCAGCTCCACCACGGGCGTCTTGCTGGCGCCGCTGGAGTTGAACAGGTCGCGGAAGTAGGAGCTGCTGGCCGCCAGCACCGCCCGGTGGGCCTTGAAGGCGTGGCCCTTCACCACCACCGACACGTCGCAGTACAGCCCCTGCAGACGCTGCTCGTTCAGACACTCCAGGACGTTGTTGCCGAAATTGGGAATCGCCATCTGAAGGGTCTGAGCCATGACGCAATGGCCAGCACCACTACAGAAATCTACAGAGATGGCAGAGGAGAGGAGAGGAGAAAGAGAGAGAGGGGGATGACAAAAAAACAGGTTACATTTTTAAACCCATTACTGTATGTACAGACCAGGAGCGACCAAAGCGAACAGGTCACCGAGGTCGCTGAAGAAGCTTCGCTGCTGAATTCAGCTTGTTCGCTCATGACGTATCATTTGGAATGTTGGATTTAGCTCAGTAATTAACAGACATTGGTAAATCTATGTGTTCTGGCTGGTTTTCACCAAAGAGGCATAGCTCATTACCATAAAGTTAACTGACTTAACTTCTCTTTTCGCTCTGTTCGCCCAATTCGCTTCGCTGCCAGTGAATTCGCTTTGCTCGCCCAATTCGCAAACTCTCCATAGAGAAATAATGACTATAAGTCATTATATGAGTAAACAATGGGTAAAGATGTGTACAACACTTTGGTCATCTTTTTTTGCTTTTTTTGTTTGTGACAATGTGAGACTCGCTCGTACAACCTGGAGTTGTATCGCACACACCCTAATTGCAAGTATTGAAAAACACATTACTTTACGATGGGGAAGCAGTCTAACTCTTTACAGTGCCTTTCTATACCATATCAGCAGTGGAAACAATAAGCCATTTTAGCTCCGCATGAAAACCACATTCCCCCCATGACCTTTAACCAGCTCCATCCATAACGCATGGCTTTCCATTAGATGCCCTGCATCTTTTTCCCACACATCCACTTTCTTTTAATTACATTTTCAGCAAGAACCATTTACCTTTCTATCTGTCTTTGTTTCACTCACCCTCACTCTCTCTATCTAACACACAAACATGCACACAAAGTACACGGCATAGGTGAAGGGGGTGCACCAAGCCTCTTGGTGGTATCTGATCTAGATGTGAGGAACAGAAAGTCTCCGAATGTAAGGGAGCCGGATCAGACAAGAGGCCCACTGAGCTCACCGCTGCACAGGGGAGGGGGTGGCAGTGAAGGGGACGGGGGGTGAAGGGGGGCACCAGGTCTTTAGAGGACAGCGTGGGCAAGCCGAGCTGTGTTTAGTTAGCATGACACTGTGTGAAATACCACCTTCATATGGTGCCGTGCCCCCCCCCCCAGAACACTCACAACCACGACAAACGCCTGGCTAGAGGCAAGGCTAAAGATAACACTGACCTATAGTTTCCTGTGTTTAAATTACAAGTAGGTCGTCTGTGTATTTCTGCAGTAAACACAGATGGTTCTTTCTTTAAAGGTTGTGTTTCTCTCCGAAAACTGCACAAGAAGTACCTTAATGTCTTAAGCCAGCAAGACAACAGTGTCTTCCTCACTGTCCGGACAAGGACGCGTTAAGAGTCCTTAAAAGTAAAGTTTGCATGTTTGGCTATTGGCCCACCTTGACAAACAACAGCGGGCCTGTCTGACAAGGCCACTGGTTAAGACAAACTAAACATCTCTTGACGGCTCATGTAATTTAAGAATGCCCTGACTTTTGTTCCACTACAGAGCTCAAGATAGTGTTCTTTGGATGCTGTAAGATTTTCTAAAAATGTATGTGATAATAGAAATGATTAATGTTGATGTACACATATGCACACACACACACCCCCGTGTGTGCACGAGTGTACAAGTGAGATCACTGGCATGATGAAACATTTTAAAACATGTCTATTATATAGCCCTAGGATGCCTATTCATTTCCATATGGATCATCAGGACAAACTACCAATCAAGGGTCTTGTACTAACCTATACCAATGGATGATACCAAAGCAAAATGACAAAATGAGTAGGCTGTGGATTAATATTTAGTTAGTTGGTTGACGTCTAAATGAATAATTAATATTCTATAGATGCACAATTTATGACTTTGTTTAGTGGGTAACGTGCAATACTGAGGATTTAAGAGACGATTAATTACTGCGCTCAGGCTTAATATGGGTAACGTGACGTTGACAAAAAAATGTTTAAAAAATACTGGGCCTAAATTAAACATTTATCCCTTGGAAGAATACGCTTTCTAAAAATATATATATTCAAATGACAATAAAACTGTCTGAAACGTTTATGCAAACGTCCTGGTTGATGCAAACTGGTGTTGCATTAGATAAGACTGCAGAAAAGGCTGAGTCTGTCGCGGTATCGGCTGGCCGTGCCCCGTTATATGTCAGTCAATCTGCCCGGTTGGAGTGCTCCACTGGCACGGGCCGGGGGGCGTCGAAAGATGGCAACTACTACAGAATGACCCGATCTATGAGAAATGCAGCACATAGGCGCGATCCACAACGCCGACTAAATACATTTAAGGGTTATTTAGCAAGCCGTTTACCTGCAACGACCAAAGGATTAAAGCATTTAATTTGGCCAGGAATGCACATCTGTCGCCTCTGCCCAGTCTTAGTTAAAAGTCCCGCTATGCTAGCTAACGTTACCGTGCATTACATTCACAGGGCCTACTTAGCCGGGTATGCCCGCTGGTAGCAAAAGGCTAGCCTGGCACGCCAGCTAAAACAAATCTGTGTTCACTCCGCACCCTCAGCACGATTCACTGAGCTGAAAAGACCAAATGTGTTGCACTATAAAAAAATGCAAGTCGAGTGCATTTATACCTGACAAATATGCAACATTACAAAAATAACAATAGCGTTATGCCTCCGTATTACTTTATAAATTACGTTTTAGAAACATCTCAACACAAAAATGAATAAATCATTCCCACCTTACTCTATTTTAGCTACCGACATCAACAGGTCATCCCGGGACAAATGCAGCAGCAACTGGGGGCGAGCCAGACTAAACCAGCGCTGAGAGTAGGGGGGGTTGGAAGTCGCTCATCAAGACACCGTTTAACCACTTGTCGCCGGTATCTGACAAAAAGAAATGACTAGGAACTAAAACAATTTTATCAAACATACGAATTTTGCAGCAGGGGTATTGGTTGCTGCTGTGAAGATGTAATTATTAGTAGTTTCAAAAAGAAACTAAGACCAGCGCTGGAACTGGAGAGCTGCCAATCACTCGCATGCAGCCATTACTGTAAGGTCGGTGAAGTGGTTAAAGTTTTGTTGGTGCCATTCTTATGAGCCCATCCCCCACCGCACACCTTCCCTCAAAACAATGCCCCGAGAAAACATCCCAAACCCGATTACATTTTTGCCGCAACCACCACTGTCTAACAGGGCACCAATGTAATACAAATAACCTGAAATCCCCGCAGCCTCAAACGACCCCGTCTGTCTGGCCTTGAAGCCGACTCACCCCGTCGCTCGTAGCTGTTTCAAAGCGTTTCAATGGAGAAGTCGGGCGCGCTCCCTCTCTCGCTCCCCGTCTCGCTAGAAACAGCCATTCATTGTGAACACAGGACAGATGCAGATCGCCGAGCTATCGAGGGCAAACACTCTCTCTGGGGAATGTAGAGCGCAGAGTCACCGATGGAATCAGCCCAAATCAGTCTCTCAATCTACTGTCTATGCTCTCAATCGTTTTATCATTAGCAGCCTCATTCCCTGAAAGACTGTTAAAATAAAACTTAATGTTACAAAGTGTAACTTACTTGTACTACCCTATGCAGTGATCTGACAACCACATATGGATTATACGAAACTGAGTACTGTTGTAATCAGATAACTCCAAAGGCTTTCAAAATGTACAGATAGTTGTAGGCTAAAGCCTCCATGGCCGAATGATGTACATACAACAACCGTTAAACCAGTACACTTTGTCTGCAATGTTTTAAAAATTGTACAGCCAAGTTGTTTTTCGAGCATATATTATAATTTTGTATGATTAACTACTTTATTGCAGGGGGGTAATATTTAATTAAAATGTTGTGCGAAAACGTATCTCCTGCTCTGAAATATATGCATATAAATGTATTTGATATTAGCTGTACATTGAAATTAGATGTGTTGTTTTGTTAGTGCAAAACTTAGAGAATGTGTCCGTGGGCAACCGCCTGACCACAACAGTGTCCTTATATCACCTCCTGCAACATCAAAGTTTTCCCTTGCGGCCAAAGGGCTTCCGTAGTTTCTTTTCAGACGTCATTTCGATAACTTCCTGCTTTTCTAGCTGCATTTGTTCATTAAATATCTTGACTTTGAAATAGAGGAAATCGATTTTAGTGCAGTCCTGCTACCCATTAACGTATAATTTCCAGATGCCGGCAACAACGTTACGATAATTTGACCATCCATAGCGCTCCAGGTATCGCAAAACAGATGGTGGCTACGTTTTGGTCTGGTCAGCCTAGGTTACATTAGCTCGCAGCATGTAGTTTAATAGATGAATATGCCTTTGCTATTAAATCTGGATAGGGAATACTAAAGCGCTGCTAATTTAACAACTGGATGATAACATCGTTGGTCTTTCTCCTGCTCTCCTGGCAACAGCTTGTAACAGTAGCCAACCAGCGAGCAGGAACGATGTATTGGGTCCATGTGTAAAGCCAATCCGCAAGCGACAAAGCTGCTGCTTTTGATATAGAATCAGCCCTTGCTGTGTCGTTTGTGTGGCAGATGTAAGAAATTGAAAGTGGTGGGGATTTATTGTTTTTTTTTTTTTTTTTAATGCAGTTTATTCGTCTAAAATGCGTGAGCACATCTGTGGAGAGAATGTTCACTACTCATGATTGCGTTTTTTTATTTATTTTTTATTTTTTTACAAAACCACATATACAGTAGGCCTATGCTACAGTTGCAACCTCGACTAAGAACGTCCGACAGGATTTACTGTTCGGTTAAACAGCCTCTTGTGGCTGCCATTGGCAAGCATTCTGTATGTAATGGACCATTTGTAACCATCACAGAAAATTGTGTTGGTTACAACCATAGACTGTATATAACGGTTACAACGGGTCATTTTGCAGGGTATGACCTACTGTGTATAGATGTACATTGCACAGAGCAGACATTCGTTTTTGGTGATATGCACATAACAGTGTACTTTGGACTATTATGTTACGTTATATTGGGCTATACTGACTTGTGGATGGCAAATGCTATGTTTATGTAAGCCACAATGAATTCCCATAGGCCTCCATTGAAAAATGTGGCAACGTAGGCTCATCATTATCATCCAAGACCACACTGTAGCCTAACTTCGCCATAATCTCCAGTTTGCAGAATTAAGACATTATTGGTTGGGTTGTCAGATAATGATTTTTATAGCAAGAATTAAAGTGGGGTAAATATATTAAACAAAGGAGCAAACCCTTACACAGAAATGGTGGCAACTGAGGGTTTAGGGCGAAGTGAAATATGTAAGGAGGAGATGTGAAGTGATGAGGAAATACTGTCTAGTCACCTAGTTGTGCTGTTCCTTCAGTGCATTTGACCCTAAAGAATAAGACCCTCAAAATCTGCCCTAAACTGACAAATGCTCCAAATTAACAACAAGGACATGTCATAAAAAATGAATTTGAAAGGGGAGGCGAAACAGTGCAGATGCATGTCCAGGGGCTGCATGTTATGCTGTCTCTTTAAGAGAGAGGGCTTTCCTCAGCTGCGCAGGGAATCCTGAATGACCTCACTGCTCTCTTTGCCAGTAAACCTCCAGCCTGATGGTTGGAGAAAGAGGAGAGGAAAAAATGCTCATGTGCAGCTTTTAAAACACTCCCCGTGATCATACCACCTAAGATCATGTACCTGTTTGATCCTCACCCTATATAATATTGTGACTTTGTGCACTTACCTGTCATTGCTGAGTTCTTGGACACCAAAGTTTCATTTCCTAATAAGTTGTAGGCATTATTTACTGGGCCCTCTTGCTGTTTAATCTTCGTCTTATGATCTACTGCTGCCAGGAAAGAACATACATCATCAGACTCAGCACCCGGCCAACTTCAGTTGCCCAGTCACTCGCCGTTTTCACACTGCACGACACCAGCTGGCGACACAGTAATTTACCCGGGGACAGCAATGTGTAAGCACGGCATGTTTTGGACCCCTCTTCTGTATTGCCGTGTTCAGGAGGCGTAGCCTAGCGGCACCGTAACATTAGTCACTGCTGTCAACTGTCACTGCTGAGCAAGGTTATGTTGTACAATTTTTTTTCCACTAGAGGGTGCTATTGTCCTTTACTAGACCTTATGCACGCACACCAAAGCTGTACTTTCCATTTTTAGAATGTAGTGACCTCATTATTTACACACTGCATATGACAGAGGCCACTTTGCCAAAAGGGAACTTCTGACAAATTTGAGGTGGTAAATAGACAGATGCTAATTTTGATTATTTTTTTCAGCAAGCTCTTTTGTATTTGTATACTACCTCCCAGATGTATCAATTTATAATAATAATAATAATAATAATAATAATCATCATCATCATCATCATCATCATCAATAATAATAATAATAATAATAATAATAATAATAATAATAATAGAGATTTAATTAAAAGAAAAACATGGAATTCCAGCTAGAACCTTTTCTTAGACACATTGTGCAAGTCTAGGGTGTATTTCCTTTTTTTTTCCTACATCGACTGTCATGTACTTTTGTAAAGAATTAAGTAATTGTACAGTGTTAAAGTTCAGAGGAGAAAAGACCTTGTGTTATCCTGTGTTTTGTTGTGAAGCAGCAAAGCATATCACTGACCAATTTTTACATAGTAAATTTTGTTCCACAGTGAAGATTGGCAGGGATTTAACTCAGTATGGGGAATTCTTGGCCAACATGGCCAATCATCTGTTTCCTAGGCAGCCTCCGGAGCACATTTGACCAAAATGGCAAAACAATGTCAGCTTTATTTCTTCAGAATATACAGTGCAGCCAAATATTATTTGTACAGTCTGACAAACTGTCTACAGTTGAAATTAAATGGTCAATGTTAAAGAAATAATTGTAAATACTGTTCAACATAACAAATATGTGTTTGGGCAACGACCCCAAGCACAATGTAAATTATGTAAAAGCTTTTCACACCAAGGTGACAAATTGTCAGACTGTACAAATATTATTTGTCTACACTTTAAGTGTGTGCCACCACATTGTCCTTTTTTGTAGTCAGGGTTTTAGACTTTCAAGTTCACAGGGATCAGGGGGCATTATTCATCTTGCTCCATTTTCACTACATGCTTTTCACCTCATCCCCATAATTCAGCTTGCCTCTTTAGCTGTCACTGGGTCCCTGGTAGTGCTCTGGGTCTAGAGAAAGCTTTCCTGTCCTACGAAGCCAAAAATAAGGGCATAATTTATCAAATTGAGTTTAGACAGAAAATTGACTTTATAACACTTCCTTTCTCTTGTGACTAAATCTCTTGCTTCTTCCTATTAAGAAAGTACATAAAAGCCTCACCACTATTATACCTACAACATGTTTGACTGAGCAGTGTGACAACTTTAAAGGCATTTTTCTCAGTTTCTATGTTTACGTAGTTACTGCACTTTGCCTTTGTAGGGCAGTGTAATAGGCCTGGTCCTTTTCACTGATAGTCATAGAGAGAGAGTCATACCTCAAGTGAGAGGCCCTCAACCTTTGGTGTTTTGGACAATTATTCATAACATCTGCTGTGTCACCAAGCATTTGTTTGTGCCTGTATCCACCCTGTTGAGAAAAAAACTCTTCACCCACTTCAAAAAGGCATCCTTTGCATCAGTTCTGTTCAACAATTATTGCCACACCTGCATTGAATAGGTCGCCAGCAGAGGGCAGTTTTGAGGAACTGTCTGCATATTCAATCTTTAAAGGTGTACTTCCATTGTGTTTTCATTAATTTTGCGGTGTTCTCTAGTATTAATAATTGCCCTGTGCGCTGGTTTTAATGAAAAAAATGTTCTAGTGCTTCTGTTTCAGGCTGTTTTAGTTTGGTAGAGGGGGTGGGGCCGGGAGAACGACACGATTTCACCAGAGGCACGCTCCCTGCAGCTTCCTTTGCCCCACAGTCAACTTGATAGCAGAGTAAGGTAAAGGGGAAAAGTCAACTTGACAGCGCTAAAACTGCACACAGAATGTCTACGGAGATACAGCCTTATGTGTTTGATCCTGAATCCGAAGAGAAAGGAGAGATGGCACAAGCACAGTCGCTTCCTGACCGTTTGTCAATGAACATTTCAGAATGGTAATATTTGCATAACAAAACAGTGCAAGTGCCCGGCTAAATGCAGTTCAGTCATTCAACTAGCCTGCTAATCTTATGCGAGTCAGTCAAACAGGCTAACATTATTATTTAAAGCCCATTCGGTCAGTTTCTCTTATATGTATTTCCACGTCTACGTCACGCCGAAGGCCCTTTTCGCATTGGGTCGTTTTTCCGCCTATTGTCTTCTTTTGACTGATATAGAAAACGGGGATAGAAAAACATTTTGATATGCAGCATGCATATGCAACTCGGGGTGACCTATCATATTTCAAAAGAGCAAGTACTAAATGGTTTCTCGTGGAAGTACACCTTTAAAAAAGTGAAAACCTGAACTAAAAAAACATAAACTAACCACAGTACTCAGCAAACAGAAAGCTTATTTTTCTTATTGAATAATCCAAATACCAGTTTTTGTGCTTTTAGAGGTAGTCTGTGTATTGTAAAATCTTTTTTGCTGGGAAGATATCTACTGCATTTCACCTTACTATAACAGTATTGTTTGACCTGATACAGCACAACACAGTGTGACTAGTGTGCATAATACTGGGTTATGCTATGAGATCAAACAAAACTTTTTGTGTGCAAAATATTGCATCCAGAGCAGAACATCCAGGCTAGCCTGGTAAACCTTCCCCTCGTACTTCATTTCATTTTGTCCAGAGGGTCTTGAGGGTCATGTAAGCGGACTGAGCAACTCTGATCCAATTAGCAAACAGAGGGTGGGTTTGTGAGCCATGATGTTGACCTTGTGTGCTACATGTGAATTGTAGTGTAGGTAGGCTAATTGCATACGTTACAACCAGGCATTAGTGATTGAGTAAAGGCAGAGGCACTTGTTTTAAACTTCAGCAGAGTCCACACCTCCAGGAAGAAATAATTTCTCATGGCCTCCACGCCAGACCCTCTGTACAAAATGAAATGAAGTATGAGGGGCTGGTTTACCAGGCTAGATACAGACCATTCATAGGGTTTTACCCTAGTTAGTGTACTTGCCTGCAATACTCAGTTAACACCAGCTGGTGGCAGTCTAATCCTTGTTTATGTAACGAAAACAAATGACAAGTATTTTACATAGCATGTTTGCCCAACCTCACCATTCAAAATTTGACCATGGTCTTGAGATATTGGTTCAGGATGGTGCCAAGGGAACAGCACTGTGCAAAATTCAAAATTAACAAGACTATATATATTATATATATATATCACTATTTGATAAAGATATCATTGGTGGAGGACATTTTGTGGTGAAAGAAAAAAACTATGTTACTCATAAACTGTGCATGTATTTTCTAGTTGTGTTAGAAATAAAATAATATATACTCACATACAAACATTGCTAAAACAATGGTGGTTAAAAGCTTACGTACAGTAGAAGTTTATTTGCACATACTGACCTGTGTTGAAAGTTGGAATTAATCTGCCCAATAAGTGGCACCCGTGTCTATGAATATGTGCATTTTTACCTGCCCAGCAAGGGGATATGTGAGGTGAAATGTGTTTAAGTGAAATAAACCTGCTGTATGCTGCCATTAGAGGACAGTCATTATGCCAGTGCTTGCATACTACAATAATATAACATCTTAGCAGTAGTGATATCCATGGGCACAGGATTAGACGCAGGAGAGGAGTAGTGTGTGTGTGTGTGTGTGTGTGTCTGTGTGTGTGTCTGTGTGTGTGTGTGTGTGTGTGTGTGTGTGTGTGTGTGTGTGTGTGTGTGTGTGTGTGTGTGTTGAGGGGGTTTACTGGGGGGCCCTTTGAGGACACCATATAAATTATTTTTGATAAGGGGTCCCAAAATGTTGTTCCTTTTAGGGTCCAGTTTTTTGTAAATGCACCCCTGGT
The DNA here is from genome assembly GCA_027475355.1 of Coilia nasus. NCBI lineage: Eukaryota > Metazoa > Chordata > Actinopteri > Clupeiformes > Engraulidae > Coilia > Coilia nasus. Next base: position 17,404,415 of record CM050216.1, on the reverse strand, counting down.
GATAGCACTGAGACAACCAATATGTCTTTTGCATACTTTGTATCCTTTGAAGATTTATTTCTGGCATAAAACCACAGCTAATCAAAGTACTAATCAAAGTAGCCAGAAAGAACAGAATAGGATTTTCAGTTTTATTTTGTATTTAGAACGTCTCACTCTGCAATGTAATTACTGGGTATAAGGGGGACTTTCTTTCTTTCTTTCTTTCTTTCTTTCTTTCTTTCTTTCTTTCTTTCTTTCTTTCTTTCTTTCTTTCTATTGTTTTATTCTTGTCACCCACCCGTACAGTCTCAATGGAAAAGCCTCATTATGTGGAAAAAGGGCAAACAAATGGATACACTACTTGTATTCATGTCATTTTAATATGCTGAGGATTCGGTGAAGTGAATTAGATTAAGAAGAATGCGGCGATCTCATGGTCTAGTAGTTGGTCATCACTCCAGTCCAGTACAAATGTCCTGCATCTGTAGAGATGAAGCTACAGTTCAAACAGTGAAGCATAGAGCCAACTTAAAACAAATAATGCAATGTGCTGCATAGATTTTTAATGTCCATTTAATGTGCACTATCTTATCAAGTTATTTTTTATGATACTTGAAAAATAGTTAAACCAACATAAAAAAGGGCCATGCAGCACATTGTCTTAATGCATCTATTCCTATATGCGCATTTAAAGGCATCACATAAACATCACAAGACTACTGTGCAATGAAGATATGTAGTGACAGAATTAATTTTCTTGAAATTAAACAGCCTCATGCACACATATGGAAATGACTGTGTGTCCTGTTCCTTTCTGATAGCTGAAGCCTGCCCAGCTAAGGGAGAGGTCAGAGACTAATACTGAAACCCGTCTGGCTTCACTGAGCCACTGAGCAGATGGAGCGCTGAAGTTTGGTAACTAGTGAAGAAAATAGCTCCTGAGAGCCTGCCAAAGCAGAAGTGAAACCCTCTCTGAGCACCATCTGGCCCAGAGGGCCTGAAAACGCGTCTGAATCTCCACACACCTGGACGTGAACCTTGGGCACCTTTTTACATACTTGACCACAGTTTGCATCTGACACGCTGGGCCGTTACGCAAGGGGGGCGGTTATGCTGCGTTTCTCTTCCTTTCTCGAAAACCTGCTGCTCGCTGGTCATGAGCCAGTGCACATAACCCAGAGTTTTGCAGACTTTTTCCTCCTAGCAGTAGCAAGATAATATTTATTTATACTTAAAAACCCATCAAATGTAGGCCAACTGTACTTGTACATGCAAAAAGAAAGAAAGAAAGAAAGAAAGAAAGAAAGAAAGAAAGAAAGAAAGAAAGAAAGAAAGAAAGAAAGAAAGAAAGAAAGAAAAGTAAAGAGTCATCAAGAGAGAGGCCCTATGGAAACTGTATGGGTATTTAAGTCAGTAAGCATTAAGTTTTAACGGTAATATGGCACAATAAAAACGGCATTATGAATTAGCTGTTAAATAGGCCTGCGTGTAAAGTTCTCTCTGAGTTATACCACAACCACTGTTTAATTTTAAACAGTGATTCTGAGGACTGTCTGCAATTAGAGAATCATGAAAAAAACACAGCTTTGAATTCATCATTAAGTTCCTTCTGGAATAAAGCTTTATTGTTTTAGCATGACATTATTCTTCTAACATATTCATTCTTCACATATACAAATCAAAGTCAGTCTTCAATAAGATGTACTATGGTGGGTCACAATAAATACTGAATTTGGCCTGAAGAAGCCAAAGAATATAACAACAGCAAAACAACGATAATCATACTAGTATCCATAGTGACAATAATATATTTATTTAAATAGCATTTTTAAAGAACAGAACACAAATTGGTTCACAAAAATTAACACAAAAGAAGATCATAATAAATAAAAATAGTAAACTTTAATAGACAATATAATGTTATGTATAAGAACAATAAATGGTGATAAGAAAAAGAACACATCTAGTATGACTTAAATACAAATCTACAGAAAAAGATACATTCAGCCAAAAGACATGAATGTATGTATAAGACTGTACCTATATACATAAAATGCATAATTGATTGTTTCAGTTTGCCATATTTTTTTATTTACCTGGCATTAATGTTCCTAAGTTGATAGTAACAAGGCTGGACACGGCTGGCTACATGTTAATCACATTTCTGAGTATAATTCATTTACATTTCTAAAAGCAGTCTTGCTATTTGACAGCTGAGGCTGCACCCTTTTGTCAGGGCCAAGGAAAAGGACTTCTGTATTGTTTAAAAAAAAACTTTAGCTGCATAAAACTCTGCAGCATCCTGATGTTTCACATCAGTTAAGCAATATAGTCATAGTTATCTTATTTAGTATATGTGATGTGACCGATATATAGGTAAGACTGCGTGTCATCTGTATAGCAATGAAGTAGTATAAAACTGCAGCATCCAATGTTTCACATCAGTTAAGCGATATTGTCATGCGGTTAGCTTGTTTAGTATATGTGGTGTGGTGCTATGACACACAGCCTTGCCTACTGTATATATCAATCAGATTATATATGGTGCTAAATTAGGCACCATAGATGTAACATACACATGAAACAATATTAGTCCCAAAATGAATGTCTTGTGGAACACTGCATCTAATATCTGTGGTAGAGGAGGTACAGTTATGTACAGAGACAGATTGTTTTCTTTTTTGACAGAAATAATATCGACCAGTCCAGAGTGGGTCTAGCTAATCCAGCCCTGTTTTTTGGCCTGCTCTTGGTCTCAGATCATGTGAGGGTGGCTCAAGGGTGATTCTGCAGTGTGTGTGCACACAGGGAATTTAGAGCTGCCTGTATCTCTCTGAGGTGGACATGAACATCAGTCAAATAAAAGAGCTCATGACGACATAAGTAAGCTGTTTCAAGATCATCAGAGAAAACCTTCGAGCATGAACATGTTGTATGATTCAAACAGAAAAAAAACAAATGATTATTTGTTTGAATGACGAATGATTTGTTCACAGTGTGTGTTTTGTGGGTTGTGACTGAGTAAGATTTGATGAATCCCTTATAATAATTTAATGTACACAATTACTGAAAATTGGAAATAGTATTTTCACTTTTATATTTTTCTAGGTTAAGCATAGGTACAGACAAACAAAACAACAATAACAGTCAACAAAACAATGAAAAAAGTCGCAAAATAAAAACATGCTGTTGTTCCATGAAATACTGTCAGCCACTTTAAGGCATGAAATGATTGCTCCCATCCTTCCATGATTTAGTTAAGTGCAGTCTCTCTGAGTCCAGCCCTTTATTTCACCTGCAAGAGGAATGAACAGTCATGTGACTTCTCACCCAAGGAATGGTTAAAAATAATAAAATAATCTTAATGAATACGCCAAATGCAGGCTTACATATGGCTTATCCATTGAAAGAGTGCACTACACTGGACTTTTTTACAAATAACACTACTTTTCACACAGAAAAATCCTTTTTGTTCTATTTTTTACAGAATTTCTATAGTCCACATGGGTATATTACACAGTACGTCAACATTAAGCCCTGTACGCCATGATGATAGACTATAGATGGCCCTTTCAACTTAATCACGTAAGTTAACCAAGTATTTTTTGTTTATAATTTGGTGTTTATAGAGTAAAACATAGAGATAATATGTATGGCACACAGAACTCTTGTTAAAAGACACCACAATGACAAATAATAACAGCAGACAAAATCAAACATGGAGTAAACAAAATCTCATAAGAAAGTGAAGACTAGGGTGACAAGGCCAGAATGAAAAGATGAGCTTTCAACATGGATGTGAAAGTGGAAAGTGAAGTGCATTGACATGGTGCAAGTGATAGGGTGTTCCTGAGTTTAAGGCCAGCCATACTAAATGCCTTGTTTGTCACCCATTACATTTCCTTACATTACATTTAGTTGACACTCTTATCCAGAGTGACTTATAGAGTTATTTTATGTGCAGGGTACAGTCCCTGGAGCAATGTGGGATGACATGCCTTGCTCAAGGGCACTTCAGCCATGGGTGAAGGTGCACTAGTTATTTACGCCGCCACCTACATTCTTTCTACTGGTATGGGATTCAAGCCTGTGACCCCCTGATCCCAAGACCAACTCCCTAACCATTAAGCCACAGCTGCCCACCCAAGGAGCTGTGTGCTGTGTGTCTGACCTTAATGAGTGGGCTCTGAGCATGTGTGCTGTGTGTCTGACCTTAATGAGTGGGCTCTGAGCATGTGTGCTGTGTGTCTGACCTTAATGAGTGGGCTCTGAGCATGTGTGCTGTGTGTCTGACCTTAATGAGTGGGCTCTGAGCATGTGTGCTGTGTGTCTGACCTTAATGAGTGTGGCAGTGCAGCTGTAGAGGAGGCTCAGGAGGAAGAGGAAGAGGAAAGCCCAGGCCATGTTCAGGGTCTCTGCCACAGTGTCCTCGGGTACAGCGTCAGCCATGTTGTCATCGTGAAAGAAAACTTCATTCTTGGGCTCTAAACATTCATTTTAATGTAATAGATGGGAAAAAAGAGAAGATAGCAAACAAATATTGTTGTATTGTATATCGAGACATGAAAGAAGAACATTACTTGTACACACAAGTGAAAAATATTTTATATATGATTCACACTCACACATGTTTGTGTGTGTGTGTATGTGTGGGTGCACAAATGCATGTGTGTGTGTTTGTGTATGTGTGTTCGCGTGTGGGCAAGTGTGTCATGTGTGTGCACGTGTGTCTGTGTGTGACCAGCTGGACAGTGATGACGCGCACCTGGTTTAGAGATGTCCTGCGACAGTTCGCCCAAGACGTGTGTTACAACACAGGTGAACTTCATGCCACTGTCCCAGTCTCCGGAGGTCAGGTTGAAGTGGCTGTGGGTGCTGAACCTCCCGTCGGGCCCTCTGGATGGCTGAGCCGTGCCCTGCTCTGGGGCCTCAACCCTGATGCTGTTCTTCAGCCAGGTAATGTTGATGGCCGCAGGGCTGAAACCAAACACCAGGCACACCAGTTCACCCGGCCTATGCAGCAAGGTGACCGTAGGAACGGAGCGTGTCACTAAGACCAAGGGACAGATACAGGATGGAAGAAAGACGCAGGAAAGAGAGAAAAAAAGAGAGAGAGAGAGAGAGTGATAGAGACAGAGAGAAAAAAAGAGAGAAAAAGAGAGAGAGAGAGAGAGAGATAATTAAGCTAATCATGCAGATAAGGCAGTGTAGATACACAAAAAGAAGTAAGACTAGAAAGTGAAGAAAATGTCTGAACAAAACTAGGGCCAATGGGCTGATGAAAAGGCCGTTTTATGAGAATTTTGCTGCATCAGCCAAAACGTCTTGTCAGCTTGTCGGTTAGCTTTTTAATGCATGTTAGATTTGACTCTTGTCACCTACATAACCACATCCAAATGAATGTATGTAAACAAAAATAAGAATCTATTTTATGGTGACAAATGTTGTGTGGCCTACAGAATATAAAACACAAGCGACTCCTTTGCTATCAGGGTTAGCTCTATCTGTCTGTCTGTCTGTCTGTCTGTCTGTCTGTCTGTCTGTCTGTCTGTCTATCTATCTATCTATCTATCTATCTATCTATCTATCTATCTATCTACACACCCATCTATCCATCCATCCATTGTCTGTTTGTCTGTCTGTCTGTCTGTCTGTCTGTCATGGTATGATTAACTGCTGTTGACAAAAGTACAGGACAGACCCAAAGCTAGAATATTTCTTGAGTCTGCATGGAATTAACCTATGTTTAATTAAGCCTGTTCTATGTGTGCAGTGTTTCCTCCTTAAAATATTCCAAAAGAAGTATAGATGTACACTATTTCATGTCTGTTGTATGTATGCAATGTTTTATATTTCAATTTGTACAACTTGTACTATATATAATTAGTACTTGCGTAATGTACAAACAGCATAACCGCTCTTGTCTAATGATTTCTAAATGTGTGGTCAGCCCACAAAATGGCCCACTGTCGATTACTAGAAAAAGGATTACTTCTCTTCAAATTTAATATAAATGTTGATCAACAGAGATATAGATTTTTACATAATATGTCTTAAAACCACATATCTTTCACTGCTAAACTGCTTGATGGTGGCATTAAATGCTGTCTGTCTAATATGTTCTTCCCAAAACAGATTTCGCAACTCCTCTATGTACTTGCAAATGTATATACTCATTTTATATTATAGAGGAAGATATGAAACTATGTACACATATTTCCAGAACACATATTTAAGAACTGATTTTATAACTGTTGCTGTGATAAAATGCTGGGATATGATTTTATTCAATGCTTTTTCATCACAAGACAAAGCACAGAAGACAAAGGCACGAGGAGTTTCACATTGATTATTAAAGCAAGAGAGTACAGATGCCCATTATGAGGCAAACAGTCACAAGCAAGCAATGCAGTGGTTGTGTGCTTCAGACAGATAAAGGATGACTAAGCATTAGACAGAGAAAAAGCACATCAAATCAGCAATGACTAATGACATCTACAGCAGCACAACACAACACAACATAGGAGACATACAACACAACACAACATAACAACACAGGAGACACACAACACAACACAACACCACACAAAACAACACAACATCACAACACAGGAGACACACAACACAACACAACACAACACAACACATCATCACAACACAGGAGACACACAACACAACACAGGAGACACACAACACAACACAACACAACACAACACAACACATCATCACAACACAGGAGACATACAACACAACACGACATAACAACATAGGAGACACACAACACAACACAACACAACACAACACAACATCACAACACAGGAGACACACAACACAACACGACACAACACGACATAACAACACAGGAGACACACAGCACAACACAACACCACACAACACAACATCACAACACAGGAGACAATCAGCACAACACAACACGACATAACAACACAGGAGACACAAGACAGGAGATACACAACACAACACATCATCACAACACAGGAGACACACAACGCAGCACAGCACAGCACAGCACAACACAACACAGGACATTCGTCTCAAGCAACTCATTGAAGAGCCAGTAGTCTAAAAATGGTCTAGATTGTTTTTCTTTTTGTTTTTTTGTTTTTTCAGATTCTTTGTATATAAAATATGTGTTAAAAGATGCACGAGTAAACCTGAGAGATTAATAATCACAAACAGGGCACTCTGGGTATTTACTTTTTGAGTACTGCACTGAGAGCGGGGCGGTGTAGTCTTTCATGCCACCGTGCTTGACAGCGCAGGTGAACAAGGTGGCGTCTGCTACCCTCTGGGATTTGACCGTCAGTATGCTGACCACCGACACATTGCCGTTGTCTTGGTGCAGGAGGCCCGTGTTTCCTTCCACGTAGCCTCCACCATCCACCTGCCACATGACGTACACGTCACCCAGAGAAGGGCCCCGCACCTCACACACCACAGAGTCATGGTTGGGGTCTCTAGCCTCAGGGAGGGTGTAGATGAGCACCTCAGGATCTGCTCCATCTAACGGATGGACACACAAACACGGCTGTGAGACTCAGAGCAGAAACAGAAACCAAACAGGCTTACAGAAACAGAATGGAGATACAGGAAAAGCCTGTATGATGACAGATAGTGAATATAATGAATAGTGGTAGCATAATTCTGTTATATTACTGGGGATAAACATAAGATGTGATATAGTTAGGCTTTACTGTAAACAACATAGAAATAACATGTAAGGACACTGGGTGCTTGTTAAAAGATACATATTGACAGCAGACAAAATCAAACATGGAGTAAATAAAATCTCACATAATGAAGGCTGTCATGAAACAACAATAATATGATGAGAAAATGCCTTTACTCATTATATATAATTTAATTACTAATTGTAGGAATTAAAGAAATTCACTAAAAACGAACCAAAAAAATCTGAAAGTCTCACCACTTTTTTGGATGCTCCTTGTCAGCGGGCTGTTCTTGACCACACCATAGTGCTGATCAGACACAAGGCACTCGATGACTTTTCCAGAGAACCAGTCGGCCATGTCCACCATCAGCTTGCTGACCTTCCTGAACTGACCGTTCTCCATTCCCTGTTTGTCTGGGCTTTGGCTCGGCTGCTTGTCCCCTGCCACCGTCCATGTTACCTGAGCATCATCCACAGCTGCTGAGTCTGCTCCAGTGATGATGCACTCCAGCGCTACTTTACTGTAGAGGAAAATATCTCTTTGGGATGGGGGCGCCAGTTCTACTGACAGTTGGCCTGCATATGGGGAAATACAACAAACAACAAAAGACCATCAGAAAAGAGAATGATGTACGTTTACACACATGCACCTGTGTGTATGTGTGTGTGTGCATAAGTGTGTGCATTTGGTATTTTTGTGCATTTATATCACAGCATGTGGAGAGAGAGAGAGAAAGAAAGAGAGAGAGAAATTGAAAGAGAGGGGTTGTTTTATAGTTTAGGGGTTGTTTTATAGTTTACTTTGTCATTTCAGTAAGAGGAATTCATATATGTGAAGAATGTCTGGCTGCATCATAAGATCATCTACCAGCATTTTGTTCCTTCTACATCATGACAGGCTGGTTATAGTGACCCACCTTTTGGCTTTGAGATGCTTCTCACCAGTGGTGCTGGGTCACAAAGCCTGGCGACCTCACAGGACACTTCAGCCCGCCCGTGCCACTTTTTGGCCTCCAGCTTCAGCACGCTTCGCCTGCTCTGGGTCCCGTTGGCATTTACAGACGACGGCGGCGTTGTCACACCGTCCGAGACCACCCGTCCATCTACTTTCCAGACGATGGGCAGCTCGGAGATGCCGTAGCCAACCAGCAGGCAAGTGACCAGCACGTCGTCGCTGGCTGTCACGTTGACAGGAGGGCCCACGAGGTGAACATCAGCAAACCCTGTGTGTGGTGCCGCTAAATAGAAGGAAGACATAACATGCAAATACAGTAATGTGCAAAAGTTTTAGGAAGGTGTGAAAAAAATATCAACTAGGAATGCCTCCAAAAATGGAAGTGTTAATCCTTTATGTTCATCAATCAACAAAATGCAGTGAATCAGAAAGAGGAACCTAAATCAAACCAATATTTAGTGTGACCACCCTTTGCCTTCAACATCAATTCTTCTAGGTGTACTTGCATAGAGTTTTTAAAGGAACTTGGCTGGTAGCTTGCTCCAAACATCTTGAAGAACTAACCACAGATCGTCTGTGGATGTGTACACTTTGTGTGCACCTGCATAAAACTAGTCAAAAACATATGTGTTTGTGTGTGTGTGTCTGTGTGTGCGCACACAAAGCTAAGCACTGAGTGTGTGATTGCACATGCTGCCGATATCCAGTCATACTCACTTTTGTTTTTGTTATTCAGGTTTACCTGCTATTTACCAAACATTTGTAAAGCAATGTCTGAATTTCATACATAGGAGTTCAAACAAAGCACGCACATCCAAATGAACACTGGGAGCAGGACCAAAAGACAATCAACATAAGTAAATAATGAAAAGTCCGCTCAACCAGAAAATATGCTCGTCTGACGTCTGAGGAAGGGTGAGAGCCCGAAACGTCACACGGTTTTTACCTTATTAAACTTGGGAGCATATTTTCTGGTTGAGCGGACTTTTCATTATTTACTTATGTTGAATTTCATACATACACAAATGCTGGAGTGTATGTTTGAAATGTGAAGTTCTGCATTAACATAATAACACAAGTGATCCACACCTTTTAGTCAATGTTTAGTGAATACATTGACCACATTAAATTAAAGTGTATCTGGCCCAGTCATTTAGCACTGACCCATGAGAGGCACTCGAGGGGACAGGAAGTGAACATGACAACGCACACAGTTTGCAGGAAGCTCCCATCTTCCCTGCAGCACATGCAGTTTCACACACGGGCTACCTCTGAAATCCCAAGGGTCTTACTGTACTAATTTACACCCTGAGAGTGAAAATTTTCATTGAATAAAAAATAAAACTTTTTTTTTTTTTACCCTGACAGGATATGCCTGAGTGCACTTTCATTGATTCAACTGTAGGGGGTCTCTACACCCACTCAATGATTAGCCTTTCCAACTTTGATGAAAACCAAATAACTAAAAAATGTTATGTATAGACTTGAAGGAACATGAAAGGAACATGTTTGTTCTGGGATAAATAAATAAAATAGGTAAGACAGCAAGATACAGTCTAAACTGTACGTCTGTGTATGAAAGATAAACCATAAAACCTGCAATCAGAACACGAGAGATACATGTTGGTGGTGTGATTTTAATGCACATAAATCTGCCAAATCTGCCAATCGTGACTTCTAATGTTATTACACACACATTTATCAAGCAGAAGGTCACTTGTGACATGGAGCAGGCAGAAATTTCACTTTGTCATTGTAGTCACATCAGGCCTTCTTCCAGCCTGCACAGAGATTTGCTAGTGGTACTAGAGAGAAAAGCCCCGGAGCCAGAAGTGTAGCTTGGCAACAGACAAACACAGGCAACTGCTTTGGGTCCCCAAGCGACAAACGGGCCTAAGAGGGCTGCCAATCGTTAAACTGCTGTGGTGGCAATGCAGTTCTCAATAAAAAATAAATAGTTGAGTCAAAGAAGTGGAGAATCACCAATGGCACGCTTGTGAACTACTCACCTGAACAAATACTTATATTTCTGGTTTGATGTTTCTGGTTCTCGTCTTTCACTTCACACGAGAATGTTGTGCCTTTGTACCACTCAGTCTGTGGAACGTCCACTTCACTGGTGACGGTGAGGCGGCCGCCTTCTCCCATGGACTTCTTTTTGATTGCATTCAGTTTGAGTTCAGAGAGGTTCCATTTTAGCTGCGGGTTGAAACCAGACCCAACACATACCAGCTTTGTGGAACCAGACCCAGGGGTGTGGAAAAGCTCCAGTGTTGGTGGGGCTAAAAATAAACATTGCACACATTACTTTGCATTATGTTTTATTAAAACATCAGTTACATCGAACATGAAAGCACTATACTGCATTTCACTGTAGGTAAGTTCAAAGCATGTTGCCTACCAAAAAGCTTTCCTGTGGAACTGGAGATCTTCGGGCTCTTTGCTTGAATGTTGTGATTGACTTTACATGAAAACCTTTTGTTCACACCCTTCTGGTCATCAGGAATAGTGAATCTCACAGCAGTAAGGCTATTTTGGTCTTTCTGGACAGGAATGGTAACATACTCAGTCTTTGGGAGATCCTTTCCGTTGGCCTGAAGGGTCACAGAGACCTCAGTAGAGGACAGGCCTCCTAGGAGACACTCCAGCACTGAGCCTTGATCTCTCTCCCAGTCTTCTAAGGGCCTCCTGATAATCACTGTAGGCTCTTTACTGCCAGGCTCTAAAGAGGGAGACAAAGAGATATGTGTTTATCTCCCTTGACAACCGAATTCTCTTTTCTGATTGGCTGATTAGGTGGGAATTAACTTTGTATAACTGGCTACTTTTATTTTCACGGAACTGGTCACCTCGCCAGCCGTTATCCCTTACGTGTACTGTATATGTATTTCTGTTGCCAAATGCTAATGCCTCCATACATACAGTCCTGTATACTTTCTGTAATACCTTTGTGATAATGCATAACCCATGTATCTTAATAAAGTATTTACAGTCGATTTCATCTGACTTGATTTTGTCATGTTGACTGGATTCTAAAAGAATTGGTAAGACAAGAGTGCTGCACTGTTCAGCTGGCAGTGTTGTTAGATGCTATTTTTAATGAGCACACTGTGTAGGAGAAGGGCATGTGGAGACTAGAAGAAGCTTCTGACCTGGCATAGTTATGGAGGCCTCGGTTGGGTAGCATGGGTGCTCCACTTTGCAACTGACAGATCGTAGGGCCTTCCATGTTGTCACAGGGAGAGTGAGGTTGCTGATGAGTCTACCGTCAGCCTCCCTGTACTCTTTGACTGCCTGTGACTGTGTGTTCTTGTCGTCCACCCGCCATGACACTCTGCTGGCTCCCGCCGCAGTGACCCTGCACATCACCACCACCTCTTCTTGGGTGATCACGTCCCGCAGAGGGGGTCTGTCCAGCTCGGCCTCAGGTGCGAGGAAATGGCCATCTACAGTTTGAAAAAAAAAAAAAAAACAGAACAAAGAAAATTAAGGTGCTGCAGTTCTTTGGGGAACTACCCTAGGTCAAGTCCTGATTTCATGATCCTTCATAATTGGTGGTTTGGTAGTCATAGCTGTGGTAGTAGCCGTAGATTCATGATCATGGTTGTCCCTATGAAGTCATATTATGAATGTATGCATTACATTTTAAGTTCAGTCCACAAAATATGTATTGCTCACCACTATTTTAAATATGCAGGTGCTCACCTGAACACACTTGGATGCTTTTCTCAATCCAGCTCTTCTTGTCACCCGGCTTCACTTTACAGCTGTATCTGCTGCCTGGGTTCCAGTCTCTGGTGTCCACCTCCAGTCGGCTGCTTTGGCCAAACATCTCAGAGTTGGGCTGAGGGTTGCCATCGACGCTCCACTCCACGGCCAGACTTTTCATGTCGACACCATCAAAAGCACACAGGAGCTGGGCCTTGGAGCCACCATCTTTTCCCCTCCACATGGGGGGATGTAGAGTAACACTGGGCGTCAAGTCACCTACTGTACAAAAGAGGAAAGTTCAAACTCTTTTGTTATAAACCAATTTGACGTAGAAGTGGTTTGTACTGTCTAGTGTGTAAATATCGAGTAGTACTTGCAGCTGTGCAAGATTAACACGTGAAAATAATATATTTGTCATTTGGCTTTAAATGACAACTTCTCTGCCTTTCAATGACATGTCTCATGTCTCTGTATTCAACTGTCATGAATACAGAGTGTGCTTGTGAGACTATTAATCTATTGTAATACCAATAGTTAAAAGTAATAGTAATAGTAATATTAATAGTAAAAGTAATAGTAATATTAATAGTAAAAGTAATAGTAATAGTAATATTAATAGTTATAGTAATAGTGCAATAAACACATCACCTTACTGCATGACACCATTGCATGCAATGTACTCATTCACATTAAGCCATAATAGTGAAGGGTTTGAACAACACGAGAGGTGAAACAACAAACACAAGATGTGGAGATCAAAACTGCGTTCAGTGAGCTCCTCACATGGCAGGTGGTAGCACAAGGCGGCCAAACCCAGAACTTAAAAAATGAGCTCCTGAGAGCCTGTCAAAGCAGAAGTGAAACCCTCTCTGAGCACCATCTGGCACAGAGCGCCTGAAAACGCTTCTGAATCTCCACACACCTGGATGTGAACCTTGGGTCCCTTTTTACATACTTGACCACAGTTTGCATCTGACACGCTGGGCCGTTATGCAACAGCCTCCATGTCTCTTCCTTCCCTATAACTGCTGTGCACTGAGGTGGAAGAGAGCATGGCCAGTCATGTCATGCATACTGACAGTATATAGTATGCACTGCAATAAATGGAACAAATAAAGTTGGCAATAAATAAATAAATAAATAAATAAATAAATAAATAAATAAATAAATAAATAAATAAATAAATAAATAAATAAATAAATAAATAAATAAATAAATAAATAAATAAATAAATAAATAAATAAATAAATAAATAAATAAACACTTACTGTGGGTATGTCTATAACTACATGTTTCAGCAGTGTATCTAGATCTTGCTTTTTATACTTATTTTTAATTTATTTTTATTTATCCTTTATTTTATCAGGAACGTCCCACTGTAATACACTGTCTCTGTCTTCCTCCAGGAAGTCCTAGCCAAGGTCGCAGCAAATAAGTGTATATCTGCTCATGTGTTTCAAATGTTGTCCTTAATAGTTCTTAACAATTTGTTTATGGTCATCTGATGATTTCTTTGGTTTAAAAAACGAAAGTGCCTATGCCTATGCCATTTCAGCCTGGGTCATTGTTTCCCGATGTCTTCCCCATCTCTCTCTCTCTCTCCCTCTCACTTCCTGACATACTGTATCTCCACTGTCCTACCGATTAAAAATAAAAGCTAAGCACATACTATGCCATGGCAGTGTGCTCACCTCCTTGCTGCACCTGTTTGGACAGGTTCCCAGTCCTGTGCTCAAACATACACTTGACCGAGGCCCCGGAAGCCCAGTCGGCATGGCTGATCACCAGGTAGCTGCTGGCGGTGAAGTTGGCCTCCGAGCCTTTTTGCTCGCAGCTGCTCTCCCCCAGGAGGTGGTTCCCGTTGTGCTCCCAGTGAAACTTGTGCAGCTGGGGGGCAAAGTCGCGGGCCAGGCAGACGAAGGTGGACGTCTTGTTCTGCAGGCCCTCCTCCTCAGATGGCAGCATCAGGTAGAGGCTGGGAGCACGAATTTGCTCATCTGGAAAGCAAAGACACTTAAGTGATTCTCTCAACCAGATTAAAGAGATTAATGTTGTATTTTAGCTCCAGGAGAACTGTGTAATTAGGCATTATTTTTTCTGAAGTAAAAAAGTTAAGGATTTTGTCTTTTACGAGTATTTGGTTCCTTTAGTATTTTGTCCTGATGTTGTGCTTGGTGAGTTTAAGTTCACGGGTTTGTAGATGTCTGCTTTCAATCATTTTGTGTCAGCTTACCTTGTCAGTGATTTCATCATCAGAAGCCCTCCCTCCAAGTCACACAGCGATACACATTAAATACATGCTGAAAACAATAGCATTCCTTTTCATAGTTTTATTGGTAGCAGTATTAAAATCCAAAGCATTACATCACATTGAAATATGTACAAAGTCTAGTAAGCATTACTAATCAAACGCTTAAAAAATGCAGACACAGTTTAAAAAGCAGATAATAACTGCAGGAAATTAAAATGGAAAAGGGCGTTGTTTATAGATTCTTCTCCTCTTCATTTCACCTGAAATAAGAGATTTACTTATGTTAGCCTTTCATTAAACTCCTGACTTTGTACACGTATGTGTGCAATAAATAAAAATACACATTTCTCTCTCTGCCCCCCATGTTTCTCTTTCTCTCTCTCTCTCTCTCACTCTCTTTCACACACACATACATACACACACACACACACACACACAGATAGTTTTCCTCATAGCAGATAGACCCCGCACACACATGTGAGAATCTAAGAACCTGTGTACTTTGTGTTAGAAGTGCAATGATATAAATCCTAAAGATTTTAGGATGACATCAAACTACAGAAATGGGGAGTTTTATGACTCTATAGTTCCAACAGCATTTTCTATAGTTTAATAGTATTAGGAGTTTCTCCAGTTACACTGCATCTATGTCTGATCTCAGCACAGTTCACTTGTACAGATGAGTTAAAATTGCACACAACCACTCCACTAAAGTCTCAAAAATAGGGTGATTTAAATAGGGGATGTAGGTCTACAACACTAGTTACACAAGAACCTGTATTTATTCATGACCAAGGGCATCACTGTTTTCAGTCCTCAAGGACCAAAGGACAATCAAGCCTTGTGAGGTTTGGCTTATTCCATTAATGTGTCAATAAAATGTCAGTCAAAAATTGTGTGGTATTATACTTGTACATTTTAGGCCTTTGATGTTTTTGGGGTGTTCCTGTATCTTACGTTACACCTCTCTAACCACTTCAGTATTAGTCAAGCTGTTGACTTTACCTTAATGATAGTGGCTCCAACACTGTAAAAGAGCATGATGAGGAAGAGGAAGATGAAGGTGAAGGCAGTATTTGCCATACCATCACCGTCCATGCCATAACTCTGATAGTCTGTCCACACAAGGCAGATGTCTACAAAGGACAGAGGTTGTGGTTAAACAACTTAGCAACAAGCCACCGCTGTATTCTAACCCTGCATGCCACCTTAGAATTACAGTACTTGGACATTGCATTGCATTGTACTGATCTTTAGTGGATGCCTGGAGTTCGTACCTGACTAGTCTTGCAAGTAAGTGAGTGTGTTTTCAGATACACAGCTGCGTGAAAAGTACAGCCCCATGCTTGTGTCTTGGCTTGCTGCTGTTGATCCAGAGCTTGGACCAGGATATACCCAATGCGTCAGAGCACGGCCACGCAAAAGTCAAGGCCTCGGGTGGTGACACAAACAGAGCACAGAGCAACTTGGCACAACTTGGACAAACACTGGCACAGTTACGTATGTCAAACAGAAAGCACATTTACCTCAAAGTAGCATTTTGTAATGTAAGTCATTGTATTTGGTCTGTTTGCATCTGACATTGTGCACAATGACCCTAAACAACTAGTTGAATAGAGATTGTTTTTTTGTATTTTACTTTCCTATTTTATTTATTTTCTGGGAGTCTGTGAACAGTGATGGGCAAGCTAGATTCAGAGACTACAACTCAGTACCTCATATTCCAAATCACCTGGTTCTACCTGTGCACTTAATATAGAAACGTTCAGTAATTAACTCGTACCTGGCTAAAGAGCTGAATCCTGAACTTACCCTTTAAATACACCACTGATGTACTTTGTCTGATACTCATTCCCTTACACAAGACAAACAGGACACTTTCTTATGTTCACGTTAGGAAGCATACAATGACAGACATTTACAGACTGCAAAGACATGGATGACATGCTTTTTTTATTGCTTTGAATTTGATTTGCCAAACAAGGGGACCTTCAGACAAGGCACATACAAGCAAAAAGAAAGGGGAAGCACAGAGGATCACATAATCACAAGTATCCTTTCAGTACACATTGCAACTAAGCGTGCAAAAACACCAAAGTGACACAAATACACACAGACACACACAGACACACACAATGACAACATTAGCCGCTTCTGCACTGTGGTGTACCCATGCTCAAACTGACTATGTTGGGCTTCTGGGAGGCCTTGTCAATGGACCTGGCAATCATTCGCACAGTGGACTCCGTGGTCTCATGGTACACTACACAGCTAAACACCACACCATCATCCCAGTGCTCTTTACTGAAGGTGAGCTGGCTGTACACTGAGTAGGTCACCTTTTGCGAGTCGCCAACGTGCTCGATCACACTGGTAATGTCCTGGCTGTACTCCTTATCATCCACAGGCTCATCATCAGCGAGCCAAGACACAAACACCTCTTTGGGGTAGAAGTTTTTGGCATAGCAAGTAAGGGTGATTTTATCACTGTGCTCGTGTTCTGGGGGTGGCATTAGGAAGACGGAGGGCTTAGAATGCTCTCCTCCTGAAAACGGGAGAACCGTGTTAGTCCCTTGCATGAGATCAGCCATAACAGGAGCTTAATCTGAACTTGCCTGTCAACCAAAGGTTCCCCAAAGAAGATAGCAGGCACCTCAATTCATTGTTTCAACTAAACATCTAGAATGTATGGATGATGCACAGCTAATAATAGTACGTGTTTTTTTCAGCAACCATAGATTAATATCATACAAATGCAAACAATAAATTAGAGGACACAAACACACACATTTAACCTACCATTTTCCCGTTTGTAATATTTGGTTATTCCTGCAGGAACCCGGTCATGAGGGACAAAACAGCTGAACTCAGTCCCATTCTGCCATTCTTCAAATTTGACCTTGAGCTTGATGATGATGCGGTCACTCTCTTTCTGGAGGTCTTCTTCTTCTTTCCACACAGCTGTTTTTCCGTTTCTTCTCCATTCAATGCTTGCTTTCTTAACTAGGTTGATGCTGCCAGTGATCTCACACTTCACCCATCCCTCCTTATGAACAAGCATGTCCTCGGTGGTCGGAGGCATGATTTTAACATGCACTTCATCTGCCTCATCATATTCACAATCTGTGTGTAGACAGTTAACAAGATTTAGCATGCTTCCCCCCAAAAAAACGCTGTGTACAAGTACCAACTTTTTTATAAATTTATACACAGTACAACAAGCTTATCCATATGTTAGAGGTGACGTTTTTTGCATTACTGTTATTACAAAATAAAATAATTACACTTAGTAACAGAATAATAATAGATGTTATTACCACTGCTTGATTACTTATTATATGAGATTGTTTAAAGAGATATCAACTACAGTTGTATATTTAGTTACTTGTGTGTAACATCTGCTAATTTACACTATATCTGGCTACTTGCAATGCAGGGAAAAAACACAAACGTAGTGAAATTAAAATCTTACCTGACATCTGATATTCCACTGATCTAGTGTGGTTTCCAGTTTTGTGCTCAAAGACACATGTGATTTTTGTGCCTGGATGTATCCACGTGCTCTCTGGAACTTGTAGGTAGCTGGTAGCGGAATGATTTCCACTTCCTGTGGATGTAAAGCTGTACGAACCGCTAATCTCACGCTTTTCATTCTCCACTTCTTTCATCCATTTAAATTTGTGATCGGGAGGAGAAAATTCAGCAGCTAAGCAGGCAAAGGTAGCTGTCCTATTATTGTCTATTTCTTCGCTCGTGGGTTTCGTTAGATAAAGAGATGGAATATGCAGGATTTCTTCTGCAAAACAAACACAGACACAAAGATAGAGGTTTGTGCCAATGCTCAAGTTGTACAGGTGGTAGTCAGAAGGAAGCTGATTTTTCATCTGCCACATCAAATGGCCTGCAATGTTTTGTAAGTGTTAAACACTGAATTCTGTTGGAATGGAGGGTTTGTGTGCATGGCCAATTTCACATTATAATTTAGATGTTTGTTTTCAGTGTCAATTTATGGATGTCAAAATCAGACTTCCTTGTACGAGTGTAACATTTGCACAAGTAACTTCAGGCTGTTCTCCCGTCTGCACCACTGTCACAAGCACATCATAGACAGACACAGGCGCCATAAGAGCCACGTGTTATGTCTACGCCAGCAGTCAAACAGAGGACTCTCAAAGAACACTGAAACCTGCGGAGCTGACGAGTCCAGTCAAGCCTTTCATGTCAGACAGGGCATTGCTCCTTTGAGAGACCTCTGTTTTAATTCCCAACCAACAACTACGCAAGAAAAAAAATATGATAAAATAATCAAGAGGCAGTGAAGGAGGTGGAGATAGATAGAAGAACAGAGCAATGACTGCATAAAATCTTTTTTATGCAGTCATTGGTGTTGACAGAACTGATGCACTTAAAGGCAGGTGTGTTGAAGTGTGGGCTGGGCGTAGCATTCGTGGTCCCAATGACAGTACAGTACAAGGGCCCTAGCAAGCCAGATGCATGACAAAATATAGAAAGAAATGGGGGCCCACAAAGACTTCTTCATTATAGGGCCCAGAGTTCTGTGCTACCACCCTGTTTCAAGCAAGCAAACTTGAAAAAGACAGGGGTTTGGTTTTTAAGCTGTACCTAACCTCATTTTACATTAAGTTGGGTTCAAGGATGTCTGTTTGATAACAGTGTAAGAATCGGAATAACAATGAGCAGTGGCAGTGATATTGCCTATTTAGCCAAATGTGCGGCTTAGGGTCAGGTGTCAGGACCAGCGCTAAGACCAAGGCAACAGTGCTGTTGCATAACCCTGTCTGTATACACAGGTTATGTACAGTATGTTTCTGTAGTCTCTAGCTGGCATATGAATTCCCCATGTGTGATCAATCAGGAAATTTATAAAGACACTGACTTGTTTACACTAGCAATACTAGTGACAGGAATTCGTTTTCTTATATTTCATTATAATTAAGTTCATTTAGAAACACATACATATTAAGAAACAAACTTAATATGAGGAACATCGCAAAACCCGTGTTTTTTTTAAACTTTTCATTGAAAAGAAGATTCTTTTTTCACCTACAGATATCCTCTTCATGCAGAGGTATTTCATAGTCAATTAAACTGAATGGTAAACAGCTTATATTTACGTCAAAGCAATACGGCATTTTGCCTTTTTGTAAAGATGAAAATAAAATAAAATAAAATACCAAGATGATTAAATCTATTCAGACTGCTGCAGTAATTAACAATCGTATGCCAACCGTTACTGTAATACTGTTGTATAGGGATACTCTGTTCTTGTGACACAAATAAAAACAAATCTGTCAACCTTAACTCATGCACTCATTAACTTAACTCACTGAAATAGCTCTACGGTCGCACAATCATTCCGAACGCATGTAGTCTGATAATGTCAGACAAATTGTGATAACACGTTCAATGAATGCAGTCATATTATGCACAATAATAGGATAGGTATAATAATATGAATAATAATAAGAAAATGAGCCTTATGTTACCATAACAAAAAACAAAAGTGACAGATGGTCTTTTACAATCATATTTATCACTAATTTACTCCCAGCGAACAGCATTAGTATAGCCTTCTTTTTAATTGTATGCTGCAGTATTTCAGGTGCTCTCTAACTTGCAAAGGCGTATTTCTTTTTTAATACCTACGAAAATAAGAAGGTGGATGTCTTACCTGGCTGAGTTATGACAGCCCTTTTGTCGCTGTTTGGATAATCCAGTTCACAGGTAAAAGCTTTCTTTGCCTCCCACTCTGAGGCCTGGACACGGATCTGGCTGACCTTGGAGTATTTTCCATTTTGTTCGACGTCGGGATACTGTATGAAGTCAGTAAGCTCATTTCCAGTTGGACCTTTCCACTTAAACTTCAGGAAGTTGGCTGGGGAGAATCCCGAAGTGATACATCCGAGCGTGACGAACCCGCTTGAGTCAGAACCACACTGTGACAATGGGAAGAGGGACGTCGGGGCCGTCGATCCAACTATAGAGAGAAACAAATAAAACAGACAAAGAACCAAGTTAACGAAAGCAAAATGCACAAAATCACGAAAGAACTACAGATTCTTCGTGAAGGACGGATCAACAGCTTACCAGATGTGACGGTAGGCTAACCATAGTCCCTTTGCCCCAGTAATCAAATGCCCAGTTGCACAGCACTTATTAGAACTATCGAGTAAGACAAATACCAATTTTGTCTG
The DNA here is from genome assembly GCA_027475355.1 of Coilia nasus. Lineage (NCBI taxonomy): Eukaryota > Metazoa > Chordata > Actinopteri > Clupeiformes > Engraulidae > Coilia > Coilia nasus. Next base: position 17,383,608 of record CM050216.1, on the reverse strand, counting down.
GAAAACCCCGCTTTCCAGATACGTTTTACTTCACATGCTAAGACTAGACATCAATGTGCCTTTCACTGCACAGTTTCCTACAGCCTAACAGGTTAAGTTTTCGAAGCACCAAAAGCCAAAAAAGAGTTTACACCAAACATCACATTATAAACACTTTTCATAATGAAATGGCTCTAATTTTCAGATCAAATCGACTGTCCTTACCAGATGAAACGGTGACCATTGTTCCTTTTCCCCAGTAGTCAAAAGCGTTGTCACAGTATGGATTGCTTGCACGTTTGCCGTGCAAAAAGCTTTTCGGATAGATTGCTGGTACTTGGATACATCCCCCTCATTTTATTACAACAACGTCTATAAAAGTATTCTAACAAATAGGCCACAGAATTGTTTCTTAAATGACCGAATTAATCAAACCGGCTAAATATTCCGAAGCTAATGTCTTTTCACCAAACTGGATTTATGCTTTCTTTTTTCGACAAAGATAGCCTACATTTCATTTCTGTCTTCTATGCTGGTCCTAATTTCAAATAAGAGTCTTACCTGCTGAAACGGTGACTTGGGTGCCTTTGCCCCAGTAGTCAAAAGCGTAGTCACACTGGATATTACTAACAGGTGCATTGGACAAAAACTATGCATTGGTCCAAAGGCAATACATCGAAAGAAAAATGATCTTAACGTTGCAAGCCCACTGTTAATGAAATGTCAGTCCTTGCAGTCGATGTTTTGGAATAGATTTTCCACAAATTTAGAAGTAGGATAGGTTTTGACACATTCAGTTTGACTGCTGGGTCAAGGCCAAAATACAACATAGTAATTAATGGACTGCTGGGTCAAGGCTAAAAATACAACATAGTAATTAATGGAGAACATGTTAATAACGTTTTCACGAAAAAAAATGTTTGTTGTTCTCACCTGTTGAAACGGTGACTGCTGTGCCCTTTCCCCAATAGTCAAATGCACCGTCACCGTGACTAACAAGATACAGCTTTCTATACACAAACTTAGACTCACAATCTTGACAAAATCCTAATCTAAGAATAACTATTTAAGAATTTCTATCTATTGTTTTTTTTTTTTTTTTTTACCTCTGCAGATGTTTGGTATTACTGTTTAAGCAATCTCCGATTTCCCTGACTAATTTGCTGACATTTATCTTCTTGGTGGCTACATGAGAATACACGTTTAATATGCCTCATTGTGCTTCGTCTCATTCGCTGTTTTAGGCTACAGTATTGAAGTAAAGTTAGGCTACGTACTTTTACAATTAAAACTTTGGGAATGCCTACCTGATGAGACCGTCACTTGAGTTCCTTTCCCCCAGTAATCGAAGTATACACTGTGACACATCTAACTGTTTTTGTATGCAGAAAATTCACTTTTTCATGAATTAACCACCACAAATGACGCTATAGCATATGAATTGTAGAGACTTACCAGAAGACACCGTCACTTGAGTTCCTTTCCCCCAGTAGTCGAAGTAGCCGTCACAGTGTTCAATCTGGCTATCCCTTGTGGCAAAAAAGAAACAGCCTATTTTCGTCTGCCTAATCAGTTATCATAGGCCTATAATGAACCTGACCTGGAAACAAGCCCATTGGCCAGATCCTAATCTTAATCCCACTGGACAGATATTAATCCTGCTTACCAGAAATGAAAACTGTTGGTCCTCATTAGTGAATATGGCAAACATTTTTACAATAATTGACATGATCAAGACACCTTCATGGTTGTTTTCTCACATTAAGATTTTTTCTTAGATCACATGTTTTTTATAAATCTTAAAATATGTAAATAATATACTGTGTAAATGTGCTGTAATCTGCATGCAAAAGTACAGAACTGGGCTCAAACTTTTATTTTCTTGACATATTATGTTTTTTTCCACATTGTGATTTTGGGCATAACAAAACTACTTTATGAAAACCTCCTGTCCTTAAAAAATGGTAAATGTTATGTGTGAGATTTTAGGCGCAGAATGTAAGAAAAATAAACAAACTATTGTATTAGCAGAATAAACAAGCTATTGATCTCTTTTATTGATTTCAGCTTTCATGAAAGAGCACTCTAGAAGCACACTTTGCACAAATCTGATAAACACATATTTCACATCTAAAGAAGGGGATAATGTAAGTGGCCTTACTAATTTTGATATTAAGCCTTAGTATTTAACCATCACCACCCCCATCCCCCCCCCCCCTCCCACACACACACACACACACACACACACACAGCCATACCAGTCATACCAATGCTGACAGAGTAGAGAGGCAGTGGAGCTGTCCAGGGTGCTGAAAATACAAACATGTGCTTTGAACAAGACATTGCATCATATACCATGGTGTGTGTGTGTGTGTGTGTATGTGTGTGTGTGTGTGTGTGTGTGTGTCTGTCTGTCTGTGTGTGAGTCTGTAGTCGAGGTGGTCCAGTATTTCATCCCAAGACCAAGACCCTGATGGTATTTGTGATAGGCCTGCTGAGTGCCTCATCATAAAAGTCTGGACTTAATGTAAAGCATGCCCACCACCAAGTACTACAAAAACACACATCCTCTTTAACACGTTTCCTGTAAGAATTAAATATTTACACTCATAGTTGTGAATTTTGCCAACTATGTTCATTTGTTTGTTTTAATTTCCAACCATAATTGGCTTGCTGTCAACAAAAAGTCTCTCTCATAGCAGATATTTTCTCATTGAAACAGAGGTTTAGAGAAGTCAGGAAACACCTGTAGGCAGTTATGACAGTGAAGGATATCTGCTCCCTGCCTCTAGCCATTTCCTCATTACAAAACAAGCTAACCACAGCAGTATGTTGTGTAGTCAGTGTTTCCTGTACGGTTGCAAAGAAGAACATTTTACTCAGTGGGATATATGAGCACTGATCATCAAATGAACCTCGGCTGTACAGACACAGTAATGACTTTCATTCTCTGCCACATTACAAACCCACATTTTCTTTGCACAGTTGAGACTACTACACATTTCTTGTTTCATGTCCATGTATTCTGACTAGACAAATTTGGGTCAAGTTTGCAGAACCTTCTGAACCTGCAGAACCTTCTTTTGGAGCTTGAAGACATTTCACCTTTCATCCAAAAGGCTGTGAGCCCCTCCTCCAGTGGTTCAGAGATATAGCTCCTGCTTCTCCATCATGAGGCCAGAACTGAAGTAGCCTTTTGGATGGAAGGTGAAACATGTTCAAGCTCCACAAGAAGTCCAGTTGCCTACAGCTCTTTTGACTACCATGACCTGGCTGAATGAAAATCTTCACAGACTGCATGAATTCTCCCTTCTATTGTGGCATTCTTGTTTAAAATGGCTGGCAGCATGGACTCTTTCATGATACTCACTTTTGTATGCCCCTCTGTTTGTACTGTGGGATAAAATGGCTACAATCCAATACTTGATATTTGAGCCATTCTCTAAATCAGCTCACTCTACTTATCACCTCTACAGCCAAGTAGAATTAGCAAAGCTACTTAGTAAAGTGACATGCATAACTAAAATTATGTGTTTTGCAACAAGACATTGTGCCATCTAAAGCCAGATTGCTTATCAGTGTCCCTTTGGCAATGTGTTTGTAGCCAGACCAAACTAACACTTGGGTCAAAGGAGCTAAGTTGTAGGTAACTGGAGTTCTTTTTAGAGCTTGAAGTTGCTTATAAACTTAGCTCTTTTAACTACCATGACCTGGATGAATGAGAATCTTCACAGACACCAAGTTAACACACATTTCAGTGTGATTTCAGTGCCTTAGTAAGTCAGTTTGAGTTTGAGTTTGAAGATTGTATACATTTCCAAAATGTATACGACTGTAGCAACTTAAACCACATTTTTGCAGATCTGGTGTAACAAGTTTGGGCCATTGTGAGCACAAAAGAAAATAAAAACTGGATGAACTGCTGTTATATGTGTTATATACAGCATGTGTGCTACTGTGTTATATTTCTAGCACACAGAGTTTCATTGTAAAGTCTAAGAACGCAAAGCACAGGCTGAATAAGCAAGGCCTATCCACCACTATCAGTGGATGGCTGATACTTGAGTTCAGCTGACATCTAACTATGCACTCGATTTAGCTCATAATGTCAGGAAACACCTGTGCGCACTGTGTTAGCTGGAATCTGGAGTTTAAGCCCCCACTTTACCCCCTTCAGTGTGTGTGCAAGTAACACTGGTGGCAATTATATCACAGATACACAGTTGATGAAAATGGCTGAAAATCAGGAATACGTCTTCATTTACATTTTTGTCTGTACAGTAGAAAGGCAAAGGGTCACACATCAAGATGCACCTTTATCACAATGAGAGTATGGCTTCCCTGCAACCCACCGGCACCTGGTCACAAGACATACCTGGTGGAACAGATGCCAGATAGCACAGCCTCCCTCCTGACACCTCAAAAAGATACGCTACTGACTGAGCTAACAACTGGCTATTTAGCTCACTTGGTAGCACATCTGCCCCCCATACCAGAGTTGCTGTGAGGTCACAGGTTTGAGACTGGGACTGGACTGTGCCGAAAGACCTGTTACACTGGCTGTACAGAGGAACTTTCATTTTTAGGAGGGTATAGTGTTAGGATAGGTTAGGTCACATGGTAGGGAAAGCACTAACTTACAGGCAGGACTTCAGTGATGTCACTACCTGTGGCTATTTGGTTAGGTGTACACCTGTCCTTCAATCAAGGAACAGTGAAGGAGGGCCTGCTGCTGGAGCAGGTCCTGGGCCTTCCTCTGACTTTTGGTCGACTACTTGTGTGTCATGGCTTTTGGATTAACAGTTAGCCTTAGTTTTATTTGGATTTTACACCGCCATCCAAAAAAACCTAAATGTCAAAAGACCGCTTGAGCTGGTCAAAGCCACCAGCAGATACAACACTTGTGCTGGCCGTGTGTTCTGGGCAGTGAGAGCCACAGGCAGTTCTGTGACAGGCACAGGCAGTTCTGGGCAGTGAGAGCCACAGGTAAGTGACCTCTCACTGGAGTTCTGCCAAGATGACACACACACACTGCGACCACACATGGTAGGTCTTACTTCCACATCTGTACGTCCTGTAGGGCCAGTGTGTAGGTTGAGCTGTCGGTTTAGACCTTTTTGTTTAGTTATGTTGTGTCTGAGGTCCAGTTATTCATAACCCCTAGACGACGTCCATGCTGGGCCACAGCTGCTTCTTAACAATAGCTTCATTTAAATATTCACCAACTTTGGTGTTTAACTGTGACAGTCACAGCATTCTTATAGGATCCTGGTATGACCTTACTGACTGGCACAGGTTACACTTCATAACAGTTGTCCTCCTGGCAATACAGAGCAGCTTTCTAATGCAGTAGATAATGCAAAGGGTAGGGACCCTAAAATAAGACAAACAGACACACACACTCACACACACGCACACACACACACACACACGCACACACACACATACACACACACACAACCACACACACACTCCACTGCCACTTCCTGTCTTTCAGAGCAAACTCTTCCATTTCCTGTATTTCAGAGCAAACTGCACTCATCTTAGACTATAGTATTTTGGAAGTCAGTTGGTGGTCTTGTCAAATAAAGCTACATACTCATTTTCCTAATAGATCATCCATAATTTTCAAAAGCACATGTTGAAGTAAGGTCAACAAGATATTTTTTTAAGGTTGATATTAGAATAATAATCATTTTTTTGAATGATTTTTATAGTCATATTTTCAGTCACTGATATTTTTAATTGATAAAAACATATGGGACTAATATCTGTTTGTTCCTGACATCTAGTGTCACATAACTGTCCTACTTGGGTTTTGCATGCACCATCACCATAGTGGGTTTCTGCTTGGGGAGGCACCTGTGTACAGAGACTAATCAATTAAGTCTACTGCTACGGCCACACATTGTCAGTGGATATATCCAGACTTGTCACATGCCAAAACACATCTTTTAATCTAGAGCTAATGCTAAATAAATATTCAGTCATCACATCAGTCATCATGCCAGCTTTTGTGGCACAGACAAAAAAAGCAAAGAGCGTTTTAATTTATACCTTCATCTACCACTTTTCATGTCAGTGTTTTAATTAAAAAATACGGTAGTTGACAAGTGCTATAATAATGGACAAAAATAAACTTAGATCTAAGTCTGTTTGTTTTTAATGAATGTCCAGGACCAGGCCTGCACAAATAATCAGTTTACCTTATTGATATAAATGAGAGTCAGAGTTACAGGTGAAAGCTACTACACTTATGAAGTTAAGAATCAGAGGTTTTTGCAACAGCATGTATCACTGTGCCCCATCCACACAGTGATACACCACTTGACAAAAACAGTTTGTCTGTGTAGCCTTCGTCTTCTTTGCCATTCCCCAGACCACACTCACACAAGCACACACACACACACACACACACACACACACACACACACACACACACACACATAACCAGTCACAACACCTGCCATCTACTTGGCACACTGTATACACTGTCAATGTGAACAACCCCTAAAGAGGACTTCAGTAAAGATTTTAAAACTGCCCATAGGGGTTGATGTCCAGATGCCCACATGTGAACATTTTAGTTAACCTTTAACCTCTTCATTTCAGAGCTTACACACTGATAATGACATAGACCGACATATGCTTGTTTACCCTCCTGTGACGGGTGGACATATTCTATATGAAGACAGTTATACATTTTAATTAGAAGGATTTGCCAGTGTGTGTGTGTTTTGCTTGTAGATGAGAAAGGAACATTTTTGGAAATGACACACAAAACACAGTAGCTTTTTCCTTTATACTGTAAATGTACATTGGTCCTTTAAGTTTACAAAGAACACAAAGTACTTGTGCATGTAGGAAGAGCACCTTAGGGAGAAACTATAGCTATTACACCTACCCCTACACTATCTATAATCAAGTAAATAGTTCAGGCTGTTAGTCCCTACTCCCAGGTGTAACACGCACAACTGGCCGCTGACTACAGCAATTCACGCAACCTCATGTGAGCTGTACAGGACAGAGCAGCTGAGGGGATGTCCAACTGGAGCCGTACAGACAGATGCTCAACAAGGGTTAACCTGAACCAGCCGGCTACCGTTACAGTGACTGGGGCTGCTGGGGCCGTTTACATGATCCACTCAGCAGCACCTACCTATCGCTTTCCCCCATGGCTTTCACCATGCCACCAACACTATCTATAGTCAAGTAAATAGTTCAGGCTGTTAGTCCCTACTCCCAGGTGTAACACGCACAACTGGCCGCTGACTACAGCTATTCACGCAACCTCATGTGAGCTGTACAGGACAGAGCAGCTGAGGGGATGGCCAACTGGAGCCGTACAGACAGATGCTCAACAAGGGTTAACCTGAACCAGCCGGCTACCGTTACAGTGACTGGGGCTGCTGGGGCCGTTTACATGATCCACTCAGCAGCACCTACCTACCTCTTTTCCCCCCTGGCTTTCACCATGCCAACAACATGCATCTCATCCAGGACCACTGGCAAGCCTTTGCAGTTTCCTCCAACATCTCCTTAACAATCACAATAACTAGATAAATACATAAAAATACAAGACACGTGCACATGTGGGGAGAGCACCCATTGTACCACACTTCAGGCTTTCCTAACTACAGCCATTACAATTATCCATACACTATGTGGGACACATCCTCAGCAGTGTACCTCAGGATCCACGGGTGTTTCGGGCCTTTATTCACTGTACACCCTCCCCTGAGGCGGCCCCACTAAAGGTGATCAATCCTTTAGCGTGTGTCCACAGTTTAGCTACCTGCTACCCAAATTTCCAAAATGTACTTCCACAATTCATTTACAACCACCGTTTACTTCCAAAAATGTACTACTTCCTGCTCATTATCAACTATTTGCACCAACGCATAAAAATAAATAAATTAATTAAAAAACAAATAAATAAATAAATAGTAATAAAATCTCATCTCCTACACCGCGCCCGCCCGACTCCCAGAGTTTTACTTACAAAATTAGCCACAACCACAGTTTACTTCCAAAATGACCTGCTTACTTACTAATTAGGACTTGTTATCGAATATTTGCACTTTCCCACCATTTTACCACAGATACTATCACTTTGCAGACATTAACACATACGCATTACACAAACGACACTGCCAATGCTATTTCTAAAGACGATTCTACCCATTGACTTACCATTCGATGTATCCACCTCTTGAATCTAATGGTGTCTAATGCTCAGCTATCCCGTGTTCCATACACCGCAAAACCCCGGGAAACTTGGCCACTCTGTATCCCAATACACCGCACGATCCCAGAGAGCCTGCTTCTAAGCTGCCCATGCGTGTGATGGCTGCCATTTATAAGCCTCTTTCTTCTTCTGTGTTTCTATTGACCCACTAAACGCACTACTGCCATCTGCTGGTCTGGGGTGCCCATCCTTATCTGCACAAACAGCCCTAGGTTGCACTGATCTCCACCTCCACAGTAGCACACTGGCTAAGGCACTTGACCCACACCTGGAGGGCCCGGGTTCGAATCCCTCCACCGCCCCATTCAAACATGGCAACCCTACTGCTTACCCCAGGCAGAGACCGCCCTTCTCATCCAGATCCAATTACTAGTCCTAGCTGCTTCCTCTGACATCTCCCTAACAGTTTTACGTAGATTCTTACCACCAACCCCAAGCTCCCCTAGCAATGAAATGACTGACCTCCCTACAAACCCTCTACAACCCACTTCTACTGGAAATACTCTTGCCTTCCATCCTTTCTGCTCTGCTTCCAATCTCAACTCTTCATACTTAAGCTTTTTCCTCTCATATGCTTCCTCTAGGGAGCTTTCCCATGGGACAGTGAGTTCAATAAAATACACTACCTGTTGGCTGGTCGACCAATAGACTATGTCTGGCCTCAAGTTAGTGGTAACTATTTCTTGAGGGACCACCAACTTTCCACCCACATCTACCAGCATCTGCCAGTCCTTTGCTTCCTGTGTAGTACTCCTTGACTTTACGGCTCTCTTACTTTTCTCACCCTCCCGCACAAACTGGATGCCTTTTTTATGACTACCTTCTGCATTTACCTGCTGCCTCCTCATCTCAATTCCTGCTGCTAAGCATTTTAATACTTGGTTGTGACGCCATGTATAGCGACCCTGTGCCAAGCTAACTTTACAGCCAGATAGTATATGTCTCAATGTGGCTACACCTGAACAGAGTGTGCATGACGGATCCCCATCAGTCCAGATTCTCAGGTTATCTGGCGATGGGAGCACATCGTACGTCGCTCCCAATAAAAACTTTAGCCTGTTAGACTCCATACTCCACAAATCCCTCCAAGTAACCTGTTTTCTCTCTACTCCCTCCCAATTCAACCACTGGCCCTGCTTTGCTAGTGACACAGCTTTTACCTGTCTACTAGCTTCTTCTTGCCTGCGTATCTGCTCTACAACCAATCTCCTTTTCTCTTTCTGATCTGCCTTTCTCCACATTGGCTTCCCTGATGTACGCCCCAAGCCTCCCCGCCCAATCTGGACATTTCCCATTATCTCTCCATGTCTAAGGGCTGCCTCTGCCTCCTGCACTGCTACCTTTGGTTTCCACTTTTTCCCTTTGCTCGGGTTAGGAGCCAGACCACTGACTATCCTGTCCTTGCTCCCTGTTAACAACAGCTCTGTCCTAACCTTAGCACACTTAAATTCCTCTACCAGACTATTTATTGGCAGCTGCAGTATGCCCTTCCCATACAGAGCTACACTGCTTAGGCACCGTGGAACCCCTAACCACTTTTTAACGTATGAATTAACCACCCTTTCTAGCTTCTCTACTTTTGATAATGGTACTTCATACACTGACATGGGCCACATTACTCTAGGGAACAGTCCAAATTGCATGCACCACAATTTCAGCTTTCCTGGTAGCCCTGACCTGTCAATTTTTTCCAATCCCTCCACCACGTCTTTTCTAAGCTGCTCTACCTGCTCTCGATCACTCAGGTCTGCATTATACCACCTCCCCAGGCTTTTCACTGGTCTCACCCTGATGGATGGGATTTCCTCACCTTCCACCGTGAACTTCTGCTCTACCACTTTTCCCTTGGTGACTGAGATACTCCTTGACTTACTAGGCTTTATCCTCATCCTCGCCCACCTGAGATTTGTATTTATCCTTTCTAACAACCTTTTTGTACATGGCACCGTTGTTGTTAACAGAGTCATGTCATCCATGAAAGCTCTAATTGGCGGGAGACGCAGTCCCTCCCGACGCCTTTCCCCTCCCACCACCCACTTAGAAGCTCTTATTACCATTTCCATTGCCATTGTAAAAGCAAGTGGTGAGATCGTAAGAAATTAAGAAAAAACTGTCTTCAAAGAGTGTAAAACTGGCCATTTTTGTAAAATAATGCATTTCTTACAGAAGCAATGGTTAAGAAATGTACCCTTGAAGTGTGAGATGAAAAGCACTTTATAACCTGCGGTGACAAAATGAGGTCACCATGGAGACCATAGTTATTGTCATTGAGTCTCTCTGTGGTAGCTGCTATGTTACCCAGTCAAATACACCCCAACAAAAACTCCTCCCTATTAGCAGCTAGCTCAGGCAGCTTGATTTCTTATGTATTATATTCTGTGTAATGTCATACATACATTGATGTAAAGTGGGTATTTATTAAATTTGATCAAATTAAATGTAATCACGTACACTTTAAACACATGGATTTCCAAGAGAAAATAACCGAGACAATGTTTTAAAGACCTTTACAGAACACAGTGTCTATCTTAACTCATAGGTATAATGATATTACAAATTTGTTAGAATTATCCCGATATAATATATAATATAATATTGTCCCGATAATAATAAAAATATGCTTACCACTTTAAAACTCTTACCAGAAAACACTGGAACCACTTTATAGTACCTTTTGTTAAAAAAAGTATCATCATTGCATATTTTATGTGACCATTCTTTCTGAGTGGAAATAAGATAACATCTTTCAAGTCATATTGAGGCAGTTCAGACATACATGTGAAACCATGACTGTGCTTTACCAGGTGAGTGCAATGGCCTCACTCATTTGAGGATACTGGCATTATTTATCCTGATAATAGAAAACTGCACCAATGAATTAATCTCTTGTGCTGTCATCATATAAATGATAACATTTATATGAACATAAACACTTTAGAGCATAAACAGGTCCTCACAGTCCTCTATTGAAAAAGGAGGTGTGTAGGGTTGTTTTAAGACAAGATAATTTAGGCTATTGATAGTCAACACCTGATATGCATATGAACATAATGGTCTGAGTCTCGACGTTTAAAAAGATAACACGCGATAACACATGGATCACACGCATATATTTATAACGTATGATGTATGATAACATATTCACAAAACATCTACTGGACGTTAGCCTACTTCAGTGGCATGTTATTCCAGACACAGGGAGCAATGCCAGTTCATTCGTTAGAAACGTTGGCGGGTTTCTGTTACGGTTTGTAACACCGTGGCCGTAGTATTGCACAGTGATTGACTACTCGACAAAAACATACAGCGAGTCTTCAGCTGAAATGTGGTGAGATATCCGCGTGTGGCATGAAATCTGCATCACGAAAAGTCGGTATCGGATTTTTTTAAAGGTCTAATGCAAATGCATTTTTACATTTGTGGAAATTCCTGGTTTATATATATGGGGAAAGCAACATATTTTCGACACAAGGTAGACTGTCTCTATGAAAAATGTCAAAGACATGTATGCGAGAATAAAACGACAGGCAGGTAATTGGCTGGCTTTATGTTGAAAATGCTGTGTCAAATGAACTTGTCACTTGTCACTCCTCTCTTCATCAACCTGCATTGGCTCCCGGTGGCTGCCAGAATTCAACACAAAGCTTTGACTCTAGCCTACAAAGTCACTTCTGGATCTGCCCCCACCTATCTCAACGTCATACTGAATGCTTACATCCCGTCCAGAATGCTGCGATCCTCCAATACGAACCGCCTGGCCGTACCCTCTCCCAAGACAAAGCGAGGTCACTCCAAACTTTTCTCAGTTGTTGTCCCTCAGTTGTGGAACAACCTACCAGTCCCTACAAGAGCAGCAACTTCCCTCTCGACCTTCAAAAAGCTTGTGAAGACCCTTCTTTTCCGAGACGGCTTAACAAAACCAAATTCTACTAACCATCTCTTTACATAGGTACCTTCAATGTTCTCTACACATCTGTTTGCTATTATGTCCTCCTTTTGTAAGTCGCTTTGGATAAAAGCGTCTGCTAAGTGTAATGTAATGTAATGTAATGTAATGTAATGTAACTTACTGAAATAAACTAGATAAACTACAATCAAGCGTTAGGTATTAAAAATGTTGAATACATGATGTCTTTAATCCATGCACAAATGATCTATGTTAACATACTGTGAGTGTGTGTGTGTGTGTGTGTGTGTGAGAGAGAGAGAGAGAGAGAGAGAGAGAGAGAGAGAGAGGTAAGACATTCTAAATGAATGTTTTTGTCAGGGTGAATATCACTGTGGTAGCTACTCCATCCACAGTGCTAAATGCCATTACAATAACACCGTGCCAAGCATGTGTGGCAGGAGAATAACCTGTATCACCACACTGTCATCATGGGGGGCTGGGGGACAATAATATTGCATGTCCATTTTCATGCATTTGTTCCACTTGGAGATTTAAAACGCCATAGTGGGCCATAGTGACATGCTTAAAAGAACAAATTTCAGTCTTTTCTGTTTTAGAAAATAATATTCCGTCACACTTCCCAGCATGAAACCAATACTAATGCTACTTTAATGAAAGTAATTTTCAAACATGCAACCATGATTTTGGATCCACCAATAGATTCCGGCATTCATTCTGAGACACTGCTATTTTCAAGTTTTTCATGACATCATGTTGATCTCCACACAGACAATGTAAGATAACATAATTTGGGTGAAGAGCACTGTATTCGCTTTAGTGGGATGTCTTTAGATAAGAGGCTAAATGCCTATCCTTAGGCCACATAGGCTAAAATTTGCATGATGAGCCTCTTTAGCAGAAATCATAAGTAATGTACAGAAATGACACGTTTAAGCAGTACAAACTCAGTTTGCTTGAGTAGAAATATGAGTGAAATATTGATTGGACTTAAAAACACAATTAGCATAAGAAAGGGCATGACTCAAGTCATGTCAAGTTAGACAAATTTAAGTAATGTGACATCAGACCCTCTTTAAGCTGAATCAAAATCTGGGTGTAGATGGAATTAGCCACGTCTCTGTGATAACCATGACACAGCAGTTCTGGATGTTTATCTGAACTGATGTGGTAAGTTCCAGCTCTTTTGTTGGCGAGTGATCTTGCATTTGTGGCAAAAAACAGAACAAGGAGACATGTATAACTAAACAAGAGACAAGTGGCAAATGGAATACACTTCAAAGCAATAACAGTGTAAGTCGGCTAGCAGTAAATGTTGACTCATCACAGGAGGTTTTTGTCATTACATGCAACACTGTGCCCCCCCAGGATACACACCATTACACGCCATGACATAAACACCACAGCACTAGGAGACTCTCTGGGGCTTCCTCTGTGTTGAGTTGTGTTCTTACTATTATAGTAATATAAATATAAATGTAAATATAAATATATTATTTATTTTTAATTTTGTTTTTATTTAGTATTATTTATTGATGTTTTGTTATAGATTTCATTTCATATAGGATTGTATGATGTTCAGACTACATGTTATATGTGTTAGTTTGTACATAAGGAATGTTGTATTGTTCACGACAGCATTGATGAGCCGGTATTGTGTGTGAAACATGACAATAAACAGTGGTAGACCAAAGATTCAGAACAGAGTGAAACCTAAAGATTATTGAATAAATGAGGAGGATTTTCTTCAAATAAATATGGACAGTCAAAGAAAACTACACTCCCAATCACTTCCGTCACTGGTTAAGTATGAATTTGGACTCAGAATTGACACGTTCCTCTGAAAAATCTCCTTGTCTTTTCACAGTGTGGTTGGGTGTTACACATAAATTGTCAGGTTTTTGTCATGGCTTGTATCACTGTGGCCGTTATAATACACAGTGGTTCACACCTGCACAAAAACGAAAGCAACTTGAGTTGTTCAGATAATGACTTAAATGAATTAAACATGGTTAAAACTGATGTTGAGCTTTTACTAAAATAGAAAGTTAAAATGTCATACATTTTTTATTTATTTTTCATTTTATTTATCCACTATTTTAATTTCTACATAAGTTGAGGTCCAGTCAGTATAATGAAATTAGATTCAATCCTGTTCCATAATACACCCTAATATGATTCAATTAAACAGAATAAAATAGAGACAGTGTTTCAAATAGCTTCACAGAACCCCATATCTTACCTTTCTATATTGTGAACAATAGCCAAAACAGTGTCAGAAAGGACGTGCCGAACCTGTAGGAGAACCCCAATTGACCTTGGTGAAAATGAACTTCATTAAACTGAAGTTTTCTCTTGAGTTACTAGCCACAAAGGCCTTTAATTAATGGATGTAACTTTTCTGTTTGGATCCTACCCACCCTCTCAGCATCGAGTCCTTCAGAGTCATCCTAACTGTGGCCCCTGTGGCCCCGATCTCTGTTACATGCAAGGATTTATTAAACAAAGACAGGGACAAAAGAAAAGGTGGCTGTAGTTATACCCTCAAGGCAGAAAGTGAGAGAATGGCTTTTACTGTACTAGTCCCAAACAAACAAGAAAGGTGAAATGAATGGGTAGTGATGGCAGAGTATAACACGCAGTGTAACACCACACACATCCACCCCAATTTTACACATTCCTCCCTTATATTTTAGGGGCGTGCAAGAGCCTCACAAAAGTGTATAATACAAAAAACAGTGGAAAGGAAAAAACACCAGAGTTCCTATTCAGAAATTTAATAGTGGTGATGTTCTGAGGTTGTGTGAGGTTTTCTAACTTTTACATGTGCAGTTACAGGGTGTACAACGTTTCTGTAAGTTGTCAAAAGCTGCATGTATGATGTATGATAAGATATTCATGGTAATGAATTATGGTTATAATGTTAATAATCACCCCAGTTGTATGTGTGGTTTTTGCTATGGCATGTACCAATGTGGCTGCCCCCACACACTGATATGGCCGAGTACAAAAACTGTACTCTCCGCCCATAGCACATAATCTGTCAGTGACCTACAGTGGTGAGACAAAGTTCTACCAATTCTTGCTATCATTTTTTGTATATTGGGCTGTTGTGTCACTTTTTCACTTTTTCTGTCTGTGTGTCATGTTCTATTTTATTCTGTGTAACTGTGACAACTTTTCCTTTGGGACAATAAATTATAAATGTTTTGGTTGTGTATAAATGAATAGCCTATTTATGTAAGACATGTATGTCTTCAGAATGTACAGACATTTTAATTTAGCATACAGAAGCTGGCATTAAGCCATTTATATTCCTTTAGACAGATGCCAATACGCAGCTGAAACCACCCTCAGTTTTTTGTAATTGTGTGAGATACTGTGGTAGTAGCCATAGCCACTATAATACACATTGATATAGACTCGTACAAAAACAACTTCCGTATTTCTACTGTCAGACTCAGTGAGCAAAACGAGATTTAATTGTCTAATAGAGACTGCAAATTTGGAACTTGGCGAAATGTTAGGCTATAGCTATAGCTTCCAATTTACTCTGGCGTTTACATGATGTGGGGGTTTTGTCGAGGTCTGTAACACTGTGGCCGCCGCTACTGTATATGCACACTGATTTGCGTCTTCACAAAAACACACAGCAAATAATTCGCCTAAAATAGACCACCCCTTTAACCATACGCGAGAGGTATTTCATTTATTGGAATAGTCTCTTTATTAATAGGCTACTCACACATCGCGAGCCTCATTCACTGTTTTCTTTTAATGATTTTATTTTCGTGCGTATGATGCTTTTCGTGTTGGAACAAACCTGTGACCTGTAGGCCTACCTAGAATCAGTTTCTTTGTTGTAATCTATCTTATAAGTGTATAGACACTGTCCCCATCGCAACAACCCTGATTTATGGAATGTTAAGTAGTTCTTGTTGGAGTAGTATTGGTAATAGCAGCGTATAGTAGGCCTAACTCTAGCAGCTGCTTCTTGATTTGATGAGGGAATGTCGGTGGGAACGACAGCTAACTGAATGAAATAAGCTATTGGCAACGTTAACTCTTCTGAAGTAAATTAAATAATCGCACTGGAGTCCTCACAATGCACGCTACGGTAACATCCTGCAATGCCTTCTCACAATCCGGAAAACATCCGCGCGTGTGTGTGCATGCAAGCTTCCAATAGTGTTTTTTGTCAAGGTAAATGTGGTTCCATCCACAGTGACAAATGCTACTACAATAACACCAAGCCACAAATATGTTGCTGCTGCGGTAAGCTAACTGTCATAACAAGAAACAGGCACATCCAGATCATTCACTGATGATCATTCACTGATGATATGCAACGCTTATTCACTATCACATGATTTCCAACACACTGGACAGAGATGTGTTACTACAGGAAAAAGACATGCTTGAAATAATAGCTCTTATCTTTTCTAAGCTTTTTTTCTAAGAAAAAGTGTCACGTTGTCCTGTAGTCATTAGTAACGTTAATTTACTTAATGTACAATGCAGCTATACTTCAGGATCTCATCAAGTCATTAGATTAGATTAAATTAGATTAGATTAGATTCAACTTTATTGTCATTACACGTGTATAAATACAAGGTAACGAAATGAACCATAAAAGGTAACGAAATGAACAAAATGAAACGAAAGTCATCAGTAGATCCTGTCATCTATCTAGGTATCATTACGACATCGTCTTTATCCACATCAAGACATGATTTGGGAGCCATATTCACTTATGATGCCTTAAGATGCCTTAATGTAAGGGAGCCATATTCATTTATGATGCCTTAGGATGACTTAATGTAAGAGCCTATACGTTTTTAGTCTTAGAACCTTAGCCTTAGTTTTAGGTGTTTGGACCATAAAAGATTTGCACATAAGGCGGTGAAAATGGGCCTTGTCAAAGCCTTTCTGAATCTGAACTTGACCACATGACTAAATGATACTTCTTAAAAAGCACAGAGGTAGATCAATGAGGAACAGGTGGAAAACAGAGATTTTAATTCATAATATAATCAGTTGGCATTTGTATGGTAATTTTGTTTAATTATAGTTGGTGCTCAGTTGAAAACTGTTTCACAGAAACACACACACACACGCACACACAGCTGTATTCCTGATTAAAATTCTTTTACGGTTGAGGAAATAACTGTGCATGTTGGTTACTCAACAGCAGTAAAAGTGAACTCATCACAGGAGGTTTTTGTCATTCTGTGAAACACTGTGCCCCCACCCAGATACACAGCATTACACGCCATTACATAAACACCTCAGCACTCAACAGCATGCCTCTGGGCCCTAATGAACATGCATTTTGTTGTGTAAGTATGAATTTACCTCAGACAAATCTCTTCATAACACACTTTAAATACTTATTTAGTTTTTGTTCACGGCTTGTAACACTGTGGTCTTTATAACACAATGGTTTACAGTTTTACAAAAACAAAAGCAGAGTTGTTGCAAGAAAACAGATTTAAAAGGAATAATAACTTACAAAAAAATAATATTTTGAAATAAATTTGTAGTTTGGTATCTTACATTTCTGACAAACGGGGAGACTGTCTGTGGCATTTTAAGTTTAGTGTCTGTTCCCCCATGTCCAGTGCTGTTTTATACACCAATTTAAGCGTTTAGATGTTTTGTAGTAACTTGGCTTGTTAGTTTCCTACCAGGGAAAAAAACGGTTAATCTGCATAACTACACAACATCTGTGCAGGTGTTTCTAAAGAGTGATGGGCAAACCTGCCACAGAAAACAGCTTACACCGTCATTACGCAAAACTTTTACATACTGTTGCATCTTTTTCTGAGACAAATGTGCTGGACAGTGATGGAGTGTGGAGCAACGGCATGCAAATACATGCAAGACTGTGGATAGCCTGAATGTCACACACACATGTCCACATGAATAGCCTGTGAGTATCCAGGAAAAATACCAAAATGATGTTCATTCTTTTCGCTTCAGTTTTTGTGCTGATGTTTACCACTGTGGTGGTAGTTACCACAGTGATGCAGCCTGCTGCAAAAACCAAAGCCACCTGCCGACTCATTATTTTGTCCATTCACAATTCTCACCGCACTGTCCTTAAGCTATTCTTAGGTCAAAAATGAAAAAGTGTTACAGGGTTAGTCAAACACAGCACTGTCCTTAAGCTATTCTTAGGTCAAAAATGAAAAAGTGTTACAGGGTTAGTCAGACACAGCACTGTCCTTTAGGCTACTCTTAGGTCAAAAGTGAAGAAAGTGTTACATGTTTAACCAGGCACAGCACTGTAGTAATGGTGACAATTTTAGGAGCAGCATCAAGGTGTGGATATATGTTAATAGTTTAAATAACAATACTTTTTATTTAATCGAATAAGATTGAATACCCACTGCAATGTGCTAAAAATGTCGTCACTAGTCAGTCATTCTAAAACCCAAGACCATGAAGATCAAGGCCAACAAGATAATATGGACGGACAGACGGATAGACAGATAGATAGATAAATAGGACCTAGCTTAATAGCCTAATAACTGACAGAAATGCTTGTATAGGTGTTGGGAAATGAAATGTGTACTGTAGGTTTTGCAGATCATCCCCTGTGGTGCTACTTACATAAACTGTTTAGAGAAATGCAACCACCATTTTGCAGATGCTAATTATGATTTAAGAAATGTGACAAAGTGACTCAGTCACTGAGAAATAATCTGTATTCATGAAGAACATTGGTTTAAAATGTGATAGATTATGTAACAATTTGTCCAAAAGACAATGGCATACATTAAAATGACACTTCTTTACACCATTAATAATTTTATCAGAAAACAACTCTGCATGCGTGTGTGTGTGTGTGTGTGTGTGTGTGTGTGTGTGTGTGTGTGTGTGTGTGTGTGTGTGTGTGTGTGTGTGTGTGTGTGTGTGTGTGTGATTGAGTGTGTGCGTGCTGGGTGTATGAATGCATGTGTGTAAGTTTTCAATTATGGTTTATATTACAGATTATCTAACAGTTTCTGCAAAAGGCAATGACATACATTACAATGACACTTCTTTACGGACCCTGATCATTCTGGCTCAGCACTCCCCCTACTGGTGCTTTTACTGTAAGTACCTGCTGCTCCAATTTTACTGTTACCAAAGAGAAAAAAATATAATAGAAGTCTTTGGATATAAGCGGCCGTGTGAAATAATTTTGTGTGCACCAAGATTTTCTTTTTCTTGATCTTGATGATGATGATCATCATAAATCATCAAGTTCAAGTCACTTTGAAAATTGAAAAGAAAGTTAAAAGGGGAAAAATGTACCAACCTTTCCAGTCCTGAGCACTGTGAATTTGTGAAATTAGCGACAATGTTTTTTTTTTTTTTTTGATGCTCAAAACCCTTTGTGACCACAGGGGGGCAGTGTGTCCACATAGAGCACAGAGCCTATATACTGCACACAGTAGAACAGTGGAGGCATGTTGAAGCTCACTGCTGGTACACAGGAAAGTCTAATGTGGCTGCTCACTCAGCTATGCTCTATCCAGGTTACAGAGGGCACGGTTCCAGCTTACCTTTTAGTTCATGCTAAGCTGTTAAACAGATACAAACTAGTTCGAATTGCGTCTCTTTTAAGGAACATGCACAAACATTAATTTTAAAAGTTCAAACATCATTGTTATTCAGTGGTGAGCAGTATTAGTAGTACATATGTGAGTGGAGAGTGACACTAATGTTACGTAGGCTACCAGGCGCTAATGAACAGCATCAGGGTTGAGGCCCCAGAGCAGGGCACGGCTCAGCCATCCAGAGGGCCCGACGGGAGGTTCAGCACCCACAGCCACCTCAACCTGACCTCCGGAGACTGGGACAGTGGGGCGAAGTTCACCCTTTGTGTACACAGTTAATATTAGAAGGGCCCACAATTGCACTCTTTCATAGGGCCAAAAAGTTACAAATGAAGATAAAAATCTACACTGTTATTATGCTTTCAAACAGTAAACTTCAAAAATCCAGAAAGTGAAAACAAAAATCAGGTCTGCACCTGTCAAAGAGAGAAATGAGAGGTTAAACATGCCACATTTACACAGGGTGTCAAGCTGTGACAAATTTAAATTTCCTCAAAGGTCTTTCTATGAACCCTGGGGAACATCAGCAACTGATGCATGGGGCACATGCAAAACAGACCCACTGAGACAGAAACAGCAAGAATCTCTGATGCTGAACCTAAATATACGTCTTACTGTAACATGAATTATAGCAAGGTGGCTCCACACATCACTGACAACCAAACATGTGCATCAGGCCTGGAAAACAAATAATCCATCGACATCCCAATTAGAGCCAGGGGTTCTAATCATCCATCGACATCCCAATTAGAGCCAGGGGTTCTAATCATCCATCGACATCCCAATTAGAGCCAGATAAAGCCTAGAGCCAGGGGTTCTAAGTTAGTAGCTATGTATTGTTTTTGTTTTGCTTTTGTTTTTTGTTGCCAGTTTATACGTACAACTTCTCTCTTTTTGGCTGAAATAATAGGCTTCCTGGAACCTCTGCTCACCCACAATAAGGACATAATAAAAAAAACTACATTGTGTGTTTTAATGTAACATGAAACATTGGTCAAATGAATTGACTTTTGGTAGACTATACTTTTTCACTGGACAGCGCTGAACATTGGGGATATACTGTACAGAGATCAGTAAATGGGTAGAAAGTGAGAGAGAATGGGGAAGAGAAAGACAAAGAGAAAAAGAAAGAGAGAGAGAGAGCGAGTGAAAGAATTATTGCACATTGAGACCCTGCTGAGGCCATTAATTCATATAATGGGGCATTTTTTAACATTACTCATTTTGGTTTCACCAACCACAACGTTAGTAGGGTTAAGGCCTTCTGAGAGGTGCCATCACAAATATATGGTCAATCCCAGCTGAGAATGTAAATGGAATGTCATTATCTGTGGGTTTATTAATTACAAAGCCAACAATGAACTTGCAGGGTCTTTTCAGATGTCTGATCATGTATACATGTATGTGTATTAAAACTGATTTAATTTAAGAGGCAAAAAAGTTTATTGCTAGAGCGACATGCATCCCTAGTTTAGCTTGTACAAAGCATGTATGGTATAATGCTATAATGTATATGGTATAATGGTATAATGTGGGTGTTTGTGTGTGTATGTTTTTGTGTGTGTGTGTGTGTGTGTGTGTGTGTGTGTGTGTGTGTGTGTGTGTGTGTGTGTGTGTGTGTGTGTGTGTGTGTGTGTGTGTGTGTGTGTGTGTGTGTGTGTTTATTACAGTGGTGTAGGCCCTGTAGGACTAGCATAGTCAGGAACAGGAGCATTGTGCCTGCTCCCAGTGATCACCAGGCATTACGGGCTACTGCTGCGGTGGCTCCTAGCAAGTCCTATCTCACTACATCACAGATTTATAGATTTCAATCAGGCCTTTCACCATCAATCATTTAGGATCCTTTGCTGTGTTTTCACAAATGATCAGAATTGTTTCTCTTACTGGTAACTGTTTATAAATAATAAAAAAAATTTTTTATAGTTCCTTCTACAGTACATGTAAAATGTAATATTATGTACTTACAGCATACATACCTAACACTAACCTATGGTACAGTCAGTGTAAAAGATTGTTATATTGTTACACACTTTGTTATACTGTACTGTACCTAATTGATGTCACAGGGACAGTAAAATAAAGTGTAACTTAAAAAAAAACATCTCCCATTTGCATTGGCCCCTGGGTATTAATCAGCAACAGCAGCCTCAAAAAAGTGAAGAGACACCACCTCCTGTGTCTGTCACATTATAGGATGCCTACAGGCGCATCTCATTGATTTAGAATAGAAAAGTTAATTCATTTTTATGAATTTAATTTAAAAAGTGGAACTCATATAATATATTGAGTAATAGCACAGAAAGAGAAATATTGCAAACGTTTTTTTTTATTTTATTTTGATGGTTATAGCATACAACTACATTACAATAATAATAATAATAATAATAAACTTTACTTGTATAGCACAGTTCATACATGCAAGATGCAGCTCAAAGTGCTTTACAGTTTAGCAGGGTTGTTACAAGACAACATTTCTTGCGGTTCAGTGGTGCCGGAGCAGATAAATACAGTAGCAAACTGACTCTTGCATGGACACAGGTAGGCAGTCCTTGTAGGCCCTAGTCAGCAATCTTTGTAGTCCAGTGGCGCTAGAGCTATGCAATGCCCTGTTAATGTGGGCTTTTATGTGAGTATAGGTCGGCAGTCTTTGCAGACCAGAGGCGCTAGATGAGGAAAGTTCATTTAGGCGCAGTCGGTTGTTAGTGTCCCCAGGGAGCAACAGGGGTGAGGAAAAACTCTCTGTTTGTTTGATTTGCGTGAATTCAGGAAGAATACAGGCCTATACAATAATATTACATCCACTATTCAAATTTATTTAGAAGCAATTTTATGCAAACAACTCCTGCTCCTGTGTGCAGTTTGACAAATGACTGAAGCCATTACTGAATGATTCAAGTTTGTCACAGTAGGATTCCTTCTCTACCTCTCTTGCTCTCCTCTGAAAGTAAAAGCTACTAACTTGTACTCTCATGTTACTTAGACTGACATTACCCTAGTATGAATTAAAATAAATGTGGGATGATAATTACAACCTTGTAACCTGTAACAAGGTTTTGTCTTCTTAAGCCTCAGATTGCTTTGTTTCTTGTTATTAATGTCTTAATGCTGCAATGTTTTGTCTTGTCCTATCACTACTTATTGCTGGGTATGTTTGAATGATGTGTTGTGGCTCCCTGCGTGCAACACAATTTCTCTTTGGGGCAATAAAGATTTGATCCATTCATTCAATCGAATTTGACATGAATCATGTTTTAAGGTGTGACAGCTAGATTTATCAGTGGCTTTATCATATAGTGTCTGTGTAAACAACAACAACAAATAGTTGTACTATTTCTGACCTATATTACAATCTCATATTGTAATAGTGTATTGTTCACAGCACAACATATCGCTCAACATGTCATCTTATTTTTCACTACACCAGAACAGGAACTGCGAAGTCTTTCAAAGAATTCTCATGAGTCTCACAGAGTTGTTTTGCAGCAGGTGTGGACATTTTCGAAGAATCAGAAAGGGGAAGAGCAAGCTCTTGTGGGTCTTTATCTCTAGAACTGAAAAACAGTCAAAGCCTTTGGGATTAGCTGGTCTACAAAACGACATCATTTGCTTGAGGGGCTTTTTTCTTGTTATTTCACATTCAAAATAAAGGCTAAACACCTTTCAAGAAAAAAAGTGGAATACATAATTTGGCAACACTTCAGAACAAGGAACACAATTATTTAAGGAAGGAACACTAGCATTATTGAATAAAAACTGCAAATCATTGTTACAACAGTAATTTGTGTTTATTTAATGCAAAGTCATTCTTTGTTTCTCAAAACATAAAGCAAGGATTACTATTTGCATTCACGCACCACACCACTACATCTTTAGGTACCGTAGCATACTGTAAAGCAATTACAAAACAAATCAAAACCTAATCAGTGTTATTCAGTGGTTGTCATACTGGGGTACTCTGATCGATTTAGGGGGTATATAAAATACATTTGCGAATGGGTTCTCAACTCATACTGAATCACATCAAAAAAAAAGTTCAGGTGCAGGCTGTGTGGAAAAGGGAAACGTTACTGTTGGAAAAAGTATTTTGTGTTAAAGCCAGCTGTCTATGGTTCAGGGGTTACTCAGGCATAGAGAGTCTCAAAGGATACGCAGCAAATAAAAGTTAGTTATCCACTGATTTAATATTTAATAACTAATGAAATCTTTAATAGTGAATGAAAAGAAAAAATACATGCAGTAAGGAAATCACATACATTTAAACTGGTACCATACCATGTAAATTACTATATCTATTTTTTATTTACTAAAAACACTAAAACAAAAGTTTAGATAATAGCATTTCTTGAAATGTGCAAACGCAAAGCAAGCCAAACTTTGGAGAACTTGCGCTTGCTGTCCCCGTTCGTCCTCTGCATTGTAGTCAGTGCTTCATCTGAAAATCAAGAACAAAATTGAGAGAATAAATTTTTAGATCTACCCAAGAAAAATGACAAAACTCTTTAATGCTCATGCTATTAGGGAGAGCATTAGTATGTTTTGCAATACTGGCATTTCTTACAAGCCAAACTCCACTCGTTCTCCTCCACCATAGTAGGTGACTGCTGTGCAATGGAGAAGTTTGAATATCCCTTAAAGGTGTACTTCCATCGTGTTTTCATTAATTTTGCGGTGTTCTCTAGTATTAATAATTGCCCTGTGCGCTAGTGTTAATAAAAAAAATGTTCTAGTGCTTCTGTTTCAGGCTGTTTTAGTTTGGTAGAGGGGGTGGGGCGGGGAGAACGACACGATTTCACCAGAGGCACGCTCCCTGCAGCTTCCTTTGCCCCACAGTCAACTTGATAGCAGAGTGGTAAAGGGCCAAGTCAACTTGACAGCGCTAAAACTGCACACAGAATGTCTACGGAGATACAGCTGTATGTGTTTGATCCTGAATCCGAAGAGGAAGGAGAGATGGCACAAGCACAGTCGCTCCTGACCGTTTGTCAATGAACGTTTCAGAATGGTAATATTTGCATGACAAAACACTGGAAGTGCCCGGTTAAATGCAGTTCAGTCATTCAACTAGCATGCTAATCTTATGCCAGTCAGTCAAACAGGCTAACATTATTTAATTAAAGCCCATTCGGTCAGTTTCTCTTATATGTATCTCCGCGTCTACGTCACGCCGGAGGCACTTTTAGCATTGGGTCGTTTTTCCGCCTATTGTCTTCTTTTGACTGATATAGAAAACGGGGATAGAAAAACATTTTGATATGCAGCATGCATATGCAACTCGGGGTGGCCTATCATATTTCAAAAGAGCAAGTACTAAACGGTTTCTCGTGGAAGTACACCTTTAAAAATGTTAAAATAGATGTAAATTTACTGTGGTGTCAACCTGGTTTTCAAGAAACTCTTTAAATGACATCCCTAAGTAAACAAGAATCACAAGAGTCCTATACAGTGAAATGACCATATACTGTAGGCAATAAAGACAGTGTTACATCCATGGCAATGTTGAAAAATGTCATTGAATACTTTTTTAGTCTTTACCAACAACATTAGTACTACTACTTCTACTACTAGTACTACTACTACTACTAATACTACTACTACTACTAATACTACTACTACTACTACTACTAATAATAATAATAATAATAATAATAATAATAATAATAATAATAATCTGTTATAAATGTATAGCCCTTTTTTCTTAAGAAAGAAAAGGTATAATTTCTTGATCTGTAAATTGAGCAGCGCTGTAACAGATAATGGTTGAGTTCTTGCAGCGGATACCTTGGCAAGGCTGAGAAGAGCACTGTAGACGAGGGAGAAGAGGAAGAGGAAGACAAAGGAGGTGGCAGTGGACCACAGGCTGTTGTACTCGTCCTCACTCTCTGTGCAGTTCAGAGACACTTCGTCTAACACTGGTCCACCTGCAGTGGGCTTACCTGTGGAGCACAGCAGACATCACTCATGCCTTTCATTCTGGCAACAGTAAAAACGCAGTGTGAGAGGGATTAAATTTGCTTTCAGATTTTCCTAAGCAAATGTTGTTACCCTGTACATTCACATCACTGTAAATTCCAATGAATAAACCTTACTTAAAAAAAACTGACAGAATGGAGATTACAAATGAAAAGTTGAACTTACAAGTCCACTTAAGTCTGTTTTTTTTCAAGACAATCAATTTTCTTGTTTTTTTTTTTTTAAGTATGACTACAAATGAGAATTTACTGTGCACATCTGAAGTGGGTTTCTCATTTCTGCAACTTTGTCAAGCAAAAAAAAAAAAACCTTAAGAAATGCCAGTTAAACTACTTCAGTAATGGTCCTTAAATAGGCTGTAAATAGAATATGCACCTTTGTGCTAAATACATGTGCTATATACATATAAGGTAAGATATTGCAATGTACTGTAACTCTACTTTCAACTCATTCTTTCTGACAACTTATTACAGTGAATATGAAACACGTTTTGTACATTTTATGTAATGACTGAAGCTATTGCTGTGATAAAATGCTGGGGTATGACTTTATTAGATAATTTTTCATCACAAGACAAAGCACACCAGACAAAGACATGAGTGGTTTTACACAGATTACTAAAGCAGGTCACGACATATAGTCATTTTGACACAAGTGCTCACAAACAAGCAATGCAGTACTTCCACCAATGTTAATACACAGCAGCAACAGCGACATACAAAAACAGAGACTTTTCAACAACGAGCAGGCATTAGACAGAGGACAACAACGTCGCATCAACAACAGGGAAAGTACCACAAAACACAAAAGTAACGTCTCAAGTAACTCACGGACCCAATACCCTTAAAAATGTCTTGTTGTGTTTTAGCCCTCTGGAGTAAAAGTCCCTCAGGAGAGATTTGTTTAAGTTTGTAAGGTTGTGTTTACAGAATTTTACAGAAAAAAAACATTCTAATTTCTTTACATTCACTTCACTTTCACATTATTATTGCTAAGGTCTTCCAGAATATAACCATATGTGTCACTTTTGGATAAATGCTTTTAGTTAGCTGAAAAATGTAAAAATGTTGAGGCTAACAGATTGCCTCAGAGAGGCCTCAGACCTCAGAGGGTTAAACTCTTTCAACATAAACTGGGCATGAAAGGGTTCACATGAGTCTAGCTGAGAGATTATCCACAAAGACACTCTGGGGGTTTACTTTTTGAGTACTCCACCGAGAGCGGTGAAGAGTAGTTTTTCATGCCGCCGTGCTTGACAGCACAGATGAACGATGTTGTGTCTGTTATCTTCTCTTGGCTAACAGTCAGCAGGCTGACCACTGACACGTTGCCATCTTCTTGTTTCAGGTAGGCTGTCTTTCCCTCTTGGTATGGTCCCTTATTCACCTGCCACATGATGTACACATCAGCACTGCCTCGGACCTCACATACCACGGTGTTACTGTTACTGTCTGAACTGTAAAGAAAAACGTCAGGTGCTCCACCTGACAAAAAAAGACAAACTACATGAGAACAGATGCAAACAGAGGATTCACACCTCAAAACGCAACATGATGTGGCCTCTTATTATGAAGGACTATTGCATTTTGAAGAATGTTAAGAATTACAGAATTTTGCACCAGTGTTGCACCTAATGTTATAGCCTGGTAAACCAGCCCCTCGTACTTCATTTCATTTTGTACAGAGTGCCTGGCAGTGCCGCCACTGACATTCCTGTTTTAGGTACAATTTCTACCTAGCCAATCAGCGAACAGAGGGAGTGTTCGTAAGCGATGACGTTGACTTTGTGTGCTACATTTCATTTGTTGTGTATAGGCAGGCTAATTGCATATGCCATGCACAGATGTTAGAGAGTAATTTGTTTAAATCTTAAGCAGAGCCCACACTTCAAAAATAAACCCACACAATAAAATGAAGTACGAGGGGCTGGTTTACCAGGCTACTCATGTTATATCCAGACTCACCTCCTTGTTTTATTTTCCTTGACGCTTTTGTTTCTTTTACTCCAGAACTGTCAGTCACGAGACACTCAACCTCTTTTCCAGAGAACCAGTCATCTATGTTCATCTCTAGTTTGCTGACCTTCTTAAACCAACCATTACCAATGGACTCAGGAGAGGCTTCATGAGATGGGGTCACATCTCTTCCACCTGCCTTCCATTTTACTTGAGCGTAATTCAAGTCTGTTCCAGTGACGTTGCACTCAAGCACCGTTTTATTGTTGAGAAAAATTTCTCGTTGTGATGGTGGACTCAGCTCCACTGAAAGGGGCCCTGGTGATCTGGGAGGAACTGAAATTATTTTTGTCATGGTGAACAAATAATTTGAGACAGTCAAATTGTCTTAATCAACATATTATTAATAGCAGTTGTCAGAGCACTGTTTTTCTATTATGAACAAAAAAAGACTTACATGGTACTGGTAGAGTCCTTTCTTCAGTATCATTAAGGTGTTGCACACTGCAGCGAATATTCTGATTTGCGCCGGTGTCATTAATGTTGACCGTGACTTGACTGACTTTGGAGTATTTGTTTTCGGCTTCCTTCTTAACTGATGAATACTGAACAAAATCCTGCAAGATTTCATTATTTCTAGTCCACTGGAAGGTTGCCGACCCAGGGAAGAATCCCGTGGCAAGGCAAGCATATGTCACAAGCCCGTCAGAACCAATCCCACACTGGGCCAGAGGAAACAGGGTTGGTGCAGCTTTTGGCGCCTCAGCTAAAACAAAAATTTACCAAATTGAATTCAACCAACACAAAATCAAACCTCCTTTAACTTAAAAGAGATATTGTTAAACAGACAGAGTACCTACCAGATATACACTCACTAGCCACTTTATCAGATACACCTGTTAATTTGCTTACTAACACAAATAGCTAATTAGCCAACCACATGGCTGCAATCCAATGCATTTAGGCATGTAGAGGTGGTCAAAACAACTTGCTGAAGTTCAAACCGAGGACAACAAGGCGGAACAAAAGGAATTTAAGTTACTTTGAACGCGGTATGGTTGTTGGTGCCAGACAGGCTCGTTTGAGTATTTCAGAAATTGCTGATCTACTTAGATCTTCAAGCCTAACCATCTATAGGGTTTACAGAGAATGGATCGAAGAAGAGAAAATATCCAGTGAGTGGCAGTTGCCTGGACAAAAATACCTTGTTGATGTGAGTGGTCAGAGGACTGGTTTGAGATGATAGAAAGGCAACAGTAACTCAAATAATCACTTGTTACAACCAAGGAATGCAGAATACCACACTACACATCACACATTAGACCTTGAAGACGTTCTGAAGGCAAAAGGGAATCCAACCTTTTACTAGTAAGGTGTAGCTAATAAAGTGGCCAGTAAGTGTACTTGCTATAAAAGTTAAAAGGGCTGAGCAGGGTTATGGCAATGTCAAACTGATTTGTGCAACGTTGCAAAGAAAGTAGTTGATGACAAATTTACCATTTGCTGTTCAAATCAAGGCATTTTTTCATCATTTTCACTTTAAGAATAACAAGTTAATTTAATATGCAACAACATACTCTCTTTATAATTACAAATAACTTACTCCTGTTAGCTTTCAGAAGAACTCTGCGATTATATTCAGGGACTTACATGCAATGGTACACACATGCATGGCTTCAGAATTCTTAAGCACCGGCACGCATTTTGCTCTGACTACATTTCTTCACGTTATTGGTCTGATTACACCAGTGCATGACTAACACACTGAAGAGACAAAATCCTATTTCAACAACGTTACCATTAGATCAACCACGACATTCTTGAAATATTATGTCTTCTGGTTTCCTTTCACTCGCCCTAACACTCTGTCATAGAGTCTTTTAATTAACTCACTGAGCTTTGAACAACCTGTGGCCAAAAGCCTGGACATAGATGTTGCAATAAGAAATAATGACAAGTTAAACACACATTGCTTGGGGACAGTCAGATACTTTGAACATTTTATCTGGAGCATTTTGTCTGGTTAAGCAGAGATGTTATAAAGTTTTCCGAAAAACTGCAGAGAACGAGTTCTGGCCATATCTCAAAACATACTTTAGAATATCTGTTGAAATTAATTTAGGGCTAGTGGACTTAGTCAAATTGCCGAATCTAAATGATCTGATGCGTTAATGTGAGGATGGATAATGTACAATGCCCACTGGAACTAATCAAACCAAATGACATAACATTTGCATTAAAAAAATATATTAATTTGTTTTTCACAGGCCTGTGTACTTGTACATGCTCAAACAACTACAGAAAACAGTTATTCTGACTCTAAACTATCACAATGGTCCTTTTCCCTGGTTGTCTTACACACGGACAGCCACAAAAGCTTGCTGACTGGCACACACGACTAATCCAAAGCAGCTTCACCTGCCACAGTCTATTGCCTATACACCACGTACCTTTACCTGCATATCGACTTTTAATTCAGTCCAAAAAGCTTAAATGGAAAATGCAAAACTTGAAGGAAATCTTTTTTTAACCATAATATGAACACAGCCAAAAGAGTAGCGCATGCACTTACATACTGTCACATCAGTGCCTTTCCCCCAGTAGTCGAAAGCAGCACAGTGTTTTTTTCTCTCAGATCCTCAGCCAAAAACCCCTCCTGACCCAACCACACATGCTGCATTAACAAGAGCCCGTATGCTGCACCTCCGTCTGAAGTCTGAAGTGTCATGTTAGAACAGGAAGGGCAAAAAAC
>CM050216.1:17238190-17348190 GCA_027475355.1 Coilia nasus | reverse complement strand
CAAAAAACATAAAAAATAATAATACAAATGAAAGAGTTAAATCATAATATAGTATCAAATAAAAATAAAAATGATCAGGATTTCCAGGCAAATAACCTTGCTAGTCCATTTGTGCTGTCTGTTATTCAGAGGAAAGTCTTGTTAGCCTGTCAAATTAAGTCAACAGAGGGTCCCAAGTTTCAACAGTTTGGGTGTAACTCTGTTCCTGGTCAAACGTTGCTTCATCTCACTATGTGTTATGTAGGGCTGAAATAACAATAAAACCCAATTCGACTAGTTTTGTTACATAATCAGCAGATTATATAGGATTTGAACTGTTTTACAATGCCATGTGCAAATAAATGAATGGAAGGGTAATGATGGTGATGATAATGACATGAAATGTCAAGACGTTTGTTAAGACTGTGTTGCATCTCAGTAGGCCTAAATCATGGTATTTCATGGGTTGCTTTAATGGAGAACAGCACTCCTTGGTATATTTAAAAAATGCCAATACCACTCTTCAGAAATAGAAAACACTGTTTTTAAAGAACACCAGCCTCAACCGTAAGCCTGTGAAATACTTTAAAGTAACCAAATATGCCATTTTTAACGCATGATTCTAATGTAAGATAATCTTAAATATCTGAATGGTGGAAGGTGATGAAACAGTGCATTACAATGTGGTGTTAATGCAAACATTTGGCACACATGCAGCATTCTCGCTGTGTGATGTGTTTTTGTACAAGGCATGGTCCTCCTCTATCACTGTGGCTCTCGAGCACAGTAATACACAGCAGAGTCCTCAGTCTTCAGACTGCTCATCTGCAGATAGACCTGACTCTTGCTGTTGTCTCTGGAGATGGTAAACCTTCCTTGAATATTTTGGGAGTAGTATGTACCACTGCTAGGGTTGATGTATGCCAGCCATTCCAGCCCTTTACCAGGAGCCTGTCTGATCCAAGATACGTAAGGATCACTGCTAAACCCAGAGTATGTGCAGGTCAGTTTGTGAGAGTTTCCAGGTCTTAGCACCACTGGTTCAGATTCAGTCAGAGTCTGACCACTGGAATCTGCCAAAGACAAAAATCATATTTAAATAACTGCTTTGAAATATGCAGTAGTAGGTAAAGAAAATATGACGATATAAATGATTGGATCTTACCCGTGATGCCTATTGCCACCAGGACAAATAAAGTCAACAAGTCCATGTTCTACACTCGTTGCCCTCCTCACATGCAGTGCTAGTGCTCTAGTGGCTATATATATCCACCCATTGTGAAACGGCTCATTAGGATTCAATAGAACATGGAGGAGGAGACGCCTCATACGCTGGCAGTGAAACAGATGGAAAGTAAAACAGAAAGTCTCTGGTGAAAGTGCCCTCAGGTGGCTGGGATAGAAATTGAAGATCCTTTTAAATGCTATTTTCAAAACCTATTCCAGATTGTAAACACACACACACACACACACACACACACACACACACACACACACACACACACACACACACACACACACACACACACACACACACACACACAAAAAGCAGTTTACTTGTTTATGTTACTTTTAAACTGAAATCTATAGGACTATGATTCACAGACAATGATAGAAACCATTTTTACTTCAGAAAGGGTAGAGAGGCCAAAAGGAGATGTAATGTCCTGGGGCAGATCGGGTGGGGGTTTGGGTGCTGGTTAAATATGTAATATGTCATTGGAATATAAGACAAGCTAATTGGAGTATAAGAGGCTAATTACATTTCAGCCATAATCATCTTTGACCAGGCATGTAATTAGATGAACACGTTAATGAAAACTATTTGAATAACTAGGAAATAGATAGATAGATAGATAGATAGATAGATAGATAGATAGATAGATAGATAGATAGATAGATAGATAGATAGATAGATAGATAGATAGATAGATAGATAGATAGATAGATAGATAGATAGATAGGTTGGGTTGATTGATTGATTGATTGATTGATTGATTGATTGATTGATTGATTGATTGATTGATTGATTGATTGATTAAGAATTCAAGTAGGTGCAGAGTCCCCCAACTTTCAGTGTTTCAAGCACCACAATAGTATGATGGATACATTTAGGATGGTTTTGGTACAGCTGTTTCACCAGTGTCAGTCACTGTGTGCCTGGTCGTCGAGCACAGTAGTAAACAGCAGTGTCCTCTGCTCTCAGACTCTTGGCCTCTAAGAACTGTGTGCTGCTGGGGACGTCCTCAGTCAGGATGAACTGCTCTTTCAGAGACTCGGCATAGATAGCAGCATTGCTTCCAGCATTCATTCTTCCAATCCACTGCAGAGCCTCTCCTGGTTTCTGTCTGATCCAGTGTATGTAGTGCCGTGTCATGTCAAACCCAGACATTTTACAGGAGATCTTGACTGACTGTCCTGGTCTCTTCACCTGAGCAGGAGACTGATCCAGTCTGATCTCATCGCAGATAATACCTGGAAAATAATATTTTATACAATAGTTAGTTTGTTGGCAGAGAGAGATGAAATACCAAACCGTTACAAACAAATTCCAATCTGTTGTGTAGTCCTACATTAACATTACCTTGTCCAAACAGCAGCATGAAAAGCAAACAGCAAAATGGTTTTGTGATCATTTTATCTACTGTGTAGTTGTTCCTGCAAGATGTTGAAATGTAATGTAGAATGACATAAGAGTGCTGTTATAAAGGCATAAAGTAGAGGGTGAGTTTGCATATGCTGCCCTCCTGAGGCGCATAAAGGGAAGAGAAGCAGTCCACTCTCAGACACAGCTGATGTCATGAAGTGTTTTATTCTCAAGCAAGGGCCCTTCCATTGACTAATAGTTACTGTTTAAACCTGTTTTATGCCTTTAAGCTTAATGTTTTAGACCTCTGATAAAGGTCTGCATGTTAGTTACCTCTGCTAAGGAGGTTAGGTTTTCCCATATTTATTTGTCTGCCTGTGTGTTTGTTTGTTTTTTTGTCAGCAGAATAATTAAAAAAATCATGAACATATCTTTCTGAAATTTTGACACTATGTTGTATTGTTACTGCCTCGAGGTGATTTTTTTTTTTTTTTTTGGTGAAAATCGATTCATTGGTTACCACACAAAAGAAAAAACTGAAAAAAAGGAAAAAAAAGGAAAATAACATAGGAAATCCCATTGATGAAATAAAAAAAATAAAAAAGGGCTGCGCTGTCTGAGTGCTATAATAATAACTTCTGAAGAATATATTTAGCAATGATTCAGACCAAAAAATAATAAGTTTCATATTTAAGGTGTATTTATTTATTATTATGACACATGCAATGATACTGTATTTCTATAACTGCTAAGGATAGCACAAAACTTAACTGAGTTGGGTGCTATTTGGCTCGGGTTGTAAATTAAAGTGTGAATATCAACATGTCATCTCCTAGGAAACTCACAGGGTAGAACCACATTCATGGATTTTCTTCCATGTTGACAATAGGCCCTTATTTGGTCTTGGGTTTGAAGAGTATAGTAGAAGAGAGGACCGCAAGGCCATTATTGAAGGTTTTGGCAGTGCATTTGTACACATTACACATTTTTTTTTTCATGCTTATAAATAGCTTAAGGGGTGATTTAAGAATTGTTCTGTAGTGTTGGACATCATGTGTAAGAGCTTGGCCGTGGTTTGGAAATGTACCAATGTTTTAATGCTTTTAAAAATGTTTATTGCGTGGAAACTTCATCTATCTCATGCAGAATATTTTCGAATTAATGATTTAAAGACATGTAAGTCATTAACAACAACACACTGCATTTTTGGTGCTGCTGAAAAATTGGTACATTTTCATAATCCTTATTGGTGTTTTTAGTCATATAAATCCTAATTATATTAAAGGTTTGACTGTAGCCTTTTTTATGTTATTTTTGATGTCAGGGGTGAAATGAGATATGAACATAATGTAGCCTTTAGGACTGCAGTAGTGGCAGAGTGACAGAGCAGGCTCACACCTGCCATCTAGTGGTAGCCTGTAGGAATAACAGTGAATGTTTTACATGACTGGTTACACTTTGAACTTGTTTACCTTTTATATCAAAATGTGTACATTATTCAGCCGCCTTTGTGGAGGTCTTTTTACATGGACAATTTAATTAGAAATGCCTTAATACAGAAGGTAAACAATGATTAGGAAAAGCTCATTTGTCTGGGCATAACTTTTCTTTATATGTAAATATTAAAGATCTAAGCTTCTGTCTAAGTAGGTAATAGGTTTAGTGACCAAGTGTAGCTTATTTGCTGTATCCTAATAATCCTTCCTAAAAAGTATGCATACATTTTTGTACAGGTCCTCTGCTGGTTGGTATCACAGTGGGCGTAGTCTGGCACAGTAGTAGACAGCAGAGTCTCCAGTCTGCAGATTCTGCCCTCTCAGAGTCACTGTGCTGCTGGAGGGATCTTTAGAGATGCTGAACTTGCTCTTCAGGGAATCTGCCTGATAAGTGTCTTCATCCTCCCAAATGTGGTTTATCCACTCCAGTGCTTTCCCTGCAGGCTGTCGGATCCATGCTGTTGCATAGTTACAGCATGAAGTCAAAGAGTATCCAGAAACCTTACAGGTGACTGTGAGAGAGTCTCCAGGCTTAATGACCATGGAGCTGGGCTGAGTCAGGTCCACGTTACATTGGACATCTACAGACAGAAGAATAAAACAGTCAAATTATTAGCAGCATAATGGACACAGTAGTAGTAGACTGAGTGCTGTGTTGTTGTGGCTGCAGTCCCCAGTGTAGAGACACTCACAGGATGCAGCTGCCAGCAGCAGTGAGGCAGTGATGGGAAGCATGCTGTGTGCTGGTGCAGGCTGCTACACTTCACCTGAGACCACTGAGGGAGAAGCAGCTCCTTCATGTGTGCTGTTTTGTTGGGTTTTTATAAACAGGGAGGAGTACTGAACAAAACCACCCCGTGGGAGGTGGGACACGTTGAATTTGAATTTGAAACATGCCGGTTTCAGTTGCAGTGTCACTCAGGAGGAGCTTTTGGGCTTGAAAGTGTGAGGATTACTTGCTTAGCTGTTACTGCACTGCACTGTACGTTATGTACCTGTAATAAAACTACAATGTATTGACCTCCAGATTGATATTTTTACATTCCACCACAATATAGTAGGTCATCTTCATACAGTGTTTCATGATAGATGTATTATATGCTTAGTTTAGTATATGTTATATTATTAAAAAAACTAAGGCTATACCATATAAAGAAGTGAAACACACACACATACTGTACATACACACATACACACACACACACACACACACACACATACACAAACACAACTGCAGTAATATTAGTGTGTAGTGTATATATATTCTACACCTGGTTTCCATCCTGCACTTCCATTAGTAATATGAAGGATCTCACAATGGCCAGATAAATACTGTGAAAGAGAAACACTGAGTATGCCAATTCCATATTCGAAATAATGACATAATGTTAGTGCCTGAGACCAAGATTTAAACAACCTTTTTATGTTTTTGGCAAGAAGTGATTTCATGATGATGTAGTGGGTATTAAAGCCTTTGGGGATGTCAGACAGGTATTGCACACACAGAGAAGGCAGAGTGTCATCTCATTGGACTCAGAAATGAACATTCGAATGTGTTATGCATTTAACATCCAATGATAAGAATGAGATATCCTTTATGCGATTCCAGGGCATGTCGGTATATTCAGTTCTCAGTGTTGTGGGAAAGGACAAAGCTATCAAGCATCATGTAGCATCAAGTGGGGCTTGATGTTCTCATTTCACGGCCTCATGTGTAGTTTTAGCTGCTGCTTTAATTCTGCAGTTAGACTCTCTGTGAGGCCTAATGAACATCCAGTTGTTACCAAAGACAAATCCTGATGATGCATGCATGCCAAAAAAATTATTCAGACTAGATTCATATATGTTTTAGAAAACATTTATCAACATTCTACTAACTTTCTACTTATTCTCGTATGAATGATAACGCATGCTTAAAGAAGCACTTTGAGTGCATGCTTAATGAAGCATCATTTAGCCTTTTATGAGCATGTTGTGAATGTGTTATGCTTCCACCCCTGAAGTAAGGTGTTATCTCTTTTTTCTGCAAATTACACATTGCTGTTGTACAAATAGTGTGGGCATTTGAACTGCACTTTGGAAATGGAACCTATGCTGTATGTGAATGACACATGGGGAGTGCATGTTATTGTGCAGCAGTGGAGGCTCTTCTCTCACTGTGTCTCCCGGGCACAGTAATACACAGCCGTGTCCTCAGTCTTCAGACTGCTCATCTGCAGATACACCTGGTTCACACTGTTGTGTCTGGAGATGGTGAATCGTCCCTGAACGGCACTAGAGTAAACTTTCGTATCACTATCATACTCAATAATTGCAACAAATTCCAGGCCTTTTCCAGGGGCCTGTCTGACCCAAGCCATCCAGTTGCTATCAAAGTCCAGCCCCCCAGAAGCAGTGCAGGTCAGTTTATGAGACTGGCCAGGTTTTACTAATGCTGGTTCAGACTCAGTCAGGACTTGACCATGCAATCCTGTGAAATAACAAAAAACATCAATAATCAAAGATCAATTTATTGTTTTAAATGTATTACATGTTTCACATGTCTGAGGACTACTCACCAGCCAGCATCTGCAATAAGAGGAGGATTTCTATCATGATGTTCATGTTTGACTTGTTTAAGTGTAATTCCCCTTTGCTGTAGTGACTCTGCGATATGTATATATGTATATATGAGAGGGTGTCCTCTGCTTTGCATTAAGCATTCTCACTCACACAGAGGAGGGGGCAGGGAGTGAGTCATCATGCCAGATGTCAGCTGAAGATGAAAAGGCATCAGTGACATAATTAGCCGTGTGCAGAGAGACCCCTTCCCAATTATCTACTTCTTGATAGTTATTTTGGTAAGCCTGTTCAGTTTTCCTAACAGTTCATACATGCCCACGTATGTTCATACTTTTTCACACAAACACACACACACACACACACACACACACACACACACACACACACACACACACACACACACACACACACACACACACACATACAGGATACAGATGCTTCCTAGTCTGTGTTTTATTGAAACGGAAATCTTCACAATAGGGTCATCATGCACAGAAAATGATTGAAAGGAGTTTGTGCCTTAGGAAAGGGAGGGTGAAGAGGTCAAAAGGCAACGTGATGGCATGGTGTTGGTGGGGATGGGCTAATTGACTGGTTGATTGATTGATTGATTGATTGATTGATTGATTGATTGATTGATTGATTGATTGATTGATTGATTGATTGATTGATTGATTGATCTAGCCCATTCTCAGAATGTTAATGCCCTCCTCATCAGCCAATCAGAAAGGAGAATGTCATTGTTGTGGGATAGTGGGATTTAGCTCTTTTTGGATGATTTCCAAATGACTTTGGGATTTAGGCTGATGGTTTTGGTACAGCTGCTTCACCAGCATCAGTCACTGTGGCTCTCGAGCACAGTAGTAAACAGCAGTGTCCTCTGCTCTCAGACTCTTGGCCTCTAAGAACTGTGTGCTGCTGGGGACGTCCTCAGTCAGGGTGAACTGCTCTTTCAGAGACTCGGCATAGATAGCAGCATTTTTTCCAGTGTCCATTCTTCCAATCCACACCAGAGCCTCTCCTGGTTTCTGTCTGATCCAGTGTATGTAGTAGTCTGTCATTGAATATCCGCTTATTTTACATGAAATCTTTACCGTCTCTCCTGGTCTCTTCACTTCAGAAGGAGACTGATCCAGTTTGATCTCGCTGCAGATAATACCTAAAAACAATATGTTCAACAGTGGTTATTTCTGGTCAGTGCCAGCAGAAATGCTGAAATATCATTCTTGATTTTGACTGTTTTGTGTAGTCTTACACATACCTTCTCCAAACAGCAGCATGAAAAAGAAACAGTACAACTGTTTTCTGACCATTTTATCTACTGTGTAGCTGTTCCTGCAAGATGTTAAAATGCAATGTGAAATGAAAAGAGAGAGTGGCGTTATAAAGGCATAAAGTAGAGGGTCAGTTTGCATATGCTGCCCTCCTGAGGCGTATAAAGGGGAACAGGAGCAGTCCGCATACAGACACAGCTAAAATCATTTAAGGGTTTTTTTTATTTTCTGGCCCTCTCATCACCTATTAGTCACTTTTTTAAACTATTTGATGAAATTTGATGAGATTTATTCAGTCATTTGAACTGATGTTTGTCATTAGTTGTTCTTACCAGCTGCTAAATTAATTAAGAGATAACAGGATTAAAGGTATTGCTTTTAATGTCCCACATTTAATTTAATATTTGATATGTATTTATTTATTACTGTAAAACACGAAAGATACTCCTATGACTGCTAAAGATGACACAAAAGTAAATTGAGCTGGGACACATTAGGCTCATATTGTTCATTAAATGTGAATATCTACACGTTGTTCCTCAGGGTAGAAACACATTCATTGTTTTTCTTCCATGTAGTAAATCAGCCCTTAATTTATTTCAGTCAAATTATTAGTGACATACACATACAGCAGGACACAGTAGTAGTAGACTGAGTGCTGTGTTGTTGTGGCTCCAGTCCCCAGTGCAGTCTGAGACAACTTTTAAAGGAGGCTTGCTTTCTGACTCAAATCTAACATTTACATTAACCTCTCCTTCCTTCAGAACTACAGCTATGACTCTTACTTGTAAGATATCGTAGGTGGTGATTCTAACTCTGGATAATATAATAATGATGTTGAGAGAAACTTCTTTGCATTTTGAAAAAGCTATAGTATTAACCTTCAAATACATTAAATTAACTATTATATAACACTTCACTGCATGTAATGGTCCCAGTTAGCAGCCTACACATACATTTGTTTGCAGCATGTGAAACATTCCCTACCGAAAACTAAGCAATCAGAGATTTAGTGGCGCTGAGGTGGATGATTAGTTTGCTCAGCAAGACTGCGCTCTAGTGTCTAAAATAATTCCTGCAGTGTTTGTTTCTATTACAGGAAAACTTCTTTTTAAAAGAAGTTATAGAATTCAAACCCACATTTACTTTGTCGTTATTGAATATAGGTAGCTTGGCGTGTCGAACAGACCATACCAAAACCTCAGCTTTATCTCTGAACTTCACATGCATATTTTTCAATTAGAAATGGTTGTGGTAAAAGGGTCTTATTTTTGATGAATCAAAGTCGAACGCATTTTATCTGAACCTCACAGAATAAGGTGCAATACTCCATTTAGCTATTCTATGCCCTTTTTAGTTTGTGTGTGTGGGTGTGTGTGTGTGTGTGGGTGTGGGTGTGTGTGTGTGTGTGTGTGTGTGTGTGTGTGTGTGTGTGTGTGTGTGGGTGGGTGTGTGTGTGTGTGTGTGTGTGTGTGTGTGTGTGTGTGTGTGTGTGTGTGTGTGTGTGTGTGTGTGTGTGTGTGTGTGTGGGTGTTTGTGAAAAAACTTCCACTCAGACCTCAGGCAGTTTGAACTGAGTGACAGAAAGACATAGGCATCAACATTTAGAGGCCCGTGACAGGTTAATTTTATTTGAATGTTATGAAAATATGTGAAAATATGTAATAAATTAAAAAAATTAAAAAAATCATGGTTACTTCAGTAAAACATCTATCTACAATGTCACAACCTCAAATGTATCAAGTGTTAACAATGCTTGACATGTGCATTCATATTACATATTAAATACAATATCTACAGTAATTTTAATAAAACTTTTAATTTGAAAAGACTTCCAGACAGCCACTTTCAGTCCTTTTTACAGGATGCATGCAGTTTAGCTGGGGGTGTTATCTTTGTCAAGCCTCAGTGCTCATAAACACAGTTTGTTTTTGTGCAGTACTGCAATGTCTTATATCACTGTGTGTCTCGGGCACAGTAATACACAGCAGTGTCTTCATTCTTCAGACTGCTCATCTGCAGATACACCTCACTCTTGCTGTTGTCTCTGGAGATGGTAAACCTCCCCTGCACTGACTGGGAGTAGTATTTGCTAGATCCCATAGCTGCCACCCATTCCAGGCCTTTCCCAGGAGACTGTCTGACCCAGGCCATCCAGTAGCTACTGAATGTGAACCCAGAAGCTGTGCAGGTTAGTTTGGGAGATCCTCCAGGACTGATGACCACTGGCTCAGACTCAGTCAGGGTCACACTCTGACCACCTGGAAACAAGATTAAAAAGGAAAGAATTCAGTTAATCATCCCCTCAACCAAGCCCCTACATCAAAGTAGTAATAGTAATGTAGCTATGTATTTATCTAATTGGCTATGTAGTTTTTACTAAAGCATACTAACATTATCTATTACCTGCGGAACAGACTGTAAGTGTTATTAGTATAAACACAGTAGAGACATCCATATTGTACTAAGTCATGTAGACTAAATAGCAATGATACAGAGCAGATTTTCATGTTTTATGAAGCTGAGGCTTTTGCATGAGCTCCTCCCCTTTGCTGGAAGGCAAATGTAAGGCAGCAGAGCTCACAGCACTGGGACTGTCTCCTACTGATGGATGAGGCAGAACACCACACCTACATACACACTATGTGCTTACTAGATATTAATTTCATTTATGAATGTGGAACATGGAAGGTAAAGAATATCTAACGGTAATGAACAGTGAGATCTCCCTTCACCGTGCAACCCTTTGGTGTCTTGAGATCGCTATGTAAATCAGTGTCTTGTTAGTGTTTTTGTAGTAAGTTCCATCAAAGGTACAGGACAGGGTGATTGTAATCCTAATATCTTTTTTTACAATATTATTTGTGGATTTGGAATTATACTTTTTAAAGTCTATGTAGTGCTAGATGTGTTTGTGTATTTATGTGTGGGAAAATTGGCAGGTTTCAAGCTGACACAATTTATCAGTGAATGACATTCAAAGTTTTGTACAGGTACAGGAGTTTTTGTACAGGTCTTGTACTGATTGGTATCACAGTGGTAGTATCTGGCACAGTAGTACACAGCAGAGTCTCCAGTCTGCAGATTCTGCTTTCTCAGAGTCACAGTGCTGCTGGAGGGATCTTTAGAGATGCTGAACTTGCTCTTCAGGGAATCTTTTTGAGTAATACTACCATTCCCCCATATGTGTGCTATCCACTCCAGTGTTTTCCCTGCAGGCTGTCGGATCCACGCTGTTGCATACCATCAGTAACAGAGTATCCAGACACCTTACAGCTAATGACCATTGAATCCCCAGGCCTAAAAACCATTGTGCTTGGCTGTGTGAGGTCAACAGCTGATTGCACATCTATAAGGAAATACAAATGCCAGTGGTTAGTTATTTGACATGGCAGCACATACTATCGTTTGTGTTCTTCATGTAACATATCCATCAGACTCACAGGCTACAGCTGTCAGAAAGATAAATAGAGAAGTGGGCGTCATGCTTCTGCAGGTGTCCAGCTGATGTAGCGAGCTTTGCTACCCTCTAGTGACATCAGCAACGCAGGATCCAGCCTCTTTTAATTGGAATGTGGGTGGAGCTTTTTAAGCTTTGCATAACAAGTTGCTGCTATCATTGGAAATGAATATACTGTAGTAGAACCTCTAAAAGAGTCATTTAGGAATGTGTTTAAACACAACACTGCATACTTCGCTGTATGTGAAAAATGGCTCCATAAAAGGTCAATGATCATGCGAGGGATAATTGCCATGATAATGATTTAAGCAAGAAAATAAACATTTATTATGTTGGGGGTACAAAAGTAAGTGGTCATAATATCACAGCTTCTCATACCGGCCTGGTTATACTGTATGTGCAGCAAGCCCCTGCACTGGATGTTCAGACTCGCTAGTGATCAGTCACAGTAGGAGGGCAGGAGGGACACAGTTACACCTGCCATAGCATTGGTGACCATTGTGAATTATGCCAAGGCATTCCAATATAGCAGGGTTGGTGTGTTTGTGTGTGTGTGTGTGTGTGTGTGTGTGTGTGTGTGTGTGTGTGTGTGTTCTTTAGGGGCAGGAGGGACAGAATGGTGCCTAAAATAATAATTGCTAGTTACCAATTGCATGAAAGATTGTTTAGGTACAAAACCAAGTCGTTCGGTGAATTTGGACCCCCCCCCAATCTCTCTTTCTCTCTATGTCTCTTATCAATCACTCTCTCTATCCATCTCGTTGCTGCTTTTCTTCTCCTTTTGTTGACTATAAGATTTTTCTTTTCCCCTTACTCTTATACTCTATTTCTCCTTGAAGATTCATTTATATCTGGCTGGGGTTTAGATCTTAAGTATTCAAGCTTATCAAATTTATTTTCATTTATTGCTTAAGTGGATTTGGTGAAATTGACTGCGTGCACATGGATGAGTTGAATCCGATTGGAAATGGTTTGGGATCGTATCAAATTCATGTGCACAGGCTAAAGATCGTATAGGGATTGGTTTCGCGAATCCAATTGCAACCCCTGGCTTAAGCCGATGTTAATCCGCTTGGTGCTGCCTTGTGCACGGGATTGGTTTGGATTCGTGTACTGCGCATGCACTGGAATTGTAAGACCACTTTATCCCAGAAGCTTCTGTCCCTGATTTTCATCCATACTGAACGTCGAGGCCTTCTTTGTTGTAGCAGAGCGCCTGCTCTCAAGTAATTCTCGTTGTCCTCTATTGCTTGTAATATCAAACGCCGATGGCACAGTTTGTGTCGTATCAAGGAAACCGAAAACGCTGTTTTTCGTTCATACGGACCTCCAAACAAAGGAGAATGCACAACATGTATGCAAATGCTGCTCTGTCAACCTCCTCGAACGTCATCTTTGTTTGTATGCCGCCAGATAGTTTGTTTATTTTCTTTTTTGCAGCTGTCAGCCTGAAGTAGTTCTAATACCACTTGTTGAAAGGAATACAGTGCCAGCTAGCGTAGCGGAAACCGCCAGATCTCTGACTATTATCCGATTACACGAACTCTCATGTGCACAGGGATTTGGGACAGACCACCCGTTGGGTAGCAACACCCAATCCAATACCAATCCAATCCCATCCTACCATGTGCACGTAGTGACTGACATCCAGACTTTTCATTCACTTGATCTCATTTACAGATACATAATGCTTCATAAATCTGTTTAGAATTGCCAGTCATTTTGTCTGAAGACTGCCTTGGTGAATAAATCAAACAGCTGTTCCTTGGATTTGTCACAGCATTTCATGTTTAGAGTGCAGCCTGCTGTGTTTTTGCACAGTGCTGCAGCCTTTCATTCTACTGTGCCTCTCGAGCACAGTAATAAACAGCTGTGTCCTCAGGCTTAAGAGCGTTCATCTGCAAGTAGACTTGACTCTTGCTGTTGTCTCTTGAGATGGTGAATTTTCCCTGTGCAGAGCTTGAGTAGTATGTTGTGCCTCCACTCGCTGAGATCCATGCCACCCATTCCAGCCCTTTCCCAGGAGCCTGTCTGACCCAGGCCATGCTGTAGCTACTGAATGTGAACCCAGACGCGGTGCAGGTCAGTTTGTGAGATCCTCCAGGACTGATGACCACT
This sequence comes from Coilia nasus, assembly GCA_027475355.1. Taxonomy (NCBI): domain Eukaryota; kingdom Metazoa; phylum Chordata; class Actinopteri; order Clupeiformes; family Engraulidae; genus Coilia; species Coilia nasus. Next base: position 17,334,714 of record CM050216.1, on the reverse strand, counting down.
GGCTCAGATTCAATCAGGATCACACTTTCACTCAGAACACCTGTAGAAACACAAAAACATGAGACAAAAAAGGTAGCCCCCCTCATGACCCCAAAAATCATCTGCTGCTCAAGACTCTGAATGGCGTACCAGTGCAGCACAGGGCTGTAACTATGAGTGCTGTTATGAGTCTCATGTTGCCCTGTCAGAAGTGAAGTACTGAGGGGTGTGTGTACCCCTGTGGGGGACATATACTGTGGACATGAGGCCTTTTGCATTAGTCCCTCCTCCTTACAATGTGCACGGCAAATTGTCCACAGGGACTATTGATGACAAAATTACTCCAACATCCCCAAAGCCTAGCCAAAAGGCAAAACATCGGTGTACCAGACCTTTTGTCTTCAGATCTTTTTAAGCTGAAATGATAAGAATTATTTGTGTTCATTACCCCCCACCATTCACTAAAGGTTTTAGGAAACACCATGACCACAGCTGAGCTTATAACCATGGTCTGCACCTCCTTAACAGCTGAAGTCTGAAAATGGAAATTTAGCATGTTGATGTTTGGTCTTTATCTAATTATTGGTTGTGTCTGATCATAGTGTTGCTACAGTCTTAAATATCTGAGCACAGCTGTGTGACTAGAATCTTACTAGAATCTCACTGCTCTACACTTATGATGTTAGTTGACATGGTGTTATTACTAGTTCTTGTTTCTTATCCTTTACTTATTTTTTTATTCTCTATTCATCTTTTTCCTTGTTCTTCCTCTTACTATATCTTTTCATTTAGTTTTTCCTCTCATTTTTACTACTGTATAATGGGGTAATAACTATTTACTTAAACATGTTAGTTTAAGTGTTGCATAAAATTCTATTGAACTGAATAGGCTATCCAGTCGTTCATAAGGCTGCTGTTTGTTTGACGTTCCAATATTGGGCCACATATACCTGTACACTAATTGGTGATATTAAATGGTAATGGTAAATGGACTGCATTTATATAGAGCATTCCTATACCCGGCAGAGTACCCAAAGTGCTTTACATTGAATGCCTCACATTCACCCATTTACACACACAGGTTGCAAACGCTTTCATGCAAGTGCCAATCAGCACTTGCCAATCAGCACGTGCCAATCAGCACACTAGGAGTAGTATGCGGTTTAGTGTTTTGCTAATGGACACTTTGACTTAACCCAGAGAAGGTGGAACTGAACCAGCGACCCTTCAGTTGCTAGGCTACCAACTGAGCCACTGTTGCCCTGTATCAAGTGGCATATATGATACTGTCAGTATCATCAGTTTCCTGCACTTCACCCATTCATCAGACAGGATGCAGCTGTCAGCAACAAAGACACAGTGGAGGGAGTGATGCTTCTGCAGGAGTGCAGCTGATGTAGGGAGCTTTGCTGCCCTCTAGTGACACCAATACCAGAGAAATCTGCCTCTTTCACTGTATTGCATGCAAAGACAGTGCATGGGCCATTTTCAGCTTTGTGTGACAGTTGCTTTTTAGCAGGACAAAAACTGTAATGATTAACACAGTAGACCCACTTTTGTAATGAGCTGAAACACAACTATAAAATGCCTTGGAAATCTTATAGTGTGTATGTCTGCCTGTCTCTCAAGTATATATGTGTGTTCCTCCATGTTTATGTGTGTGTGTGTGTGTGTGTGTGTGTGTGTGTGTGTGTGTGTGTGTGTGTGTGTGTGTGTGTGTGCGTGCGTGTGTGTGGGTCTATGTCTATGTATCTTTTTGTGTCTCTATGGGTGAATAACTCTGTCATGCCTCAGTGCTCAAGCTTTTTGTGCAGTTCTGCAGTAACTTGTGTCACTGTGATTCTCTGGCACAAAAATACACCGCAGTGTCTTCAGTCTTCAGGCTGTTCATCTGCAGATAGACCTGGCTCTTGCTGTTGTCTCTGGAGATGGTGAACCTTCCTTGGACAGACTGAGAGTAGTAGATATAAGCACTGTCATATCTGATATAGGCCACCCATTCTAGCCCCTTCCCAGGAGCCTGTCTGACCCAGACTATCGGGTAGTCACTAAATGTGAACCCAGAAGCTGTGCAGGTCAGTTTGTGAGATCCTCCAGGACTGATGACCACTGGCTCAGACTCAGTCAGGGTCACACTCTGACCACCTGGAAACAAGATTAAAAAGGAAAGAAATCAATTAATCATCCCTTCAACCAAGCCCCTACATCAAAGTAATAGTACTGTAGCTATCTGTTTATCTAATACGCTATGTAGTTTTTACTAAAGCATACTAACATTATCTATTACCTGCAGAACAGACTGTAAGTGTTATTAGTATAAACACAGTAGAGACATCCATATTGCACTAAGTCTTGTAGACTAATTAGCAATGATACAGAGCAGATTTTCATGTTTTATGAAGCTGAGGCTTTTGCATGAGCTCCTCCCCTTTGCTGGAAGGCAAATGTAAGGCAGCAGAGCTCACAGCACTGGGACTGTCTCCTACTGATGGATGAGGCAGAACACCACACCTACATACACACTATGTGCTTACTAGATATTAGTTTCATTTATGAGTGTGGAACATGGAAGGTAAAGAATATCTAACGGTAATGAACAGTGAGATCTCCCCTCACCGTGCAGCGCTTTTGGTGTCTTGAAAAGTGCTATGTAAATTCAATGTCTTGTTAGTGTTTTTGTAGTAAGTTCCATCAAAGGTTCAGGACAGGGGGGGTTGCAATCATAATATCTTTTTTTAAATATTACTTATGGATTTGGAATTATACTTTTTAAAGTCTATGTAGTGCTAGATGTGTTTGTGTATTTATGTTTTGGAAAACTGGCAGGGTTCAAGCTGACACAATTTATCAGTGAATTACATTAAACGTTTTGTACAGGTACAGGAGTTTTTGTACAGGTCTTGTACTGGTTGGTATCACAGTGATAGTATCTGGCACAGTACAGTAGTAAACAGCAGAGTCTCCAGTCTGCAGATTCTGCCCTCTCAGAGTCACTGTGCTGCTGGAGGGATCTTTAGAGATGCTGAACCTGCTCTTCAGGGAATCTTTTTGAGTGATACTACCACCTCCCCATATGTGTGTTATCCACTCCAGGGTTTTCCCTGCAGGCTGTCGAATCCACGCTGTTGCATAGCTACCATCAGTAACAGAGTATCCAGACACTTTACAGCTAATGGTCATTGAATCTCCAGGCTTAAAAACCATTGAGCTTGGCTGTGTAAGGTCAAGAGCCGATTGCACATCTATAAGGAAATACAAAATGCCAGTGGTTAGTTATTTGACATGGCAGCACATACTATCGCTTGTGTTCTTTATGTAACATTTCCATCAGACTCACAGGCTACAGCTGTCAGCAAGATAAATACAGAAGTGGGCATCATGCTTCTGCAGGTGTCAAGTTGATGTAGCGAGCTTTGCTACCCTCTAGTGACACCAACAACGCAGGAACCAGCCTCTTTTAACTGGAATGTGGGCAGGTTTTTTTAAGCATTGCATAACAAGTTGCTGTTATCATTGTAAATGAATGTACTGTAGTATAACCTCTAAAAGAGTCATTTAGGAATGTGTTTGAACACAGCACTGCGTACTTCACTGTATGTGAAAAATGGCTCCATAAAAGGTCAATGATCATGCAAGAGATAATTGCCATGATAATCATTTAAGCAAGAAAATCGACATTTATCATGTTTGGGGGTAGAAAAGTCAATGGTTGTAATATCACAGCTTCTCACCTTGGCCTGATATATTTGATTATATTTAACCTGGTCTGGTTATATTTACAGCAAGCCCTTGCACTGGATGTTCAGACTCGCTATTAATCAGTTACAGTAGGGGGGCCAGGAGGGACACAGTTACACTAGTTAGAGCATCATCCCTGACATTATTATCTAGCCACCTGCTTTAGTGTTCTCCCTCCTGGCACAAGGATGTCTGAATGTTTGGTATTTACCAGAAGGTACAAATGAGTTTGACAAATAAGTATATACCTGCCATAGCATTGGTGACCATTATGAATTATGCCCAGGCATCCCCTGATAACCAGGGTTTGTGTGTGTGTGTGTGTATGTGTGTGTGTGTGTGTGTATCTGTGTGTGTGTGTGTATGTGTGTGTGTGTATATGTGTGTGTGGGGGGGTGTTTTTTTGTCAGCAGGGACAGAATGAGGTCTAAAATAATAAGTTGCAAATGGCATGAAAGATTGTTTAGGTACAAAACCAAGTAGTTCATTGAATTCGGACTGTCTGTGTGTCCCTAATCGCCTCTCTCTCTCTCTCTCTCTCTCTCTCTCTCTCTCTCTCTCTCTCTCTCTCTCTCTCTCTCTGTCTCTATCACTCTCTCTCTCCATCTCTTTGCTGCTTTTCTTCTCCTTTTGTTGACTATAAGAATTTCTTTTCCCCTTGCTCTCCTACTCTAATTCTCCTTGAAGATTCATGTATTTCTGGCTTGGGTTTACGTCTCAAGCATTCAAGTTTATCAAAAATATTTATTTTAATTTTTTGTTTAAGTGGATTTGGTGTAAATGACATCCAGCACTTTCATTCACTTGTTCTCATTTACAGTTGATACATAATGCTTCATAAATCTGTTTAGAATTGCCAGTCATTTTGTCTGAAGACTGCCTTGGTGAACAAATCAAACAGCTGTTCCTTGGATTTGTCACAGCATTTCATGTTTAGAGTGCAGCCTGCTGTGTTTTTGCACAGTGCTGCAGCCTTTCATTCTACTGTGCCTCTCGAGCACAGTAATAAACAGCTGTGTCCTCAGGCTTAAGAGCGTTCATCTGCAAGTAGACTTGTTTCTTCTTGTTGTCTCTTGAGATGGTGAATTTTCCCTGTGCAGAGCTTGAGTAGTATGTTGTGCCTCCACTTGAGATCCATGCAACCCATTCCAGCCCTTTCCCAGGAGCCTGTCTGACCCAGACCATGCTGTAGCTACAGAATGTGAACCCAGAAGCTGTGCAGGTCAGTTTGTGAGATCCTCCAGGACTGATGACCACTGGCTCAGACTCAGTCAGGGTCACACTTTCACCCAGAACACCTGTGGAAACACAAAAACATGAGACAAAAAAGTTAGCCCCCCTCATGACCCCTTTCAAAAATCATCTGCTGCTCAAGACTCTAAATGGCGTACCAATGCAGCACAGGGCTGTAACTATGAGTGCTGTTATGAGTCGCATGTTGCCCTGTCAGAAGTGAAGTACTGAGGGGTGTGTACCCCTGTGGGGGACATATACTGTGGACATGAGGCCTTTTGCATTAGACCCTCCTCCTTACAATCTGCACAGCAAAAAGTCCACAGGGACCAGTAATGAGAAAATGACTCCAACATCCCCAAAGCTTAGCCGAAAGGTTAAAAGGCAGTGCACCAGATCTTTTTCCTTTATTTATCTGTATTCATCGCCACCCAAAAATCAGAGGCCAGGGTAAGCAGAAAAGATTCAGACAGTAGATCCAAAATACTAACATGTATTTTATTCTCATTTTGTACTTTTAGCAAATAACAGATGTTAGGCCTAGAAAGTGGAGTAGAAGTCAGGGTACTTGTATTATTTTACAGATACTGCTAAGTGTAATGTAATGTAATGTAATATTGTATTATCTAATCTATAAAGGGAAACTGAAAGATACATTAACCTGCAATTTCCAAAGATTTGCGAGTGAAGATTGGCTTGGATAGTTTTCATTCTAGAGGCATTAGCACCCCCTGCAGGCTGAAGCCCACACAGAATTTATATATTTATACACAAGTGAAGTTCAGAGTACAATACATTCCACACTGCAGTGTTTATCTGATCTGATCTGATCAAATGAGTAGCTTGTTCCCTTATAGTTATTGCTGCTCTGTCACCTGTGACTGAGTACAAGGACACAAGGAAACAATGTTTTATTGTTACTAAGCATAAGTGTTGTGTTTAATACGTGTAGTATTTAGACATAGAAGCAGAAGCCAGGGCTATGGACTGGGTAAGATGAATGAGGAAGTGGTTTCTGTAAAACACTGGCACTGTACTGACTCACTGTGCCACTCTGGCACAGTAATACACAGCAGTGTCTTCAGTCCTCAGGTTGGTCATCTGTAGGTACAGCTTGCTGCTGGAATCATCCCTGGAGATGGTGAACCTGCCCTGGACGGACTGGGAGTAGTAGATTGGGGTACTGGCTGTGCTGATGTAGGCAATCCACTCCAGCCCTTTCCCAGGGGCCTGTCTGATCCAAGCCAGATACAAGTTGCTAAATGCAAACCCAGAGGCAGTGCAGGTCAGTTTATGAGACTGGCCAGGTGTAATGACCACTGGTTCTGATTCAGTCAGGGTTTGACTGTATCCACCTGAGGATTCACCAAAACAGAAAGAAGAATATAAGATTATGATAACAATCAATACAACCGCTAAATAAATTAATTAAAGTAAGTTGAGAAATAGAAAACAAATTAATGTGATTCACAGTTGTTTACCTTGAAAGGTCAGGAGACAGGAAACTGTCAGGAGAAGTGTGGTTATGACTCTCATGTTGCTCTGTTTGAAGTAAATCGTGGTTTCTATTTGAGCTTCCACAACAATTATTTATACTGCTCAAGGCCATCTTTTGCATAAGCTCCTCCTCCATCACATATCAGCTTATAGTCAATGAGCAGGTGGGCCATAGTAGCGATATAATAAAGAATGTCTCATCATGCCTTTAGATTAATATGATTGCTTAGAAAGAATATGATGATGATGATGATGATGATGATGATGATGATGATGATGATGATGATGATGATGATGATGATTATTATTATTATGATGATCAGCACATAGAAAAATAGCAGTGCACTCTTTTGTGATGTGTTTAAGACATTCAAATAATTCACACTTTTCACTCACAAAACATTGCCTTAGATGTGGTCTACCTCCAGAATGGCATTTGCAAAAAGGACATTGCAAAGAAAACTCAATTTGGAGGTGTCTGACTTTTTAATGGCAGTCAAAGATCTAGATGATGGTCAGGAGCAAACAAAGGCAGGAGTTTACCACTGATATGATGGCTAAACATTTATATATATATGGCAATGTCAGATAGGCCTTGGTAATTGCTGAAGTTGAGTTTAGTACTTTGAATGACCAGTCGTCAAATGCATTTTGATCAAAGTTGGTAATAAGAACCAAAACATTACACAATGATGGAACATATTTATTTACTTATGTATTTCTGTTTAATTTATTGTTTGTGTATTATCAAACTAAAAACAAAACATATTTCTTTTTGACACTTATAATGCATGCATGATTTTAATGGTAAAGATGCACAAAAGCACACATTTGATGTGAGTATTTACTGCTCTTTCTATGTAGCAAGTTTTTTGTGCATGCCATGTGTCTTTTCTGTCACTGTGTCTGTCGGGCGCAGTAATACACCGCAGTGTCTTCAGTCTTCAGGCTGTTCATCTGCAGATACACTTGGCTCTTGCTGTTGTCTCTGGAGATTGCAAATCTCCCTTGAGCAGCTTGTGAAAAATATTTAGAGGTGACATCTATGGTTGCAACCCATTCCAAGCCTTTCCCAGGCACCTGTCTGACCCAGCCCATCAGGTAGCCATCGATGGTTAATCCAGAGGCTGTGCAGGTGAGCGTGTGGGACCCTCCAGGTGAAACCACCTTCGGCTCGGACTCAGTCAGTGTCTGACACTTGCCACCTAATAAGACAACCATTTGTGCAGCTGTTCAACAACAATATAACCACAAAAAGGAAAACACAAAACACTACATACATTATGATATAAAGCCTACTAATTACCTCTTAAGTACACAGAAATCAATACCAGTACTGCTGTTAGTGACCTCATGATGCTCAAATGCAAAGTGACTGATGAGCAGAAGGGCACTGATGGGAGATATAAACATATTAGACATTTGCATGAGCCTACCCTCCTTTGGTGAGAACTTGAATTCAGATGAAAGCTTGCGATGCATGGTAATTTGAGGGAGGAGATAACTACCCGGTTAATAACTTAGTTAACAAAAGCCACTATTTGACTTGCAATGTAAAGCATGAAGTGTTTTACAGCAAAGACCAGAGAAAAAAATATAAAAATATATCATTATGTCATCATATAAATCATCATATAAATCATTCTGTTTGAAGTTTGTTTTATAAACATGTGACATGTATGTGGGTGATGGGAATATATCTATTTTCTCATCATGGCTGTTTCATTGAGTTTTTCACTGAGTTCTGTTTTTTTTTTTTTTAAAAAAGACTTTGCTAGTATTTGCAACATAGAGCACTCTTAGTCTGTCTCTTGCTGGAAAGTGCTCTACCCCTCTTTATTAATAAGAAAAAAAAGATCAACTGTGTTTTGAGAGAGATTGAAAATGGCCAGATGTGCAGTAATAGATTGTTTCTTCTCAATATAAGAATCACATTTATTATTAGGACAGCAAGGGTTGTTTTTTCCCTGAGACAGACATGTAACTAGGTGATGTGCAGTGGCAATGTCCTAACATCTACAACATGGATTAGTTGCCTTTTGTCTTTCAGCCGGAAACCTAAAACGTGATGGTCATGTGTAACTAAAGTTCATGTGTGTATGGAATGGTTCTGTCTGGAAACACAGTGTGTATGGAAAATTGGCATGAAAAGGTGCCCCACCCCAGGGAATTTTGGATTTGCTGCTGGAACTTTGTGTCGCTGATTGTGCATCTCAAGTCATGATTACCATCTCTGGCTGTATTTAAACACAGTGCCTTTATTTACTGCTGCCTATGTTGCTTGCCCTTTGACAATTTCAGCTAGAGTCTGTTTTACTAAAAAAAAGTTAGTGATGTCATTTTTAAGAGCCATTTTCTGCTCAAAAGCACAACAAGAACACAGTATCATCAGTTTAGCTGCACTTCACCCATTCATCAGACAGGATGCAGCTGTCAGCAACAGAGACACAGTGGAGGGAGTGATGCTTCTGCAGGAGTGCAGCTGATGTAGGGAGCTTTGCTGTCCTCTAGTGACACCAACACCAGAGAAATCTGCTTCTTTTACTGTAACTGAAAGACATACAGTACATGGGCCATTTTCAACTTTATGTGACAGTTGAAAAAAATGTCATGATCATCACAGCAGATCCACTTTTATAATGAGCTGAAGCACAACTATAAAATGTCTTGGAAATATTGTGTCTGTATGTCTGCATGTCTCCCATGTGTGTTTCTCCATGGTTGTATGTGTGAGTGTGTGTGTGTGTGTTTGTCTGTGTATCTCTGTGTGTTTCAGTGGGTGGATAACTGTCATGCCTCAGTGCTCAAGGTTTTTGTGCAGTTCAGCAGTAACTTGTGTCACTGTGTCTATCGGGCACAGTAATACACTGCAGTGTCTTCAGTCTTCAGGCTGCTCATCTGCAGATAGACCTGGCTCTTGCTGTTGTCTCTGGAGATGGTGAACCTTCCTTGGACAGACTGAGAGTAGTAGATATAAGCACTGTTAGAGTTGATATAGGCCACCCACTCCAGCCCTTTCCCAAGAGCCTGTCTGACCCAGACCATGCTGTGGCTACTGAACGTGAACCCAGAAGCTGTGCAGGTCAGTTTGTGAGATCCTCCAGGACTGATGACCACTGGCTCAGACTCAGTCAGGGTCACACTTTCACTCAGAACACCTGTGGAAACACAAAAACATGAGACAAAAAAGTTAGCCCCCCTCATGACCCCTTTCAAAAATCATCTGCTGCTCAAGACTCTGAATGGTGTACCAGTGCAGCACAGGGCTGTAACTATGAGTGCTGTTATGAGTCTCATGTTGCCCTGTCAGAAGTGAAGTACTGAGGGGTGTGTGTACCCCTGTGGGGGACATATACTGTGGACATGAGGCCTTTTGCATTAGACCCTCCTCCTTACAATGTGCACGGCTGAATAACTCACTCAGAGATTGGTGATAATGAGAGGTTGACTACAGAATCACCCAGAGGCCATAAGAAAGGTTGACTGCACTTACACGGCACATTGCTGCCTGCTTTGCTGCTACAATGGCATGCCCTTTGTTTTGTTTTTGCTAGTGACACATACTGCATGTCAAGTATGTCAGGAGACTTTATTACTTATTGTTGAGGACTTTATCAGATATTTTTGAAGGCATGTTGTCTCCAGTACCCGAGTCCTGAAGATAATTCTAATTCCTTGTGAAACACACAAATGACATGAAAAGAACTTTAACTCTTGAATGTTGATACTCATAATTCATAATGCCAGCATTTATAATCTGTGATAGAAAGCCATTACTACAGTTGATGATGTGCCCTGACTGCTGTCCAAGTGCTCCCTTTGGAGACCTTCTTTGAGCTAATTGGCACATCGGCCCTAATTACAAACACCTAGGGGATGGGCTATAATGACCTGAAGATCTTTCCCCAAGATAAGCCAGAAGACATTAGAAGCCAGAAGCAGAGAGGACTATTTTGTTAATTTATCTTTCATATTACACATTACATCTTTGCCTGTTCAATGAAATACAAACAACAAAACAATTAAAAGTAACATCATTACATAGGTTTAAAACATTTAATTAAAACACATCCCATCCTAATTCCTGAACGTATGTAGTGTGAACATTTTGTCAGTGATTAAAGGTGGACTGCATATACATATAACTGCACATAAACCAGTGTAATAATGACCAGAGAAAAATCCAGCACACTATCAGCCTCACTCTCCAAGGACTGGGGACGGTGAACTGCGTGGTGTAAGGGAAGTTATGCTTTTGTTCTAGTCTGTAGCCTCATCTGTCGCTGTGACTCTCTGGCACAGTAATACACAGCTGTGTCTTCAGTCTTCAAGCTGCTCATCTGCAGATACAGCTTGTTCTTGCTGTTGTCTCTAGAAATGGTGAATCTTCCTTGAACAGCAGTAGAGTAATATGTGTAACTAGTTCCATCAGGTGAGATGCTTGCCACCCATTCCAGCCCTTTCCCAGGAGCCTGTCTGACCCAGACCATGCTGTAGCTACAGAATGTGAACCCAGAAGCTGTGCAGGTAAGTTTGTGAGATCCTCCAGGACTGATGACCACTGGCTCAGACTCAGTCAGGGTCTGACCTCTGCAGCCTGTCAAAACAAACAAAATAAATAAATAAATTAATTAATTAATTAATTATTTAATTAATTAATTAAAGATAATATACACTGCTACCACAGGAAAACTAAACTTGTATGTATGAAATCTTTTCTTTTTACTTTTGAAGATCATCAATATGATGATGAAACACCAGGATGATTTTAGTTCCATCTTGGTAATCTTGATCATGGATGCTGCTGAAAGACTGCAAATAAACAGTCCTTAATGAAGGCAGTCAGCCTCTCACTGGGATTTAAGTAATGGGTTAGTTTGCATAGCCCTCCCTCTCAAGGATTATATATGGAAAGATGCCATAACCACCCTCATTCTTCAAGTCTGCAAAGATATTGCTATTTTTTACAGTATCTGCATAGTTTGAATATAGACTGCTATCTGTATTTGGATTTAGATGGAATTCCCTTGGACAACACTAGCTGGCCCTCTAAATCAGTTTTTAACCAATCAAATCAAAACAATCATCTTTTTTAGTTCTGCCAATATGAATTGGGAATGTTCCTGTTTTAATCATTACATTTTGAACAGTTTCACATTCACACAAGAGATCAAAGTACAACAAAAACCAACGAAAGCATCAGCGGTTTAGTTAGAATCTTAATGGAATGACAATGTGGTTTAACTTCAAAACTTAACGTAAGGTTAACTAAATGAAAAGTTAACTTCAAAGTAATTAAACCTATTGTTACATTAGGGTGCATACCTCCACATGGTCAATATCATATATAATGTTATACATTTGTTTCTTTTTCTATGCGTATAAATTTATAGCTGCTCATGTGCTTTTGTTTTTTGTTTGTTTGTTTGTTTCATGTGATTCCATGTTCTGAATGAATGTGGTTTTTGTACATCTCCCTGATCTTCTGCATCACTGTGTCTCTCGGGCACAGTAATACACAGCAGTGTCCTCGGTCTTCAGGCTGTTCATCTGCAAATACACCTGCTTCTTGCTGTCATCCCTAGAGATGGTGAATCTTCCTTGAACAGCTTGTGAATAATAAATATAGCTGCTATACATGCTTGCAACCCATTCAAGCCCCTTTCCAGGTGCTTGTCTATTCCAAGCCATGTAATAGCCACTGACGTCCAACCCAGAGGCTGTGCAGGTGAGTTTATAAGATCCTCCAGGTGAAACAACAGCTCCCTGTGACTCAGTCAGTGTCTGACACAGTCCACCTGTTTGAAAAATGAAGTGTGTTTAGATTCAAATGACTTAAATTTAGAAAAGGTTATATTGTTGGTGTAATCGTGCACTCACCTAGGACCCAGTCAGCTACAAGAACAAGATGAACTATGAAGTACATGTTGCAGAGCTGAAAGAGTTTTGGCAATCTGAACCTTCAGCTGTGAAGCATCTCAACAGTGTTTTTATTTAGGAATGTGTAGGTTGACGTAAGCTCCTCCCTCTCTCGTGAACAGACTGGGTGTAACATAGTAAAAGGGGACCTGTCTTGAACTTTGTCGTATCATGCACTTTATATCAAGACATCAATTGTACATATAAGAATCACTTCAAGTATAACACTACAACTTTGCACTGGAAATGCTCTGGCTTATCACAGAGAGTAACAGGCATGACAATGCCTTTGAGGTTTCTTAGCCATAACAAGTCCTGTCTCAGTGCATTTTCTAGCTGCTGACTGACCCTATGGGCCTTATTCCCTCTAGGTTTGAAAGCACAGCAAAGTTTATTATGCTTCTGTGGGTCAACTTTTATAGCAACTCATAACATGAGGATTGCCAAAGTCATGAATATGCTGGGATTATGGACACAGACTGATTACATATTGCACATTGGTGAATATTGCTCTGGACAAAAACCACAGCACATTAGTGAAGCTTCCAGTAAACTTTCATCACTATTTCTCTCCAACTTCCAGGGCCCTCTAAGTTTCTGTTCCAGCATGTTTTGTGACATGTCACTATGATAACTTGATATTTATAGGAGGTTTCTGCCATCTCTCCTAGTCTCCTCACCAGAGAAAGAGACTAGTTCAGTGAGATCTAAAAAGAATAGATAATATTGATGGAGGGACAAACATACATGGAGATTATTGTGTGGATTTAGTACAGCGAAGATGATTAGGTTTCACTCATTTTATTGTACATGTTTCTATAGAGCATATTTAGCATAAAATTGTTTTCCTTTGATGACTACTACCATTAGAATACAAAAAAAATGGTAAACTGCTTCTGAGGATTGTATCGGTAGCACGTCAGCAATGAAGCAGCTAATAGCTTTGCATACACTGCCCTCTTCAGGTTGGAAAGGGATTTGCAGGAATTAATCCTTAAGCTTTTCTATTGCTGTTAGCTTAGTACTCTCCATGTTGTATTTTCATTCCTCACTTAATATGTTTGCTTTGACTATCTCCTCTGTGGCCTAAATGGATTGAAGCAGCTTATTTTGTGTCAACCATACCAAGTTCATAAGTATAACTTTATGTGACAGACACACTTTAAATATTTACAAAATATTATCAATATTTAATGGTGATGGGTTTAATTGTAATCATCACTTTTTAGATTAGCATCAGTCATTTTCCTTTGTATGGTGTTTTTAACTGTCTTCTAACATGGCACAGTGTTTTCCCTGCAGGCTGTCGGATCCACGCCGTTGCATAGCTATCATCAGTAACATAGTATCCAGACACCTTACAGCTGATGGTCATTAAATATCCAGGCTTAAAAACCATTGAGGTTGGCTGTGTAAAGTCAACAGCTGAATGCACACCTGCACAGACGTAAAATTGTCAGCGATTTACTGTTTGACAACTGTTTCCCACACTTCACATTTTTAACAGACAATATTACAGCATCTTTGGTCTCAAGCACTTTCTACTTTTACCCATTCATCAGACTCACAGGATGCAGCTGTCAGCAACAGAAGTACTGAGGTGGGGGTCATGCTTCTGCAGGTGTCTGGTTAATGTAAGGAGCTTTGCTACCCTCTACTGACACCAACAACACAGAACCCAGCCTCTTTTAACTCATATGTGGGTGGGTTGTTGTTTAACTTTTGCATGGCAAATTCTTGTGTGAAAGAGACCACTGGAACAATGGACACACCAAACTATTCTAACTAGACACATCGTTTTACAATAAACTAAGCACCCTGGAAATGATGAATGTGTGAAATACTTTTTTACACAACAGCAGTCATCATTATTACGATCGTTTCTGCAAGGTAAAATGAAATGAGTATACCACCAAAAAGAATGAGTATACCACCAAAAAGTCTTACAAGAAACAACTCTGAACAAGGGATGGATACATTTGCATTCTGGATAATTCTTTCTTTTCTTGTACTGAATTCAAGAGTTATATGTTACAGCTTAAATACGGCATAGATGAACTAGACAGTTGTGATTATTGTGAGCATGAATTAAATTAACAGTGCACAAGAAAGTGGTAAATATCTCCTCCAGCATGAATGATAACATTTATAAGTATGTCCACATGGGATACTTTTATTACCCGAAACTGATTTTGTGTTCTTTCTTATAAAAAAAAGACTTAATAAATAGAATAGAAATAATATAGCAGGGCAGGTTATTGCCCCATATTAAATCAGTGCAAGTGTTAGGGAGACACAACTGGTTATTAAAGTAGCCTATTTCTGAATGACAGTGTAACCTGGTTGGCTGAATGTGCTTTGCCTAAATGGAATACTGTTGGCCTTGTCGTTTAACTTTAATGGCATATTACAGGCATGAGAAAAACAAGAGACACTTAATTAAAAATGAACGCATATTTAGGCTGATTTTAATGGAATTAATAATAGTATGTTGGTAAAGAACAATAAAATAAACAGTTTTTAACCTGAACTTGTAGCATAGAGCAGGGCATTGTGGGAAAATGAATCCCCCAAATCACATTTCCAATGACCGTCAAGAAAAAAATATACAAACAGCATAGAAATTGTGTTAAATACATCATTAATTCACTCATTTGTAGGCAGAATCTTAGAATGTAGAAATATTGTATATTTACATACATTTTGTTGATGTGTTATAACATGACACTGCACTAAGAGGCTTGCAATTGAGGAGCAGTACTCAAGCTATAGTCCCATAGGGAACCTAAGAGTAAATGCTAAGCAGGCATAGAAGGTGTGGAAGTGCAGGGTAGGATGTAGTGTTGGTAGGATAGGAGGTGCTCTTGTTGTGTTTGACGATGCTTTCAAACTGATAATACACAGAAAATAATATACTGTAACACAATCAAGCTCAGTTACAGTACAATACTGAATTCCTTTACAGGAGAATCCTCCAGGGAAGTTTTTCTTCTGCTGCTGTGGTGATGTTTTGCTGCATGTGACTCTCCATACACAGCAATACACGGCTGAGTCTGCCATCTGCAGGCTCTGTCCCTTCACATTCACAGTGCTAATTGCTAAATATTGAATTGCTAAATATGTATGCAGTTTAAGTTCTTTTTTTTACAAAACATGGCCAACATTCTTTCAGGGCTGAATTGAAGATTGTTTTTATATTGTCAAACCTTCCATTTATAACAGGCAAATCACCAATGCAAAAGAATGGATGGAGCGTCCATGTAAAGACATCCACACAAAGCTCACACAGAGAGGCCGGGCCAAAGTAAGGAAGCAATGGTAGTAGTAGGCAGTGGTGGGGTGTGAGGTTTTTGTTCAGCTCTGCAGTACAATGTTTCACGGTGACTCTCTGGCACAGTAATACACAGCTGAGTCTGCTGTCTGCAGGCCCTCTCCCTTTAGATTCACAGTGCTGCTGGAGGTGTCTCTGGAGACGCTGAACTTGTTCTTCAGTTTGTCACTGTGGTACACATTTCCACTGCCACACACTTCCCCAACCCACTCCAGTGCTTTTCCAGCAGGCTGTCTTATCCAGTCAGTGCAGTAGCTACTGTCAGTGAGTGAGTACCCAGACACACCACAGGACAGGGTCAGTGCTTGACCTGGCTGTATTGTCACAGAGCTCTGCTGATTGAGCTGAACATGACAATAGACACCTGTGAAAACAGACACGATCATTACAGGCAAAGATAACTAACTATGTGTGTTGATAATAAGTTAGTTAAGATATGAGTAACTCACACGAGACAGTAACCAGCAGGAGTAGGAGTAGAGATGTGGGCAACATGATGTGTCTTCAGCATAAGCAGGAGAGAGCTTAAGGAGCTTCCACTCAGACCTCAAGCTGTGTGAAGTGAGTGACAGGGAGACGTGAGGAGTGTCAGGGAGTGTGCTTCATGTTAAATAGGGCTGGGAGGGGATCATGCCATTTGAATACTGTGACATGTCAGAGCCACAAAGATGGATATTTATCGATACTGAAGTGAAACCCTCAACATCATGGCAAGTCAGGTCATATTTCACAAGGCTCAAATTTACAGTGTATTGGACACATTCATAACATTCTAAAATATATTTAAAGGACAAGCTTGTACCATTACTTAAAAAATGTTAACATTTTCATTCATATATACCCTCATTTGAAACATTATATGATGACATTACCCCTTCTATGATGTACAATAATCAGTAAGGCTTTGTGGTATACATTAAAAAAATTATGCAGTAATTATAATAATAATAATCATTTTACTTACCTGAGCAGTGAGTTCCTTATTGTCTAGTGCTTCACAATAGCAAAGGTGTCTCCACTTTGAAGCAGTACTATAAATATTAATAAACGAGTGTTTAGTCAGTACCTTTATTTTGTGCATTTGGTTGTTCTACAAGATGGAATATTCAGGACTTTATTTAATGATGTTAGAAGCATTATTTTGAAACATATACAGCTGCTTAATCTCCTGCAGTCATTGTGAGTGTCAATCGCAGTAGTAAACAGTAGTGTTCTTTACTTCCAGACTGTTTGCCTCAGCAGCTATGAGAGACATCCTCAGCCAGGGTTTCCCTGCTCTTTCTGAGACTCTCCTTTTCTTAATCCGCTCCTGATTTCTGTCTTTTTCAGTGATTCAACAGCCAAGCACTACTTAAGAAGGATCTCACTACAGTTAATGTACTCCTGTAATGACGCAAACTTTATTAATTTTAGAAATTAGACATAAAGAGGTTCTAGAGTTTAAAGTTTACTGTGCACTGAAATACATAATAAAAAAATATTTATTGCATATGGTAAATTAAATCAAAAATGTCTTTGCTTCAATGATTCCAGTTAAATAAAATTTGACTAGCACTAAAAAATGTTAGGCATTAGGCAGTGATGTAGTCAGTGGCTTTACATAGACTGCCCCCCTCAGTCTACAATTAAATAGAATGTGCAGTTGTAGTCTGATACTTGACTGATATTGTAAGGAACTTTGCATATATATTTTTTCATATACCGGTATTTTATTTGCATATACTGAATTGTTTATAAATGATTGCAAAATATGTATACAGTTTAACATTATGTTTTACAAAACATCAAACTCATTCATGGCTGAATTGAAGTTTTTGTATTTTCAAACCTTTCATTTATAACAGGCAAATCACCAATGCAAGAGAATGGATGGAGCGTCCGTGTAAAGACATCCACACAAAGCTCACACAGAGAGGCCGGGCCAAAATAAGGAAGCAATGGTAGTAGTAGGCAGTGGTGGGGTGTGAGGTTTTTGTTCAGCTCTGCAGTACAATGTGTCACGGTGACTCTCTGGCACAGTAATACACAGCTGAGTCTTCCGTCCTCAGACTGCTCATCTGCAGATAGACCTGACTCTTGCTGTTGTCTCTGGAGATGGTAAACCTTCCTTGAATATTTTGGGAGTAGGATGGACCACTGCTGTCAGAGTACATGAATGCCAACCATTCCAGCCCTTTCCCAGGAGCCTGTCTGATCCAAACTACTTCAGGATCACTGCTAAACCCAGAGTATGTGCAGGTCAGTTTGTGAGAGTTTCCAGGTCTTAGCACCACTGGTTCAGATTCAGTCAGAGTCTGACTAATGGATTCTGTGGAAAAAAGACATCTCATATATAAGAGTTGCTTACAACCAAATGATAATGGAAACAATAAATGCCCATCATAACTGTTTAGTTCTTACCCGTAATGGATGTTGCCATTAGAAGGACAGTTAACATGGCCATGTTTCTCAGTGTGTGTGAGTCTTTGCCATGTGCTGTATTTCTGTCTCATAAGCCTTATATTCACACATCCCTCACGTCTGCATGAGCTCACTCCAGTGGGAGGGCCCAGTGTTGGAGCTCACATGCATAAGCTGTCACACCTCACACAGTTTATATACATCAGACAGAAAACACTTTGTCTCTTTCTCACTATCTCTGTCAAGACTTCAGTGGTTCTAAAACTATGAAATCATACTTGATATGAACTTGAACATACATGACAACTCAGAAATTAATTTATAATTATGATAATGCTAGCTGTTCTTTGTATGAAGACAGATCTGTATGAAAATAGTTTATATAAAAACTATCTGGCACAAGTTTTCTTTCCTGCAGTAAAGGCATCATAATATGTAGTTATGTCAGAGACTATAAATATATAGAATATAATATTATCTGTGCCAAGTTTCATGATCATTGGAGCAAATATGTGCCAAAACACATTTTTACAGTGCCATCTAGTGGCTAAATGTCAAATTAATTGTACATACTTTGGATGGGGTCAGACACCAATGTACCAAATTTAGTTGCTATACGACATAGCCTTGCTGAGATACGGCTCACTACCTGTTTGTTGGCTTTTCTGCATGATTCTGATTGGCTGTCGTGCAAACGGTTGCGAAATTGAAAATGCCATTGAGTAGCTTTTGTCAAGCATGGTCTGAAGCTTTCAGCTGCATGGGAGGTTTTTGTACGGGGAGGCAGAATGTTTGTATTGACGTGCGTCTCGGGTACAATAATACACAGCTGTGTCCTCAGGTTGGAAGTTCTGAGCTTGTAAAAACACTGTGTTGCTGCCGGTGTCTGCACTGAAACTGATCTTGGTCTTTAATGAGTCGATGGTACCCTTTCCCTCTCCTTCTCGGATCCATCCAATCCATGCCATTGCTCCACCTGCAGACTGGCGTATCCAGTTTATGTACGCATCACTAACAGTTTGCCCTGACAACCTACAGGAGATGGAGAAGGACTGCCCTGGTTTCACATCCATACGATTCGGCTGGATGAGCTCAACACCATGGACACCTGTGAAAAAGATTAAAATTGTACTTTATTCAGCCAGAATGTCAAATAAAAGTTAACGTATTTGGTTTGTCAAAAGTGTAAAGTCTTTTCCTCACAGGTGGTAGCTGACATCATCATCATCAGCAGCAGCAGCAGGGCTGCAGGAGTCATGATTTAGCTGGAGCTGAAGTAAAGGGAGCTGAGCTGCTCTTCTGTCTTCCTCACACCCCAGGAAGCACTGGAGACCTGCAGTCACATCAGCAGGGCTTATATGAGGCAGAAACACCGCAGAGGAGGAGCACAGGGAAGATACAGACATCAGACGAGGAGGAAATGGCATCAGCATGTCAGCCTGATGAGTTTGACCTTGGAATTCAATGTCCAGCCTTAGACATAACTACTTCAAATTTGTTCATTTTTTATTATTGCATTTTAATGTCCTTAAGAAAGATACATATGCATATATGTTTTGTTAAATCATGTCATTGATAATATACATTGGGCCACTGTGTTTCAAGGTTGTTTGTATTTCCTTGTATTAGATTGTATTAGATGTCATGATTTTGATTAATTTTGGCCTTCTAACAAAGCAGATTTTTTGTGGGATTTATAAATCATATTAAAAATGTTTTGTGTTGAGTATGAACTGGTCATATCTCCATTGCTGGCTAATTATGAGTATGCTTTCGATCCCTCTAATACAGTGTGTGGCACATACAGTGGCTCAGATGGGTCAACAGAATGAACAAGCCTCAACATGGATGCAAAAGCCACAACATAGATAAAAAAAAATCCATAGTCCACACGAAAAAATCCCCACGAAAGTGTTATTTAAGGCCTGAAGTTGAGACAGATAAGACTAGACTGCCCCCTGCAGTTTGGAAATAAAACTGTTGAGAGAATGTTTTAGATGCAACAGTCTTGAGTGCATATACAGTAACTCAGCTGTAACTGTCTGAGATGTTTTTGTACAGCTCTGTGGTCTCATGTGTGACTGTGGTTCTTTTGCACAGTAATAAACAGCCGTGTCCTCAGCTTTCAGGCTTTTCACTTGTAAGTAGAGCTTGTTAGTGGAGGTGTCTTTGGTGATGGAGAACTGGCCCTGGAGAGACTGGGAAAATATTGTGCCAGTGCCATCATCAATGCGGCCAATCCACTCCAATCCCTTTCCTGGTTTCTGCCGGATCCAGTGCAAGTAGCTAAGAGAGAGTCTAGACACAGTGCAGGACAGCGTGACCGACTCTCCAGGTTTCTTCACCACTGGACCAGAGGAGGTCAGAGACTGACCATGAACAGCTGGAAATAACAAACCACAGTTGATCAGACAAATAATAAATAATTTTGACAGACTTTAGGAAAGGTAATCTTTAAGACAGGCGTACCAGTCAAACCTGTTGTTATCAAGATTAACCACATCATTTTTATGTCTCAGTTGTGATTCAGAGTCAGCATCTAGAGATCTACAGACCAATGTTATATCAGAGACATGTTTTGCATAACTTCCTCTTCACTGGAAGGTTGCCTTAATAAAGCCCCAAACAGTAGGGGAATGTGCTGCCTCCCTGTTCTGCAATACTTGAACATAACATTTTCACAACATTTAGATAAAACATTGTAAACACATAAAATATTTCTGGTATGCCCACACAGAATAGAAATTAATATAATAAATATTTCTTTAAGGGCAATTTATACTCCAGGCAAAAAGTGTCACTAGACCAGTGTCGGCACTGGAAGCTTTCATATTTCTGTGTTGGCATTAAAATATGGTACAGAATCAATACAATATAATGTGGTTTCTATGGCAACTTGTGAAATTGAAGCTATTAAATCACAGCACACAACAATGTCTGTGCCATTTAATTTTTTTATGCACATGACAAGCTTTCCGACAACCTGGCAGACAAAGAAAGTTTTTTATGTCATATTTTGTTGAGCAACACTTGTCCTCTGCATGATAAATTTGCATGTATTAATAGACTTATTTGTCCTTTATGTACCTAAATGTGCTCCCAAAGTTCTAAAGACTTTATATTTACAATTAATACACATTTGGTCTTTTATGCATGAGAAAAAAATGGTTACAAGGTTCTGTGGAGTATTACTAAATGTCTTTTTTCCATGTTGATACAACAGAACCTTAATATTTAGATGAAATATAGAAATGATGTCAGTCAAATGTGAAATATGTCAGTTATAAGCATATCTCATTCTGGAAGATGCACAGGAAGGGTGGTGGCAGCAGTAAGGAGTCATTAAACAAAGATGTTGATATTTTATATAACTGGCAGCAGTAACTTATCAGAACAGTGAGTACTACTGACTAATAGGTTATGCTAGTACACCAGAACGAGGCCAGTGATGACCTTTACATCATCAATATTACCTGTGGCCTAGTTACAATACACAAACTTTAACTTCATGTCTGAAATACAGTATGCTGTGTGTTTCTCTATTCTCTGTCACTTGAAGTGTAACTGAACACTGTGACAGCAGGTGTCTGAAGCAGAAGCCCTGTTGTCTTGCTGTCATGAAGGGTTTTTGTACAGCTGGGTGTATTGCTTTAACCACAGTGACTGTCTCGCACAGTAATAAACTGCAGTGTCCTCAGTCTTCAGCTGGGTCATGTGCAGGTATAAATTAGAGCTGTCTTTGGATGCAGTAAATCTGCCCTGGACTGACTGGGCGTTGCTTTTATCAGTATTTGAATAATAGTATATAATCCATTCCAGTCCCTTCCCTGGAGCTTGGCGGACCCAGTGCATGCTTGTGCCCCCCACAGTGAATCCACTGCAGGCACAGGTCAGTTTGAGAGTTCCTCCTGGAGTCACCATCACTGGCTGCTGAGACTGTGTGAGCACAATCTGGCCTCTGACAACTGGAAGAGAACAAGAGAAGAGAACACATCATAAGTACACGACTCTACTTGTTCCACAAATACATGTAACACTTAATTGTTGTTGTGGTATAACAGCCTCACCGGTGCATGCAGATCCCAACAGCAGCAGCAGCAGGACTACGGGCAACATGGCTGACACAGGAGTGGATGAAGGAGGGTCTACAGTAAATGAACCTGCTCTTCTCTTACTCTCTGCTACAGCAGCTGACTGTCTGCTTTTATATGTAGGGAAAGGTCCAGCAGCATGTTTGCATAAACCTGGTGGTATGAATTTCTGCAAAATGTTCTTTGCATGTGTGTGTGTGTATGTGTGTGTTCTTGCTGTGTGTTTCCTGCTTTTTAAATAGGTGGAAGAGCATCTTTTAAATCATGCATAAAGCAGGTCTTCAGTAAAAACTAAGAAATACACTGTTGTACAATGTAAATACATAGTTTTTTTCCCATGTATCCTAATGTTGAGTGTTAGATACACTTAGTGTGTATACTACAATAACTCGTTTATACCTATAGAAATAGAAACATCCATGTTGTACACCCCACCCCCCTTTGTCCTCTGTTTCATGTCTGATGTAAACTGTTAATGTGCATCTCCAATAAGAGGGGAAACAACGCCCCCTGCTGTTCCTTTTTTATTTGGTCCCTGCCTGCTGTAGAAAGGGTTGTCACCCTGAAGCAATGACATGCAATAAAGAGCTAAAGCAGCACTGAGTAGTTTTTTTTTTTTTTACCTTAAATTAGTTTCCAAAATCAGTGGTTCATCAACTTGTAACAGGGTGAAAGGCACTTCTGAATTCGCTTTGCTACCCTCCATGGGCTATAACCGCACTAAGTTTGCAGAAGCGGAG
Organism: Coilia nasus; assembly: GCA_027475355.1. Taxonomy (NCBI): domain Eukaryota; kingdom Metazoa; phylum Chordata; class Actinopteri; order Clupeiformes; family Engraulidae; genus Coilia; species Coilia nasus. The sequence goes on along the minus strand of CM050216.1, from coordinate 17,311,786 downwards.
TGTCTCTCTATAGTTCTCTATGAGAGACAATTCTGCTTTCAACCCGTAGGGCAACCAAAGATGAAAACTCCTCAGTATTGCTTTAAGAAATACAAAACCTGAATTGAAGGCAGAAATAATCCAGCTGAAGACAGAGTGCTTCCCATATTCCAGCCTGATCTCATTAAATGATGTGTATGTACATGCCAAATTCTTCTGCCTTTTTAAAGTGCTATACTGTAGTACAAACACATTTTCCAGTTTTTGCACATCATTGTACTTAGTCCCAGATGTGTACTGATCTGATCCAATGGTGTATGTGCATATCCATGTATTACACACCTAATGTCTGTGACCAGTGGCCCAAACTCTCATGGACTCTGGACAAGGACTCTCCTGCATAGGCTGCCCCACCCACGTCAATGCCTTCAGTCATGGGCTAGCGGTTAAGTACTGTACCTGGGTTTGCAGCCTAAAGGTCACAGGTTCAATCCCTGACTCCATCCTCCCCCATGACTGAGGTGTCCTGAGTATGGCACCGTCCCCACACACTACTCCCCAGGTGCCGTTGTCATGGCTGCCCCCTGCTCACGTGTGTGATGGGTAAATGTAGAGCCTGTGTGCACTGTGTGCTGTGATGTACCGCGTGATCACAATGACCACTGGGACTGACTTCCACTTTTTATAACAGCAACAAGGGTTGAGCATCTCGTCAAGTTCACTCCTTTTTGTTTAATTTTTATTAGGCATTATGCATCATTGTATGCATTATTATGCATTATAACTAATAACGTTATTTGATGAATAATTTTGCAGTCCTATTTTTCACCAATGTCATGTACTTAAAATGGGTGAGCAATATTTCACAGTTCATCCAGAAGTCACTCATGGAAAAGCCAGACACAGTGCAGGACAGGGTGACCGACTCTCCAGGTTTCTTCACCACTGGACCAGAGGAGGTCAGAGACTGACCATGAGCAGCTGGAAATAGGACAACACAGTTAAAATGCTAAAGTTAAATAACTTAACAAGCCTGAAGCCTAATAGAAATATAAGATAATTTGGAGGTGCCTACCATTTAAACTGGCTGTTATCAAGATTATCAGCAACATTTCTTAGTCTGTTATGCTGTGAGTTCAGTATCTGTGACTAGCACCAATGTACCAAACTTATATCACCAGAGAGAGAGAGAGAGAGAGAGAGAGAGAGAGAGAGAGAGAGAGAGAGAGAGATATGTGTGTGTGTTTTGCATAACTTCCTCTGCTTTGCAATGTTACTCTGAACAGGAGAGAATGTATTGCTCATGAAATAAATGCTTCCCACCAACACTTCAGAACTTTCAGAAATACACAGACAATCTAATGTTAGCACAGATGCAGCATATTTAAAACAAAACAGGATTTTGCTTTGGCTACTGTAGTAATTTTACATTTAGACATTACTTATTTATCGTAGGGAATAATATATTTTAAAGTCGTAAAGCCTTAATATTCATATTAAATAAATGTAAAGGTTATGTGTTTTCTGTGTAGAAACAAATAGGCACTATTATTATGTATATATCATGTTTGAAGCTGCATTTCCACCTGGCACCTAAAAAGACCTTGAAGAGTCTACTGTACGTGCAGTACACAAAGGGATTTTGTAATCTATGACTGTCACAGCTCTACGAAATCTCTCTCCTGCCACACCCACTCAGTCACCTGCCACTACAATCATTCAATCCAACTCTCCGGTTTTCTAACTGCTATCCAATCACCCTCCCCACCTGAACCACATTCCACTCATCAGAACCGTCATTTAGAGGAATACCCCACCCTCAGATGAATAAGTGGGCAGAAGCGTTTTCTAGCAGACCCAGCCATTGTCTGAATCTGGCAGCACTGACCTTAGCTTAGCTTAGCATAGCCGCTGTAATCTAGTGTAGCCAACTAGCACACTATGGCAAACGTGAATCAATTCACTTTAAAAAAAAATGTTATTACTTCTCATGACCTGTGCATTCAGATGGCATACAAATGACAATGCAAATGAACACGAAGGGATTGACCAAGCTGCATTTAGATGGGGGACTATGTTGCGCGGGGGTGGCATATTCCTTTAGGTTGCCACTTATTTCCCCTCATTTTTTGTCTGGTCTCAATCATGGCAGCATCAAAGCAAAAATGTCTCTGGTTTCTCTCAGTGGTTTGTTTTTATAAGGAATGTTTCAGAATTTAAGTTTGTTTTGAGCTAAGCGCTGTGAGTATTCAGTTTTTTGCCGTTTGTCGTATCTCCTGTGAGTTCCAATGTGTTTTTTTACATGATGTTTTTTTAGTAATAAAAGAACCCAAATTTGCACATTAACTTTGTCTGGGACGCTCCTGTCTCAATTTCTTTTCTCTGTGTTTTTGTGTTTGTGTATACAGTATGTGCTTTATATGCTAAAGCATTTGATAACATTAATAAATTATTATTAATTATAATTAATTCATGCACTATAACTGAATGCATTTTTGCACCTATATTTTTTAAGAATGCAATGCCATTCATATGTGTGTGCAACTTTTCAAAATTTGTAATAATTTCACATGGTCAGTGTTTCATTGTACATTGTACTGAGCTGCAGGGTTTTTGTTAAGCCCTTCAGTCTCTTCTCTCATTGTGTGTCTCGGGCACAGTAATACACAGCAGTGTCCTCAGTCTTCAGACTGCTCATCTGCAGATACACCTGCTGCTTGTTGTCGTCTCTGGAGATGGTGAATCCTCCCTGTAGAGCCTGGGAGTAGTAGATGCTACCGGGGCTGTACATGCTTGCAATCCACTCCAGCCCTTTCCCAGGGGCCTGTCTGACCCAGGCCATATAGTAGCTACGGAATGTGAACCCAGAAGCTGTGCAGGTCAGTTTGTGAGATCCTCCAGGACTGATGACCACTGGCTCAGACTGAGTCAGGGTCTGACCATGTCCACCTGAAAAAAAGAATAAATATAAGGACATTACATACAAATGAATACATATGCTAACAAAAAGAACATGCCAATGAATTCTGGAATATGTACTTGCCTCGTAAGCAGACAGCCAGCAGAGTTAATGCAACCATAAAGTCCATGTCTGTAAGCTGTGTGTGAGGGCGTATCCTTTTCCCAGAATATATAGCCAGTCAGGGGAGTGTGGCTTTTGCATACAGCCCCCATTCCTTCCCACATCAGTACAATAGATCAAAACCCCTGAATATGGGGTTTGGGATTTGTTCTGGGACAGTTTTGAACGAAAGTCTTTTACTCAAATACCATGCTACTCTATGGACAAAATGTAATGTACATTATGAAATGTCTTTCGTTCCACATTTAAAATTTTATCGATACAGTATATATTTATTTCATATTATTGTTTTCTTAATGTTGTCCAAATGTATAGATTATGTCCAGGTTATGTTGTCATTGTATCTCTTTGTGGTCGGCCTTTCTTCACTCACTTGTCAATCAGGCCCACCCAATCAGAAGGCTCTATAAGTTTGATCGATTGTTTAAGTAATAAAAACTTATTTTGGGCTAGGCCCATCTGATTATTTTCTGGGCCCACCCATTTTATAATGTCTTGCTAGGCCCCTGGGTCGGACCAAGGTTGATAATGTTGTGCTTGTGGAATGAAAGTGCTTTGAGCTTTGAGATCAGATCAGTAACTATGAAGGAGCAGAGCTGGAGACAGGATTAGACTGCCCTCTGCAGACTTTCTCAGATGCTACAGGAGTGTGAGCACGCTTATGTCACTTATCACTGTCTGAGATGTTTTTGTACAGCTCTGTGGTCTCATGTGTGACCGTGGGTCTCGAGCACAGTAATAAACAGCCGTGTCCTCAGCTTTCAGGCTTTTCACTTGTAAGTTCAGTGTGTTGGAGCCTTTGGTGATGGAGAACTGGCCCTGGAGAGACTGGGCAAATATTGTGCTAGTGCCACCATCAATGCGGCCAATCCACTCCAGTCCCTTTCCTGGTTTCTGCCGGATCCAGTGCATGTAGTCGCTGCTCATGGAAAAGCCAGACACAGTGCAGGACAGGGTGACCGACTCTCCAGGTTTCTTCACCACTGGACCAGAGGAGGTCAGAGACTGACCGTGAACAGCTGGAAATAGGACAACAGTTAAATGCTAAAGTTAAATAACTTAACAAGCCTGAAGCCCAATAGAAATATGAGATATTTTGGAGGTGCCTACCATGTAAACTGGCTGTTATCAAGATTACCAGCAACATTTCTGAGTCTATTGTGCTGTGAGTTCAGTATCTGTGAGGAGGACCAATGGACCACACTTATATCACAAGAGAGCGAAGGAGAGAGAGAGAAAGAGAGAGAGAGAGAGGTGTGTTTTGCATAACTTCCTCTGCTATGCAATATTAGCCTGATGATAGATCACAGAACAGGAGAGAATGTATTGCTAATGAAATAAATGCTTCCCACCAACACCTCAGAACCTTCAGAAATACACAGAAAATCTTATGTTAGCACAGATGCAGCATTTTTAAAACAAAACAGGATTTTGCTTTGGCTACTGCAGTAATTTTACATTTAGACATTACTTATGTTTCATAGGGAATAATATGTTAAAGCTGCAAAGCCTTAATATTCACATTAAATAATGTGAAGGTGATGTGTTTTCTTTGCAAAAACAAATAGGCACTATTATTGTGCAAAGTTTAAACAGTTTATGTTTGAAGCTGCATTTCCACCTGGCACCTAAAAAGACCTTGAAGAGTCTACTGTAAGTGCAGTACATGTAGGGCTTTTGTAATCTATGACTGTCACAGCTCCACAGAATCCCTCTCCTGCCACACCCACTCAGTCACCTACCACTAAATCATTCAATCCAACTCTCCAGTTTTCTAATTGCTAGCCAATAATCCTCCCCATCTGAACCACATTCCACTCATCAGAACAGTCATTTAGGTTGTCCCTTATTTACCCATATTCTTCGTCTGGTCTCTGGCATCAAAGGCAACAGCTCTCTGGTTTCTCTCAGTTGTTTGTTTTTTCAAAGAAAGATTCAGAACTTAAGTTTGTTTTGAGTTAAGCGCTGTGAGTATTTGGTACTCAGTTTGTTTTTTGCCGTTTGTCATATCTCCTGTGAGTCCCAGCATGTTTTTCTACGTGGTGTTTTTTTAGTAATAAAAGAACCCAATTTTGCACATTAACTTTGAGCTTCTCCTGTTGGGTGCGTAACAATGGCAGACAGTAATCATTTTTTACTTTTGTCAGAAAGGAATTCAACAATATGTTTTTTTAAATAAAATATGTTCCATTACTTGTCTCTGTGTTTGTGTGTTTGTCTATATCTCACTTATAACTTTGATTCTGAATGCAGCATCTGTGGCTTTGACTGCTGGCATTGGCTGAAGGGGGTTTTTGTTCTAAGGACATACACGCTTGTATCACCGTGGATAGCGGGCACAGTAGTACACAGCTGTGTCTTCAGCCTGCAGATTCTGGCCCTGTAGAGTCACTGTGCTGCTGGAGGTGTCTCTGGAGATGCTGAACTTGTTTTTTAGTTTGTCACTGTAATATGTGTTTCCACCAGAGCATATGAGTGCTATCCACTCCAGTGCTTTTCCTGCAGGTTGCCTTACCCAACCTGTACAACAGCAGCTATCAGTGGGTGAATATCCAGCCACATTACAGGTGAGACGTAGAGTCTGCCCAGGCTGTGTCATCATGGAGCTTGACTGAGTGAGAACAACATCACTCCTCACACCTGAAAAAAACAAATGTAGAAACATAAATATTCAGAATGCACTGAGACACGCTGAGCTTCAAATGCCCTCCCTCGTGACATTAAGGACTCACAGGATGCTGCTATTAGCAGTAGGCCGAGCAGATGTGTCAGGATCATGCTGTGTTTCTGGGGTTGAACAGCTGAACTGCTCTCCTGATATTTCTTCAGAACAGATACACAATGTATATAAGACAAAGGGAGGAGGAGGAAGTGGAGGAGAAGGTGGAGGAGTGTTGTTAATTTGCCTACAGCAAGTACCCTGGAGAAAGAAATGCAGCCACTAGAATGTTAGTAACATTTTACTATAAAATCTCACTTCATGTAACTAATGTTGTGACGTGACTGGGAGGCCTAGCATGCAAGCGATTACATGTTATCGAGGGGTTGAAAACATTGGACCTCAGCTCCAAAGTAAATTAAACCCCGAAAGCCCACAGCCACAAACCTACAGACTGGCCTTACATGATGTAAAGACATGGAAGTAAGACTTCACGTGTGTGGTTGCAATGTGTGTGTGCAGCTTGACAGAGGTCCGGTGAGAGGTCCCTTACCTGTGGCACCCACTGCCTGGAATGGCTCCACAACACAACCAGCCTAAGTGTTGGTGTCCTCCTGGGGTTTTGTGGAAGGTGGTAAAATCCAAATTAAAAAAATGATGCTGAAACAGACGTCCAAATGCCACAACACATATTGTAAGTGACAAACAAAACTCAGAGGGACACTAAGGCTCTGCTCCCATAGCAGGCCTTCAGTCAGTGTGTGCCATGATGGAAGGACATCTGTGCATTGACCCAGTTAGCCACAGAAAGGGACATCACTGAAGTCAGCCGGGACGTCCATAAGTCAGTGCTTTCACTACCATGTGACCTAACCTATCCTAACACTAACGTAATAGATAATCCTGTCATGACAGATGTTAGATACAACAACAACAACAACAACACATTATACTTATTGAGCACTTTTCAGGCTACCAAAGTGCTTTACAATTAGGAGAGATCTCACTAACCACCACCAGTGTACAGCACTTACCTGTGTGATGTCAGCCATTATGTGCCAGAACATTCAGCACACACAAAATGCAGTCATAAGTAGCTTTGCAGTAGCCATCCACGCAATGCAACTTAATCATGATGTCACCACAATTGATGGCTGTACTGACAGTATGGTCCTGACAGTAGTTTGATTATGGCCTGTCTACAGCTGTTTACTGCCTACATTTTTTATCACAGAAGTGGTTACACCAATACATCTGACTAACTAATCTCTTTGTTATAATAAAAATAAATATTTTTGGTAGTGTTTGCTTCCATTCATGTTGCGACCCATACAAGTCTGGGTAACATATCAAATGTTCTAAAAACAGTGATGAGATGAACACAAAAGCATTACATGTACAATCTGTCTGTATTGTGCAATATTACATTTTACTTTACATTTTAGAAATGGATAGAAGAGTGGTCTGTGTTTTAGATACTTAGATATCTGATTTTGGGGGAAACACCGCTCCCTACTGCCCCCTGCTGTTTATTTTCTGGCTGGCGTATCCAGCGAGGACAATAGCTACTAATAGAGAACCCCGAGACCTTACAGGAGATGGAGACAGACTGTCCTGGATTCACAACCATGTGACTTGGCTGGATGAGCTCAATGCCCTGAGTACCTGTAAAAGAGGTAGCTGGAAATTAGTGAAACTTTTGAAATTCCCATTTTTTCTACTTTTTTTTTTACTTTTAAAGAACCTCTTTGACTTACAGTAAGTGACTGCCATCATCAATAGCAGCAGCAGCAGAGATGCAGTCATGGTGGACATGATGGAAGCTGCTGCTCTTCTGAGTTCTCCAGAGTCCAGGAGCTTCTGAGGAGCTGAAGGCCCACAAGCAGCTTAATATCAGGGGGAGGGACGTAGGAGAGAGCAAGGCAGAGAGCCGGATATGAGAACCGACTCATATTCGAAATTGGCTCATCAAATCATTCTGTGTACGGACTTGAGATAAGATGTTGAATATTACAGTTACACACATTGTAAACAGACTATGGTAAAAGCAGCATATGATGCTATCTGGATAGTACATTTATGGAGAATGTGGAGGAATTTAAATACTTGGGCCTATGGCTCGATTCTCACCTCTCCTTCAAGCCTCACATTGACTTTGTTGTGAAGAAAATAAACTGTAACCTAAGAATCTTATATCGCTCAATAAATTGCTTTACACAACAGATTAGAATGAGAATTGTAACACAGCTTTTATTTCCCATTTTGGATTATGCAGACATTGTTTATATGAACACAACTGATTTACATCTTAAATCTCTAACTGTTGCCTTTAATAGTCGTTGCCGCTTTGTTCTGAGGTGTCCTTATTTAACTCATCACTGCCATATGTACCAGCAACTAAATCTATTATCACCTAAAGCCAGACGACAGCTACACTGGTTTCAGTTTATTTACAAGTGTTTCTTTTTTAAGTATCCCCTTTATTTAAAACATTATTTAATCCCATACAGTTCTATTTATGGTCTCAGACACCATAGTCACTTGTTTTTTTCCGTACCGAACATATCCAAAGAAATTGGAAGGCGTGCCTTCAAATTCAAAGCCCCATCTGACTGGAATCGCTTACCCTGTTTGTTAAGGTTCATCTCTTCTTTTCCTCATTTTAAATTATCTCTCTTATCTTACTTGTATTCATGTGACCAATGTAAATGTTTTTCTGGTGTATGACTGCTTTTTATTGATGTTGTCTTTTGTGTTTCGGTATATGTATGTATGCTTGTGTACATGTGTGTATCTATATGTATGTGCGTATGTGTGTATATGTGCATATGAACATGTGTGTATTTGTAGCATGTATGTGTATATGTATATGTACATACACGTTTATTTGTTTACTTTTTATTTATCTTTTGTATGAGAGCTTTTTGGGGTTGAATTTGGACAGACTGGGGTGGTTGGTGGTGATGAAGAGCTTTGGTGTGTATGAGAGAGTGTATGTCTGGTGTTATGCTTGTTTTTTGGGGACCCCCTCGAAAACGAGATGTCTCATCTCAAGGGGTTATCCTCCAATAAAGAATTTCAATCTGAGACTTATTATTTTAAATCTGATTCAATTGGATATTTTCTTTTGCAAATGTTCTTAGACACAAGTAGCTTACAGTAATATCAGGACTGGGACATAGGGAAGAGGAAGGTAGAGAGCAGGACATGACAAATGCTTACTGTAAACAATTAGCAAATCACATCAAACTGTACAAATATGACATTATCAGCTTGTTATTACATATTATTGCATTCGGTATACTTGACTGATTTTACATATGCAACTTTGTAGCTTACAATACATTTAGCTGCTTCTTTTCATGTTTATATCATGTGATTGTGAAGTAAATAAGGTTTAGTTGTTTAGTTTTTTGGATTTTATAACAGCTATATTTGAATATCTGTCTCAAACTACTGTGTAGAGGAGAGTAAGACACAACAACTACAACACAATCCTCAGACATTTGTAAATTTGCACTTGGCAAGGGCAGTATATGTGCATAATGAAAACTGCATGATGTATTACAAATTATTTTAAGTATTAAAGCATAGTTGTGTTATATTCTATTGCACAATTTGTACAAATATATCCATTGAAATAGTTAAATTTTATCAAGATAATAATGGACTTTTCGACTATGTACTGTTAAAACATAAATGATGCCATTTATGTTATTTAATTTTTCCGTCATAAGCTGTGTTATTAGCTGACTGTTCATGCGCTCCTGAAGTTTCTGTTCTGGTCTAAAGCTGTATTGTATCACTGTGGGTGACGAGCACAGTAATACACAGCTGAGTCTTCAGGCTGCATGTTTTGTCCTTGCAGGGTGATGGTGTTACTGGAGGTGTCTCTGGAGACACTGAACTTGTTTTTCAGTGAGTCTTTGTGGTATACGCCACCACCATACCGCATCGTATAGATCCACTCCAGGCCTTTCCCTGATGGCTGTCGAATCCATGCTGTGCTATAGCTAGTAACTGAATAGGAGACTTTACAGTTGATGGTCAATGTTTGACCTGGCTGGAGAGTCACTGAAGCTGGCTGAGTGAGCTGCTCTGAATGGACACCTGTGGAAAACACACCTGTTACTGTCATGACAGCTGTAACACATGAGCCAGTGCAGACACAGAGTCACCAGTGTTCAGTGCAAATCCATTCCAACAGAGACACTTACTGGAAGAAGCAGCCAGCAACAGCAGCAGAGCTGACAGGGACATGGTTTGTGTGGAAGATGCTGATCTGGCACTAACTGCTGCTCTACTCTTCACTCTTTGCTCACAGAGAAGTTATACACTCCACAGCACTCTCGAAACAGGAAGTGATGCTGACTGAATTTACATGCACATACATGAAGCCTTACATATGCACATTTTACAGTACAGTCCCAACTACATACATGAGGGTTGTGGTTGTTCACATGGTTGTTTGTATATTTAATTTATATTTGCTTCTTCTTTACATTGTTGAAAATAAAAAAAAACATAGTATGTTTTTATCTGCTTTTATCTACTGTTTTACTACTCTGTGCATGTGTTGGCTTGCTCCAAATGACATCACTGTACTCATATAGTGTTAATAAACACCTCTGCTTCTACTTCACATAACACTGTTTAAGTAGAGTCTCTGTACATGGTTGTGGTTTGTGGATTTGGTCAGGATTGTTACAGAGAGTGCAACAACAGTGATAATTTTGGGGTTTAAGACTGTGAATAAAAGTTATAGTTTTGGGATGCAATAATTAAACATTGTGTTCTAAACTGTATATATGAAAGCATGTTATTGTACTGTGTATTGAGGAGGTATGTTGATGCTTTAAAATGACACTGAATTCTTTATGTCCATCTGGGTGTTATGTTACTTGAAATCCTGTGACTGTACTGCCCCCATGTGGTTGGCAGTGTCCATGATTCTGGTCTATGATGAGGGACACAAATGAAAGTAAATATGATGCAGGACACTTAAAGACCATCAGCAGGTTGCTCTGAAATTACACCATTTGACGCCGTTATGACTTTTGAAGTAATGAATGTGTTGATCGTCCTTTTTACGCACCCAAAAACTTTTGTAACGAGTATTTCATGTACACATTTCAAATGTAGTGGAGTAAAAAGAACAATATTTGGATTGAAAAATTTGTGAAGTGAAAATCACAAGTTGCCAAATGTTGTAATACTCAAGTAAAGTACAGATACTTGAAAATTGTACTTAAGTACAGTATTTAAGAAAATGTAGTTAGTTACTGTCTGCCTCTGAACACGGCAAAGTAAAAGCCCATCATGTAACTGCCCTAGTGTTTTTTCAAACATAGTAATCTTCATTGCTGTTCATTTCTTTCTGTGTTTCAAACCTTATTCAAAAAGGCTGTTTATTGTGAAAGTCCTGAAAATTATAATGATAGTTTTTTTGTGGTGTTATCTGACAGGTCAGGCACTCCTGAAGTTTTTGTTCTGGTCTAAAGCTGTATTGTATCACTGTGGGTGTCGAGCACAGTAATACACAGCTGAGTCTTCAGGCTGCATGTTTTGTCCTTGCAGGGTGATGGTGTAACTGGAGGTGTCTCTGGAGACACTGAACTTGTTTTTCAATGAATCCCTCTCCCACTTGCTCTCGTCATAAAAGATTGTATTGATCCACTCCATCGCTTGTCCAGCTGGCTGACGAATCCAAGCTGTGGCATAGTAGCTGCTATCTGTAATGGAAGCCCCAGTAACCTTGCAGGTGACTCTCAAAGCCTCTCCTGGCCTGATGGTTACAGAGCTGGGCTGGGTGTGATCAATGTTGCAGTCTACCCCTGCAAAACATTAAAGCACAAGATACAGTGTTTTCCCCAAAGCGTCTAAGCGTATCGGCACCGATACGCTTCTTTTTTCGCCGATACGCATCAAGTTTTGCCGAGACGCTTTCATAAAATGCCGATACGCTTAAAAATCATGCGCAAAAACATTCCCCCCGGGATTTTCCCCGAACAAGAAGCCCCAATGTAGTCAAATGTAGGCTGCGTTTTTAGGAAACTTCCGTGGTGGGTGTGTAAACTACTATACTGGCGAAACTGGCCAATCACATGCCGATTACAGTGCTCCTTTGTTTTTTTTCCGCCAGTCAGCTGTATCAGAGAGTATTGTAGAACCTAAGATCTTTAACGCAAACCTAGGGGCTACTAAAAATGTATGACTTTGACTGTAAATGCTTCACAAGAAGGAAGGAGAACGCTCTCCTTGGGACATGCTCATGTAGCAAGAAAACTTTCTCCACAGTGTACAGAATGCGATCGGATCATCTAGCTGCTGAAAGAGAGTGAGAGAGAGCGTGAAAGGCAAGTCCTCCTTTATGTAGAGCAGAGTCAAGACTGTTTCGTTGAATGGGACACTCGTGGAATTTAACTAATAAATTGGTCCTTACGTCTTTCTGGATTTGTTGATGGTTCTTTTTAACAAAGTGTCACAATCCACAATTATTTGTGATTATTTCAAGCCTAATAGTGTACGTTGTTACTGTTTGGATTTCCAGAAAATTAGCTTCATTTCAGACCAGGCTGCAGCCTGTATGGGGTTGTTAGCGCGCTAACGCTAGCGAACTACGCTAAGATAATGTTTTAAACTGAAAGCTGCCACTTTACTCACCAACACCCACCTAGATACTAATACTGATATTAGCTGAAGTGCAGAAAGTAATATAAAGTTGTAAGGTTATTGCAACGTGTTAAATTCAAGGTGAGTCGATGTCTGTTAGCATTACCACATTAGCAATCATTTCAATGAGCTAGTTCGTTAGCTTGTTACAGGAACACTGAAATAAGAATTTGTTGTCATCAGACATCATTCTAGATAATACTACACTACACTGAATTATATTTATCTGCAGAATCTAAGATCTGTGGTACCAATTCAGCTTTCATGTGGCCATACAGGGAGATATTTAGCTGATAGAATGTAGCCCAGAAAAACAGGAGGCTCAACATTTAGTTTAGACATTTTAGTGACAGCCTAGTCAAATTCATGTGACATTATATAGTATTTCTTGTGTGACAATAAATTAGCCTTCCCACTTGGGAGTTTTGGCTCTTTCAACTCACCAAGTGCAACGAGTTTTTTGTTCTATTTGTGCCAAAAAATGCAACATTTTATTAAAAGTGTTATGTTTCCACCAGCCTTCTGGGACCAAAATTTTGCTTCAGATCTTCCTAGAATGCACCATTTTAGCTCTAGAAAAAAAAAAAAATTCCCAGGGTGCATGCCCACCAATCCTCCTAGCTACCTTGCCACGCCGTCATCGTATTTACATCAAAATTTAAACCCTTCTTTTAATTTCTGGGGAAAACACTGAAGATATATTACCAAAAACCCAGATAGAATATTATAAATACAAGAACTTGGACTCACATTACACTCACATTACTTTAGGAGAAGTTTAAATCAAGAGCAGAAAGACGTACATGTGAGCATGAGTAAGAGCAAGAGCAAACAGGTTTGTGTTGAGGATGATGTGGGTGACATGGCTCCAGTGTGCTCCACAATCTGATGGGGAAGCTGAAGTCTCTCAGCATTTATACATGCAGGTTGCCACCATTTGCATTCAGAGCTCCGTCTGCTTTTGTCTCATCTGTGTGTGGAGTCAGTGAGGATATCATGCACTATATTTTACATAAACTGCTGATTAATATTGGAACATTTTATACCGAGTGATACACTGATCACCTATATTCAATACACAAAGCACATATACCTGAGTAGTTTGAATATTTCTCCAAACAAATGTGTAAGATATTTCATTTCCAAAATATGTTGTCAATTTTGTGATTTTCCCATCTCCTCCTGTAGACTAAAATAGTTACAGGTAGTTGTTCAGAGAAACAGCACACAACATAAACATGTATGCTTCACTTCTGTGGTGAAGCTAGTTAAGTACATCTGGAACTAGATATATACTGATTTATGCTGATGTGTGGTGCAACAGCTTGGGACTAATTTGAAGATTTAAATGAATTTAGGGTGTCACAGTTTTTAATCCGTAATAGCAGTGCTCTTTCTTAAATCAGCAGTCATACTAGCATGGATGTTGAGTAGATCAACAGTGCCCCCTTGTGTTCATGCATCTGCATACTAATGCGAAGTGGGAGAGAGTCATACGGGAAGTTATGACGTCATTTGTAGCCATACGCTAGATGTCCTCAGGCACGTTCTTTGCCTCCACTGAACTATTTGCATTAACACTGCAAATATATGTACATCCTATTATGCTAACAGATCTTTTTTTTTGTTAATAAAAACAAATCTCGAGAACAATGTATTTTCATTTTCTAGTTATTGTTTGTGTAACAATAATAACTATCTGCCTAATCTGCCTTTGTAATTGTAGACATGTTGTGTAATTTAAATGGTGTGAACCATAACAAAACTACCTTTATAAATCCAACTTGGGAAAAAACGGGATATCAAGCAAGACACAGTGTCTCAGTATTGTGTTCCACAATTCATAATGATGGGTGAGATATATTCCTGACTTCCTGCCAAGATAGTCATGGATTTTCTCTCCTGTGATGTGCTCCAAAATCTAAATAATCATAAAACCAAAATAATGCTTTCCACTTGCTTTTGTTCAGCTTACTAACTTATATTTTCTATTATTTCTTGTTTCCTATCTGTTTATGCCTTCCTGAAGTTTTTGTTCTGGTCTAAAGCTGTTTTGTATCACTGTGAGTTTCGAGCACAGTAATACACAGCTGTGTCTTCAGGCTGCATGTTTTTTCCTTGCAGGGTGATGGTGTTACTGGAGGTGTCTCTGGAGACACTGAACTTGTTTTTCAGTGACTCTTTGTGGTCTGTGCTACCACTACTCCAGATATAATTGATCCACTCCAGGCCTTTCCCTGATGGCTGTCGAATCCATGCTGTGCCATAGCTAGTAACTGAATAGGAGACTTTACAGTTGATGGTCAATGTTTGACCTGGCTGGAGAGTCACTGAAGCTGGCTGAGTGAGCTGCTCTGAATGGACACCTGTGGAAAACACACCTGTTACTGTCATGACAGCTGTAACACATGAGCCAATGCAGACACAGAGTCACCAGTGTTCAGTGCAAATCCATTCCAACAGAGACACTTACTGGAAGCAGCAGCCAGCAACAGCAGCAGAGCTGACAGGGACATGGTTTGTGTGGAAGATGCTGACTGGCACTAACTGCTGCTCTACTCTTCACTCTTTGCTCACAGAGAAGTTATACACTCCGCAGCGCTCTTGAAACAGGAAGTGAAACTGACTGAATTTACATGCACATACATTTACATTGGAATATGGTCAGGATTGTTAAGATGGGGACTTCCTCTACATACAACACACCAATGATCCTTTACTTTGGCTACTTGCATTCCCACTATTTTATAGTCCCAGCATTTCTCCCTGCTTCATAAAAATGTTTGGGGAGATAAACTGTACAGACTGTAGATATCACACTATCATTGAGTGCATCTTTTTCCAGCTTCAGGTTTGTAATTATATTAAGATAAATGTTTATCAGTGGAGATAAAGCACCTAATCAAAAGGATTTCTTTACAGTGCCTTTTATTTCATAAAGTGTACCTCCACAGCAACAGGCAGAGGGGTTGCAGATTATCACACAGCCTTCACCAAAGGGAGGGTTTTAAGTCTGTGAATATGAAATGGGTTGTGTTTTAGGAGACAGGTGACTATGCTTTGTTATAAACTGTACAAATGAAAGCATGTTATTCTGCAATTTGTGAATATGGTACGTTACTGCTTTGAAACCTCACTAAATTGTATTTGTTGTGTTAAATCAAATCCGTATATGTCCTGTTACTTGAAATCCTGTGACTGTACTGCCCCCATGTGGTTGGCAGTGTCCATGATTATAGTCTCTGAGGAGGGACACAAATGGCAGAAAGAGCATTCAGTAGGTGGTTCAGAAAATTATAACCTGTGTCACGTGCAGATGTTACACTGTCAATCAAATCTATATTTATTTTATTTATTTGCTGTATCACACTCATGGAAACACAAAAACACTATTTCTGTGTTATGAGGAGCTGTACAAATGTCATAAGACTTCTCTGTTTTGATGGCATTATAACTTTTTGCACATCTGAAAGCTTAGCTGTAGCATAATAAAGTAAGAGCCAATTATAAAACTGCTCTTGTGTTTTTAATCACACATATATAGAGTACAATCTTCATGGTTCATTTTTGCCATGTTCACAAACAGTTGTGTTTCAAACCTTATTCAAAAAGACAGTTTACTACAAAAGCCTTGAAATATTAACTTTATAACAAGTTAAGTGACTAGATGGAAGGCACTAAAAGAGGCAAACACTGTGCTCCTGCATGGCGTCATGATGCAGAGTCAGTGTCTCCATCTGGGGTTTTTGTTCAGGCCCCCACTGAGCTGCTACACTGTGTCTGTACGGGCGCAGTAGTACACAGCTGAGTCCTCAGTCTGCAGGCTGCTGATGTCTAAGTAGAGCACGTTACTGCTGTCTCTGCTGATGCTGAAGCGGCTCTTGAAGGAGTTGGCATAGCTAAAGGAGCCTGCACCCCACATGATCCCAATCCACTGCATGGCTTTGCCTGGAGGCTGTCGGATCCAGCCTGTGCCAACATTGGTGAGGGCATAACCAGACACCTGGCAGGAGATCCTCACAGAGGCACCAGGAGACTTGGCCTGGTCTGGAGACGAGCTCAGAGTGATGCCATGCACACCTGCTGAAGAGAGCAGAAACATCAGTGTCACTACGGCCAATGCACCTCAGCCAAGCCTCCAGCACTGGCAAGGCAGACTTATTCATACAGCGCATTTCATACACAGAGGCAGTTCAGTGTGTTTTACAACAGAAATAAAAGCAAATGCCATTCTGTGCTAAAATGTAAACACATCCAGGGTAAAGGCAAGAGCAGCACACAGGAGTATGAGGTGTTAGTTTAGTGCTGTTCCAGGCTTCACTGCTCTGGCCACACTTACAAGGCACACAGAGCAGAAGGAGAATGGTCAGAGATGAGCTCATGGTCCTGCTGTAGGTCTAGCGTGAGCGTCCTCTCACACATACACAGAAAGGTGCAGTCTGCCCCCTATCTGTCTCTGTCTCTCTGAGGGTGTGTTACACATTTATGCTACAGGGGGGAGGCAGGGCATTTCATTTGCATAACGACTTCTGTTTTATGAATACATTTCCCTTCAAATGATGACTTAAAAGAATGTGGAGTGATAATGTATGTTTTTCATAATAAAATATCACATACTTTTTTTGAAAGGATATTTCACTACAACAGCATGTGAACATAAATTTGAGAGGATCGCTTTAAGTGTAATACTGCATTCAAACATTTCTCATCACTACATCTCTTTATGAGTGTCTGGAAGTGCCTGGAAATGTAAAATGCCTGGAAATGTAAAATGCCTCTGTCATTGGTAGTACCACTAATATCTCTGGAGATAGCATCATTGACAATTGTTTTTTTAGGGATTGCTGTTGTTTTTAATCTAATTTCCAGATGTTTTTAATGCTTGACATTAAGTCACATCCACTGTCCTTATGACCAACCCCAACTAACATTTTCTTTTCTTACTTTTCTTTCTTTTATTCTGTGGTTGTCAAGGCTCATGTTTTGAATGGGGAAGTGTTTTTGTACAGCCTGGTGACTGCCTTCACTCACTGTGGGTCACGAGCACAGTAATACACAGCAGTGTCTTCAGTCCTCAGCTTGGACATCTGTAGGTACAGCTTGCTGATGGAATCATCCCTGGAGATGGTGAACCTGCCCTGGACTGACTGGGAGTAGTAGGTTGCAGAACTGTATTGAGATGTCAAGATACGAGCAATCCACTCCGGTCCTTTGCCTGGAGCCTGTCTGACCCAGTTCATAGCATAGCTACTAAATGTGAACCCAGAGGCTGTGCAGGTCAGTGTGTGAGATCCTCCAGGACTGATGACCACTGACTCAGATTCAGTCAGCGTCTGACTCTCCACACCTACAAAAATGAGATACATAATTTCATCAGTTAGAGCCTGAACTTGACCAAAACCCAACACTGAAGCACTGAGTGAGGGTGAGTTTACCTCTTAGACACACAATCACTACTAGAAGTCTCAGACTCATGACTGATTGGTACATGGTGGCAGGATGTGACTACAATCAGCTTTCTGTCTTATTCCACACACAGATATAGCAACAAAGTTGTTGCATTTTGCATAGGCCACTCCCATACATGCATAATCAATATTGTGTGAATGGTCAGCATCAGTATAAGATTCCTGTAGGGTTTCTGTTTACCCATGTTAATAAATGTGATATTTGACATAATGAGGGCAATTATTGGGGTAAATAATGATGGGGAATGCTGTGCAAAATTGAAGAAATAAACAGTTAGTTATATGAAATACACATATAGCAATAAGGTAGCATTGATTAATTCTCCATTAATAGAACAGTAGTGTAATGACTGAGAGTGGGTTTGTAGTTAAGTATAAAATATTGGTCTCATAACGTATCATTTAAGGTTGTTTAATCGATGCCTAAACCAAGAATTGCATGTGAAAGGGTAAAAATCAAGCAACAAATATTCAATCAAAATATGATTAAAATGGGGGGATATATGACTGAAGGTAATAGGGGCCTTGAGAACTGAGAGCCAGTATTGGAGTTCTAGAATACCTGACCATGTCTTTGAAAGTGTAAAGTATAAATGTTCCATCATTTTTCACTAAACACAGGGGAGTCTTTGGAGCGTCTACTGTAGAACTGTTGTCCAACACTGCCTCCTAGTGACCAGGGGAGGAACAGTTCACTTTCAAAAATATGGATACATTTCAATATGTCATTCCGTGGCATAGATGGTAACTGAATAGGAGACTTTACAGTTTTACTGTTTGACCTGGCTGGAGAGTCAGTGAAGATGGCTGAGTGAGTTCATGTGACTGTGCAACTGTAAAAACAACTCACACTCAGAGAAATGAATTCAGAAATGTGGATATGTTACTGAGGGAAGGCCACTTACGTACCTCTTTGCTGGTGACCAAATGTGCACCACTGATATCACATGTATGTTTCAGAGACAGACAAAGTCATGAAAAGAACAATGCAGCTAATCTCAGTTTACATTTTGTTTTCAGCAGCAATAACAACACCTGTTAACAACCAACATGGTCCATTACACCACACTAGAATATAGAAGTGCATGTAGAGTTTTTTTAGTGTTATATTTAGTTTAGTAAACCCTGATCCCTTACAGGAGAGACTGAGGGTTTCACCTGGCCTTGCCATCACTGAGGAGGAGGGAATGGATTCCATGCTCTGACATTTTAAACTTGAGGAGAAAACGGAGATGGTGCATATTTACAGTATTTTCAATGGCACTATAGACAAAAACATTTAATTCAACAATGTCAACTTACAAGGTAAGGTGCTGAGTAGCAGTAGGAGTGAGAGTGAGTCCTTCATCCTGTTGGTGCTGATGTGGACTGAGTTGCAGCTAACAGTCCTGCAGTTCCACATAAGTACTTTAGATGGACCTGCAACACTCCCAGGGGAGTTCTGCTCCACTGCGTGCACATTCATTCATTGTATCAGATTAGGTGCAGCACTGCTTCATTACTGACCAGAGGTGGACAGTAACTAATTATATTTACTCAAGTACTGCACTTACTCAACTACTGTACTGTACTGTAGTAGTGCTCACTTCACTACATTTTCAATACAAATGTTATACCATTTACTCTACTGTGAATTGTGAGCTTAAAGTACTCGTTATGACGAGGAGAGGTGGATGTGGTCAACTACCAACTAAGGTTTTAAAGTCACAAAATTATTATCCCATCCCACAAAAATTATTGTCCCATTCCAATATCCCATTTTTTCTCTACTTTCAACACACACACACACACACACACACACACACACACACACACACACACACACACACACACACACACACACACACACAAACACACACACACACACACTCAGGCAGAGTATAGGTTCAACTGCTCAACAGAATTGCAAATTCACTGTGTCTCACTATGTCAGTATTTCATTGTATGTTACAATAAAAGTCCTTGAAACTATGTGGATTAATTTACAAGCTAAAGAATAGAAACCAGCAATGCTAATTTTCAAAGAGCTAGCCTATGCTTGATTCTCCTAATTAGTTAATTTCTCATCTGTTAATTTGCATGTAAACATCTAAAAGCATATATAGTCCTGCTTTAACAGTAGTGGAATTATGACATCAGTTAGGCTTTAATTTGTAAAAATAGTAATATTGTGTATTGTATATTGCTTTGGATACTTAAAGGAGAAATTCTGTGTAAAATGAAAATTGGCATGTTAAAACATCATCTCGAGTTGGTATCTTTGCTGAAGAGCAAAATTGAGCTAGCCTGTTGCATTTAGAACTTCACTATACTTTACTGTTTGGCAGCCCTTGTTGCGGAAAAGGACATTTTCGCAATGCTACCGACAGTGTAATAGGCCTGGTCCCCTTCACTGCCAGCCACAGAGAAAGGGACACACCTCAAGTGAGATGCCCTCAACTTTTGGTGTTTTGAACAATTATTCATAACATCTGCTGTGCCACCAAGCATTTGTCTGTGTCCATATCCACCCTGCTGAGAAAAAAAAAAACTCTTCACCCACTTGAAAATTCAGCCTTTCCATCATTTCTGTTCATTTCTGTTCAACAATTATTACCACAACTACATTAAAGAGGTCACCAGCAGAGGGCAGTTTTGAGGAACTGTCTTCATGTTCAATCTTATAAAAAAGGAAAACCTAAACCAAAAAAAAAACTAACCACAGTACTCAGCAAAGACAACAGTTATTGTGGGAATTATCCAAATATCAGTTTTTGTGCTTCTAGAGGTAGTCTGTGTATTGTAAAATCTTTTTTGCTTGGAAGATATCTACTGCATTTCACCTTACTATAACAGTGTTGTTTGACCTGATACAGCACAACACAGTGTGACTAGTGTTTTCAGTCTTGCACAGACTGAAATACTGAGTTATGCTACGAGAACAAACAAAACATTTTGTGTGCAAAATATTGCATCCAGAGCAGAGTATCAAGACCATCCATAGGGTTTTACCCTAGTTAATGTACTTGCCTGCATTACTCAGTTAGCACCAGCTGGTGGCAGTCTAATCCTTGTTTATGTAACCAAAAGAACTTACAAGTATTTTACATAGCATGTTTGCCCAACCTTACCATTCAAAAATTGACCTTGGTCTTGAGATATTGGTTCAGGATGGTGCAATGTGAACAGCACTGTGCAAAAGTCAAAATTAACAAGGCTATATATATATATAGTCTTGTTAATTTTGACTTTTGCACAGTGCTGTTGCACTGTGCTGTTCTGACTATTTGATAAAGATATCATTGGTGGAGGACATTTTGTGGTGAAAGAAAAAAGCTTTGTTACTCATAAACTGTGCATGTATTTTATAGTGGTGTAAAAAAAAAAAAAAACACACACACACACACACACACACACACACACACACACACACACACACACACACACACACACACACACACACACATATATATATATATATATATATATATATATATATATATATATATATATATATATATATATATATATACTCACAAACAAGCATTACTAAATCAATGGTGGCTTAAAGCTTACGCACAGTAGAAGTTTGTTTGCACATACTGACATGTGTTGAAAGTTGGAATTAATCCTCATAATATTAAGTATTGTTGAAGGTAAGCGGAGATTCACAAACTGTAGGTTTCGTTCAAGTGTACTTTGTAATACCTTACCTAACTGCACTTCTCCCCAAAATGTATAGGAGTGTGGGGCTTCAACCGCTCAAGTCATGGGTATTTGTGGGTGTGACAGACAAAGTGATGAACATTACAAAATATTATATCAATTCTGTATGAAGAAAGTCATTGGAAATCCATCATCTCTGCAGGTGCGCTGCTAGAAATTGTGGGCACCCCGGAAGTACAGAATTGTGGGACCCAACCCCAACTATATCACAGTCCTCTGTGGGCCCCTGTGAAGCTCTTGGCCCCCTGAATCATCCTGATCTGCCCAATAAGGGGCGCCCCTCTCTATGAAGATGTACATTTTTTTTAAAACCAGATGCATGTTTGCCTGCAATACTCAGTTAACACCAGCTGGTGGCAGTCTAATCCTTGTTTATGTAACGAAAACAAATGAGAAGTATTTTACATAGCATGTTTGCCCAACCTCACCATTCAAAATTTGACCATGGTCTTGAGATATTGGTTCAGGATGGTGCCAAGGGAACAGCACTGTGCAAAATTCAAAATTAACAAGACTATATATATATATATCACTATTTGATAAAGATATCATTGATGGAGGACATTTTGTGGTGAAAGAAAAAAACTTTGTTACTAATAAACTGTGCATGTATTTTCTAGTTGTGTTAAAAATAAAATAATATATACTCACATACAAACATTGCTAAAACAATGGTGGTTAAAAGCTTCCGCACAGTAGAAGTTTGTTTGCACATACTGACGTGTGTTGAAAGTTGGAATTAATCTGCCCAATAAGTGGCACCTGTGTCTATGAATATGTGCATTTTTACCTGCCCAGCAAGGGGATATGTGAGGTGAAATGTGTTTAAGTGAAATAAACCTGCTGTATGCTGCCATTAGAGGACAGTCATTATGTCAGTGCTTGCATATTACAATAATATACCATCTTAGCAGTAGTGATATCCATGGGCACAGGATTAGACGCAGGAGAGGAGTAGTGTGTGTGTGTGTGTGTGTGTGTGTGTGTGTGTGTGTGTGTGTGTGTGTGTGTGTGTGTGTGTGTGTGTGTGTGTGTGTGTGTGTGTGTGTTGAGGGGGTTTACTGGGGGGCCCTTTGAGGACACCATATAAATTATTTTTGATAAGGGGTCCCAAAATGTTGTTCCTTTTAGGGTCCAGTTTTTTTGTAAATGCACCCCTGGTGATTCACTGAGACAACCAATATGTCTTTTGCATACTTTGTATCCTTTGAAGATTTATTTCTGGCATAAAACCACAGCTAATCAAAGTACTAATCAAAGTAGCCAGAAAGAACAGAATAGGATTTTCAGTTTTATTTTGTATTTAGAACGTCTCACTCTGCAATGTAATTACTGGGTATAAGGGGGACTTTCTTTCTTTCTTTCTTTCTTTCTTTCTTTCTTTCTTTCTTTCTTTCTTTCTTTCTTTCTTTCTTTCTTTCTTTCTTTCTTTCTTTCTTTCTTTCTTTCTTTCTTTCTTTCTTTCTTTCTTTCTTTCTTTCTTTCTTTCTGTTGTTTTATTCTTGTCACCCACCCTTACAGTCTCAATGGAAAAGCCTCATTATGTGGAAAAAGGGCAAACAAATGGATACACTACTTGTATTCATGTCATTTTAATATGCTGAGGATTCGGTGAAGTGAATTAGAATAAGAAGAATGCGGCGATCTCATGGTGTAGTAGTTGGTCATCACTCCAGTCCAGTACAAATGTCCTGCATCTGTAGAGATGAAGCTACAGTTCAAACAGTGAAGCATAGAGCCAACTTAAAACAAATAATGCAATGTGCTGCATAGATTTTTAATGTCCATTTAATGTGCACTATCTTATCAAGTTATTTTTTATGATACTTGAAAAATAGTTAAACCAACATAAAAAAGGGCCATGCAGCACATTGTCTTAATGCATCTATTCCTATATGCGCATTTAAAGGCATCACATAAACATCACAAGACTACTGTGCAATGAAGATATGTAGTGACAGAATGAATTTTCTTGAAATTAAACAGCCTCATGCACACATATGGAAATGACTGTGTGTCCTGTTCCTTTCTGATAGCTGAAGCCTGCCCAGCTAAGGGAGGGGTCAGAGACTAATACTGAAACCCGTCTGGCTTCACTGAGCCACTGAGCAGATGGAGCGCTGAAGTTTGGTAACTAGTGAAGAAAATAGCTCCTGAGAGCCTGCCAAAGCAGAAGTGAAACCCTCTCTGAGCACCATCTGGCCCAGAGGGCCTGAAAACGCGTCTGAATCTCCACACCTGGACGTGAACCTAGGGCCCCTTTTTACATACTTGACCACAGTTTGCATCTGACACGCTGGGCCGTTACGCAAGGGGGGCGGTTATGCTGCGTTTCTCTTCCTTTCTCGAAAACCTGCTGCTCGCTGGTCATGAGCCAGTGCACATAACCCAGAGTTTTTATCTTCTTTTTCCTCATTGCAGACGTTTTCCTCCTAGCAGTAGCAAGATAATATTTATTTATTACTTAATAACCCATCAAATGTAGGCCTACTGTACTTGTACATGCAAAAAGAAAGAAAGAAAGAAAGAAAGAAAGAAAGAAAGAAAGAAAGAAAGAAAGAAAGAAAGAAAGAAAGAAAGAAAGAAAGAAAGAAAGAAAGAAAGAAAGAAAGAAAGAAAGAAAGAAAGAAAGAAAGAAAAGAAGAGAGTCATCAAGAGAGAGGCCCTCTGGAAATGTATGGGTATTTAAGTCAGTAAACATTAAGTTTTAATGGTAATGTGGCACAATAAAAACTGCATTATGAATTAGCTGTTAAATAGGCCTGCATGTTAAGTTCTCTCTTAGTTACACCACAACCACTGTTTAATTTTAAACAGTGATTCTGGGGACTGTCTGCAATTAGACAATCATGATGGAAAAAAAAACACAGACAGCTTTGAATTCATTATTAAGTTCCTTCTGGAAGAAAGCTTTATTGTTTTAGCATGACATTATTCTTCTAACATATTCATTCTTCACATATACAAATCAAAGTCAGTCTCCAATAAGATGTACTATGGTGGGTCACAATAAATACTGACTTTGGCCTGAAGAAGCCAAAGAATATAACAATAGCAAAACAACAATAATCATACTAGTAATCATAGTCATAATAATATATGTATTTAAATAGCATTTTTAAAGAACAAAACACAAAAATTAACACAAAAGAGGATCATAATAAATAAAAATAGTAAACTTTAATAGACAATATAATGTTATGTATAAGAACAATAAATGGTGATAAGAAAAAGAACACATCTAGTATGACTTAAAATACAAATCTACAGAAAAAGATACATTCAGCCAAAAGACATGAATGTATGTATAAGACTATACCTATATACATAAAATGCATAATTGATTGTTTCAGTTTGCCATATTTTTTTATTTACCTGGCATTAATGTTCCTAAGTTGATAGTAACAAGGCTGGACACGGCTGGCTACATGTTAATCACATTTCTGAGTATAATTCATTTACATTTCTAAAAGCAGTCTTGCTATTTGACAGCTGAGGTTACACCCTTTTGTCAGGGCCAAGGAAAAGGACTTCTGTTTTGTTTAAAAAAAACCTTAGCTGCATAAAACTCTGCAGCATCCTGATGTTTCACATCAGTTAAGCAATATAGTCATAGTTATCTTATTTAGTATATTTGATGTGACCGATATATAGGTAAGACTGCGTGTCATCTGTATAGCAATGAAGTAGTATAAAACTGCAGCATCCAATGTTTTACATCAGTTAAGCGATATTGTCATGCGGTTAGCTTGTTTAGTATATGTGGTGTGACTGCTATGACACACAGCCTTACCTATATATCAATGAAATTATATATGGTGCTAAATTAGGCACCATAGATGTAACATACACATGAAACAATATTAGTCCCAAAATGAATGTCTTGTGGAACACTGCATCTAATATCTGTGGTAGAGGAGGTACAGTTATGTACAGAGACAGATTGTTTTCTTTTTTGACAGAAATAATATCGACCAGTCCCGAGGGGCTCTAGCTAATCCAGCTCTGTTTTTTGGCCTGCTCTTGGTCTCAGATCATGTGAGGGTGGCTCAAGGGTGATTCTGCAGTGTGTGTGCACACAGGGAATTTAGAGCTGCCTGTATCTCTCAAAGGTGGACATGAACATCAGTCAAATAAAAGAGCTCATGACGACATAAGTAAGCTGTTTCAAGATCATCAGAGAAAACCTTCGAGCATGAACATGTTGTATGATTCAAACAGAAAAAAAGCAAATGATTATTTGTTTGAATGATGAATGATTTGTTCACAGTGTGTGTTTTGTGGGTTGTGACTGAGTAAGATTTGATGAATCCCTTATAATAATTAAATGTACACAATTACTGAAAATTGGAAATAGTATTTTCACTTTTATATTTTTCTAGGTTAAGCATAGGTACAGACAAACAAAAGAACAATAACAGTCAACAAAACAATGAAAAAAGTCGCAAAATAAAAACATGCTGTTGTTCCATGAAATACTGTCAGACACTTTAAGGCATGAAATGATTGCTCCCATCCTTCCATGATTTAGTTAAGTGCAGTCTCTCTGAGTCCAGCCCTTCATTTCACCTGCAAGAGGAATGAACAGTCATGTGACTTCTCACCCAAGGAATGGTTAAAAATAATAAAATAATCTTAATGAATACGCCAAATGCAGGCTTACATATGGCTTATCCATTGAAAGAGTGCATTACACTGGACTATTTACAAATAACACTACTTTTCACACAGAAAAATCCTTTTTGTTCTATTTTTTCCAGAATTTCTATAGTCCACATGGGTATATTACACAGTACGTCAACATTAAGCCCTGTACGCCATGATGATAGACTATAGATGGCCCTTTCAACTTAATCACGTAAGTTAACCAAGTATTTTTGTTTATAATTTGTATAACATAGAGTAAAACATAGAGATAATATGTAGGGCACACAGAACTCTTGTTAAAAGACACCACAGTGACAAATAATAACAGCAGACAAAATCAAACATGGAGTAAACAAAATCTCATAAGAAAGTGAAGACTAGGGTGACAAGGCCAGAATGAAAAGATGAGCTTTCAACATGGATTTGAAAGTGGAAAGTGAAGTGCATTGACAGGGTGCAAGTGATAGGGTGTTCCTGAGTTTAAGGCCAGCCATACTAAATGCCTTGTTTGTCACCCATTACATTTCCTTACATTACATTTAGTTGACACTCTTATCCAGAGTGACTTATAGAGTTATTTTATGTGCAGGGTACAGTCCCTGGAGCAATGTGGGATGACATGCCTTGCTCAAGGGCACTTCAGCCATGGGTGAAGGTGCACTAGTTATTTACGCCGCCACCTACATTCTTTCTACTGGTATGGGATTCAAGCCTGTGACCCCCTGATCCCAAGACCAACTCCCTAACCATTAAGCCACAGCTGCCCACCCAAGGAGCTGTGTGCTGTGTGTCTGACCTTAATGAGTGGGCTCTGAGCATGTGTGCTGTGTGTCTGACCTTAATGAGTGGGCTCTGAGCATGTGTGCTGTGTGTCTGACCTTAATGAGTGGGCTCTGAGCATGTGTGCTGTGTGTCTGACCTTAATGAGTGGGCTCTGAGCATGTGTGCTGTGTGTCTGACCTTAATGAGTGGGCTCTGAGCATGTGTGCTGTGTGTCTGACCTTAATGAGTGTGGCAGTGCAGCTGTAGAGGAGGCTCAGGAGGAAGAGGAAGAGGAAAGCCCAGGCCATGTTCAGGGTCTCTGCCACAGTGTCCTCGGGTACAGCGTCAGCCATGTTGTCATCGTGAAAGAAAACTTCATTCTTGGGCTCTAAACATTCATTTTAATGTAATAGATGGGAAAAAAAGAAGATAGCAAACAAATATTGTCATATTGTACATCGAGACATGAAAGAAGAACATTACTTGTACACACAAGTGAAAAATATTTTATATATGATTCACACTCACACATGTTTGTGTGTGTGTGTATGTGTGGGTGCGCAAATGCATGTGTGTGTTCGTGTATGTGTGTTCGCGTGTGGGCAAGTGTGTCGTGTGTGCATGTGTGTCTGTGTGTGACCAGCTGGACAGTGATGACGCGCACCTGGTTTAGAGATGTCCTGCGACAGTTCGCCCATGACGTGTGTTACAACACAGGTGAACTTCATGCCACTGTCCCAGTCTCCGGAGGTCAGGTTGAGGTGGCTGTGGGTGCTGAACCTCCCGTCGGGCCCTCTGGATGGCTGAGCCGTGCCCTGCTCTGGGGCCTCAACCCTGATGCTGTTCTTCAGCCAGGTAATGTTGATGGCCGCAGGGCTGAAACCAAACACCAGGCACACCAGTTCACCCGGCCTATGCAGCAAGGTGACCGTAGGAACGGAGCGTGTCACTAAGACCAAGGGACAGATACAGGATGGAAGAAAGACGCAGGAAAGAGAGAAAAAAAGAGAGAGAGAGAGAGAGTGATAGAGACAGAGAGAAAAAAAGAGAGAAAAAGAGAGAGAGAGAGAGAGAGAGAGATAATTAAGCTAATCATGCAGATAAGGCAGTGTAGATACACAAAAAGAAGTAAGACTAGAAAGTGAAGAAAATGTCTGAACAAAACTAGGGCCAATGGGCTGATGAAAAGGCCGTTTTATGAGAATTTTGCTGCATCAGCCAAAACGTCTTGTCAGCTTGTCGGTTAGCTTTTTAATGCATGTTAGATTTGACTCTTGTCACCTACATAACCACATCCAAATGAATGTATGTAAACAAAAATAAGAATCTATTTTATGGTGACAAATGTTGTGTGGCCTACAGAATATAAAACACAAGCGACTCCTTTGCTATCAGGGTTAGCTCTATCTGTCTGTCTGTCTGTCTGTCTGTCTGTCTGTCTGTCTGTCTGTCTGTCTGTCTGTCTGTCTGTCTGTCTATCTATCTATCTATCTATCTATCTATCTATCTATCTATCTATCTATCTATCTATCTATCTATCTATCTATCTATCTATCTATCTACACACCCATCTATCCATCCATCCATTGTCTGTTTGTCTGTCTGTCTGTCTGTCTGTCATGGTATGATTAACTGCTGTTGACAAAAGTACAGGACAGACCCAAAGCTAGAATATTTCTTGAGTCTGCATGGAATTAACCTATGTTTAATTAAGCCTGTTCTATGTGTGCAGTGTTTCCTCCTTAAAATATTCCAAAAGAAGTATAGATGTACACTATTTCATGTCTGTTGTATGTATGCAATGTTTTATATTTCAATTTGTACAACTTGTACTATATATAATTAGTACTTGCGTAATGTACAAACAGCATAACCGCTCTTGTCTAATGATTTCTAAATGTGTGGTCAGCCCACAAAATGGCCCACTGTCGATTACTAGAAAAAGGATTACTTCTCTTCAAATTTAATATAAATGTTGATCAACAGAGATATAGATTTTTACATAATATGTCTTAAAACCACATATCCTTCACTGCTAAACTGCTTGATGGTGGCATTAAATGCTGTCTGTCTAATATGTTCTTCCCAAAACAGATTTCGCAACTCCTCTATGTACTTGCAAATGTATATACTCATTTTATATTATAGAGGAAGATATGAAACTATGTACACATATTTCCAGAACACATATTTAAGAACTGATTTTATAACTGTTGCTGTGATAAAATGCTGGGATATGATTTTATTCAATGCTTTTTCATCACAAGACAAAGCACAGAAGACAAAGGCACGAGGAGTTTCACATTGATTATTAAAGCAAGAGAGTACAGATGCTCATTATGAGGCAAACAGTCACAAGCAAGCAATGCAGTGGTTGTGTGCTTCAGACAGATAAAGGATGACTAAGCATTAGACAGAGAAAAAGCACATCAAATCAGCAATGACTAATGACATCTACAGCAGCACAACACAACACAACATAGGAGACATACAACACAACACAACATAACAACTCAGGAGACACACAACACAACACAACACCACACAAAACAACACAACATCACAACACAGGAGACACACAACACAACACAACACAACATCACAACACAGGAGACACACAACACAACACAACACAACACCACACAAAACAACACAACATCACAACACAGGAGACACACAACACAACACAACACAACACAACACAACACATCATCACAACACAGGAGACACACAACACAACACAGGAGACACACAACACAACACAACACAACACAACACATCATCACAACACAGGAGACATACAACACAACACGACATAACAACATAGGAGACACACAACACAACACAACACAACACAACACAACATCACAACACAGGAGACACACAACACAACACGACACAACACGACATAACAACACAGGAGACACACAGCACAACACAACACCACACAACACAACATCACAACACAGGAGACAATCAGCACAACACAACACGACATAACAACACAGGAGACACAAGACAGGAGATACACAACACAACACATCATCACAACACAGGAGACACACAACGCAGCACAGCACAGCACAGCACAGCACAACACAACACAGGACATTCGTCTCAAGCAACTCATTGAAGAGCCAGTAGTCTAAAAATGGTCTAGATTGTTTTTCTTTTTGTTTTTTTGTTTTTTCAGATTCTTTGTATATAAAATATGTGTTAAAAGATTCACGAGTAAACCTGAGAGATTAATAATCACAAACAGGGCACTCTGGGTATTTACTTTTTGAGTACTGCACTGAGAGCGGGGCGGTGTAGTCTTTCATGCCACCGTGCTTGACAGCGCAGGTGAACAAGGTGGCGTCTGCTACCCTCTGGGATTTGACCGTCAGTATGCTGACCACCGACACATTGCCGTTGTCTTGGTGCAGGAGGCCCGTGTTTCCTTCCACGTAGCCTCCACCATCCACCTGCCACATGACGTACACGTCACCCAGAGAAGGGCCCCGCACCTCACACACCACAGAGTCATGGTTGGGGTCTCTAGCCTCAGGGAGGGTGTAGATGAGCACCTCAGGATCTGCTCCATCTAACGGATGGACACACAAACATGGCTGTGAGACTCGGAGCAGAAACAGAAACTGAACAGGCTTACAGAAACAGAATGGAGATACAGGAAAAGCCTGTATGATGACAGATAGTGAATATAATGAATAGTGGTAGCATAATTCTGTTATATTACTGGGGATAAACATAAGATGTGATATAGTTATGCTTTACTGTAAACAACATAGAAATAACATGTAAGGACACTGGTTGCTTGTTAAAAGATACATATTGACAGCAGACAAAATCAAACATGGAGTAAATAAAATCTCACATAATGAAGGCTGTCATGAAACAACAATAATATGATCATGTCTCTTAGAAGAAAATGCCTTTACTCATTATATATAATTTAATTACTAATTGTAGGAATTAAAGAAATTCACTAAAAACGAACCAAAAAAATCTGAAAGTCTCACCACTTTTTTGGATGCTCCTTGTCAGCGGGCTGTTCTTGACCACACCATCGTGCTGATCAGACACAAGGCACTCGATGACTTTTCCAGAGAACCAGTCGGCCATGTCCACCATCAGCTTGCTGACCTTCCTGAACTGACCGTTCTCCATTCCCTGTTTGTCTGGGCTTTGGCTCGGCTGCTTGTCCCCTGCCACCGTCCATGTTACCTGAGCATCATCCACAGCTGCTGAGTCTGCTCCAGTGATGATGCACTCCAGCGCTACTTTACTGTAGAGGAAAATATCTCTTTGGGATGGGGGCGCCAGTTCTACTGACAGTTGGCCTGCATGTGGGGAAATACAACAAACAACAAAAGACCATGAGAAAAGAGAATGATGTACGTTTACACACATGCACCTGTGTGTGTGTGTGTGTGTGTGTGTGCATTTGATATTTTTGTGCATTTATATCACAGCATGTGGAGAGAGAAAGAAAGAGAGAGAGAGAGAAACTGAAAGAGAGGGGTTGTTTTATAGTTTACTTTGTCATTTCAGTAAGAGGAATTCATATATATGAAGAATGTCTGGCTGCATTATAAGATCATCTACAGGCATTTTGTCCCCTCCTGCATCATGAGCCTGACAGGCTGGTTGTAGTGACCCACCTTTTGGCTTTGAGATGCTTCTCACCAGTGGTGCTGTGTCACAAAGCCTTGCGACCTCACAGGACACGTCAGCCCGCCCGTGCCACTTTTTGGCCTCCAGCTTCAGCTCGCTTCGCCTGCTCTGGGTCCCGTTGGCATTTACAGATGACGGCGGGGTTGTCACACCGTCCGAGACCACCCGTCCATCTACTTTCCAGACGATGGGCAGCTCGGAGATGCCGTAGCCAACCAGCAGGCAAGTGACCAGCACGTCGTCGCTGGCTGTCACGTTGACAGGAGGGCCCACGAGGTGAACATCAGCAAACCCTGTGTGTGGTGCCGCTAAGGAAGACATAACATGCAAATACAGTAATGTGCAAAAGTTTTAGGCAGGTGTGAAAAAAATGTCAACTAGGAATGCCTTCAAAAATCGAAGTGTTAATCCTTTATGTTCATCAGTCAACAAAATGCAGTGAATGAGAAGGTGTAGCTTGGCAACAGACAACACAGGCAACTGCTTTGGGTCCCCAAGCGACAAACGGGCCTAAGAGGGCTGCCAATCGTTAAACTGCTGTGGTGGCAATGCAGTTCTCAATAAAAAATAAATAGTTGAGTCAAAGGAGTGTAGAATCACCAATGGCACGCTTGTGAACTACTCACCTGAACAAATACTTATATTTCTGGTTTGATGTTTCTGGTTCTCGTCTTTCACTTCACACGAGAATGTTGTGCCTTTGTACCACACTGTCTGCGGAACGTCCACTTCACTGGTGACGGTGAGGCGGCCGCCTTCTCCCATGGACTTCTTTTTGATTGCATTCAGTTTGAGTTCAGAGAGGTTCCATTTTAGCTGCGGGTTGAAACCAGACCCAACACATACCAGATTTGTGGAACCAGACCCAGGGGTGTGGAAAAGCTCCAGTGTTGGTGGGGCTAAAAACAAACATTGCACACATTACTTTGCATTACGTTTTATTAAAACATCAGTTACATCGAACATGAAAGCACTATACTGCATTTCACTGTAGGTAAGTTCAAAGCATGTTGCCTACCAAAAAGCTTTCCTGTGGAACTGGAGATCTTCGGGCTCTTTGCTTGAATGTTGTGATTGACTTTACATGAAAACCTTTTGTTCACACCCTTCTGGTCATCAGGAATAGTGAATCTTACAGCAGTAAGGCTATTTTGGTCTTTCTGGACAGGAATGGTAACATACTCAGTCTTTGGGAGATCCTTTCCGTTGGCCTGAAGGGTCACAGAGACCTCAGTAGAGGACAGGCCTCCTAGGAGACACTCCAGCACTGAGCCTTGATCTCTCTCCCAGTCTTCTAAGGGCCTCCTGATAATCACTGTAGGCTCTTTACTGCCAGGCTCTAAAGAGGGAGACAAAGAGATATATGTGTTTATCTCCCTTGACAACAGAATTCTCTTTTCCGATTGGCTGATTAGGTGGGAATTAACTTTGTATAACTGGCTACTTTTATTTTCACGGAACTGGTCACCTCGCCAGCCGTTATCCCTTACGTGTACTGTATATGTATTTCTGTTTCCAAATGCTAGTGCCTCCATACATACAGTCCTGTATACTTTCTGGAATACCTTCGTGATAATGCATAACTCATGTATCTTAATAAAGTATTTACAGTCGATTTCATCTGACTTCATTTTGTCATTTTGACTGGATTCTAAAAGAATTGGCAAGACAAGAGTGCTGCAGTGTTGAGCTGGCAGTGTTGTTAGATGCTATTTTTAATGAGCATACTGTGTAGGAGAAGGGCATGTGGAGACTAGAAGAAGCTTCTGACCTGGCATAGTTATGGAGGCCTCGGTTGGGTAGCATGGGTGCTCCACTTTGCAACTAACAGATCGTAGGGCCTTCCATGTTGTCACAGGGAGAGTGAGGTTGCTGATGAGTCTACCGTCAGCCTCCCTGTACTCTTTGACTGCCTGTGACTGTGTGTTCTTGTCGTCCACCCGCCATGACACTCTGCTGGCTCCCGCCGCAGTGACCCTGCACATCACCACCACCTCTTCTTGGGTGATCACGTCCCGCAGAGGGGGTCTGTCCAGCTCGGCCTCAGGTGCGAGGAAATGGCCATCTACAGTTTGAAAAAAAATGAATAAAACAGACCAAAAAAGTTTTAGGTGCTGCAGTTCTTTGGGAAACTACTCTAGGTCAAGTCCTGATTTCATGATCCTTCATAATTGGTGGTTTGGTAGTCATAGCTGTGGTAGTAGCTGTAGATTCATGATCATGGTTGTCCCTATGAAGTCATGTTATGAATGTATGCATTACATTTTAAGTTCAGTCCACAAAATATGTATTGCTCACCACTATTTTAAATATGCAGGTGCTCACCTGAACACACTTGGATGCTTTTCTCAATCCAGCTCTTCTTGTCACCCGGCTTCACTTTACAGCTGTATCTGCTGCCTGGGTTCCAGTCTCTGGTGTCCACCTCCAGTCGGCTGCTTTGGCCAAACATCTCAGAGTTGGGCTGAGGGTTGCCATCGACGCTCCACTCCACGGCCAGACTTTTCATGTCGACACCATCAAAAGCACACAGGAGCTGGGCCTTGGAGCCACCATCTTTTCCCCTCCACATGGGGGGATGTAGAATAACACTGGGCGTCAAGTCACCTACTGTACAATAGAGGAAAGTTCAAACTCTTTTGTTATAAACCAATTTGACGTAGAAGTGGTTTGTACTGTCTAGTGTGTAAATATCGAGTAGTACTTGCAGCTGTGCAAGACTAACACGTGAAAATAATATATTTGCAGAGAACAATTTCTTTGGCTTTAAATGACAACTTCTCTGCCTTTCAATGACATGTCTCGTGTCTCTGTATTAATCTATAGTAATACCAATAGTTAAAAGTAATAGTAATAGTAATATTAATAGTTATAGTAATAGTAATAGGAATAGTAATATTAATATTAATAGTAATAGTAATAGTAATATTAATATTAATAGTAATAGTAATAGTAACAGTTATAGTAATAGTAATATTAATAGTAATAGTAATATTAATAGTAATAGTAATATTAATATTAATAGTAATAGTAATAGTGAAATAAACACATCACCTTACTGCATGACACCATTGCATGCAATGTACTCATTCACATTAAGCCATAATAGTGAAGGGTTTGAACAACACGAGAGGTGAGACAACAAAGACAAGATGTGGAGATCAAAACTGCGTTCAGTGAGCTCCTCACATGGCAGGTGGTAGCACAAGGCGGCCAAACCCAGAACTTGAAAAATGAGCTCCTGAGAGCCTGTCAAAGCAGAAGTGAAACCCTCTCTGAGCACCATCTGGCACAGAGCGCCTGAAAACGCTTCTGAATCTCCACACACCTGGATGTGAACCTTGGGTCTCTTTTTACATACTTGACCACAGTTTGCATCTGACACGCTTGGCCGTTATGCAACAGCCTCCATGTCTCTTCCTTCCCTATAACTGCTGTGCACTGAGGTGGAAGAGAACATGGCCAGTCATGTCATGCATACTGACAGTATATAGTATGCACTGTAATAAATGGAACAAATAAAGTTGGCAATAAATAAATAAATAAACACTTATTGTGGGTATGATGTCTATAACTACATTTTTCAGCAATGTATCTGGATCTTGCTTTTTATACTAATTTTATTTTTATTTTTTTTATTTATCCTTTATTTTATCAGGAATGCCCCACTGTAATACACTGTCTCTGTCTTCCTCCAGGAAGTCCTAGCCAAGGTCGCAGCAAATAAGTGTGAGTATATCTGCTCATGTGTTTGAAATGTTGTCCTTAATACTTCTTAACAATTTGTTTATGGTCATCTGATGATTTCTTTGGTTTAAAAAACGAAAGTGCCTATGCCTATGCCATTTCAGCCTGGGTCATTGTTTCCCGATGTCTTCCCCATCTCTCTCTCTCTCTCCCTCTCACTTCCTGACATACTGTATCTTCACTGTCCTACTTACCGATTAAAAATAAAAGCTAAGCACATACTATGCCATGGCAGTGTGCTCACCTCCTTGCTGCACCTGTTTGGACAGGTTCCCAGTCCTGTGCTCAAACATACACTTGACCGAGGCCCCGGAAGCCCAGTCGGCATGGCTGATCACCAGGTAGCTGCTGGCGGTGAAGTTGGCCTCCGAGCCTTTTTGCTCGCAGCTGCTCTCCCCCAGGAGGTGGTTCCCGTTGTGCTCCCAGTGAAACTTGTGCAGCTGGGGGGCAAAGTCGCGGGCCAGGCAGACGAAGGTGGACGTCTTGTTCTGCAGGCCCTCCTCCTCAGATGGCAGCATCAGGTAGAGGCTGGGAGCACGAATTTGCTCATCTGGAAAGCAAAGACACTTAAGTGATTCTCTGAACCAGTTTAAAGAGATTAATGTTGTATTTTAGCTCCAGGAGAACTGTGTAATTAGGCATTATTTTTTCTGAAGTCAAAAAGTTAAGGATTTTGTCTTTTACGAGTATTTGGTTCCTTTAGTATTTTGTCCTGATGTTGTGCTTGTTGGTGAGTTTACGTTCACGGGTTTGTAGATGTCTGCTTTCAATCATTTTGTGTCAGCTTACCTTGACAGTGATTTCATCATCAGAAGCCCTCCCTCCAAGTCACACAGCGATACACATTAAATACATGCTGAAAACAATAGCATTCCTTTTCATAGTTTTATTGGTAGCAGTATTAAAATCCAAAGCATTACATCACATTGAAATATGTACAAAGTCTAGTAAGCATTACTAATCAAACGCTTAAAAAATGCAGACACAGTTTAAAAAGCAGATAATAACTGCAGGAAATTAAAATGGAAAAGGGCGTTGTTTATAGATTCTTCTCCTCTTCATTTCACCTGAAATAAGAGATTTACTTATGTTAGCCTTTCATTAAACACCTGACTTTGTACACGTATGTGTGCAATAAATAAAAATACACATTTCTCTCTCTGCCCCCCATGTTTCTCTTTCTCTCTCTCTCACTCTCTTTCACACACACACACACACACAGATAGTTTTCCTCATAGCAGATAGACCCCGCACACACATGTGAGAATCTAAGAACCTGTGTACTTTGTGTTAGAAGTGCAATGATATAAATCCTAAAGATTTTAGGATGACATCAAACTACAGAAATGGGGAGTTTTATGACTCTATAGTTCCAACAGCATTTTCTATAGTTTAATAGTATTAGGAGTTTCTCCAGTTACACTGCATCTGTGTCTGATCTCAGCACAGTTCACTTGTACAGATGAGTTAAAATTGCACACAACCACTCCACTAAAGTCTCAAAAATAGGGTGATTTAAATAGGGGATGTAGGTCTACAACACTAGTTACACAAGAACCTGTATTTATTCATGACCAAGGGCATCACTGTTTTCAGTCCTCAAGGACCAAAGGACAATCAAGCCTTGTGAGGTTTGGCTTATTCCATTAATGTGTCAATAAAATGTCAGTCAAAAATTGTGTGGTATTATACTTGTACATTTTAGGCCTTTGATGTTTTTGGGGTGTTCCTGTATCTTACGTTACACCTCTCTAACCACTTCAGTATTAGTCAAGCTGTTGACTTTACCTTAATGATAGTGGCTCCAACACTGTAAAAGAGCATGATGAGGAAGAGGAAGATGAAGGTGAAGGCAGTATTTGCCATACCATCACCGTCCATGCCATAACTCTGATAGTCTGTCCACACAAGGCAGATGTCTACAAAGGACAGAGGTTGTGGTTAAACAACTTAGCAACAAGCCACCACTGTATTCTAACCCTGCATGCCACCTTAGAGTTACAGTACTTGGACATTGCATTGCTTGTACTGATCTTTAGTGGATGCCTGGAGTTCGTACCTGACTAGTCTTGCAAGTAAGTGAGTGTGTTTTCAGATACACAGCTGCGTGAAAAGTACAGCCCCATGCTTGTGTCTTGGCTTGCTGCTGTTGATCCAGAGCTTGGACCAGGATATACCCAATGCGTCAGAGCACGGCCACGCAAAAGTCAAGGCCTCAGGTGGTGACACAAACAGAGCACAGAGCAACTTGGCACAACTTGGACAAACACTGGCACAGTTACGTATGTCAAACAGAAAGCACATTTACCTCAAAGTAGCATTTTGTAATGTAAGTCATTGTATTTGGTCTGTTTGCATCTGACATTGTGCACAATGACCCTAAACAACTAGTTGAATAGAGATTGTTTTTTTGTATTTTACTTTCCTATTTTATTTATTTTCTGGGAGTCGTGAACAGTGATGGGCAAGCTAGATTCAGAGACTACAACTCAGTACCTCATATTCCAAATCACCTGGTTCTACCTGTGCACTTAATATAGATACGTTCAGTAATTAACTCGTACCTGGCTAAAGAGCTGAATCCTGAACTTACCCTTTAAATACACCACTGATGTACTTTGTCTGATATTCATTCCCTTACGCAAGACAAACAGGACACTTTCTTATGTTCACGTTAGGAAGCATACAATGACAGACATTTACAGACTGCAAAGACATGGATGACATGCTTTTTTATTGCTTTGAATTTGATTTGCCAAACAAGGGGACCTTCAGACAAGGCACATACAAGCAAAAAGAAAGAGGAAGCACAGAGGATCACATAATCACAAGTATCCTTTCAGTACACATTGCAACTAAGCGTGCAAAAAAACACCAAAGTGACACAAATACACACACACACAGACACACACAATGACAACATTAGCCGCTTCTGCACTGTGGGGTACCCATGCTCAAACTGACTATGTTGGGCTTCTGGGAGGCCTTGTCAATGGACCTGGCAATCATTCGCACAGTGGACTCCGTGGTCTCATGGTACACTACACAGCTAAACACCACGCCGTCATCCCAGTGCTCTTTACTGAAGGTGAGCTGGCTGTACACTGAGTAGGTCACCTTTTGCGAGTCGCCAACGTGCTCGATCACACTGGTAATGTCCTGGCTGTACTCCTTATCATCCACAGGCTCATCATCAGCGAGCCAAGACACAAACACCTCTTTGGGGTAGAAGTTTTTGGCATAGCAAGTAAGGGTGATTTTATCACTGTGCTCGTGTTCTGGGGGTGGCATTAGGAAGACGGAGGGCTTAGAATGCTCTCCTCCTGAAAACGGGAGAACCGTGTTAGTCCCTTGCATGAGATCAGCCATAACAGGAGCTTAATCTGAACTTGCCTGTCAACCAAAGGTTCCCCAAAGAAGATAGCAGGCACCTCAATTCATTGTTTCAACTAAACATCTAGAATGTATGGATGATGCACAGCTAATAATAGTACGTGTTTTTTTCAGCAACCATAGATTAATATCATACAAATGCAAACAATAAATTAGAGGACACAAACACACACATTTAACCTACCATTTTCCCGTTTGTAATATTTGGTTATTCCTGCAGGAACCCGGTCATGAGGGACAAAACAGCTGAACTCAGTCCCATTCTGCCATTCTTCAAATTTGACCTTGAGCTTGATGATGATGCGGTCACTCTCTTTCTGGAGGTCTTCTTCTTCTTTCCACACAGCTGTTTTTCCGTTTCTTCTCCATTCAATGCTTGCTTTCTTAACTAGGTTGATGCTGCCAGTGATCTCACACTTCACCCATCCCTCCTTATGAACAAGCATGTCCTCGGTGGTCGGAGGCATGATTTTAACATGCACTTCATCTGCCTCATCATATTCACAATCTGTGTGTAGACAGTTAACAAGATTTAGCATGCTTCCCCCCAAAAAAACGCTGTGTACAAGTACCAACTTTTTTATAAATTTATACACAGTACAACAAGCTTATCCATATGTTAGAGGTGACGTTTTTTGCATTACTGTTATTACAAAATAAAATAATTACACTTAGTAACAGAATAATAATAGATGTTATTACCACTGCTTGATTACTTATTATATGAGATTGTTTAAAGAGATATCAACTACAGTTGTATATTTAGTTACTTGTGTGTAACATCTGCTAATGTACACTATATCTGGCTACTTGCAATGCAGGGAAAAAACACAAACGTAGTAAAATTAAAATCTTACCTGACATCTGATATTCCACTGATCTAGTGTGGTTTCCAGTTTTGTGCTCAAAGACACATGTGATTTTTGTGCCTGGATGTATCCACGTGCTCTCTGGAACTTGTAGGTAGCTGGTAGCGGAATGATTTCCACTTCCTGTGGATGTAAAGCTGTACGAACCGCTAATCTCACGCTTTTCATTCTCCACTTCTTTCATCCATTTAAATTTGTGATCGGGAGGAGAAAATTCAGCAGCTAAGCAGGCAAAGGTAGCTGTCCTATTATTGTCTATTTCTTCGCTCGTGGGTTTCGTTAGATAAAGAGATGGAATATGCAGGATTTCTTCTGCAAAACAAACACAGACACAAAGATAGAGGTTTGTGCCAATGCTCAAGTTGTACAGGTGGTAGTCAGAAGGAAGCTGATTTTTCATCTGCCACATCAAATGGCCTGCAATGTTTTGTAAGTGTTAAACACTGAATTCTGTTGGAATGGAGGGTTTGTGTGCATGGCCAATTTCACATTATAATTTAGATGTTTGTTTTCAGTGTCAATTTATGGATGTCAAAATCAGACTTCCTTGTACGAGTGTAACATTTGCACAAGTAACTTCAGGCTGTTCTCCCGTCTGCACCACTGTCACAAGCACATCATAGACAGACACAGGCGCCATAAGAGCCACGTGTTATGTCTACGCCAGCAGTCAAACAGAGGACTCTCAAAGAACACTGAAACCTGCGGAGCTGACGAGTCCAGTCAAGCCTTTCATGTCAGACAGGGCATTGCTCCTTTGAGAGACCTCTGTTTTAATTCCCAACCAACAACTACGCAAGAAAAAAAATATGATAAAATAATCAAGAGGCAGTGAAGGAGGTGGAGATAGATAGAAGAACAGAGCAATGACTGCATAAAATCTTTTTTATGCAGTCATTGGTGTTGACAGAACTGATGCACTTAAAGGCAGGTGTGTTGAAGTGTGGGCTGGGCGTAGCATTCGTGGTCCCAATGACAGTACAGTACAAGGGCCCTAGCAAGCCAGATGCATGACAAAATATAGAAAGAAATGGGGGCCCACAAAGACTTCTTCATTATAGGGCCCAGAGTTCTGTGCTACCACCCTGTTTCAAGCAAGCAAACTTGAAAAAGACAGGGGTTTGGTTTTTAAGCTGTACCTAACCTCATTTTACATTAAGTTGGGTTCAAGGATGTCTGTTTGATAACAGTGTAAGAATCGGAATAACAATGAGCAGTGGCAGTGATATTGCCTATTTAGCCAAATGTGCGGCTTAGGGTCAGGTGTCAGGACCAGCGCTAAGACCAAGGCAACAGTGCTGTTGCATAACCCTGTCTGTATACACAGGTTATGTACAGTATGTTTCTGTAGTCTCTAGCTGGCATATGAATTCCCCATGTGTGATCAATCAGGAAATTTATAAAGACACTGACTTGTTTACACTAGCAATACTAGTGACAGGAATTCGTTTTCTTATATTTCATTATAATTAAGTTCATTTAGAAACACATACATATTAAGAAACAAACTTAATATGAGGAACATCGCAAAACCCGTGTTTTTTTTTAACTTTTCATTGAAAAGAAGATTCTTTTTTCACCTACAGATATCCTCTTCATGCAGAGGTATTTCATAGTCAATTAAACTGAATGGTAAACAGCTTATATTTACGTCAAAGCAATACGGCATTTTGCCTTTTTGTAAAGATGAAAATAAAATAAAATAAAATACCAAGATGATTAAATCTATTCAGACTGCTGCAGTAATTAACAATCGTATGCCAACCGTTACTGTAATACTGTTGTATAGGGATACTCTGTTCTTGTGACACAAATAAAAACAAATCTGTCAACCTTAACTCATGCACTCATTAACTTAACTCACTGAAATAGCTCTACGGTCGCACAATCATTCCGAACGCATGTAGTCTGATAATGTCAGACAAATTGTGATAACACGTTCAATGAATGCAGTCATATTATGCACAATAATAGGATAGGTATAATAATATGAATAATAATAAGAAAATGAGCCTTATGTTACCATAACAAAAAACAAAAGTGACAGATGGTCTTTTACAATCATATTTATCACTAATTTACTCCCAGCGAACAGCATTAGTATAGCCTTCTTTTTAATTGTATGCTGCAGTATTTCAGGTGCTCTCTAACTTGCAAAGGCGTATTTCTTTTTTAATACCTACGAAAATAAGAAGGTGGATGTCTTACCTGGCTGAGTTATGACAGCCCTTTTGTCGCTGTTTGGATAATCCAGTTCACAGGTAAAAGCTTTCTTTGCCTCCCACTCTGAGGCCTGGACACGGATCTGGCTGACCTTGGAGTATTTTCCATTTTGTTCGACGTCGGGATACTGTATGAAGTCAGTAAGCTCATTTCCAGTTGGACCTTTCCACTTAAACTTCAGGAAGTTGGCTGGGGAGAATCCCGAAGTGATACATCCGAGCGTGACGAACCCGCTTGAGTCAGAACCACACTGTGACAATGGGAAGAGGGACGTCGGGGCCGTCGATCCAACTATAGAGAGAAACAAATAAAACAGACAAAGAACCAAGTTAACGGAAGCAAAATGCACAAAATCACGAAAGAACTACAGATTCTTCGTGAAGGACGGATCAACAGCTTACCAGATGTGACGGTAACCATAGTCCCTTTGCCCCAGTAATCAAATGCCCAGTTGCACAGCACTTATTAGAACTATCGAGTAAGACAAATACCAATTTTGTCTGGAAAACCCCGCTTTCCAGATACGTTTTACTTCACATGCTAAGACTAGACATCAATGTGCCTTTCACTGCACAGTTTCCTACAGCCTAACAGGTTAAGTTTTCGAAGCACCAAAAGCCAAAAAAGAGTTTACACCAAACATCACATTATAAACACTTTTCATAATGAAATGGCT
The DNA here is from genome assembly GCA_027475355.1 of Coilia nasus. NCBI lineage: Eukaryota > Metazoa > Chordata > Actinopteri > Clupeiformes > Engraulidae > Coilia > Coilia nasus. The sequence goes on along the minus strand of CM050216.1, from coordinate 17,269,227 downwards.
CTAATTTTCAGATCAAATCGACTGTCCTTACCAGATGAAACGGTGACCATTGTTCCTTTTCCCCAGTAGTCAAAAGCGTTGTCACAGTATGGATTGCTTGCACGTTTGCCGTGCAAAAAGCTTTTCGGATAGATTGCTGGTACTTGGATACATCCCCCTCATTTTATTACAACAACGTCTATAAAAGTATTCTAACAAATAGGCCACAGAATTGTTTCTTAAATGACCGAATTAATCAAACCGGCTAAATATTCCGAAGCTAATGTCTTTTCACCAAACTGGATTTATGCTTTCTTTTTTCGACAAAGATAGCCTACATTTCATTTCTGTCTTCTATGCTGGTCCTAATTTCAAATAAGAGTCTTACCTGCTGAAACGGTGACTTGGGTGCCTTTGCCCCAGTAGTCAAAAGCGTAGTCACACTGGATATTACTAACAGGTGCATTGGACAAAAACTATGCATTGGTCCAAAGGCAATACATCGAAAGAAAAATGATCTTAACGTTGCAAGCCCACTGATAATGAAATGTCAGTCCTTGCAGTCGATGTTTTGGAATAGATTTTCCACAAATTAAGAAGTAGGATAGGTTTTGACACATTCAGTTTGACTGCTGGGTCAAGGCCAAAATACAACATAGTAATTAATGGACTGCTGGGTCAAGGCTAAAAATACAACATAGTAATTAATGGAGAACATGTTAATAACGTTTTCACGAAAAAAAATGTTTGTTGTTCTCACCTGTTGAAACGGTGACTGCTGTGCCCTTTCCCCAATAGTCAAATGCACCGTCACCGTGACTAACAAGATACAGCTTTCTATACACAAACTTAGACTCACAATCTTGACAAAATCCTAATCTAAGAATAACTATTTAAGAATTTCTATCTATTGTTTTTTTTTTTTTTTTTTACCTCTGCAGATGTTTGGTATTACTGTTTAAGCAATCTCCGATTTCCCTGACTAATTTGCTGACATTTATCTTCTTGGTGGCTACATGAGAATACACGTTTAATATGCCTCATTGTGCTTCGTCTCATTCGCTGTTTTAGGCTACAGTATTGAAGTAAAGTTAGGCTACGTACTTTTACAATTAAAACTTTGGGAATGCCTACCTGATGAGACGGTCACTTGAGTTCCTTTCCCCCAGTAATCGAAGTATACACTGTGACACATCTAACTGTTTTTGTATGCAGAAAATTCACTTTTTCATGAATTAACCACCACAAATGACGCTATAGCATATGAATTGTAGAGACTTACCAGAAGACACCGTCACTTGAGTTCCTTTCCCCCAGTAGTCGAAGTAGCCGTCACAGTGTTCAATCTGGCTATCCCTTGTGGCAAAAAAGAAACAGCCTAATTTTCGTCTGCCTAATCAGTTATCATAGGCCTATAATGAACCTGACCTGGAAACAAGCCCATTGGCCAGATCCTAATCTTAATCCCACTGGACAGATATTAATCCTGCTTACCAGAAATGAAAACTGTTGGTCCTCATTAGTGAATATGGCAAACATTTTTACAATAATTGACATGATCAAGACACCTTCATGGTTGTTTTCTCACATTAAGATTTTTTCTTAGATCACATGTTTTTTATAAATCTTAAAATATGTAAATAATATACTGTGTAAATGTGCTGTAATCTGCATGCAAAAGTACAGAACTGGGCTCAAACTTTTATTTTCTTGACATATTATGTTTTTTTCCACATTGTGATTTTGGGCATAACAAAACTACTTTATGAAAACCTCCTGTCCTTAAAAAATGGTAAATGTTATGTGTGAGATTTTAGGCGCAGAATGTAAGAAAAATAAACAAACTATTGTATTAGCAGAATAAACAAGCTATTGATCTCTTTTATTGATTTCAGCTTTCATGAAAGAGCACTCTAGAAGCACACTTTGCACAAATCTGATAAACACATATTTCACATCTAAAGAAGGGGATAATGAAAGTGGCCTTACTAATTTTGATATTAAGCCTTAGTATTTAACCATCACCACCCCCATCCCCCCCCCCCCCCCCTCCCCCCCACACACACACACACACACACACACACACAGCCATACCAGTCATACCAATGCTGACAGAGTAGAGAGGCAGTGGAGCTGTCCAGGGTGCTGAAAATACAAACATGTGCTTTGAACAAGACATTGCATCATATACCATGGTGTGTGTGTGTGTGTGTGTATGTGTGTGTGTGTGTGTGTGTGTGTGTGTCTGTCTGTCTGTGTGTGAGTCTGTAGTCGAGGTGGTCCAGTATTTCATCCCAAGACCAAGACCCTGATGGTATTTGTGATAGGCCTGCTGAGTGCCTCATCATAAAAGTCTGGACTTAATGTAAAGCATGCCCACCACCAAGTACTACAAAAACACACATCCTCTTTAACACGTTAAGAATTAAATATTTACACTCATAGTTGTGAATTTTGCCAACTATGTTCATTTGTTTGTTTTAATTTCCAACCATAATTGGCTTGCTGTCAACAAAAAGTCTCTCTCATAGCAGATATTTTCTCATTGAAACAGAGGTTTAGAGAAGTCAGGAAACACCTGTAGGCAGTTATGACAGTGAAGGATATCTGCTCCCTGCCTCTAGCCATTTCCTCATTACAAAACAAGCTAACCACAGCAGTATGTTGTGTAGTCAGTGTTTCCTGTACGGTTGCAAAGAAGAACATTTTACTCAGTGGGATATATGAGCACTGATCATCAAATGAACCTCGGCTGTACAGACACAGTAATGACTTTCATTCTCTGCCACATTACAAACCCACATTTTCTTTGCACAGTTGAGACTACTACACATTTCTTGTTTCATGTCCATGTATTCTGACTAGACAAATTTGGGTCAAGTTTGCAGAACCTTCTGAACCTGCAGAACCTTCTTTTGGAGCTTGAAGACATTTCACCTTTCATCCAAAAGGCTGTGAGCCCCTCCTCCAGTGGTTCAGAGATATAGCTCCTGCTTCTCCATCATGAGGCCAGAACTGAAGTAGCCTTTTGGATGGAAGGTGAAACATGTTCAAGCTCCACAAGAAGTCCAGTTGCCTACAGCTCTTTTGACTACCATGACCTGGCTGAATGAAAATCTTCACAGACTGCATGAATTCTCCCTTCTATTGTGGCATTCTTGTTTAAAATGGCTGGCAGCATGGACTCTTTCATGATACTCACTTTTGTATGCCCCTCTGTTTGTACTGTGGGATAAAATGGCTACAATCCAATACTTGATATTTGAGCCATTCTCTAAATCAGCTCACTCTACTTATCACCTCTACAGCCAAGTAGAATTAGCAAAGCTACTTAGTAAAGCGACATGCATAACTAAAATTATGTGTTTTGCAACAAGACATTGTGCCATCTAAAGCCAGATTGCTCATCAGTGTCCCTTTGGCAATGTGTTTGTAGCCAGACCAAACTAACACTTGGGTCAAAGGAGCTAAGTTGTAGGTAACTGGAGTTCTTTTTAGAGCTTGAAGTTGCTTATAAACTTAGCTCTTTTAACTACCATGACCTGGATGAATGAGAATCTTCACAGACACCAAGTTAACACACATTTCAGTGTGATTTCAGTGCCTTAGTAAGTCAGTTTGAGTTTGAGTTTGAAGATTGTATACATTTCCAAAATGTATACGACTGTAGCAACTTAAACCACATTTTTGCAGATCTGGTGTAACAAGTTTGGGCCATTGTGAGCACAAAAGAAAATAAAAACTGGATGAACTGCTGTTATATGTGTTATATACAGCATGTGTGCTACTGTGTTATATTTCTAGCACACAGAGTTTCATTGTAAAGTCTAAGAACGCAAAGCACAGGCTGAATAAGCAAGGCCTATCCACCACTATCAGTGGATGGCTGATACTTGAGTTCAGCTGACATCTAACTATGCACTCGATTTAGCTCATAAGGTCAGGAAACACCTGTGCGCACTGCGTTAGCTGGAATCTGGAGTTTAAGCCCCCACTTTACCCCCTTCAGTGTGTGTGCAAGTAACACTGGTGGCAATTATATCACAGATACACAGTTGATGAAAATGGCTGAAAATCAGGAATACGTCTTCGTTTACATTTTTGTCTGTACAGTAGAAAGGCAAAGGGTCACACATCAAGATGCACCTTTATCACAATGAGAGTATGGCTTCCCTGCAACCCACCGGCACCTGGTCACAAGACATACCTGGTGGAACAGATGCCAGATAGCACAGCCTCCCTCCTGACACCTCAAAAAGATACGCTACTGACTGAGCTAACAACTGGCTATTTAGCTCACTTGGTAGCACATCTGCCCCCCATACCAGAGTTGCTGTGAGGTCACAGGTTTGAGACTGGGACTGGACTGTGCCGAAAGACCTGTTACACTGGCTGTACAGAGGAACTTTCATTTTTAGGAGGGTATAGTGTTAGGATAGGTTAGGTCACATGGTAGGGAAAGCACTAACTTACAGGCAGGACTTCAGTGATGTCACTACCTGTGGCTAATTGGTTAGGTGTACACCTGTCCTTCAATCAAGGAACAGTGAAGGAGGGCCTGCTGCTGGAGCAGGTCCTGGGCCTTCCTCTGACTTTTGGTCGACTACTTGTGTGTCATGGCTTTTGGATTAACAGTTAGCCTTAGTTTTATTTGGATTTTACACCGCCATCCAAAAAAACCTAAATGTCAAAAGACCGCTTGAGCTGGTCAAAGCCACCAGCAGATACAACACTTGTGCTGGCCGTGTGTTCTGGGCAGTGAGAGCCACAGGCAGTTCTGTGACAGGCACAGGCAGTTCTGGGCAGTGAGAGCCACAGGTAAGTGACCTCTCACTGGAGTTCTGCCAAGATGACACACACACACTGCGACCACACATGGTAGGTCTTACTTCCACATCTGTACGTCCTGTAGGGCCAGTGTGTAGGTTGAGCTGTGGGTTTAGACCTTTTTGTTTAGTTATGTTGTGTCTGAGGTCCAGTTATTCATAACCCCTAGACGACGTCCATGCTGGGCCACAGCTGCTTCTTAACAATAGCTTCATTTAAATATTCACCAACTTTGGTGTTTAACTGTGACAGTCACAGCATTCTTATAGGATCCTGGTATGACCTTACTGACTGGCACAGGTTACACTTCATAACAGTTGTCCTCCTGGCAACAGAGCAGCTTTCTAGTGCAGTAGATAATGCAAAGGGTAGGGACCCTAAAATAAGACAAACAGACACACACACTCACACAGTAGCACACACACACACACACACACACACACACACACACACACACACACACACACACACACACACACACACACACACACACACACACACACACTCCACTGCCACTTCCTGTCTTTCAGAGCAAACTCTTCCATTTCCTGTATTTCAGAGCAAACTGCACTCATCTTAGCATATAGTATTTTGGAAGTCAGTTGGTGGTCTTGTCAAATAAAGCTACATACTCATTTTCCTAATAGATCATCCATAATTTTCAAAAGCACATGTTGAAGTAAGGTCAACAAGATATTTTTTTAAGGTTGATATTAGAATAATAATCATTTTTTTGAATGATTTTTATAGTCATATTTTCAGTCACTGATATTTTTAATTGATAAAAACATATGGGACTAATATCTGTTTGTTCCTGACATCTAGTGTCACATAACTGTCCTACTTGGGTTTTGCATGCACCATCACCATAGTGGGTTTCTGCTTGGGGAGGCACCTGTGTACAGAGACTAATCAATTAAGTCTACTGCTACGGCCACACATTGTCAGTGGATATATCCAGACTTGTCACATGCCAAAACACATCTTTTAATCTAGAGCTAATGCTAAATAAATATTCAGTCATCACATCAGTCATCATGCCAGCTTTTGTGGCACAGACAAAAAAGCAAAGAGCGTTTTAATTTATACCTTCATCTACCACTTTTCATGTCAGTGTTTTAATTAAAAAATACGGTAGTTGACAAGTGCTATAATAATGGACAAAAATAAACTTAGATCTAAGTCTGTTTGTTTTTAATGAATGTCCAGGACCAGGCCTGCACAAATAATCAGTTTACCTTATTGATATAAATGAGAGTCAGAGTTACAGGTGAAAGCTACTACACTTATGAAGTTAAGAATCAGAGGTTTTTGCAACAGCATGTATCACTGTGCCCCATCCACACAGTGATACACCACTTGACAAAAACAGTTTGTCTGTGTAGCCTTCGTCTTCTTTGCCATTCCCCAGACCACACTCACACAAGCACACACACACACACACACACACACACACACACACACACACACACACACACACACACACACACACACACACACACACACACACACACATAACCAGTCACAACACCTGCCATCTACTTGGCACACTGTATACACTGTCAATGTGAACAACCCCTAAAGAGGACTTCAGTAAAGATTTTAAAACTGCCCATAGGGGTTGATGTCCAGATGCCCACATGTGAACATTTTAGTTAACCTTTAACCTCTTCATTTCAGAGCTTACACACTGATAATGACATAGACCGACATATGCTTGTTTACCCTCCTGTGACGGGTGGACATATTCTATATGAAGACAGTTATACATTTTAATTAGAAGGATTTGCCAGTGTGTGTGTGTGTTTTGCTTGTAGATGAGAAAGGAACATTTTTGGAAATGACACACAAAACACAGTAGCTTTTTCCTTTATACTGTAAATGTACTTTGGTCCTTTAAGAAAAAACTGTCTTCAAAGAGTGTAAAACTGGCCATTTTTGTAAAATAATGCATTTCTTACAGAAGCAATGGTTAAGAAATGTACCCTTGAAGTGTGAGATAAAAAGCACTTTATAACCTGCTGTGACAAAATGAGGTCACCATGGAGACCAGAGTTATTGTCATTGAGTCTCTCACTGTGGTAGCTGCTATGTTACCCAGTCAAATACACCCCAACAAAAACTCCTCCCTACTAGCAGCTAGCTCAGGCAGCTTGATTTCTTATGTATTATATTCTGTGTAATGTCATACATACATTGATGTAAAGTGGGTATTTATTAAATTTGATCAAATTAAATGTAATCACGTACACTTTAAACACATGGATTTCCAAGAGAAAATAACCGAGACAATGTTTTAAAGACCTTTACAGAACACAGTGTCTATCTTAACTCATAGGTATAATGATATTACAAATTTGTTAGAATTATCCCGATATAATATATAATATAATATTGTCCCGATAATAATAAAAATATGCTTACCACTTTAAAACTCTTACCAGAAAACACTGGAACCACTTTATAGTACCTTTTGTTAAAAAAAGTATCATCATTACATATTTTATGTGACCATTCTTTCTGAGTGGAAATAAGATAACATCTTTCAAGTCATATTGAGGCAGTTCAGACATACATGTGAAACCATGACTGTGCTTTACCAGGTGAGTGCAATGGCCTCACTCATTTGAGGATACTGGCATTATTTATCCTGATAATAGAAAACTGCACCAATGAATTAATCTCTTGTGCTGTCATCATATAAATGATAACATTTATATGAACATAAACACTTTAGAGCATAAACAGGTCCTCACAGTCCTCTATTGAAAAAGGAGGTGTGTAGGGTTGTTTTAAGACAAGATAATTTAGGCTATTGATAGTCAACACCTGATATGCATATGAACATAATGGTCTGAGTCTCGACGTTTAAAAAGATAACACGCGATAACACATGGATCACACGCATATATTTATAACGTATGATGTATGATAACATATTCACAAAACATCTACTGGACGTTAGCCTACTTCAGTGGCATGTTATTCCAGACACAGGGAGCAATGCCAGTTCATTCGTTAGAAACGTTGGCGGGTTTCTGTTACGGTTTGTAACACCGTGGCCGTAGTATTGCACAGTGATTGACTACTCGACAAAAACATACAGCGAGTCTTCAGCTGAAATGTGGTGAGATATCCGCGTGTGGCATGAAATCTGCATCACGAAAAGTCGGTATCGGATTTTTTAAAAGGTCTAATGCAAATGCATTTTTACATTTGTGGAAATTCCTGGTTTATATATATGGGGAAAGCAACATATTTTCGACACAAGGTAGACTGTCTCTATGAAAAATGTCAAAGACATGTATGCGAGAATAAAACGACAGGCAGGTAATTGGCTGGCTTTATGTTGAAAATGCTGTGTCAAATGAACTTGTCACTTGTCACTCCTCTCTTCATCAACCTGCATTGGCTCCCGGTGGCTGCCAGAATTCTACACAAAGCTTTGACTCTAGCCTACAAAGTCACTTCTGGATCTGCCCCCACCTATCTCAACGTCATACTGAATGCTTACATCCCGTCCAGAATGCTGCGATCCTCCAATACACTCTAAAAAATAATGGGGCCAGTACCAGTTCTTCAGAGCGATGCCATAGAAGAACCTTTTTCAGTGCTTTAGAGAACCATCGACGCAACAGTTCTTTAAAGAACCATTTGACACTGACATGACATAGCATAGCCCACTATGATCTGAGGCTCTGAAGAACCATTTCTAATGTGAAAAACCTTTCACATAATGTAATGGTTCAACACAGAGTTTTCACTCTCCATGGAACCATCCAGAGACTTAAAGAACCATTTAAGCACCTTTATTTTTTAGAGTGTACGAACCGCCTGGCCGTACCCTCTCCCAAGACAAAGCGAGGTCACTCCAAACTTTTCTCAGTTGTTGTCCCTCAGTTGTGGAACAACCTACCAGTCCCTACAAGAGCAGCAACTTCCCTCTCGACCTTCAAAAAGCTTGTGAAGACCCTTCTTTTCCGAGACGGCTTAACAAAACCAAATTCTACTAACCATCTCTTTACATAGGTACCTTCAATGTTCTCTACACATCTGTTTGCTATTATGTCCTCCTTTTGTAAGTCGCTTTGGATAAAAGCGTCTGCTAAGTGTAATGTAATGTAATGTAATGTAATGTAATGTAACTTACTGAAATAAACGAGATAAACTACAATCAAGCGTTAGGTATTAAAAATGTTGAATACATGATGTCTTTAATCCATGCACAAATGATCTATGTTAACATACTGTGAGTGTGTGTGTGTGTGTGTGTGTGTGAGAGAGAGAGAGAGAGAGAGAGAGAGAGAGAGAGAGAGAGAGAGAGAGGTAAGACATTCTAAATGAATGTTTTTGTCAGGGTGAATATCACTGTGGTAGCCACTCCATCCACAGTGCTAAATGCCATTACAATAACACCGTGCCAAGCATGTGTGGCAGGAGAATAACCTGTATCACCACACTGTCATCATGGGGGGCTGGGGGACAATAATATTGCATGTCCATTTTCATGCATTTGTTCCACTTGGAGATTTAAAACGCCATAGTGGGCCATAGTGACATGCTTAAAAGAACAAATTTCAGTCTTTTCTGTTTTAGAAAATAATATTCCGTCACACTTCCCAGCATGAAACCAATACTAATGCTACTTTAATGAAAGTAATTTTCAAACATGCAACCATGATTTTGGATCCACCAATAGATTCCGGCATTCATTCTGAGACACTGCTATTTTCACGTTTTTCATGACATCATGTTGATCTCCACACAGACAATGTAAGATAACATAATTTGGGTGAAGAGCACTGTATTCGCTTTAGTGGGATGTCTTTAGATAAGAGGCTAAATGCCTATCCTTAGGCCACATAGGCTAAAATTTGCATGATGAGCCTCTTTAGCAGAAATCATAAGTAATGTACAGAAATGACACATGTTTAAGCAGTACAAACTCAGTTTGCTTGAGTAGAAATATGAGTGAAATATTGATTGGACTTAAAAACACAATTAGCATAAAAAAGGGCATGACTCAAGTCATGTCAAGTTAGACAAATTTAAGTAATGTGACATCAGACCCTCTTTAAGCTGAATCAAAATCTGGGTGTAGATGGAATTAGCCACGTCTCTGTGATAACCATGACACAGCAGTTGTGGATATTTTTCTGAACTGATGTGGTAAGTTCCAGCTCTTTTGTTGGCGAGTGATCTTGCATTTGTGGCAAAAAACAGAACAAGGAGACATGTATAACTAAACAAGAGACAAGTGGCAAATGGAATACACTTCAAAGCAATAACAGTGTAAGTCGGCTAGCAGTAAATGTTGACTCATCACAGGAGGTTTTTGTCATTACATGCAACACTGTGCCCCCCCAGGATACACACCATTACACGCCATGACATAAACACCACAGCACTAGGAGACTCTCTGGGGCTTCCTCTGTGTTGAGTTGTGTTCTTACTATTATAGTAATATAAATATAAATGTAAATATAAATATATTATTTATTTTTAATTTTGTTTTTATTTAGTATTATTTATTGATGTTTTGTTATAGATTATATTTCATATAGGATTGTATAATGTTCAGACTACATGTTATATGTGTTAGTTTGTGCACAAGGAACGTTGTATTGTTCACGACAGCATTGATGAGCCGGTATGTGTGAAACATGACAATAAACAGTGGTAGACCAAAGATTCAGAACAGAGTGAAACCTAAAGATTATTGAATAAATGAGGAGGATTTTCTTCAAATAAATATGGACAGTCAAAGAAAACTACACTCCCAATCACTTCCGTCACTGGTTAAGTATGAATTTGGACTCAGAATTGACACGTTCCTCTGAAAAATCTCCTTGTCTTTTCACAATGTGGTTGGGTGTTACACATAAATTGTCAGGTTTTTGTCATGGCTTGTATCACTGTGGCCGTTATAATACACAGTGGTTCACACCTGCACAAAAACGAAAGCAACTTGAGTTGTTCAGATAATGACTTAAATGAATTAAACATGGTTAAAACTGATGTCGAGCTTTTACTAAAATAGAAAGTTAAAATGTCATACATTTTTTATTTATTTTTCATTTTATTTATCCACTATTTTAATTTCTACATAAGTTGAGGTCCAGTCAGTATAATGAAATTAGATTCAATCCTGTTCCATAATACACCCTAATATGATTCAATTAAACAGAATAAAATAGAGACAGTGTTTCAAATAGCTTCACAGAACCCCATATCTTACCTTTCTATATTGTGAACAATAGCCAAAACAGTGTCAGAAAGGACGTGCAGAACCTGTAGGAGAACCCCAATTGACCTTGGTGAAAATGAACTTCATTAAACTGAAGTTTTCTCTTGAGTTACTAGCCACAAAGGCCTTTAATTAATGGATGTAACTTTTCTGTTTGGATCCTACCCACCCTCTCAGCATCGAGTCCTTCAGAGTCATCCTAACTGTGGCCCCTGTGGCCCCGATCTCTGTTACATGCAAGGATTTATTAAACAAAGACAGGGACAAAAGAAAAGGTGGCTGTAGTCATACCCTCAAGGCAGAAAGTGAGAGAATGGCTTTTACTGTACTAGTCCCAAACAAACAAGAAAGGTGAAATGAATGGGTAGTGATGGCAGAGTATAACACGCAGTGTAACACCACACACATCCACCCCAATTTTACACATTCCTCCCTTATATTTTAGGGGCGTGCAAGAGCCTCACAAAAGTGTATAATACAAAAAACAGTGGAAAGGAAAAAACACCAGAGTTCCTATTCAGAAATTTAATAGTGGTGATGTTCTGAGGTTGTGTGAGGTTTTCTAACTTTTACATGTGCAGTTACAGGGTGTACAACGTTTCTGTAAGTTGTCAAAAGCTGCATGTATGATGTATGATAAGATATTCATGGTAATGAATTATGGTTATAATGTTAATAATCACCCCAGTTGTATGTGTGGTTTTTGCTATGGCATGTACCAATGTGGCTGCCCCCACACACTGATATGGCCGAGTACAAAAACTCTACTCTCCGCCCATAGCACATAATCTGTCAGTGACCTACAGTGGTGAGACAAAGTTCTACCAATTCTTGCTATCATTTTTTGTATATTGGGCTGTTGTGTCACTTTTTCACTTTTTCTGTCTGTGTGTCATGTTCTATTTTATTCTGTGTAACTGTGACAACTTTTCCTTTGGGACAATAAAGTATAAATGTTTTGGTTGTGTATAAATGAATAGCCTATTTATGTAAGACATTTATGTCTTCAGAATGTACAGACATTTTAATTTAGCATACAGAAGCTGGCATTAAGCCATTTATATTCCTTTAGACAGATGCCAATACGCAGCTGAAACCACCCTCAGTTTTTTGTAATTGTGTGAGATACTGTGGTAGTAGCCATAGCCACTATAATACACATTGATATAGACTCGTACAAAAACAACTTCCGTATTTCTACTGTCAGACTCAGTGAGCAAAACGAGATTTAATTGTCTAATAGAGACTGCAAATTTGGAACTTGGCGAAATGTTAGGCTATAGCTATAGCTTCCAATTTACTCTGGCGTTTACATGATGTGGGGTTTTTGTCGAGGTCTGTAACACTGTGGCCGCCGCTACTGTATATGCACACTGATTTGCGTCTTCACAAAAACACACAGCAAATAATTCGCCTAAAATAGACCACCCCTTTAACCATACGCGAGAGGTATTTCATTTATTGGAATAGTCTCTTTATTAATAGGCTACTCACACATCGCGAGCCTCATTCACTGTTTTCTTTTAATGATTTTTTTTTTCGTGCGTATGATGCTTTTCGTGTTGGAACAAACCTGTGACCTGTAGGCCTACCTAGAATCAGTTTCTTTGTTGTAATCTATCTTATAAGTGTATAGACACTGTCCCCATCGCAACAACCCTGATTTATGGAATGTTAAGTAGTTCTTGTTGGAGTAGTATTGGCAATAGCAGCGTATAGTAGGCCTAACTCTAGCAGCTGCTTCTTGATTTGATGAGGGAATGTCGGTGGGAACGACAGCTAACTGAATGAAATAGGCTATTGGCAACGTTAACTCTTCTGAAGTAAATTAAATAATCGCACTGGAGTCCTCACAATGCACGCTACGGTAACATCCTGCAATGCCTTCTCACAATCCGGAAAACATCCGCGCGTGTGTGTGCATGCAAGCTTCCAATAGCGGTTTTTGTCAAGGTAAATGTGGTTCCATCCACAGTGACAAATGCTACTACAATAACACCAAGCCACAAATATGTTGCTGCTGCGGTAAGCTAACTGTCATAACAAGAAACAGGCACATCCAGATCATTCACTGATGATATGCAACGCTTATTCACTATCACATGATTTCCAACACACTGGACAGAGATGTGTTACTACAGGAAAAAGACATGCTTGAAATAATAGCTCTTATCTTTTCTAAGCTTTTTTTCTAAGAAAAAGTGTCACGTTGTCCTGTAGTCATTAGTAACGTTAATTTACTTAATGTACAATGCAGCTATACTTCAGGATCTCATCAAGTCATTAGATTAGATTAAATTAGATTAGATTAGATTCAACTTTATTGTCATTACACGTGTATAAATACAAGGTAACGAAATGAACCATAAAAGGTAACGAAATGAACAAAATGAAACGAAAGTCATCAGTAGATCCTGTCATCTATCTAGGTATCATTACGACATCGTCTTTATCCACATCAAGACATGATTTGGGAGCCATATTCACTTATGATGCCTTAAGATGCCTTAATGTAAGGGAGCCATATTCATTTATGATGCCTTAGGATGACTTAATGTAAGAGCCTATACGTTTTTAGTCTTAGAACCTTAGCCTTAGTTTTAGGTGTTTGGACCATAAAAGATTTGCACATAAGGCGGTGAAAATGGGCCTTGTCAAAGCCTTTCTGAATCTGAACTTGACCACATGACTAAATGATACTTCTTAAAAAGCACAGAGGTAGATCAATGAGGAACAGGTGGAAAACAGAGATTTTAATTCATAATATAATCAGTTGGCATTTGTATGGTAATTGTGTTTAATTATAGTTGGTGCTCAGTTGAAAACTGTTTCACAGAAACACACACACACACACGCACACACAGCTGTATTCCTGATTAAAATTCTTTTACGGTTGAGGAAATAACTGTGCATGTTGGTTACTCAACAGCAGTAAAAGTGAACTCATCACAGGAGGTTTTTGTCATTCTGTGAAACACTGTGCCCCCACCCAGATACACAGCATTTCACGCCATTACATAAACACCTCAGCACTCAACAGCATGCCTCTGGGCCCTAATGAACATGCATTTTGTTGTGTAAGTATGAATTTACCTCAGACAAATCTCTTCATAACACACTTTAAATACTTATTTAGTTTTTGTTCACGGCTTGTAACACTGTGGTCTTTATAACACAATGGTTTACAGTTTTACAAAAACAAAAGCAGAGTTGTTGCAAGGAAACAGATTTAAAAGGAATAATAACTTACAAAAAAATAATATTTTGAAATAAATTTGTATTTTGGTATCTTACATTTCTGACAAACGGGGAGACTGTCTGTGGCATTTTAAGTTTAGTGTCTGTTCCCCCATGTCCAGTGCTGTTTTATACACCAATTTAAGCGTTTAGATGTTTTGTAGTAACTTGGCTTGTTAGTTTCCTACCAGGGAAAAAAACGGTTAATCTGCATAACTACACAACATCTGTGCAGGTGTTTCTAAAGAGTGATGGGCAAACCTGCCACAGAAAACAGCTTACACCGTCATTACGCAAAACGTTTACATACTGTTGCATCTTTTTCTGAGATAAATGTGCTGGACAGTGATGGAGTGTGGAGCAACGGCATGCAAATACATGCAAACTGTGGATAGCCTGAATGTCACACACACATGTCCACATGAATAGCCTGTGAGTATCCAGGAAAAATACCAAAATGATGTTCATTCTTTTCGCTTCAGTTTTTGTGCTGATGTTTACCACTGTGGTGGTAGTTACCACAGTGATGCAGCCTGCTGCAAAAACCAAAGCCACCTGCCGACTCATTATTTTGTCCATTCACAATTCTCACCGCACTGTCCTTAAGCTATTCTTAGGTCAAAAATGAAAAAGTGTTACAGGGTTAGTCAAACACAGCACTGTCCTTAAGCTATTCTTAGGTCAAAAATGAAAAAGTGTTACAGGGTTAGTCAGACACAGCACTGTCCTTTAGGCTACTCTTAGGTCAAAAGTGAAGAAAGTGTTACATGTTTAACCAGGCACAGCACTGTAGTAATGGTGACAATTTTAGGAGCAGCATCAAGGTGTGGATATATGTTAATAGTTTAAATAACAATACTTTTTATTTAATCGAATAAGATTGAATACCCACTGCAATGTGCTAAAAATGTCGTCACTAGTCAGTCATTCTAAAACCCAAGACCATGAAGATCAAGGCCAACAAGATAATATGGACGGACAGACGGATAGACAGATAGATAGATAAATAGGACCTAGCTTAATAGCCTAATAACTGACAGAAATGCTTGTATAGGTGTTGGGAAATGAAATGTGTACTGTAGGTTTTGCAGATCATCCCCTGTGGTGCTACTTACATAAACTGTTTAGAGAAATGCAACCACCATTTTGCAGATGCTAATTATGATTTAAGAAATGTGACAAAGTGACTCAGTCACTGAGAAATAATCTGTATTCATGAAGAACATTGGTTTAAAATGTGATAGATTATGTAACAATTTGTCCAAAAGACAATGGCATACATTAAAATGACACTTCTTTACACCATTAATAATTTTATCAGAAAACAACTCTGCATGCGTGTGTGTGTGTGTGTGTGTGTGTGTGTGTGTGTGTGTGTGTGTGTGTGTGTGTGTGTGTGTGATTGAGTGTGTGCGTGCTGGGTGTATGAATGCATGTGTGTAAGTTTTCAATTATGGTTTATATTACAGATTATCTAACAGTTTCTGCAAAAGGCAATGACATACATTACAATGACACTTCTTTACGGACCCTGATCATTCTGGCTCAGCACTCCCCCTACTGGTGCTTTTACTGTAAGTACCTGCTGCTCCAATTTTACTGTTACCAAAGAGAAAAAAATATAATAGAAGTCTTTGGATATAAGCGGCCGTGTGAAATAATTTTGTGTGCACCAAGATTTTCTTTTTCTTGATCTTGATGATGATGATCATCATAAATCATCAAGTTCAAGTCACTTTGAAAATTGAAAAGAAAGTTAAAAGGGGAAAAATGTACCAACCTTTCCAGTCCTGAGCACTGTGAATTTGTGAAATTAGCGACAATGTTTTTTTTTTTTTTTTTTTTTTTGATGCTCAAAACCCTTTGTGACCACAGGGGGGCAGTGTGTCCACATAGAGCACAGAGCCTATATACTGCACACAGTAGAACAGTGGAGGCATGTTGAAGCTCACTGCTGGTACACAGGAAAGTCTAATGTGGCTGCTCACTCAGCTATGCTCTATCCAGGTTACAGAGGGCACGGTTCCAGCTTACCTTTTAGTTCATGCTAAGCCGTTAAACAGATACAAACTAGTTCGAATTGCGTCTCTTTTAAGGAACATGCACAAACATTAATTTTAAAAGTTCAAACATCATTGTTATTCAGTGGTGAGCAGTATTAGTAGTACATATGTGAGTGGAGAGTGACACTAATGTTACGTAGGCTACCAGGCGCTAATGAACAGCATCAGGGTTGAGGCCCCAGAGCAGGGCACGGCTCAGCCATCCAGAGGGCCCGACGGGAGGTTCAGCACCCACAGCCACCTCAACCTGACCTCCGGAGACTGGGACAGTGGGGCGAAGTTCACCCTTTGTGTACACAGTTAATATTAGAAGGGCCCACAATTGCACTCTTTCATAGGGCCAAAAAGTTACAAATGAAGATAAAAATCTACACTGTTATTATGCTTTCAAACAGTAAACTTCAAAAATCCAGAAAGTGAAAACAAAAATCAGGTCTGCACCTGTCAAAGAGAGAAATGAGAGGTTAAACATGCCACATTTACACAGGGTGTCAAGCTGTGACAAATTTAAATTTCCTCAAAGGTCTTTCTATGAACCCTGGGGAACATCAGCAACTGATGCATGGGGCACATGCAAAACAGACCCACTGAGACAGAAACAGCAAGAATCTCTGATGCTGAACCTAAATATACGTCTTACTGTAACATGAATTATAGCAAGGTGGCTCCACACATCACTGACAACCAAACATGTGCATCAGGCCTGGAAAACAAATAATCCATCGACATCCCAATTAGAGCGAGGGGTTCTAATCATCCATCGACATCCCAATTAGAGCCAGGGGTTCTAATCATCCATCGACATCCCAATTAGAGCCAGATAAAGCCTAGAGCCAGGGGTTCTAAGTTAGTAGCTATGTATTGTTTTTGTTTTGCTTTTGTTTTTTGTTGCCAGTTTATACGTACAACTTCTCTCTTTTTGGCTGAAATAATAGGCTTCCTGGAACCTCTGCTCACCCACAATAAGGACATAATAAAAAAAACTACATTGTGTGTTTTAATGTAACATGAAACATTGGTCAAATGAATTGACTTTTGGTAGACTACACTTTTTCACTGGACAGCGCTGAACATTGGGGATATACTGTACAGAGATCAGTAAATGGGTAGAAAGTGAGAGAGAATGGGGAAGAGAAAGACAAAGAGAAAAAGAAAGAGAGAGAGAGAGAGCGAGTGAAAGAATTATTGCACATTGAGACCCTGCTGAGGCCATTAATTCATATAATGGGGCATTTTTTAACATTACTCATTTTGGTTTCACCAACCACAACGTTAGTAGGGTTAAGGCCTTCTGAGAGGTGCCATCACAAATATATGGTCAATCCCAGCTGAGAATGTAAATGGAATGTCATTATCTGTGGGTTTATTAATTACAAAGCCAACAATGAACTTGCAGGGTCTTTTCAGATGTCTGATCATGTATACATGTATGTGTATTAAAACTGATTTAATTTAAGAGGCAAAAAAGTTTATTGCTAGAGCGACATGCATCCCTAGTTTAGCTTGTACAAAGCATGTATGGTATAATGCTATAATGCTTATGGTATAATGGTATAATGTGTGTGTGTGTGTGTGTGTGTGTGTGTGTGTGTGTGTGTGTGTGTGTGTGTGTGTGTGTGTGTGTGTGTGTGTGTGTGTGTGTGTGTATGTGTGTGTGTGTGTGTGTGTGTGTGTGTGTGTGTGTGTGTGTGTGTGTGTGTGTGTGTGTGTTTATTACAGTGGTGTAGGCCCTGTAGGACTAGCATAGTCAGGAACAGGAGCATTGTGCCTGCTCCCAGTGATCACCTGGCATTACGGGCTACTGCTGCGGTGGCTCCTAGCAAGTCCTATCTCACTACATCACAGATTTATAGATTTCAATCAGGCCTTTCACCATCAATCATTTAGGATCCTTTGCTGTGTTTTCACAAATGATCAGAACTGTTTCTGTTACTGGGAACTGTATATAAATAAAAATAAAAAAATCTTTTTATAGTTCCTTTTTTAGTGCATCTACATGTAAAATATAATATCATGTACTTACAGCATACATACCTTACACTAACCTATGGTGCAGTCAATGTAAGTACAGATTGTTGCGTATTGTTAAACACTTTGTTATACTGTAACTAACTGATATAACAGGGACAGTAAAATAAAGTGTAACCGAAAAAAAAAAAAAAAAAAAAAAAAAACATCTCCCATTTGCATTGGCCCCTGGGTATTAATCAGCAACAGCTGCCTCAAAAAAGTGAAGAGACACCACCTCCTGTGTCTGTCACATTATAGGATGCCTACAGGCGTATCTCATTGATTTAGAATAGAAAAGTTCATTCATTTTTATGAATTTAATTTAAAAAGTGGAACGCATATACTATGTTGAGTAATAACACAGAAAGAGAAATATTGCAAACGTTTTTTTTTTGGTGGTTATAGCATACAACTACTATATTACAGGCCTATACAATAATATTACATCCAATATTCAAATTTATTTAGAAGCAATTGTATGCAAACAACTCCTGCTCCTGTGTGCAGTTTGACAAATGACTGAAGCCATTACTGAATGATTCAAGTTTGTCACAGTAGGATCCCTTCTGTACCTCTCTTGCTCTCCTCTGTAACTAAAAGCTACTAACTTGTACTCTCATGTTACTTAGACTGACATTACCCTAGTACGAGTAAAATACATGTGGGATGATAATTACAACCTTGTAACCTGTAACAAGGTTTTGTCTTCTTAAGCCTCAGATTGCTTTGTTTCTTGTTATTAATGTCTTAACGCTGCAATGTTTTGTCTTGTCCTATCACTACTTATTGCTGGGCATGTTTGAATGATGTGTTGTGGCTCCCTGCGTGCAACACAATTTCTCTTTGGGGCAATAAAGATTTGATCCATTCATTCAATCGAATTTGACATGAATCATGTTTTCAGGTGTGACAGCTAGATTTATCAGTGGCTTTATCATACAGTGTCTGTGTAAACAACAACAACAAATAGTTGTACTATTTCTGACCTATATTACAATCTCATATTGTAATATTGTATTGTTCACAGCACAACATATCGCTCAACATGTCATCTTATTTTTCACTACACCAGAACAGGAACTGCGAAGTCTTTCAAAGAATTCTCATGAGTCTCACAGAGTTGTTTTGCAGCAGGTGTGGACATTTTCGAAGAATCAGAAAGGGGAAGAGCAAGCTCTTGTGGGTCTTTATCTCTAGAACTGAAAAACAGTCAAAGCCTTTGGGATTAGCTGGTCTACAAAACGACATCATTTGCTTGAGGGGGCTTTTTTCTTGTTATTTCACATTCAAAATAAAGGCTAAACACCTTTCAAGAAAAAAAAAATCGAATACATAATTTGGCAACACTTTAGAACAAGGAACACAATTACTTAAGAAAGGAACACTAGCATTATTGAATAAAAAAAAAACAATCACTACAAATCATTGCTACAACAGTAATTTGTGTTTATTTACGTAATGCAAAGTCATTCTTTGTTTCTCAAAACATAAAGCAAGGATTACTATTTGCATTCACGCACCACACCACTACATCTTTAGGTACCGTAGCATACTGTAAAGCAATTACAAAACAAATCCAAACTTAATCAGTGTAATCCATTGGTTGTCAAGCCGGGGTACTCTGATCGATTTATGGGCTATAAAAAATACATTTGTGAATGGGTTGTCAACTCGTACTGAATCACATCAAAAAAACAGTTCAGGTGCAGGCTGTGTGGAAAAGGGAAACGTTACTGTTGGAAAAAGTATTTCGTGTTAAAGCCAGCTGTCTATGGTTCAGGGGTTACTCAGGCATAGAGAGTCTCAAAGGATACGCAGCAAATAAAAGTTAGTTGTCCACTGATTTAATATTTAATAACTAATGAAATCTTTAATAGTGAATGAAAAGAAAAAAATACATGCAGTAAGGAAATCACATACATTTAAACTGGTACCATACCATGTAAATTACTATATCTATTTTTTATTTACTAAAAACACTAAAACAAAAGTTTAGATAATAACATTTCTTGAAATGTGCAAACGCAAAGTAAGCCAAACTTTGGAGAACTTGCGCTTGCAGTCCTCGTTCGTCCTCTGCATTATAGTCAGTGCTTCATCTGAAAATCAAGAACAAAATTGAGAGAATACATTTTTAGATCTACCCAAGAAAAATTACAAAACTCTTTAATGCTCGTGCTATTAGGGAGAGCATTAGTATGTTTTGCAATACTGGCATTTCTTACAAGCCAAACTCCACTCATTCTCCTCCACCATAGTAGGTGACTGCTGTGCAATGGACAAGTTTGAGTATCCCTTAAAAATGTTAAAATAGATGTAAATTTACTGTGGTGTCAACCTGGTTTTAAAGAAAGTCTTTAAATGACATCCCTAAGTAAACAAGAATCACAAGAGTCCTATACAGTGAAATTACCATATAGGCAATAAAGACAGTGTTGCTACATCCATGGCAATGTTGAAAAATGTCATTGAATACTTTTTTAGTCTTTACCAACAACATTAGTACTACTACTTCTACTACTACTACTACTACTACTACTACTACTACTAATACTGCTACTACTACTACTAATAATAATAATATTAGCGCTGTAACAGATAATGGTTGAGTTCTTGCAGCGGATACCTTGGCAAGGCTGAGAAGAGCACTGTAGACGAGGGAGAAGAGGAAGAGGAAGACGAAGGAGGTGGCAGTGGACCACAGGCTGTTGTACTCGTCCTCACTCTCTGTGCAGTTCAGAGACACTTCGTCTAACACTGGTCCACCTGCAGTGGGCTTACCTGTGGAGCACAGCAGACATCACTCATGCCTTTCATTCTGGCAACAGTAAAAACGCAGTGTGAGAGGGATTAGATTGCTTTCAGATTTTCCCAAGCAATTGTTGTTACCTTGTACATTCACATCACTGTAAATTCCCATGAATAAACCTTACTTAAAAAACTGACAGAATGGAGATTACAAATGGAAAGTTCAACTTACAAGTCCACTTAAGTCTGTTTTTTTTCAAGACAATCAATTTTCTTGTTTTTTTTTTTCAAGTATGACTACACATGAGAATTTACTGTGCACATCTGAAGTGGGTTTCTCATTTCTGCAACTTTGTCAAGCAAAAAAAAAACCTTAAGAAATGCCAGTTAAACTACTTCAGTAATGGTCCTTAAATAGGCTGTAAATAGAATATGCACCTTTGTGCTATACATGTGCTATACACATATAAGGTAAGATATTGCAATGTAACTCTACTTTCAACTCATTCTCTCTGACAACTTATTACAGTGAATATGAAACACGTTTTGTACATTTTAATGTAATGACTGAAGCTATTGCTGTGATAAAATGCTGGGGTATGACTTTATTAGATAATTTTTCATCACAAGACAAAGCACACCAGACAAAGACATGAGTGGTTTAACATGGATTATTAAAGCAGGTCACGACAGATAGTCATTTTGACACAGGTGCTCACAAACAAGCAATGCAGTACTTCCACCAATGTTAAATACACAGCAGCAACAGCGACATACAAAAACATAGACTTTTCAACAACGAGCAGGCATTAGACAGAGGACAACAACGTCGCATCAACAACAGGGAAAGTACCACAAAACACAAAAGTAACGTCTCAAGTAACTCACGGACCCAATACCCTTAAAAATGTCTTGTTGTGTTTTAGCCCTCTGGAGTAAAAGTCCCTCAGGAGAGATTTGTTTAAGTTTGTAAGGTTGTGTTTACAGAATTTTACAGAAAAAAAAAAATCTAATTTCTTTACATTCACTTCACTTTCACATTATTATTGCTAAGGTCTTCCAGAATATAACCATATGTGTCACTTTTGGATAAATGCTTTTAGTTAGCTGAAAAATGTAAAAATGTTGAGGCTAACAGATTGCCTCAGAGAGGCCTCAGACCTGAGAGGGTTAAACTCTTTCAACATAAACTGGGCATGAAAGGGTTCACATGAGTCTACCTGAGAGATTAATCACAAAGACACTCTGGGGGTTTACTTTTTGGATAAATGCTTTTAGTTAGCTGAAAAATGTAAAAATGTTGAGGCTAACAGATTGCCTCAGAGAGGCCTCAGACCTCAGAGGGTTAAACACTTTCAACACAAACTGGGCACTCTGGGGGTTTACTTTTTGAGTACTCCACCGAGAGCGGTGAAGAGTAGTTTTCCATGCCGCCGTGCTTGACAGCACAGATGAACAATGTTTTGTCTGTTATCTTCTCTTGGCTAACAGTCAGCATGCTGACCACTGACACGTTGCCGTCTTCTTGTTTCAGGTAGGCTGTCTTTCCCTCTTGGTATGATTTATTATTATTATTTTCATTATACACCTGCCACATGATGTACACATCAGCACTGCCTCGGACCTCACATACCACGGTGTTATTGTTACTGTCTGACCTGTAAAGAAAAACCTGAGGTGCTCCACCTGACAAAAAAAGACAAACTACATGAGCACAGATGCAAACAGAGGATTCACACCTCAAAAAGCAACATGATGTGGCCTCTTATTATGAAGGACTATTGCATTTTGAAGAATGTTAATTACAGAATTTTGCACCATGTTATAGCCTGGTAAACCAGCCCCTCGTACTTCATTTCATTTTGTACAGAGTGCCTGGCAGTGCCGCCACTGACATTCCTGTATTAGGTAGAATTTCTACCTAGCCAATCAGCAAACAGAGGGAGTGTTCGTAAGCGATGACGTTGACTTTGTGTGCTACATTTTATTTGTTGTGTATAGGCAGGCTAATTGCATATGCCATGCACAGATGTTAGAGAGTCACTTTTTTAAATCTTCAGCAGAGCCCACACTTCAAAAATAAACCCACACAATAAAATGAAGTACGAGGGGCTGGTTTACCAGGCTACTCATGTTATATTCAGTCTCACCTCCTTGTTTTATTTTCCTTGACGCTTTTGTTTCTTTTCCTCCAGAACTGTCAGTCACGAGACACTCAACCTCTTTTCCAGAGAACCAGTCATCTATGTTCATCTCTAGTTTGCTGACCTTCTTAAACCAGCCATTACCAATGGACTCAGGAGAGGCTTCATGAGATGGGGTCACATCTCTTCCATCAGCCTTCCATTTTACTTGAGCGTCATTCAAGTCTGTTCCGGTGACGTTGCACTCAAGCACCGCTTTATTGTTGAGAAAAATTTCTCGTTGTGATGGTGGACGCAGCTCCACTGAAAGGGGCCCTGGAGGAAAAGAAGAGAACATATATATATATATATATAGATAGATAGATAGATATATAGATATAGATACAGATATAAATATAGATATGTATGCATATGTGTGTGTGTTTGTGTGTTTGTGTCTGTGTGACTTTACCATGTGATATGCGTTTTGTCCTTGCAAAAGTTTTGCCAGAATGAAACACCTCACAAGTATAAGGATGATCGTTGTTCTGGGCAGTGTTGTTTAGCTGGAGAAAGCTTTGTGCTGTGTAGTGACCACTGGAGTCTTCCCGAATGAACTCTGGAGTCTTGCTTTCAATTACAGTGTTGCCCTCTTTCCATGTAACTGTCAGAGATTGGGGGTAGAAGTTCTCCATGACACACAAGAAGTTCTTGCTTTTTAAGGTGGATGCTGGCAGCAAGGTGACGGTTGGTGATCTGGGAGGAACTGAAATTATTTTTGTCATGGTGAGGACATACTTTGAGACAGTCAAATTGTCTTAATCAACACATAATAGATAGCAGTTGTCAGACCACTGTTTTTCATTATGAACAAAAAAAGACTTACGTAGTATCGGTAGAGTCTTGGTTTTATTACCCTTAGGGTGTTGCACAGCGCAGCGAAGATCCTGATTTGGGACGATGTCACTAATGTTGACCGTGACTTGACTGATTTTGGAGTATTTGTTTTCGGATTCCTTCTTAACTGATGAATACTGAACAAAATCCAAGCTTTCACCATTTCTAGTCCACTGGAAGGTTGCCGACCCAGGGAAGAATCCCGTGGCAAGGCAAGCATATGTCACAAGCCCGTCAGAACCGATCCCACACTGGGCCAGAGGAAACAGGGCTGGTGCAACACTTGGCACCTCAGCTAAAACAAAAATTTACCAAATTGAATTCAACCAACACAAAATGAACCCTCCCTTAACTTCAAAGAGATATTGTTAAACAGAGTACTTACCAGATATAATTACTTTGCTATAAAAGTTAAAAGGGCTGAGCAGGGTTATGGCAATGTCAAACTGACTTGTGCAACATTATAAAGAAGGTAATTGATGACAAATTTACCATTTGCTGTTTAAACCAAGGCATTTTTTCATGGCATCATTTTCACTTTGATAATAACAAGTTAATTTGATATGGAGCAACACACTCTTTCAATTACAAATAACTTATTCCTGTTAACTTTCTGAAGATGAAATGTAAAACTCTGCGATTATATTCAGGGACTTACATGCAATGGTACACACATGCATGGCTTAAGAATTCTTAAGCACCGGCACGCATTTTGCTCTGACTACATTTCTTTACGTTATTGGTCTGATTATACCAGTGCATGACTAACACACTGAAGAGACAAAATCCTATTTCAACAATGTTGACATTACATCTACCACAACATTGTTGAAATATTACGTATTCTGCTTTCCTTCCACTGGCCCTAACACTCCGTCGAAGAGTCTTTTAATTAAACCTATGGCCCCGACGCCCGCAAAGTGCATGCAAATTTACACCTATTCTTCTCTGGTGAATTACTCTGGAATGGTACATCATAGGGAGATGGCACTTATACCAAATGAAACAGCAGAACCAGGGATTTACAGAATAGCGGAACTTACCGATTCTACTGCTATCGAGCATTTCTGTCAAAACAAGTTTTGAAATTGCTGCAAATCTCTGCATAATATCCATAATCTTGCATAATCCACCATCATGTTTCTTATATTGCCAGATTCCAGACAATCTCCTCTACTCAAATATGAAAAGATATCCCTAACTATCCTATGGACAGGTACTTTTTTATTGGTTTACTATTGTTTTTTTTAATATAAAATCAGCACACATAGTAGCTGACCAAATGAAACCAGATCTGGAAAAAAAACAAGATATAGCATGTATGTATGGCCCTTACAATGACCAAGATATGAGCTTAAAAGTAAAGGTAGTAAAAATACCCTGAGAATAGCCTAGGGCCCATAGGGTTAACTTACTGAGCTTTGAACAACCTGTGGCCAAAATCCTAGACATGCTGCAATTCGAAATAATGACAAGTATAATACATATTGCTTGTGGGCAGTCAGATACTTTGAATGTTATATCTGGAGCATTTTGTCTGGTTAAGTAGAGATGTTATAAAGTTTGCAGAAAAACTGCAGAGAACGAGTTCTGGCCATATCCCAAAGCATACTTAAATTCATTTAGGGATAGTAGATTTAGTCGAGTTCTTGATTCCAAACATTTACATGACGCATTACTGTGAGTATGGATGATGATGTAAAATGCCCATTGGAACTAATCAAACCAAATGACATTTGCTTTTAAAAAATATATTTTTGTTTTTCACAGGCCTGTGTATTTGTACATGCTCAAACAAAACAACTACGGAAAACAGTTATTCTGACTCTAAACTATCACAATGGTCCTTTTCCCTGGTTGTCTTACACACGGACAGCCACAAAAGCTTGCTGACTGGCACACACGACTAATCCAAAGCAGCTTCACCTGCCACAGTCTATTGCCTATACACCACGTACATTTACCTGCATATCGACTTTTAATTCAGTCCAAAAAGCTTAAATGGAAAATGCAAAACTTGAAGGAAATCTTTTTTTAACCATAATATGAACACAGCCAAAAGAGTAGCGCATGCACTTACATACTGTCACTTCAGTGCCTTTCCCCCAGTAGTCGAAAGCAGCACAGTGTTTTTTTCTCTCAGATCCTCAGCCAAAAACCCCTCCTGACCTAACCACACATGCTGCATTAACAAGAGCCCGTATACTGCACCTCCGTCTGAAGTCTGAAGTGTCATGTTAGAACAGGAAGGGCAAAAAACGACGTTATCCTAAAGGTAATGAAGTCAATTACTGTAACATTCCATGGTTATTTCATTTCGGTTCATTGACTTCCCTCATACTCTTTCTTCTAACTTGAGTATACTTCATTACAATTAAAAGAGACATATATCTTCAGTAGTTGATTCTATGCATCAAACATATTGCATTCTTATAGATAGTAACATTTTCAAACACGTCCTGATAAGGATGTGTACAAAGCCCCTTTTTAAGCTCCTTTTGAGCTCACACTTTTGTTTTGCATTCCCTTGTGTTAAGGTTTCAGGTTGCACCATAGGCAGATTGGGCTTGTTGGGGCTAATTAGATTTTCTTAAGATGATTAGATTTATGGAAAAGTGTGGATATGAAAGGGACCGACCTTCTCTGCATGTTCGTGACCTCATTTCTTTCTATTAGCTTTACTTTACCAAATATCATCTTTTCCCTACTCTCTCTATCTCTATCTCTCTCTGCCTTACTGAAGCTTACATGCTGCACTCACACATACACACACTCACCCACATTCCTTTCCCTAAGACCGTGTTTGTTTTACATTTTTGCTATCAATAAATCAAAATTGGTTTAAACCTTAAGCCCAGTGTTGTTTCCCTGTGTGTTGCAGTCTCTTCACGAGCCAGGCCATAACAGGTGCATTCATTTTGCACTCTCTCACAATACTTGGCACCCCTTTACAAAAAACAACCCTATTGCAATGCAATACAAAAGTTTTCAGAGTGAGTGCAGAAATATAGCAAAGACATGCATTGCGAGGAGTTTTGAAATCAGGTGCACCTGTTAAAATGATATTCCTATATATCTGGCCTTTCAGGGGCTCTCTCAGATGTCTTTATAACCAGTATGTAAAGTAAAAAATGGGGATTACTTAAAAATGAGTTTTTGTAATGGCATGTATCACTGTGGCCCCAGCCCAGCCCATCACAGTGACACACTTAGTAACAAAAACATCCTCCCTCTCGTTAATGCTACAGCGACAGCCACACCCCTTAACTGACATGTTATCAACCTCAAAATGACCTGTTGCTAAGTTTGGCAAGCATGGTTTTAAATTTCACATAATATCTGATTAGGCATTATACCATGACTTATTTTATTGTTTTTAAGTTTATTTCTTTAATCTCTGTATCAAGTTTTTATCTATTTCTTCCTTGCTGATTTGTTTTATATAGTGTGCTGTTTTGTCCCACTGCAAATGTAGTTTCTTCCAGGTCTTTTGATATTGTTATGTGTTCTCATATTATTTGTTGTGGTCAATGTAGTGTTTTATTTGAATTTCCTTTGTTTAAAAAAAAATGTAAAAAAAAATAAATAATAATAATATATAACAACAACAATAATAATAATAATAGTAACAACAACAACAACAACATATAATATTATTATTATTATTATTATTATTATTATTATTTATTATTATTATTATTATTATTAATGATAATAACAATAATAATAATAATAATAATAATAATAATAATAATAATAATAATAATAATAATAATAATAATAATAATTATTATTATTATTATTATTATTATTATTATTATTATTATTATTAATAATAATAATTATTATTATTATTATTATGATGATGATGCTTATTATGATGATGATGATTATTATTATTATTATTATTATTATTATTATTATTATTATTATTATTGTTGTTGTTGTTGTTATTATTATTATTATTTATGTGTTTATATTGTGAGCATCTCATACTGCTATGTATGAAAAAGGCACTACAAATAAACCTTGATTGATTTATCAGTGTGACAAAGCCATTAAGTTACTCAATACTAGGCCTGAATTTGTCTGCACTTCGTAGCATTTTCTAGTTAAGCTCACATAATAAATAAGGCATTGATGTTGTCGGTCATAGTGGTATTAGTACTATTCTTATGGATATTTTATTGTAAGTAAAATATCCAAGTTTTTAGTGTGCATGAACTGTAAAATAACTAAAATGGATAGTTTTTTCAATGCTTTTTATTCCCCAAATTAAGACTTGAATAACATCCAATTTTTTTCTGCTATCATAATGCTGACAAACATATGCAAATACAGTAAAAATCAGTAAAAAAATAAATTGATATTGAATTGATATGTTCTAAAGTATAACACATTTTCTAAGGTACAATATTAATTAATCTAGACAATAAATGTCTCCTAATATGTTTTATCTAATTTTTTTTTTTATGCTGGTATTAAAAAATCCTTTCACTAAAATGTAACCCTTCTTGTGTGGCGTCCACTACAGTGGACAGTTGCCATCATTACATCTCTACACTCAGAAAAAAAACTAAACATGTCATGTAGATGACAAATACATTTGCTTTATGACTAAGTTCAACAGAAAATGTTTCAAAATGTAGTTTAAATTCCTGTCCACTACAGTGGACATCATGCATGAAAAGGTTACACAGACATAAAACACATCTGAATGGGGTGTCAGACAGGTTTTGGTAATGGTGTTTATCACTGTGGCTCCCACGACCACAATGATACACTCAGTAACAAAAACACTTCACCATCTCAGTTCAGTGCCACTGCCAACATAATTTGAACTGTTCACACAGTCATCAACACACAAGCCTTCTTCAGCCTTTCTTAGCCATCTTTTACAGCCTAAAAAACAACACAATTACCTCAATGTATTGTACCGTAAACCTGCAGTGTATCAAAATTATTCTATCATGGAGGTCATCACGGAGTCTTCTAATACTTGTTCAGCTAACAACACTGTTATCCTACTGCAAAAACCTTATGCCTGAAGAACACAGTCTTTGTTTAACAGGATTGGGGGTCATAATATGTTTGCAGTCAATTCAAGTTCTGCACACCGTCTATACTAAGTTATCACACATTCTCATATGTCATAATGTCAGCTTACACACAACATGGTCATTTTCACCATGCCAAAAAGAGCACAAAAGATTCTTCTAAAAGCAACACATGATTAAAGATGGCTGTTAGGAAAAGCCCTTTGCAAAGGTTGTACGTAGTGAAACAGCAGCTGTTGTTTTGTTTAAACAACTTCCTTTTGACAGACACGGGACTACACTCTACATGCGGACACGTCTCATTTTCCCCTGTATTCACAGTTGCTCTGTCTGGAGAATGTACTGCATGTCTTGGAAATGTACTGCTCTCATCAAGGAATTCTCTGACACGTATGTAGGAAGAGTTACTGCCATTAACACATACAAGGTAGGAAGCTGCTTTGACCTCACAGGCAATGGAGCAGACCTTACCATGTCAAAGAAGACTAAATTAGCCTCCAGTTCTAATTATTTTGTTGATTGTTTTGTAATTGCAACCTGATCCTACACTGAGTTCAAATTCACCAATACACCAAAGCTAAGCGTGGATTTCTGTTGAAGTGGCACTGATGTTTTTCCTTCATGCTTCACACAAAACCACTAACAAAGAGCAATGTGCCATCTCTTCTCTTTGAGTTACACTGCATTGTTTTACTGTTACCTTCCACCAAGAATATAGCATGGCAACACCTGGAAAAGAAAGTAACTCTTATAGATAATGTAGCCTTGTTTTGAATGTATAGCTTAAGAAAATTAGAAAACTTTTTTCATTAGATATGAGTCTAAATCACATGGTACACTAAGCGATTTACCAACCAATGAGTTAGTTGGTCAGCTGCCAAAAATGTAGCTGTCCTAACGCTGCTGCAAAAGTTCACAGACAAAAACATTTCACATACTTTTTCAAATGAGAGTGCAATGGGGATACACTGCTGACATGTCCACGCTAGCCCTTTAACAATAACAATAACATATACGTTGTTCTGTTTATTCTATAAGATATGGTAATTATTGACCTTTGAAGAACCATTTTTTTTTGTTTTCATGCCTAAACGACAATGGGGACTTTTATTTTACAACAAGTGATCACAAGGAGTTGGAAGTGTAACTTGTTCACCGGTGTTTAGAGAGGGAACATGTACCTTGCTGATGAGGTCACCAAGCTCGTACGTGTCCAAAGTGTCATGCTCTGTGTATATGTTCACCAAATGTAGCCTATGTTTATGGTTACAGCAAAATGGTCTTTATAACAGTGTGTGCCTTTTGGACTGTAATACACACCACCTTTGACATCAGCTTTTCAGCCATCTATCAGTGGAGGCAGCTGTACGCATAGCACACCAATGCACTTTCTTAGACACATGTATGGGTTACTGCATGGCTTTGTGTGGCCATAAAAACATCTTCTTGTTAACACCTGCTTGCTCATGTCCTATATGTATGAACAGTCAGGCACCTCAGCAAGCACTTACATGAGTGGGTCATGTGCTTGGAGTTTCTGGCATTCTACCAGTTTCTGTGGATCGACAAAGTTCTTTCTTACAGAAGTGAAAGTGGTGTTTGTGGACAGAAATTGTTTTGTTTCTGAAATGGTCGAAACAGACTAGTGTGGATGTAGCCTTAGCTAATAGCTAGCTTTTTTTAGCTGATTTGGCACAGTGTCCCCCTGTCAATCAGTGACTCTGCAGAGTTGCAGGTTCGAGTCTAGGCCTACACAGGGCCGAACTGTGTGTTAATCACGTTAGTAAGCCTATTCTAATCTTCTGAATAAACAGCAGTGTGTATGCGTACATTAACTACTTGGGCATCA
>CM050216.1:16815690-17233190 GCA_027475355.1 Coilia nasus | reverse complement strand
GACCATGGAGCTGGGCTGAGTCAGGTCCACGTTACATTGGACATCTACAGACAGAAGAATAAAACAGTCAAATTATTAGCAGCATAATGGACACAGTAGTAGTAGACTGAGTGCTGTGTTGTTGTGGCTCCAGTCCCCAGTGTAGAGACACTCACAGGATGCAGCTGCCAGCAGCAGTGAGGCAGTGATGGGAAGCATGCTGTGTGCTGGTGCAGGCTGCTACACTTCACCTGAGACCACTGAGGGAGAAGCAGCTCCTTCATGTGTGCTGTTTTGTTGGGTTTTTATAAACAGGGAGGAGTACTGAACAAAACCACCCCATGGGAGGTGGGACACGTTGTATTTGAATTTGAAACATGCCGGTTTAAGTTGCAGTGTCACTCAGAAGGAGCTTTTGGGCTTGAAAGTGTGAGGACTACTTGCTTAGCTGTTGCTGCACTGTACTGTACGTTATGTACCTGTAATAAAACTACAATGTATTGACCTCCAGATTGATATTTTTACATTCCTCCACAATATAGTAGGTAGTCTTCATACAGTGTTTCATGATAGATTTATCAATGCTTAGTTTATTATATGTTAGATTACTAAAAAAAAACTAAGGCTATACCATATAAAGAAGTGAAACACGCACACATACATACACAAACACAACTGCAGTAATATTAGTGTGTAGTGTATATATATTCTACACCTGGTTTCCATCCTGCACTTCCATTAGTAATATGAAGGATCTCACAATGGCCAGATAAATACTGTGAAACAGAAACACTGAGTATGCCAATTCCATATTCGAAATAATGACATAATGTTAGTGCCTGAGACCAAGATTTCAACAACCTTTTTATGTTTTGGCAAGAAGTGATTTTCTGATGAGTTAGTGGGTATTAAAGCCCTTGGAGATGCCAGACGTTGGTATTGCACACACAGAAAAGGGAGGGTGTCATCTCATCGGACTCGGGGATGAACATTCAAATGTGTTATGCATTTAACATCCAATGATAAGAATGAGATATCCTTTATGCAATTCCAGGGCATGTTGGTATATTCAGTTCTCAGTGTTAGTCTCAGTGGGAAAGGACAAAGCTATCAAGCATCATGTAGCATGAAGTGGGGCTTGATGTTCTCATTTCACAGCCTCATGTGTAGTTTTAGCTGCTGCTTTAATTCTGCAGTTAGACTCTCTGTGAGGCCTAATGAACATCCAGTTGTTACCAAAGACAAATCCTGATGATGCATGCATGCCAAAAAAATTATTCAGACTAGATACATAGATGTTTTAGAAAACATTTATCAACATTCTACTAACTTTCTACTTATTCTCGTATGAATGATAATGCATGCTTAAAGAAGCACTTTGAGCGCATGCTTAATGAAGCATCATTTAGCCTTTTATGAGCATGTTGGGAATGTGTTATGCTTCCACCCTTGAAATAAGGTGTTATCTCTTTTTTCTGCAAATTACACATTGCTGTTGTACAAATAGTGTGGGCATTTGAACTGCGCTTTGGAAATGGCCTATGCTGTATGTGAATGACACATGGGGAGTGCATGTTATTGTGCAGCAGTGGAGGCTCTTCTCTCACTGTGTCTCTCCGGGCACAGTAATACACAGCCGTGTCCTCAGTCTTCAGACTGCTCATCTGCAGATACACTTGGTCCACACTGTTGTCTCTGGAGATGGTGAATCGTCCCTGAACGGCACTAGAGTAAACTTTCGTATCACTATCATACTCAATAATTGCAACAAATTCCAGGCCTTTTCCAGGGGCCTGTCTGACCCAAGCCATCCAGTAGCCATCAAAGTCCAGCCCCCCAGAAGCTGTGCAGGTCAGTTTATGAGACTGGCCAGGTTTTACTAATGCTGGTTCAGACTCAGTCAGGACTTGACCCTGCAATCCTGTGAAATAACAAAAAACATCAATAATCAAAGACCAATTTATTGTTTTAAATGTATTACATGTTTCACATGTCTGCGGACTACTCACCAGCCAGCATCTGCAATAAGAGGAGGATTTCTATCATGATATTCATGTTTGACTTGTTTAAGTGTTGGTTTGTTAATTTCCCTTTGCTGTAGTGACTCTGCGATATGTATATATGTATATATGTATATATGAGAGGGCGTCCTCTGCTTTGCATGAAGCATTCTCACTCACACAGAGGAGGGGGCAGGGAGTGAGTCATCATGCCAGATGTCTCTGCTGAAGATGAAAAGGCATCAGTGACATAATTAGCTGTTTGCAGGGAGACTCCTTCCCAATTATCTACTTCCTGATAGTTATTTTGGTAAGTCTGTTGAGTTTTCCTAACAGTTCATACATGCCTAAGTATGTTCATGCTTTTGCACACAAACACACACACACACACACACACACACACACACACACACACACACACACACACACACACACACACACACACACACACACACACACACACACACACACACACAGGATACAGATGCTTCCTAGTCTGTGTTTTATTGAAACGAAAATCTTCACAATAGGGTCATCATGCACAGAAAATGATTGAAAGGAGTTTGTGGCTTAAGAAAGGGAGGGTGAAAAGGTCAACAGGCAAAGTGATGGCATGGTGTTGGTGGGGATGGGCTAATTGACTGGTTGATTGATGATTGATTGATTGATTGATTGATTGATTGATTGATTGATTGATTGATTGATTGTTGATTATTGATTGTTGACTCACTGATCTAGCCCATTCCCAGAATGTTAATGCCCTCCTCATCAGCCAATCAGAAAGGAGAATGCTATTGTTGTTTTAAGCACCACAATAGTGGGATTTAGCTCTTTTTGGATGATTTCCAAATGACTTTGGGATTTAGGCTGATGGTTTTGGTACAGCTGCTTTACCAGCATCAGTCACTGTGGCTGTCGAGCACAGTAGTAAACAGCAGTGTCCTCTGCTCTCAGACTCTTGGCCTCTAAGAACTGTGTGCTGCTGGGGACGTCCTCAGTCAGGGTGAACTGCTCTTTCAGAGACTCGGCATAGCTAGCAGCATTGCTTCCAGTGCTCATCCTTCCAATCCACACCAGAGCCTCTCCTGGTTTTTGGCGTATCCAGTGAATGTTATAGCGTGTCATTGAATATCCGCTTATTTTACATGAAATCTTTACCGTCTCTCCTGGTCTCTTCACTTCAGAAGGAGACTGATCCAGTTTGATCTCGCTGCAGATAATACCTAAAAAACAATATTTTCAACAGTGGTTATTTCTGGTCAGTGCCAGCAGATAAATGCTGAAATACCACTCTTGATTTTGACTGTTTTGTGTCGTCTTACAAATACCTTGTCCAAACAGCAGCATGAAAAGGAAACAGTAAAACCGTTTTCTGATCATTTTGTCTAATGTGTAGTTGCATGCAAGATGTTAAAATGTAATGTAAAATGAAAAGAGAGAGTGGCGTTATAAAGGCATAAAGTAGGGGGTCAGTTTGCATATGCTGCCCTCCTGAGGCGTATAAAGGGGAACAGGAGCAGTCCGCATACAGACGCAGCTAAAATCATGAAGTGTTTTATTCTCTGGGCCTCTCATCACCTATTAGTCACTTTTTTAAACTGTTTGATGAAACAGCCTGCATGTTTTTTTCATTTTATTCTCTTTGCTGAGATTTATTCAGTCATTTGAACTGATATTTGTCATTAGTTGTTCTTACCAGCTGCTAAATTAAGAGATAACAGGATTAAAGTTATTGCTTTTAATGTCCCACATTTAATTCCTTTATGTTAATTTATGGTGATATATTATTCATACGCATTTACTAAATCACCAGCAATGTCTTTGTGTGTTAACATGTTAATACACACTATAAAATAATAATTTCAAAACAATATTTTCAGCACTGATTTGGACTGAACAATAACACATTTAATATTTGACATGCATTTATTTATTTATTACTGTAAAACACGAAAGATACTCCTATGACTGCTAAAGATGAAACAAAAGTAAATTGAGCTGGGACACATTAGGCTCATATTGTTCATTAAATGTGAATATCTACACGTTGTTCCTCAGG
The DNA here is from genome assembly GCA_027475355.1 of Coilia nasus. Classification (NCBI taxonomy): domain Eukaryota; kingdom Metazoa; phylum Chordata; class Actinopteri; order Clupeiformes; family Engraulidae; genus Coilia; species Coilia nasus. Next base: position 17,229,152 of record CM050216.1, on the reverse strand, counting down.
GTAGAAACACATTCATTGTTTTTCTTCCATGTAGTAAATCAGCCCTTAATTTATTTCAGTCAAATTATTAGTGACATACTCATACAGCAGGACACAGTAGTAGTAGACTGAGTGCTGTGTTGTTGTTGTTCCAGTCCCCAGTGTAGTCTGAGACAACTTTTAAAGGAGGCTTGCTTTCTGACTCAAATCTAACATTTACATTAACCTCTCCTTTCTTCAGAACTACAGCTACGACTCTTACTTGTAAGATATCGTAGGTGGTGATTCTAACTCTGGATAATATCATAATGATGTTGAGAGAAACTTCTTTGCATTTTGAAAAAGCTATAGTTTTTTTATTGAAACAGAAACTTCACAATGGAGTCGTCATGCACAGCAATAATTGAAAGCGGATTGTGGCTTAAGAAAGGGAGGGTGAAAAGGTCAACAGACAATGTGATGGCTTGGTGTTGGTGGGGATAGGCTAATTGACTGGTTGATTGATGACTGATTGATTGATTGATTGATTGATTGATTGATTGATTGATTGATTGATTGATTGATTGATTGATTGATTGATTGATTGACTGATTGACTGATTTAGCCCATTCCCAGAATGTTAATGCCCTCCTCATCAGCCAATCAGAAAGGAGAATGTCATTGTTATTTTAAGCACCACAATAGTGGGATCTAGCTCTTTCCAAATGACTTTGGGATTTAGGCTGATGGTTTTGGTACAGCTGCTTCACCAGCTTCAGTCACTGTGGTTCTCGAGCACAGTAGTAAACAGCAGTGTCCTCTGCTCTCAGACTCTTGGCCTCTAAGAACTGTGTGCTGCTGGGGACGTCCTCAGTCAGGGTGAACTGCTCTTTCAGAGACTCGGCATAGATAGCAGCATTGCTTCCAGTGCTCATCCTTCCAATCCACACCAGAGCCTCTCCTGGTTTTTGGCGTATCCAGTGCATGAAGTAGTCTGTCATGTCAAACCCAGATATTTTACAGGAGATCTTGACTGACTGTCCCGGTCTCTTCACCTGAGCAGGAGACTGATCCAGCCTTATCTCATTGCAGATAATACCTGGAAAACAATATTTTATACAATAGTTAATTTGGATGCACAGAGAGATGAAAATAGCAAAATGTTCCAATCTGTTGTGTAGTCCTACATTAACATTACCTTGTCTAAGCAGCATCATGAAAAGGAAACAGCAAAATGGTTTTGTGATCATTTTATCTACTGTGTAGTTGTTCCTGCAAGATGTTGAAATGTAATGTAGAATGACATAAGAGTGCTGTTATAAAGGCATAAAGTAGAGGGTGAGTTTGCATATGCTGCCCTCCTGAGGCGCATAAAGGGAAGAGAAGCAGTCCACTCTCAGACACAGCTGATGTCATGAAGTGTTTTATTCTCAAGCAAGGGCCCTTCCATTGACTAATAGTTACTGTTTAAACCTGTTTTATGCCTTTAAGCTTAATGGTTTAGACCTCTGATAAAGGTCTGCATGTTAGTTATCTCTGGCAAGGAGGTTAGGTTTTTCCCACATTTATTTGTCTGCTTGTCTGTTTGTTTGTTTCTTTGTCAGCAGAATAATTTAAAAATTCATGAACATATCTTTCTGAAATTTTGACATTATGTTGTATTGTTACTGCCTCGAGGTGATTCTTTTTTGGTGAAAATCGATTCATTGGTTACCACACAAAAAAACTGAAAAAAAAGAAAAAAAAAAGGAAAATAACATAGGAAATCCCATTGATGAAATAAAAAAATAACAAAAGGGCTGCGCTGTCTGAGTGCTATAATAATAACTTCTGAAGAATACATTTAGCAATGATTCAGACCAAAAAATAATAAGTTTCATATTTAAGGTGTATTTATTTATTATTATGACACATGCAATAATACTGTACTTCTATAACTGCTAAGGATAGCACAAAACTTAACTGAGTTGGGTGCTATTTGGCTCGGGTTGTAAATTAAAGTGTGAATATCAACATGTTCTCTCCTAGGAAACTCTACAGGGTAGAAACACATTCATGGATTTTCTTCCATGTTGACTATAGGCCCTTATTTGGTCTTGGGTTTGAAGAGTATAGTAGAAGACAGGACCGCAAGGCCATTATTGAAGGTTTTGGCAGTGCATTTGTACACATTACACATTTTTTTTTCATGCTTATAAATAGCTTAAGGGGTGATTTAAGAATTGTTCTGTAGTGTTGGACATCATGTGTAAGAGCTTGGCCGTGGTTTGGAAATGTACCAATGTTTTAATGCTTTTAAAAATGTTTATTGCGTGGAAACTTCATCTATCTCATGCAGAATATTTTCGAATTAATGATTTAAAGACATGTAAGTCATTAACAACAACACACTGCATTTTTGGTGCTGCTGAAAAATTGGTACATTTTCATAATCCTTATTGGTGTTTTTAGTCATATAAATCCTAATTATATTAAAGGTTTGACTGTAGTCTTTTTATACGTTATTTTTGATGTCAGGGGTGAAATGAGATAGTGATGAACATAATGGAGAGCCTTTAGGACTGCAGTAGTGGCAGAGTGACAGAGCAGGCTCACACCTGCCATCTAATGGTAGCCTGTAGGAATAACAGTGAATGTTTTATATGACTGGTTACACTTTGAACTTGTTTACCTTTTATATCAAAATGTGTACATTATTCAGCTGCCTTTGTGGAGGTCTTTTTACATGGACAATTTAATTAGAAATGCCTTAATACAGAAGGTAAACAATGATTAGGAAAAGCTCATTTGTCTGGGCATAACTTTTCTTTATATGTAAATATTAAAGATCTAAGCTTCTGTCTAAGTAGGTAATAGGTTTAGTGACCAAGTGTAGCTTATTTGCTGTATCCTATAAATCCTTCCTAAAAAGTATGCATACATTTTTGTACAGGTCCTCTGCTGGTTGGTATCACAGTGGGCGTAGTCTGGCACAGTAGTAGACAGCAGAGTCTCCAGTCTGCAGATTCTGCCCTCTCAGAGTCACTGTGCTGCTGGAGGGATCTTTAGAGATGCTGAACTTGCTCTTCAGGGAATCTGCCTGGTAAGTGTCTTCATCCTCCCAAATGTGGTTTATCCACTCCAGTGCTTTCCCTGCAGGCTGTCGAATCCATGCTGTTGCATAGTTACAGCATGAAGTCAAAGAGTATCCAGACACCTTACAGGTGACTGTGAGAGAGTCTCCAGGCTTAATGACCATGGAGCTGGGCTGAGTCAGGTCCACGTTACATTGGACATCTACAGACAGAAGAATAAAACAGTCAAATTATTAGCAGCATAATGGACACAGTAGTAGTAGACTGAGTGCTGTGTTGTTGTGGCTCCAGTCCCCAGTGTAGAGACACTCACAGGATGCAGCTGCCAGCAGCAGTGAGGCAGTGATGGGAAGCATGCTGTGTGCTGGTGCAGGCTGCTACACTTCACCTGAGACCACTGAGGGAGAAGCAGCTCCTTCATGTGTGCTGTTTTGTTGGGTTTTTATAAACAGGGAGGAGTACTGAACAAAACCACCCCATGGGAGGTGGGACATGTTGTATTTGAATTTGAAACATGCCGGTTTAAGTTGCAGTGTCACTCAGAAGGAGCTTTTGGGCTTGAAAGTGTGAGGACTACTTGCTTAGCTGTTGCTGCACTGTACTGTACGTTATGTACCTGTAATAAAACTACAATGTATTGACCTCCAGATTGATATTTTTACATTCCTCCACAATATAGTAGGTAGTCTTCATACAGTGTTTCATGATAGATTTATCAATGCTTAGTTTATTATATGTTAGATTACTAAAAAAAAACTAAGGCTATACCATATAAAGAAGTGAAACACGCACACATACATACACAAACACAACTGCAGTAATATTAGTGTGTAGTGTATATATATTCTACACCTGGTTTCCATCCTGCACTTCCATTAGTAATATGAAGGATCTCACAATGGCCAGATAAATACTGTGAAACAGAAACACTGAGTATGCCAATTCCATATTCGAAATAATGACATAATGTTAGTGCCTGAGACCAAGATTTCAACAACCTTTTTATGTTTTGGCAAGAAGTGATTTTCTGATGAGTTAGTGGGTATTAAAGCCCTTGGAGATGCCAGACGTTGGTATTGCACACACAGAAAAGGGAGGGTGTCATCTCATCGGACTCGGGGATGAACATTCAAATGTGTTATGCATTTAACATCCAATGATAAGAATGAGATATCCTTTATGCAATTCCAGGGCATGTTGGTATATTCAGTTCTCAGTGTTAGTCTCAGTGGGAAAGGACAAAGCTATCAAGCATCATGTAGCATGAAGTGGGGCTTGATGTTCTCATTTCACAGCCTCATGTGTAGTTTTAGCTGCTGCTTTAATTCTGCAGTTAGACTCTCTGTGAGGCCTAATGAACATCCAGTTGTTACCAAAGACAAATCCTGATGATGCATGCATGCCAAAAAAATTATTCAGACTAGATACATAGATGTTTTAGAAAACATTTATCAACATTCTACTAACTTTCTACTTATTCTCGTATGAATGATAATGCATGCTTAAAGAAGCACTTTGAGCGCATGCTTAATGAAGCATCATTTAGCCTTTTATGAGCATGTTGGGAATGTGTTATGCTTCCACCCTTGAAATAAGGTGTTATCTCTTTTTTCTGCAAATTACACATTGCTGTTGTACAAATAGTGTGGGCATTTGAACTGCGCTTTGGAAATGGCCTATGCTGTATGTGAATGACACATGGGGAGTGCATGTTATTGTGCAGCAGTGGAGGCTCTTCTCTCACTGTGTCTCTCCGGGCACAGTAATACACAGCCGTGTCCTCAGTCTTCAGACTGCTCATCTGCAGATACACTTGGTCCACACTGTTGTCTCTGGAGATGGTGAATCGTCCCTGAACGGCACTAGAGTAAACTTTCGTATCACTATCATACTCAATAATTGCAACAAATTCCAGGCCTTTTCCAGGGGCCTGTCTGACCCAAGCCATCCAGTAGCCATCAAAGTCCAGCCCCCCAGAAGCAGTGCAGGTCAGTTTATGAGACTGGCCAGGTTTTACTAATGCTGGTTCAGACTCAGTCAGGACTTGACCCTGCAATCCTGTGAAATAACAAAAAACATCAATAATCAAAGACCAATTTATTGTTTTAAATGTATTACATGTTTCACATGTCTGCGGACTACTCACCAGCCAGCATCTGCAATAAGAGGAGGATTTCTATCATGATATTCATGTTTGACTTGTTTAAGTGTTGGTTTGTTAATTCCCCTTTGCTGTAGTGACTCTGCGATATGTATATATGTATATATGTATATATGAGAGGGCGTCCTCTGCTTTGCATGAAGCATTCTCACTCACACAGAGGAGGGGGCAGGGAGTGAGTCATCATGCCAGATGTCTCTGCTGAAGATGAAAAGGCATCAGTGACATAATTAGCTGTGTGCAGAGAGACTCCTTCCCAATTATCTACTTCTTGATAGTTATTTTGGTAAGTCTGTTGAGTTTTCCTAACAGTTCATACATGCCTAAGTATGTTCATGCTTTTGCACACAAACACACACACACACACACACACACACACACACACACACACACACACACACACACACACACACACACACACACACACACACACAGGATACAGATGCTTCCTAGTCTGTGTTTTATTGAAACGAAAATCTTCACAATAGGGTCATCATGCACAGAAAATGATTGAAAGGAGTTTGTGGCTTAAGAAAGGGAGGGTGAAGAGGTCAACAGGCAACGTGATGGCATGGTGTTGGTGGGGATGGGCTAATTGACTAGTTGATTGATTGATTGATTGATTGATTGATTGATTGTTAATTGTTGATTATTGATTGTTGATTCACTGATCTAGCCCATTCCCAGAATGTTACTGCTCATCCTCATCAGCCAATCAGAAAGGAGAATGTCAGATAATACCTGGAAAATAATATTTTTTATACAATAATTAGTTTGTTGGCAGAGAGAGATGAAATAGCAAAATGTTACAAACAAATTCCAATCTGTTGTGTAGTCTTACATTAACATTACCTTGTCCAAACAGCAGCATGAAAAGGAAGCAGCAAAATGGTTTTGTGATCATTTTATCTACTGTGTAGTTGTTCCTGCAAGATGTTGAAATGTAATGTAGAATGACATAAGAGTGCTGTTATAAAGGCATAAAGTAGAGGGTGAGTTTGCATATGCTGCCCTCCTGAGGCGCATAAAGGGAAGAGAAGCAGTCCACTCTCAGACACAGCTGATGTCATGAAGTGTTTTATTCTCAAGCAAGGGCCCTTCCATTGACTAATAGTTACTGTTTAAACCTGTTTTATGCCTTTAAGCTTAATGTTTTAGACCTCTGATAAAGGTCTGCATGTTAGTTACCTCTGCTAAGGAGGTTAGGTTTTCCCCACATTTATTTGTCTGCCTGTCTGTTTGTTTTTTTTTTTTTTGTCAGCAGAATAATTTAAAAATTCATGAACATATCTTTCTGAAATTTTGACACTATGTTGTATTGTTACTGCCTCGAGGTGATTATTTTTTTTTTTTTTTGGTGAAAATCGATTCATTGGTTACCACACAAAAGAAAAAACTGAAAAAAAAGGAAAAAAAAGGAAAATAACATAGGAAATCCCATTGATGAAATAAAAAAATTAAAAAAGGGCTGCGCTGTCTGAGTGCTATAATAATAACTTCTGAAGAATATATTTAGCAATGATTCAGACCAAAAAATAATAAGTTTCATATTTAAGGTGTATTTATTTATTATTATGACACATGCAATGATACTGTATTTCTATAACTGCTAAGGATAGCACAAAACCTAACTGAGTTGGGTGCTATTTGGCTCGGGTTGTAAATTAAAGTGTGAATATCAACATGTTGTCTCCTAGGAAACTCTACAGGGTAGAAACACATTCATGGATTTTCTTCCATGTTGACAATAGGCCCTTATTTGGTCTTGGGTTTGAAGAGTATAGTAGAAGAGAGGACCGCAAGGCCATTATTGAAGGTTTTGGCAGTGCATTTGTACACATTACACATTTTTTTTGTCATGCTTATAAATAGCTTAAGGGGTGATTTAAGAATTGTTCTGTAGTGTTGGACATCATGTGTAAGAGCTTGGCCGTGGTTTGGAAATGTACCAATGTTTTAATGCTTTTAAAAATGTTTATTGCGTGGAAACTTCATCTATCTCATGCAGAATATTTTCGAATTAATGATTTAAAGACATGTAAGTCATTAACAACAACACACTGCATTTTTGGTGCTGCTGAAAAATTGGTACATTTTCATAATCCTTATTGGTGTTTTTAGTCATATAAATCCTAATTATATTAAAGGTTTGACTGTAGTCTTTTTATACGTTATTTTTGATGTCAGGGGTGAAATGAGATAGTGATGAACATAATGGAGAACCTTTAGGACTGCAGTAGTGGCAGAGTGACAGAGCAGGCTCACACCTGCCATCTAATGGTAGCCTGTAGGAATAACAGTGAATGTTTTATATGACTGGTTACACTTTGAACTTGTTTACCTTTTATATCAAAATGTGTACATTATTCAGCTGCCTTTGTGGAGGTCTTTTTACATGGACAATTTAATTAGAAATGCCTTAATACAGAAGGTAAACAATGATTAGGAAAAGCTCATTTGTCTGGGCATAACTTTTCTTTATATGTAAATATGAAAGATCTAAGCTTCTGTCTAAGTAGGTAATAGGTTTAGTGACCAAGTGTAGCTTATTTGCTGTATCCTATAAATCCTTCCTAAAAAGTATGCATACATTTTTGTACAGGTCCTCTGCTGGTTGGTATCACAGTGGAGGTCGTCTGGCGCAGTAGTACACAGCAGAGTCTCCAGTCTGCAGATTCTGCCCTCTCAGAGTCACAGTGCTGCTGGAGGGATCTTTAGAGATGCTGAACTTGCTCTTCAGGGAATCTGCCTGATAAGTGTCTCCATTCTCCCAAATGTGGTTTATCCACTCCAGTGCTTTCCCTGCAGGCTGTCGAATCCATGCTGTTGCATAGTTACAGCATGAAGTCAAAGAGTATCCAGACACCTTACAGGTGATTGTGAGAGAGTCTCCAGGCTTAATGACCATGGAGCTGGGCTGAGTCAGGTCCACGTTACATTGGACATCTACAGAAAGAAGAATAAAACAGTCAAATTATTAGCAGCATAATGGACACAGTAGTAGTAGACTGAGTGCTGTGTTGTTGTGGCTCCAGTCCCCAGTGTAGAGACACTCACAGGATGCAGCTGCCAGCAGCAGTGAGGCAGTGATGGGAAGCATGCTGTGTGCTGGTGCAGGCTGCTACACTTCACCTGAGACCACTGAGGGAGAAGCAGCTCCTTCACGTGTGCTGTTTTGTTGGGTTTTTATAAACAGGGAGGAGTACTGAACAAAATCATCCCGTGGGAGGTGGGACATGTTGAATTTGAATTTGAAACATGCCGGCCTCAGTTGCAGTGTCACTCAGGAGGAGCTTTTGGGCTTGAAAGTGTGAGGACTACTTGCTTAGCTGTTGCTGCACTGTACTGTACGTTATGTACCTGTAATAAAACTACAATGTATTGACCTCCAGATTGATATTTTTACATTCCACCACAATATAGTAGGTAGTCTTCATACAGTGTTTCATGATAGATGTATCAATGCTTAGTTTAGTATATGTTAGATTACTGAAAAAAACTAAGGCTATACCATATAAAGAAGTGAAACACACACACATACATACATACACAAACACAACTGCAGTAATATTAGTGTGTAGTGTATATATATTCTACACCTGGTTTCCATCCTGCACTTCCATTAGTAATATGAAGGATCTCACAATGGCCAGATAAATACTGTGAAAGACAAACACTGAGCATGCCAATTCCATATTCGAAATAATGACATAATGTTAGTGCCTGAGACCAAGATTTCAACAACCATTTATGTTTTGGCAAGAAGTGATTTCATGATGATTTAGTGGGTATTAAAGCCTTTGGGGATGTCAGACAGGTATTGCACACACAGAGAAGGCAGAGTGTCATTTCATTGGACTCAGAAATGAACATTCAAATGTGTTATGCATTTAACATCCAATGATAAGAATGAAATATCCTTTATGCGATTCCAGGGCATGTCGGTATATTCAGTTCTCAGTGTTGTGGGAAAGGACAAAGCTATCAAGCATCATGGAGCATCAAGTGGGGCTTGGTGTTCTCATTTCACGGCCTCATGTGTAGTTTTAGCTGCTGCTTTAATTCTGCAGTTAGACTCTCTGTGAGGCCTAATGAACATCCAGTTGTTACCAAAGACAAATCCTGATGATGCATGCATGCCAAAAAAATTATTCAGACTAGATTCATATATGTTTTAGAAAACATTTATCAACATTCTACTAACTTTCTACTTATTCTCGTATGAATGATAACGCATGCTTAAAGAAGCACTTTGAGCGCATGCTTAATGAAGCATCATTTAGCCTTTTATGAGCATGTTGTGAATGTGTTATGCTTCCACCCCTGAAGTAAGGTGTTATCTCTTTTTTCTGCAAATTACACATTGCTGTTGTACAAATAGTGTGGGCATTTGAACTGTTCTTTGGAAATGGCCTATGCTGTATGTGAATGACACATGGGGAGTGCATGTTTATTGTGCAGCAGTGAAGGCTTTTCTCTCACTGTGTCTCTCGGGCACAGTAATACACAGCCATGTCCTCAGTCTTCAGACTGTTCATCTGCAGATACACCTGGTCCACACTGTTGTCTCTGGAGATGGTGAATCGTCCCTGAATGGCACTAGAGTAAAATTTTCTGTTACTATCAGACTCAATAATTGCAACAAATTCCAGGCCTTTTCCAGGGCCCTGTCTGATCCAAGCCATCCAGTAGCTATCAAAGTCCAGCCCCCCAGAAGCTGTGCAGGTCAGTTTATGAGACTGGCCAGGTTTTACTAATGCTGGTTCAGACTCAGTCAGGACTTGACCCTGCAATCCTGTGAAATAACAAAAAACATCAATAATCAAAGATCAATTTATTGTTTTAAATTCATTACATGTTTCACATGTCTGAGGACTACTCACCAGCCAACATCTGTAATAAGAGGAGGATTTCTATCATGATGTTCATGTTTGACTTGTTTAAGTGTTGGTTTGTTAATTCTCCTTTTCTGTAGTGACTCTGCGATATGTATATATGTATATATGAGAGGACTTCCTCTGCTTTGCATGAAGCCTTCTCAGTCACACAGAGGAGGGGACAGGGAGTGAGTCATCATGCCAGATGTCTCTGCTGAAGATGAAAAGGCATCAGTGACATAATTAGCCGTGTGCAGAGAGACTCCTTCCCAATTATCTACTTCCTGATAGTTATTTTGGTAAGCCTGTTCAGTTTTCCTAACAGTTCATATGTGCACGAGTGTTCATGCTTTTGCACACAAACACACACACACACACACACACACACACACACACACACACACACACACACACACACACACACAGGGTACAGATGCTTCCTAGTCTGTGTTTTATTGAAACAGAAATCTTCACAATAGGGTCGTCATGCACAGCAATAATTGAAAGCGGATTGTGGCTTAAGAAAGGGAGGGTGAAGAGGTCAACAGACAAAGTGATGGCTTGGTGTTGGTGGGGATGGGCTAATTGACTAGTTGATTGATTGATTGATTGATTGATTGACTGATTGATTGACTGATTGATTGACTGATTGATTGACTGATTGATTGATTGATTGACTGATTGACTGATCTAGCCCATTCCCAGAATGTTAATGCCCTCCTCATCAGCCAATCAGAAAGGAGAATGTCATTGTTGTTTAAAGCACCACAATAGTGTGATTTAGCTCTTTTTGGATGATTTCCAAATGACTTTGGGATTTAGGCTGATGGTTTTGGTACAGCTGCTTCACCAGCTTCAGTCACTGTGGCTCTCGAGCACAGTAGTAAACAGCAGTGTCCTCTGCTCTCAGACTCTTGGCCTCTAAGAACTGTGTGCTGCTGGGGACGTCCTCAGTCAGGGTGAACTGCTCTTTCAGAGACTCGGCATAGATAGCAGCATTGTTTCCAGTGCTCATCCTTCCAATCCACACCAGAGCCTCTCCTGGTTTTTGGCGTATCCAGTGAATGTTATAGCTTGTCATTGAATATCCGCTTATTTTACATGAAATCTTTACCGTCTCTCCTGGTCTCTTCACTTCAGAAGGAGACTGATCCAGTTTGATCTCGCTGCAGATAATACCTAAAAACAATATGTTGAACAATGGTTGCAGCCTGGTCTGAAATGAAGCTAATTTTCTGGAAATCCAAACAGTAACAACGTACACTATTAGGCTTGAAATAATCACAAATAATTGCGGATTGTGACACTTTGTTAAAAAGAACCATCAACAAATCCAGAAAGACGTAAGGACCAATTTATTAGTTAAATTCCACGAGTGTCTCATTCAATGAAACAGTCTTGACTCTGCTCTACATAAAGGAGGATTTGCCTTTCACGCTCTCTCTCACTCTCTTTCAGCAGCTAGATGATCCGATCGCATTCTGTACACTGTGGAGAAAGTTTTCTTGCTACATGAGCATGTCCCAAGGAGAGCGTTCTCCTTCCTTCTTGTGTAGCATTTGGGCAGTGGTGGCCTAGCGGCTAAGGCATCGGACCTGTGACCGCAAGGATCGCAGGTTCGAATCCCAAGTCGCCAGTAGTGCCACTGAGGTACCCTGAGCATGGTACCGTCCCCACTCACTGCTCCCCGGGCGCCGTTGTCATGGCTGCCCCCTGCTCACATGTGTGATGGGTTAAATGCAGAGGTTGAATTTCGTTGTGTGCACTGTGTGCTGTGCTGTGCCGTGTGATTACAATGACAGAAATGGGAGACTTTCACTTAATTAAATTTACGGTCAAAGTCAGGCAGTTTTAGTAGCCCCGAGGTTTGCGTTAAAGATCTTAGATTCTACAATACTCTCTGATACAGCTGACTGGGGGAAAAAACAAAGGAGCACTGTAATCGGCATGTGATTGGCCAGTTTCGCCAGTATAGTAGTTTACACACCCACCACGGAAGTTTCCTAAAAATGCAGTCTACATTTGACTACATTGGGGCTTCTTGTTCGGGGAAAATCCCGGGGGGAATGTTTTTGTGCATGATTTTTAAGCGTATCGGCATTTAATGAAAGCGTCTCGGCAAAACTTGATGCGTATCGGCGTATCGGTGCCGATATGCTTAGACGCTTTGGGGAAAACACTGATACACATACAGCAGGACACAGTAGTAGTAGACTGAGTGCTGTGTTGTTGTTGCTCCAGTCCCCAGTGTAGTCTGAGACAGTTTATAAAGAACACACAGTACTTGTGCATGTAGGAAGAGCACCTTAGGGAGAAACTAAACCTAATTACACCTACCCCTACACTATCTATAACCAAGTAAATAGTTCAGGCTGTTAGTCCCTACTCCCAGGTGTAACACGCACAACTGGTCGCTGACTACAGCTATTTACGCAACCTCATGTGAGCTGTACAGGACAGAGCAGCTGAGAGGATGGCCAACTGGAGCTGTACAGACAGATGCTCAACAAGGGTTAACCTGAACCAGCCGGCTACCGTTACAGTGACTGGGGCTGCCAACTTTTAAAGGAGGCTTGCTTTCTGAGTCAAATCTAACATTTACATTAACCACTCCTTCCTTCAGAACTACAGCTACGAGTCTTACTTGTAAGATATTGTAGGTGGTGATTCTAACTCTTTGAAAAAGCTATAGTATTAACCTGCAAATACATTAAATTAACTATTATATAACACTTTACTGCATGTAATGATCCCAATTAGAGCAATTAGAGATTTAGTGGAGCTGAGGTGGATGACCAGTTTGCTCAGCAAGACTGCGCTCTAGTGGCTAAAATAATTCCTGCAGTGTTTCTATTACAGGAAAACCTCTTTTTTAAAGAAGTAGAATTCAAACCCGCATTTACTTGCATGTTGAATATAGGTAGCAGGGCCGGCCCAAGCCTTAATGGGGCCCTAAGCAAAAATTCCTTAGGAGGCCCCCATACCACCTCCTCAGCAACAGATGGTTAATTTTCCTAAAGCCTACATACTATGTGTGTAGTTTATCCACCATCATTGTCGCAATATGTAATGCGTTTAAAATACACCAGTGTCATTCTGACTGTTTTAACTGAAGCAAACCCAAAACATATGAATGTGCACACTGGATTGTACATGTGTGCCATATTATTTCCACTATATAGTTGATATGATGTAATTATTCATAGATTGGCAATCATTCTTAATGTATTTCGTTATTCTGTGAATCTGACTGCATGACGAGCTTTCATCACTTCTGCTCAGCATTCAAATTCGAAGTTTACTTTTGCTAAATCTGTCCACCAGAGATCATGTATTGTCTATGACCATTACTCTGCTGCAGGCAGGAAAGGCACATTATCAGGTCGTCAAATTTATTAACATTCAAATTGAAATCAATCAACCATTGTTAGCGATCTCACAACAATGATCAAGAAGGAGACTTTGAGAAGTTAATATAGCTTAAAACATGTCAAGAAAAGCAGTTATCCGCATCCCCAACCTTGCAGCTTGTCAATTTGGATGGGAATATCTAGAAATGACCACTAGCAACTGTGCTAGGCACCAACAAAATTGGAGCTACCTATAAGTGTACAAACAGATCCCATTCGAATAAATGAACACGTGTTGTCCACTTGAACTAATACAAATTATAAGTGGGTGTTAGCAACCCACACAGCAGGAGACTCCTATGCGGATCCGGCTTCAAATCGCCAAATCCGCGTAAGCCACCCCTGTTTCTCAAACCTAGTGACGTCCCTGCTTCCCATCATGCACTGCACTTTTTGCAACATCATTTCTCGAACAGAATCCACTTATAAGTGCTCCTATATTAAGTTTGACTTCAAAATATTATAAACAGCCATGTTCTCCGCCTATTGAAGGGATTTTTAGAATTAAAAGTGGCACAAAAAGAACACCCACCGTCATAGAGGAGTATAGGGCAAAATTCTCTCTATATAAAGGCTGCTAACATGTTATGTTGCGTTGCGTGAGTGAGATCGCGGGGAAGCGCAATGCGTGCAGTTCACCGCGTGCGGCTTAATGACACATCAAGGTAGAGTGGTCAGGGGGCCCCAGAGGTGGGTTGGGGGCCCTAAGCATAGTTTGCTTATGCCTCGGGCCGGCCCTGATAGGTAGCTTGGCGTGTCGAACAGACCATACGAAAACCTCAGCTTTATCTCTGAAATCCACATCCATATTTTTCAACTAGAAATGGTTGTGGTAAAAGGGTCTTATTTTTGATGAATCAAAGTCGAACGCATTTTATTTGAACCTCACAGAATAAGGTGCAATACTCCATTTATGGTAGCTACTCTATGCCCTCTTTAGTCTGTGTGTGTGTGTGTGTGTGTGTGGGTGGGTGTTTGTGAAAAAACTTCCACTCAGACCTCAGGCAGTTTGAACCGAGTGACAGAAAGACATAGGCATCAGCATTCAGAGGCCCGTGACAGGTTAATTTTATTTGAATGTTATGAAAATATGTGAAAATATGTCATAATATAAAAGTCAAAAATTCATGGTTACTTCAGTAAAACATCTATCTACAATGTCACAACCTCAAATGTATCAAGTGTTAACAATGCTTGACATGTGCATTCATATTACATATTACAATATCTACAGTATTTTTACTAAAACGTTTCATTTGAAAAGACTTCCTGACAACCACTTTCAGTCCTTTTTACAGGATGCATGCAGTTTAGCTGGGGGTGTTATCTTTGTCAAGCCTCAGTGCTCATAAACACAGTGTGTTTTTGTGCAGTACTGCAATGTCTTATATCACTGTGTCTCTCGGGCACAGTAATACACAGTGTCTTCATTCTTCAGACTGTCCATGTGCAGATAGACCTGACTCTTGCTGTTGTCTCTGGAGATGGTAAACCTCCCCTGCACTGACTGGGAGTAGTATTTGCTAGAAGAAGAGTAATATCCCATAGCTGCCACCCCTTTCCCAGGAGCCTGTCTGACCCAGGCCATATAATAATCATCGAATGTGAACCCAGAAGCTGTGCAGGTTCGTTTGTGAGATCCTCCAGGACTGATGACCACTGGCTCAGACTCAGTCAGGGTCACACTCTGACCACCTGGAAACAAGATCAAAAAGGAAAGAAATCACTTAATCATCCCCTCAACCAAGCCCCTACATCAAAGTAGTAATAGTAATGTAGCTATCTGTTTATCTAATACGCTATGTAGTTTTTACTAAAGCATACTAACATTATCTATTACCTGCAGTTCAGACTGTAAGTGTTATTAGTATAAACACAGTAGAGACATCCATATTGCGCTAAGTCTTGTAGACTAATTAGCAATGATACAGAGCAGATTTTGATGTTTTATGAAGCTGAGGCTTTTGCATGAGCTCCTCCCCTTTGCTGGAAGGCAAATGTAAGGCAGCAGAGCTCACAGCACTGGGACTGTCTCCTACTGATGGATGAGGCAGAACACCACACCTACATACACACTATGTGCTTACTAGATATTAGTTTCATTTATGAGTGTGGAACATGGAAGGTAAAGAATATCTAACGGCAATGAATAGTGAGATCTCCCTTCACCGTGCAACCCTTTGGTGTCTTGAAAAGCGCTATGTAAATTCAATGTCTTGTTAGTGTTTTTGTAGTAAGTTCTATCAAAGGTACAGGACAGGGTGATTGTAATCCTAATATCTTTTTTTTACAATATTACTTGTGGATTTGGAATTATAATTTTTAAAGTCTATGTAGTGCTAGATGTGTTTGTGTATTTATGTGTGGGAAAATTGGCAGGTTTCAAGCTGACACAATTTATCAGTGAATGACATTCAACGTATTGGGCAGGTACAGGAGTTTTTGTACAGGTCTTGTAATGGTTGGTATCACAGTGGTAGTATCTGACGCAGTAGTACACAGAAGAGTCTCCAGTCTGCAGATTCTGCCCTCTCAGAGTCACAGTGCTGCTGGAGGGATCTTTAGAGATGCTGAACTTGCTCTTCAGGGAATCTTTTTGAGTGATACTACCACTCCCCCATATGTGTGCTATCCACTCCAGTGTTTTCCCTGCAGGCTGTCGGATCCACGCTGTTGCATAGCTACTATCAGTAACAGAGTATCCAGACACTTTACAGCTGATGGTCATTGCATCTCCAGGCTTCAAAACCATTGAGCTTGGCTGTGTGAGGTCAACAGCCGATTGCACATCTATAAGGAAATACAAAATGCCAGTGGTTAGTTATTTGACATGGCAGCACATACTATCATTTGTGTTCTTCATGTAACATATCCATCAGACTCACAGGCTACAGCTGTCAGCAAGATAAATACAGAAGTGGGCGTCATGCTTCTGCAGGTGTCAAGTTGATGTAGCGAGCTTTGCTACCCTCTAGTGACATCAACAATGCAGGAACCAGCCTCTTTTAACTGGAATGTGGGTGGGTCTTTTTAAGCTTTGCATAACAAGTTGCCGTTATCATTGGAAATGAATATACTGTAGTATAACCTCTAAAAGAGTCATTTAGGAATGTGTTTGAACACAGCACTGCCTACTTCACTGTATGTGAAAAATGGCTTCACAAAAGGTAAATGATCATGCGATTGCCATGATAATCATTTAAGCAAGAAAATGAACATTTATCATGTTTGGGGGAACAAAAGTCAATGGTCGTAATATCACAGCTTCTCAACCTGGCCTGATATATTTGATTATATTTAACCTGGTCTGGTTATATTTACAGCAAGCCCTTGCACTGGATGTTCAGACTCGCTAGTGATCAGTCACAGTAGGGGGGCCAGGAGGGACACAGTTACACTAGTTAGAAAATCATCCCTGACATTATTATCTAGCCACCTGCTTTACTGTTCTCCCTCCTGGCACAAGGATGTCTGGATGTTTGGTATTTACCAGAAGGTACAAATGAGTTTGACAAATAAGTATGTACCTGCCATAGCATTGGTGACCATTATGAATTATGCCCAGGCATCCCCCGATAACCAGGGTGTGTGTGTGTGTGTGTGTGTGTATGTGTGTGTGTGTGTGTGTGTGTGTGTGTGTGTGTGTGTGTGTGTGTATCTGTGTGTGTGTGTGTGTGTGTGTGTGTGTGTATGTGTGTGTGTGTGTGTATATGTGTGTGTGGGGGGGGGGTGTTTTTTTGTCAGCAGGGACAGAATGAGGTCTAAAATAATAACTGCCAGTTGCAAATGGCATGAAAGATTGTTTAGGTACAAAACCAAGTAGTTCATTGAATTCGGACTTTCTGTGTGTCCCTAATTGCCTCTTTCTCTCTCTCTCACTCTCTCTCTGTCCCTATCACTCACTCTCTCCATCTCTTTGCTGCTTTTTTTCTCCTTTTGTTGACTATAAGAATTTATTTTCCCCTTGCTCTCCTACTCTAATTCTCCTTGAAGATTCATGTATATCTGGCTTGGGTTTACATCTCAAGCATTCAAGTTTATCAAAAATATTTATTTTATTTTTTTGCTTAAGTGGATGTGGTGTAAATGACATCCAGCACTTTCATTCACTTGTTCTCATTTACAGTTGATACATAATGCTTCATAAATCTGTTTAGAATTGCTAGTCATTTTGTCTGAAGACTGCCTTGGTGAACAAATCAAACAGCTGTTCCTTGGATTTGTCACAGCATTTCATGTTTAGAGTGCAGCCTGCTGTGTTTTTGCACAGTGCTACAGCCTTTCATTCTACTGTGCCTCTCCAGCACAGTAATAAACAGCTGTGTCCTCAGGCTTAAGAGCGTTCATCTGCAAGTAGACCTGATTCTTGCTGTTGTCTCTTGAGATGGTGAATTTTCCCTGCGCAGAGCTTGAGTAGTATGTTGTGCCACCACTTGCTGTGATCCATGCCATCCATTCCAGCCCTTTCCCAGGAGCCTGTCTGACCCAGGCCATCCAGTAGCTACTGAACGTGAACCCAGAAGCTGTGCAGGTCAGTTTGTGAGATCCTCCAGGACTGATGACCACTGGCTCAGACTCAGTCAGGGTCACACTTTCACTCAGAACACCTGTGGAATCACAAAAACATGAGACAAAAAAGTTAGCACCCCTCATGACCCCTTTCAAAAATCATCTGCTGCTCAAGACTCTGAATGGCGTACCAGTGCAGCACAGGGCTGTAACTATGAGTGCTGTTATGAGTCTCATGTTGCCCTGTCAGAAGTGAAGTACTGAGGGGTGTGTGTACCCCTGTGGGGGGACATATACTGTGGACATGAGGCCTTTTGCATTAGACCCTCCTCCTTACAATGTGTATGGCAAAATGTCCACAGGGACTACTGATGAGAAAATAACTCCAGCATCCCCAGAGCCTAGCCAAAAGGCAAAACATCGGTGTGCCAGATCTTTTGTCTTTAGATCTTTTCAAGCTGAAATGATAAGAATTATTTGTGTTCATCACCCCCCACCATTCACTGAAGGTTTTAGGAAACACCATGACCACAGCTGAACTTATAACTATGGTCTGCACCTCCTTAACAGCTGGAGGCCTTACCCACTTTTGTAATGAGCTAAAAAACAACTATAAAATGCCTTGAAAATATTATAGTGTGTATGACTGTATGTCTGCCTGTCTGTCAAATATATATGTGTGTTTATCCATGTTTGTGTGTCTATGTATCTTTTCGTGTCTCTATGGGTGGGTAACTCTGTCATGCCTCAGTGCTCAAGGTTTTTGTGCAGTTCAGTGGTAACTTGCGTCTGTTCAGCAGTAACTTGTGCTATGACCAAATGGGCTTTGATTGACTGTAGCCTGTGACTGGCATAGCGAAGAACCTGTCATTCTCCCCGCTCCATCTCCTCCACCAAACTAGAACAGCCCTTAACAGGAGCACTAAGGCATTTTTTTTTCACCAACACCAGCTCACATGGCATTCATTAATACTAGAGACCAGGGCCGGCGCTAGGCATATGCAAACTAGGCGAGTGGCCTAGGGCGCCAAATGTGGTGGGGGCGCCATCTAGCAACGCCTGTCATTTTCACTCATGGTAGAATTCGAACCTCAAGCGAAAGAAAACATAAAAACATTAAGCATGATTATTCTTGGGTGCCCAGTAGAGGTTTTAGGCACGGGCGTCTAGGGCAGCCTTCAAGTGCACTGCGCTGTCACTCGATCGTCTTGTGGCAGAAGGGCAAGGAGGAGGGGCGCGCGGGGGGATTTTGCCTTCTCCGCAATGGTGGTGTTTGCCTAGGGCAGGGGTTCTCAACCTTTTGCAAGCAGGGCCCCCCCAGGGCTGGTCCAATGCAGTTAGGGCCCCCCTCCTCCTCGCGCCCAACTCTCTAACAAGATGCAGCTGACAGCAACAGAGACACAGTGGAGAGAGTGATGCTTCTGCAGGAGTGCAGCTGATGTAGGGAGCTTTGCTGCCCTCTAGTGACACCAATACCAGAGAAATCTGCCTCTTTTACTGTAACCAAAAGACATACAGTACATGGGCCATTTTCAGCTTCGTGTGACAGTTGCTTTTTAGCAGGACAAAAACTGTAATGATTAACACAGTAGACCCACTTTTGTAATGAGCTAAAACACAACTTTAAAATGCCTTGGAAATATAATAGTGTGTATGTCTGTCTGTATGTCTGCCTGTCTGTCAAGTATATATGTGTGTTCCTCCATGTTTGTGTATGTGTACTGTATGCGTGTGTGCGTGTGTATGTGTGTGTGTGTGTGTGTGCGTGTGTGTGTGTGTGTGTGTGTGTGTGTGTGTGTGCGTGTGTGTGTGTGTGTGTGTGTGCGTGTGTGTGTGTCTATGTATCTTTTTGCTTCTCTGTGTAACTCTGTGTGTTCTAGGGTAACTCTGTCATGCCTCAGTGCTCAAGATTTTTGTGCAGTTCAGCAGGAACTTGTGTCACTGTGTCTGTCGGGCACAGTAATACACTGCAGTGTCTTCAGTCTTCAGGCTGTTCATCTGCAGATAGACCTGGCTCTTGCTGTTGTCTCTGGAGATGGTGAACCTTCTTGGGACAGACTGAGAGTAGTAGATAGAAGCACTGCCATAACTGACATAGGCCACCCATTCCAGCCCTTTCCCAGCAGCCTGTCTAATCCAGCTCATGGCATAGCTACTAAATGTGAACCCAGAAGCTGTGCAGGTCAGTTTGTGAGATCCTCCAGTACTGGTGGCCACTGGCTCAGACTCAGTCAGGGTCACACTTTCACTGAAAACACCTGTGGAAACACAAAAACATGAGACAAAAAAGTTAGCCCCCCTCATGACCCCTTTCAAAAATCATCTGCTGCTCAAGACTCTGAATGGCGTACCAGTGTAGCACAGGGCTGTAATTATGAGTGCTGTTATGAGTCTCATGTTGCCCTGTCAGAAGTGAAGTACTGAGGGGTGTGTGTACCCCTGTGGGGGACATATACTGTGGACATGAGGCCTTTTGCATTAGACCCTCCTCCTTACAATGTGCACGGCAAAATGTCCACAGGGACTACTGATGACAAAATGACTCCAACATCCCCAGAGCCTAGCCAAAAGGCAAAACATCGGTGTACCAGATCTTTTGTCTTTAGATCTTTTCAAGCTGAAATGATAAGAATTATTTGTGTTCATCACCCCCCACCATTTACTAAAGGTTTTAGGAAACACCATGACCACAGCTGAACTTATAACCATGGTCTGCACCTTCCTAACAGCTGGAGGCTAAAAATGGAAATTTAGCACGTTCACATTTGGTCTTTAACAAATTCTTGGTTGTGTCTGATCATAGTGTTGTTACAGTCTTAAATATCTGAGCACAGCTGTGTGACTAGAATCTCACTAGAATCTCACTGCTCTGCAGTTAGTTGACATGGTGTTATTACTAGTTATTGTTTCTTATCCTTTACTTATTTTTTTATTCTGTATTCATCTTTTTCCTTGTTCTTCCTCTTACTATATCTTTTCCTTTTATTTCTGCTTTCATTTTTTTACTACTGTATGATGGGGTAAAAATTATTTACTTAAATATGTTAGTTTAAGTGTTGCATAACATTCTATTGAACTGAATAGGCTATCCAGTGGTTCATAAGGCTGATGTTTGTTTGACATTCCAACATTGGGCCACATATACCTGTACACTGATTGGTGATATTAAATGGTAATGGTAAATAGACTGCATTTAGTGCATTCCTATACCCGGCAGAGTATTTGAATGCCTCACATTCACCCATTCACACACAGGTTGCAAAGGCTGCCATGCAAGGTGCAAATCAGCACACTGGGAGCAGTATGTGGTTCAGTGTTTTGCTCAAGGACACTATGACTTAACCCAGAGAAGGTGAAACTGAACCAGCAACCCTACAGTTGCTAGGGGTCCTATGAGCCACTGTTGCCCTGTATTAAGTGGCATGTATGATACTGTCAGTATCATCAGTTTAGATGCACTTCATCAGACAGGATGCAGCTGTCAGCAACAGAGACACAGTGGAGGGAGTGATGCTTCTGCAGGAGTGCAGCTGATGTAGGGAGCTTTGCTGCCCTCTAGTGACACCAACACCAGAGAAATCTGCCTCTTTCACTGTAACTGAAAGACATTGCATGCAAAGACAGTGCATGGGCTATTTTCAGCTTTATGTGACAGCTGCTTTTTAGCAGGACAAAAACTGTAATGATTAACACAGCAGACCCACTTTTGTAATGAGCTGAAACACTCCATGTGTGTGTATGTGTACTGTGTGTGTGTGTGTGTGTGTGTGTGTGTGTGTGTGTGTGTGTGTGTGTGTGTGTGTGTGTGTGTGTGTGTGTGTGTGTATCGTTTTGTGTTTCTAGGGGTGGGTAACTCTGTCATGCCTCAGTGCTCAAGGTTTTTGTGTAGTTCAGCAGTAACTTGTGTCACTGTGTGCATCGGGCACAGTAATACACTGCAGTGTCTTCAGTCTTCAGACTGCTCATCTGCAGATAGACCTGGCTCTTGCTGTTGTCTCTGGAGATGGTGAACCTTCCTTGGACAGACTGAGAGTAGAAGATAGAAGCACTGTCATATCTGATATAGGCCACCCACTCCAGGCCTTTCCCAGGAGCCTGTCTGACCCAGACCATCCGGTAGTCACTGAATGTGAACCCAGAAGCTGTGCAGGTCAGTTTGTGAGATCCTCCAGGACTGATGACCACTGGCTCAGACTCAGTCAGGGTCACACTCTGACCACCTGGAAACAAGATTAAAAAGGAAAGAAATAAATTAATCATCCCTTCAACCAAGCCCCTACATCAAAGTAGTAATAGTACTGTAGCTATCTGTTTATGTAAAACGCTATGCAGTTTTTACTAAAGCATACTAATATTATCTATTACCTGTGAAATAGACTGTAAGTGTTATTAGTATAAACACAGTAGAGACATCCATATTGTGCTAAGTCTTGTAGACTAATTAGCAATGATACAGAGCAGATTTTGATGTTTTATGAAGCTGAGGTTTTACATGAGCTCCTCCCCTTTGCTGGAAGGCAAATGTAAGGCAGCAGAGCTCACAGCACTGGGACTGTCTCCTACTGATGGATGAGGCAGCACACCACACCTACATACACACTATGCGCTTACTAGATATTAGTTTCATTTATGAGTGTGGAACATGGAAGGTAAAGAATATCTAACAGTAATGAACAGTGAGATCTCCCTTCACCGTGCAACCCTTTGGTGTCTTGAAAAGCGCTATGTAAATTCAATGTCTTGTTAGTGTTTTTGTAGTAAGTTCTATCAAAGGTACAGGACAGGGTGATTGTAATCCTAATATCTTTTTTTTACAATATTACTTGTGGATTTGGAATTATACTTTTTAAAGTCTATGTAGTGCTAGATGTGTTTGTGTATTTATGTGTGGGAAAATTGGCAGGTTTCAAGCTGACACAATTTATCAGTGAATGACATTCAACGTATTGTGCAGGTACAGGAGTTTTTGTACAGGTCTAGTACTGATTGGTATCACAGTGGAGGTCGTCTGGCACAGTAGTAAACAGCAGAGTCTCCAGTCTGCAGATTCTGCCCTCTCAGAGTCACAGTGCTGCTGGAGGGATCTTTAGAGATGCTGAACTTGCTCTTCAGTGAATCTTTTTGAGCGATACTACCACCTCCCCATATGTGTGTTATCCACTCCAGTGTTTTCCCTGCAGGCTGTCGGATCCACGCTGTTGCATAGTTATCATCAGTAACAGAGTATCCAGACACCTTACAGCTGATGGTCATTGAATCTCCAGGCTTAAAAACCATTGAGCTTGGCTGTGTGAGGTCAACAGCCGATTGCACATCTATAAGGAAATACAAATGCCAGTGGTTAGTTATTTGACACGGCAGCACATACTATCATTTGTGTTCTTCATGTAACATATCCATCAGACTCACAGGCTACAGCTGTCAGCAAGATAAATAGAGAAGTAGGCATCATGCTTCTGCAGGTGTCCAGTTGATGTAGCGAGCTTTGCTAACCTCTAGTGACATCAACAACGCAGGATCCAGCCTCTTTTAACTGGAATGTGAGCGGGTCTTTTTAAGCTTTGCATAACAAGTTGCTGTTATCATTGGAAATGAATATAGTATAACCGCTAAAAGAGTGATTTAGGAATGTGTTTAAACACAACACAGCATACTTCACTGTATGTGAAAAATGGCTCCATACAAGGTCAATTATCATGCGAGGGATACTTGCCATGAAAATGATTTAAGCAAGAAAATGAACATTTATTATACTGGGGGTACAAAAGTGGGTGGTCATAATATCACAGCTTCTCAACCTGGCCTGATATATTTGATTATATTTAACCTGGTCTGGTTATATTTACAGCAAGCCCCTGCACTGGATGTTCAGACTCGCTAGTGATCACACACAGTAGGGGGGGCAGGAGGGACACAGTTACACTACTTAGAAAATCATCCCTGACTTTATTATTTAGCCACCTGCTTTACTGTTCTCCCTACTGGCACAAGGATGTTTGGTATTCACCAGAAGGTACAAATGAGTTTGACAAATAAGTATGTACCTGCCATAGCACTGGTGACCATTATGAATTATGCTCATGCATTCTTCGATAACCAGGGTGTGTGTGTGTGTGTATATGTGGGTGTGTGTGTGTGTGTGTGGGGGGGGGGGGGGGGTGGTTTAGCATGAGCAGGGACAGAACAGAATGTGGTGTAAAATAATAACTGCCAGTTGCAAAATTAAACAAATGTAGTTTAGTCAACTTGGCCTCTCACTGTGCCCCTAATCACCTATCACTATATATATGTCCATCTTAATCACTCAATCCGTCTATCCATCTCTTTGCTGCTTTTCTTCTCCTTTCGTTGAGTATGGGATTTTCTTTTCCCTTTGCTCTCTTCTATTTCTCATTGAAGATTAATTTATATTTGGCTTGGGTTTACATCTCAGGCATTCAAGTTTATCAAACATATTTATTTTCATTTATTGCTTAAATGGATTTGGTGTAATTGACAGCCAGATTTTTCATTCACTTGTTCTTATTTATAGTTGATACATAATGCTTCATAAATCTGTTTAGAATTGCAAGTCATTTTGTCTGAAGACTGCCTTGGTGAATAAATTAAACGGCTTTTCCTTGGATTTGTCACAGCATTTCATGTTTAGAGTGCAGCCTGCTGTGTTTTTGCACAGTGCTGCAGCCTTTCATTCTACTGTGCCTCTCGAGCACAGTAATAAACAGCTGTGTCCTCAGGCTTAAGAGCGTTCATCTGCAAGTAGACTTGTTTCTTGTTGTTGTCTCTTGAGATGGTGAATTTTCCCTGTGCAGAGCTTGAGTAGTATGTTGTGCCTCCACCCGTTGAGATCCATGCAACCCATTCCAGCCCTTTCCCCGGAGCCTGTCTGACCCAGACCATGCTGTAGCTACTGAATGTGAACCCAGAACCTGTGCAGGTCAGTTTGTGAGAACCTCCAGGACTGATGACCACTGGCTCAGACTCAGTCAGGGTCACACTTTCACCCATAACACCTGTGGAAACACAAAAACATGAGACAAAAAAGTTAGCCCCCCTCATGACCCCTTTCAAAAATCATCTGCTGCTCAAGACTCTAAATGGCGTACCAATGCAGCACAGGGCTGTAACTATGAGTGCTGTTATGAGTCGCATGTTGCCCTGTCAGAAGTGAAGTACTGAGGGGTGTGTACCCCTGTGGGGGACATATACTGTGGACATGAGGCCTTTTGCATTAGACCCTCCTCCTTACAATCTGCACAGCAAAAAGTCCACAGGGACCAGTAATAAGAAAATGACTCCAACATCCCCAAAGCTTAGCCGAAAGGTTAAAAGGCAGTGCACCAGATCTTTTTCCTTTATTTATCTGTATTCATCGCCACCCAAAAATCAGAGGCCAGGGTAAGCAGAAAAGATTCAGACAGTAGATCCAAAATACTAACATGTATTTTATTCTCATTTTGTACTTTTAGCAAATAACAGATGTTAGGCCTAGAAAGTGGAGTAGAAGTCAGGGTACTTGTATTATTTTACGGATACTGCTAAGTGTAATGTAATGTAATGTAATATTGTATTATCTAATCTATAAAGGGAAACTGAAAGATACATTAACCTGCAATTTCCAAAGATTTGCGAGTGAAGATTGGCTTGGATAGTTTTCATTCTAGAGGCATTAGCACCCCCTGCAGGCTGAAGCCCACACAGAATTTATATATTTATACACAATTGAAGTTCAGAGTACAATACATTCCACACTGCAGTGTTTATCTGATCTGATCTGATCAAATGAGTAGCTTGTTCCCTTATAGTTATTGCTGCTCTGTCACCTGTGACTGAGTACAAGGACACAAGGAAACAATGTTTTATTGTTACTAAGCATAAGTGTTGTGTTTAATACGTGTAGTATTTAGACATAGAAGCAGAAGCCAGGGCTATGGACTGGGTAAGATGAATGAGGAAGTGGTTTCTGTAAAACACTGGCACTGTACTGATTCACTGTGCCACTCTGGCACAGTAATACACAGCAGTGTCTTCAGTCCTCAGCTTGGTCATCTGTAGGTACAGCTTGCTGCTGGAATCATCCCTGGAGATGGTGAACCTGCCCTGGACGGACTGGGAGTAGTAGATTGGGGTACTGGCTGTGCTGATGTAGGCAATCCACTCCAGCCCTTTCCCAGGGGCCTGTCTGATCCAAGCCAGATACAAGTTGCTAAATGCAAACCCAGAGGCAGTGCAGGTCAGTTTATGAGACTGGCCAGGTGTAATGACCACTGGTTCTGATTCAGTCAGGGTTTGACTGTATCCACCTGAGGATTCACCAAAACAGAAAGAAGAATATAAGATTATGATAACAATCAATACAACCGCTAAATAAATTAATTAAAGTAAGTTGAGAAATAGAAAACAAATTAATGTGATTCACAGTTGTTTACCTTGAAAGGAGGCAACTGTCAGGAGAAGTGTGGTTATGACTCTCATGTTGCTCTGTTTGAAGTAAATCGTGGTTTCCATTTGAGCTTCCACAACAATTATTTATACTGCTCAAGGCCATCTTTTGCATAAGCTCCTCCTCCATCACATATCAGCTTATAGTCAATGAGCAGGTGGGCCATAGTAGCGATATAATAAGGAATGTCTCATCGTGCCTTTAGATTAATATGATTCCTTAGAAAGAATATGATGATGATGATGATGATGATGATTATTATTATTATGATGATCAGCACATAGAAAAATAGCAGTGCACTCTTTTGCGATGTGTTTAAGACATTCAAATAATTCACACTTTTCACTCACAAAACATTGCCTTAGATGCGGTCTACCTCCAGAATGGCATTTGCAAAAAGGACATTGCAAAGAAAACTGAATTTGGAGGTGTCTGACTTTTTAATGGCAGTCAAAGATCTAGATGATGGTCAGGAGCAAACAAAGGCAGGAGTTTACCACTGATATGATGGCTAAACATTTATATATATATGGCAATGTCAGATAGGCCTTGGTAATTGCTGAAGTTGAGTTTAGTACTTTGAATGACCAGTCGTCAAATGCATTTTGATCAAAGTTGGTAATAAGAACCAAAACATTACACAATGATGGAACATATTTATTTACTTATGTATTTCTGTTTAATTTATAGTTTGTGTATTATCAAACTAAAAACAAAACACATTTCTTTTTGACACTTATAATGCATGCATAATTTTAATGGTAAAGATGCACAAAAGCACACATTTGATGTGAGTATTTACTGCTCTTTCTATGTAGCAAGTTTTTGTGCATGCCATGTGTCTTTTCTGTCACTGTGTCTGTCGGGCGCAGTAATACACAGCAGTGTCTTCAGTCTTCAGGCTGTTCATCTGCAGATACACTTGGCTCTTGCTGTTGTCTCTGGAGATTGCAAATCTCCCTTGAGCAGCTTGTGAAAAATATTTAGAGGTGACATCTATGGTTGCAACCCATTCCAAGCCTTTCCCAGGCACCTGTCTGACCCAGCCCATCAGGTAGCCATCGATGGTTAATCCAGAGGCTGTGCAGGTGAGCGTGTGGGACCCTCCAGGTGAAACCACCTTCGGCTCGGACTCAGTCAGTGTCTGACACTTGCCACCTAATAAGACAACCATTTGTGCAGCTGTTCAACAACAATATAACCACAAAAAGGAAAACACAAAACACTACATACATTATGATATAAAGCCTACTAATTACCTCTTAAGTACACAGAAATCAATACCAGTACTGCTGTTAGTGACCTCATGATGCTCAAATGCAAAGTGTGACTGATGAGCAGATGGGCACTGATGGGAGATATAAACATATTAGACATTTGCATGAACCTACCCTCCTTTGGTGAGAACTTGAATTCAGATAAAAGCTTGCGATGCATGGTAATTTGAGGGAGGAGATAACTACCCGGTTAATAACTTAGTTAACAAAAGCCACTATTTGACTTGCAATGTAAAGCATGAAGTGTTTTACAGCAAAGACCAGAGCAAAAAACATATCACAATATAAGAATCATATGACAAGACATCAACATTTATTATTAGGACAGCAAGGGTTGTTTTTCCCTGAGACAGACATGTAACTAGGTGATGTGCAGTGGCAATGTCCTAACATCTACAACATGGATTAGTTGCTTTTTGATTTGATTGGTTAAAAACTGATTTAGAGGGCCAGTTAGTGTTGTCCAAGGGAATTCCATCTAAATCCAAATACAGATAGCAGTCTATATTCAAACTATGCAGATACTGTATTTCCAGGCTTCAAGAATGAGGGTGGTTATGGCGTCTTTCCATATATAATCCTTGAGAGGGAGGGCTATGCAAACTAACCCATTACTACAGTCTTTGTGTGTCTCGGGCACAGTAATACACAGCAGCGTCCTCGGTCTTCAGGCTGTTCATCTGCAAATACACCTGCTTCTTGCTGTCAATGCTCTGGCTTACCACAGAGAGTAACAGGCATGACAATGCCTTTAAGGTTTCTTAGCCATAACAAGTCCTGTCTCAGATAGTGCATTTTCTAGCTGCTGACTGACCCTATGGGTCTTATTCCCTCTAGGTTTGAAAGCACAGCAAAGTTTATATGCTTCTGTGGGTCAACTTTTATAGCAACTCATACCATGAGGATTGCCAAAGTCATGGATATGCTTGGATTATGGACACAGAGCACAGACTGATTAAATATTGCACATTGGTGAATATTGCTTTGGACAAAAACCACAGCACATTAGTGAAGCTTTCAGTAAACTTTCATCACTATTTCTCTCCAACTTCCAGGGCCCTCTAAGTTTCTGTTCCAGCATGTTTTGTGACTTGTCACTATGATAACTTGATATTTATAGGAGGTTTCTGCCATCTCTGCTAGTCTCCTCACCAGAGAAAGAAACTAGTTCAGTGACATCTAAAAAGAATAGATAATATTGATGGAGGGACAAACATACATGGAGATTATTGTGTGGATTTAGTACAGCGAATATGATTAGGTTTCACTTATTTTATTGTACATGTTTCTATAGAGCATATTTAGCATAACATTGTTTTCCTTTGATGACTACTACCATTAGAATACAAAAACATGGTAAACTGCTTCTGAGGATTGTATCGGTAGCACGTCAGCAATGAAGCAGCTAATAGCTTTGCATACACTGCCCTCTTCAGGTTGGAAAGGGATTTGCAGGAATTAATCCTTAAGCTTTTCTATTGCTGTTAGCTTAGTACTCGCCATGTTGTATTTTCATTCCTCACTTAATATGTTTGCTTTGACTATCTCCTCTGTGGCCTAAATGGATTGAAGCAGCTTATTTTGTGTCAACCATACCAAGTTCACAAGTATAACTTAATGTGACAGACACACTTTAAATATTTACAAAATATTATCAATATTTAATGGTGATGGGTTTAATTGTAATCATCACTTTTTAGATTAGTATCAGTCATTTTCCTTTGTATGGTGTTTTTAACTGTCTTCTAACATGGCACAGTGTTTTCCCTGCAGGCTGTCGGATCCACGCCGTTGCATAGCTATCATCAGTAACATAGTATCCAGACACCTTACAGCTGATGGTCATTAAATATCCAGGCTTAAAAACCATTGAGGTTGGCTGTGTAAAGTCAACAGCTGAATGCACACCTGCACAGAAGTAAAATTGTCAGCGATTTACTGTTTGACAACTGTTTCCCACACTTCACATTTTTAACAGACAATAATATAGCATCTTTGGTCTCAAGCACTTTCTACTTTTACCCATTCATCAGACTCACAGGATACAGCTGTCAGCAACAGAAGTACTGAGGTGGGGGTCATGCTTCTGCAGGTGTCTGGTTAATGTAAGGAGCTTTGCTACCCTCTACTGACACCAACAACACAGAACCCAGCCTCTTTTAACTCATATGTGGGTGGGTTGTTGTTTAACTTTTGCATGGCAAATTCTTGTGTGAAAGAGACCACTGGAACAATGGACACACCAAACTATTCTAACTAGACACATCGTTTTACAATAAACTAAGCACCCTGGAAATGATGAATGTGTGAAATACTTTTTTTACACAACAGCAGTCATCATTATTACGATCGTTTCTGCAAGGTAAAATGAAATGAGTATACCACCAAAAAGAATGAGTATACCACCAAAAAGTCTTACAAGAAACAACTCTGAACAAGGGATGGATACATTTGCATTCTGGATAATTCTTTCTTTTCTTGTACTGAATTCAAGAGTTATATGTTACAGCTTAAATACGGCATAGATGAACTAGACAGTTGTGATTATTGTGAGCATGAATTAAATTAACAGTGCACAAGAAAGTGGTAAATATCTCCTCCAGCATGAATGATAACATTTATAAGTATGTCCACATGGGATACTTTTATTACCCGAAACTGATTTTGTGTTCTTTCTTATAAAAAAAAGACTTAATAAATAGAATAGAAATAATATAGCAGGGCAGGTTATTGCCCCATATTAAATCAGTGCAAGTGTTAGGGAGACACAACTGGTTATTAAAGTAGCCTATTTCTGAATGACAGTGTAACCTGGTTGACTGAATGTGCTTTGCCTAAATGGAATACTGTTGGCCTTGTCGTTTAACTTTAATGGCATATTACAGGCATGAGAAAAACAAGAGACACTTAATTAAAAATGAACGCATATTTAGGCTGATTTTAATGGAATTAATAATAGTATGTTGGTAAAGAACAATAAAATAAACAGTTTTTAACCTGAACTTGTGGCATAGAGCAGGGCATTGTGGGAAAATGAATCCCCCAAATCACATTTCCAATGACCGTCAAGAAAAAAATATACAAACAGCATAGAAATTGTGTTAAATACATCATTAATTCACTCATTTGTAGGCAGAATCTTAGAATGTAGAAATATTGTATATTTACATACATTTTGTTGATGTGTTATAACATGACACTGCACTAAGAGGCTTGCAATTGAGGAGCAGTACTCAAGCTATAGTCCCATAGGGAACCTAAGAGTAAATGCTAAGCAGGCATAGAAGGTGTGGAAGTGCAGGGTAGGATGTAGTGTTGGTAGGATAGGAGGTGCTCTTGTTGTGTTTGACGATGCTTTCAAACTGATAATACACAGAAAATAATATACTGTAACACAATCAAGCTCAGTTACAGTACAATACTGAATTCCTTTACAGGAGAATCCTCCAGGGAAGTTTTTCTTCTGCTGCTGTGGTGATGTTTTGCTGCATGTGACTCTCCATACACAGCAATACACTGCTGAGTCTGCCATCTGCAGGCTTTGTCCCTTCACATTCACAGTGCTAATTGCTAAATATTGAATTGCTAAATATGTATGCAGTTTAAGTTCTTTTTTTTTACAAAACATGGCCAACATTCTTTCAGGGCTGAATTGAAGATTGTTTTTATATTGTCAAACCTTCCATTTATAACAGGCAAATCACCAATGCAAAAGAATGGATGGAGCGTCCATGTAAAGACATCCACACAAAGCTCACACAGAGAGGCCGGGCCAAAATAAGGAAGCAATGGTAGTAGTAGGCAGTGGTGGGGTGTGAGGTTTTTGTTCAGCTCTGCAGTACAATGTGTCACGGTGACTCTCTGGCACAGTAATACACAGCTGAGTCTTCCGTCCTCAGACTGCTCATCTGCAGATAGACCTGACTCTTGCTGTTGTCTCTGGAGATGGTAAACCTTCCTTGAATATTTTGGGAGTAGAATGTACCACTGCTGTCAGAGTAGATGAATGCCAACCATTCCAGCCCTTTCCCAGGAGCCTGTCTGACCCAGACCATGCTGTAGCTACTGAACGTGAACCCAGAAGCTGTGCAGGTCAGTTTGTGAGATGCTCCAGGACCGATGACCACTGGCTCAGATTCAGTCAGGGTCACACTTTCACCCAGAACACCTATGGAAACACAAAAACATGAGACAAAAAAGTTAGCCCCCCTCATGACCCCTTTCAAAAATCATCAGCTGCTCAAGACTCTGAATGGCATACCGGTGCAGCACAGGGCTGTAACTATGAGTGCTGTTATGAGTCTCATGTTGCCCTGTCAGAAGTGAAGTACTGAGGGGTGTGTGTACCCCTGTGGGGGACATATACTGTGAACATGAGGCCTTTTGCATTAGACCCTCCTCCTTACAATGTGTATGGCAAAATGTCCACAGGGACTACTGATGACAAAATGACTCCAACATCCCCAAAGCCTAGCCAAAAGGCAAAACATCGGTGTACCAGATCTTTTGTCTTTAGATCTTTTCAAGCTGAAATGATAAGAATTATTTGTGTTCATCACCCCCACCATTCACTGAAGGTTTTAGAAAACACCATGACCACATCTGAACTGTTAACCATGGTCTGCACCTCCTTAACAGCTGAAGGTCGTATTCAACCTTCCCCACCATCAAAGGGAAAACATTAAAATGATCGTCATGTCTACATGATCTGAAAATGGAAATTTAGCACGTTCACATTTGGTCTTTAACAAATTCTTGGTTGTGTCTGATCATAGTGTTGCTACAGTCTTAAATATCTGAGCACAGCTGTGTGACTACAATCTCACTAGAATCTCACTGCTCTACAGTTATGATGTTAGTTGACATGGTGTTATTACTAGTTATTGTTTCTTCATCCTCCAGGACTGATGAGCACTGGCTCAGACTCAGTCAAATCAAACAAACAAAATAAATAATTAAATTAAAGATAATATAAACTGCTAACACTGGATAACTGATCTTGTATGTATGAAATCTTTTATTTTTTACTTTTGAAGATCATCAATATGATGATGAAACACCAGGATGATTTTAGTTTCATCTTGGTAATCTGGATCATGGAAGCTGCTGAAAGACTGGAAATAAACAGTCCTTAATGAAGGCAGTCAGCCTTTCACTGGGATTTAAGTAATGGGTTAGTTTGCATAGCCCTCCCTCTCAAGGATTATATATGGAAAGACGCCATAACCACCCTCATTCTTGAAGCCTGGAAAGATATTGCTATTTATACAGTATCTGCATAGTTTCAATATAGATTGCTATCTGTATTTGGATTTGGATGGAATTCCAGATTTGCCCTTGGACTACACTAGCTGGCCCTCTAAATCAGTTTTTAACCAATCAAATCAAAACAATATTTTCTTTTTCTTCTGCCAAAATATTAATTGTGAATGCTCTTGTTTTAATAATTGAATTTTGACAGTTTCACGTTCATACAAGATGTCAAAGTAATTAATACAACAAAAGACAATGAAAGCATTACCCGTTTAGAATCTTAATGGAATCACGATGTGGTTTAACTTCAAAACTTAACGTAAGGTTAACTTAACAAAAAGTTAACTTCAAAGCAATTAAAGCTATTGTTACATTAGGGTGCATACCTCCACATGGTCAATATCATATATAATGTTATACATTTGTTTCTTTTTCTATGCGTATAAACTTATAGCTGCTCATGTGCTTTTGTTTTTTGTTTGTTTGTTTGTTTCATGTAACTCCATGTTCTGAATGAATGTGGTTTTTGTACATCTCCCTGATCTTCTGCATCACTGTGTCTCTCGGGCACAGTAATACACAGCAGTGTCCTTGGTCTTCAGGCTGTTCATCTGCAAATACACCTGCTTC
Organism: Coilia nasus; assembly: GCA_027475355.1. Lineage (NCBI taxonomy): Eukaryota > Metazoa > Chordata > Actinopteri > Clupeiformes > Engraulidae > Coilia > Coilia nasus. Next base: position 17,195,560 of record CM050216.1, on the reverse strand, counting down.
TTGCTGTCATCCCTGGAGATGGTGAATCTTCCTTGAACAGCTTGTGAATAGTAAATATAGCTGCTATACATGCTTGCAACCCATTCAAGCCCTTTTCCAGGTGCTTGTCTATTCCAAGCCATGAAATAGCCACTGATGTCCAACCCAGAGGCTGTGCAGGTGAGTTTATAAGATCCTCCAGGTGAAACAACAGCTCCCTGTGACTCAGTCAGTGTCTGACAAAGTCCACCTGTTTGAAAAAGGAATTGTGTTTGGATTCAAATGACTTAGATTTAAAAAAGGTTATATTGTTGTAAGTAATCGTGCACTCACCTAGGACCCAGTCAGCTACAAGAACAAGATGAACTATGAAGTACATGTTGTGGAGCTGAAAGAGTTTTGGCAATCTGAACCTTCAGCTGTGAAGCACCTGAACCGTGTTTTTATTTAGGAATGTGTAGGTTGACGTAAGCTCCTCCAGTAACAGGCATGACAATGCCTTAAGGCTTTCTCAGCCATAACAAGTCCTGTCTCAGATAGTGCATTTTCTAGCTGCTGACTGACCCTATGGGTCTTATTCCCTCTAGGATTGAAAGCACAGCAAAGTTTATATGCTTCTGTGGGTCAACTTTTATAGCAACTCATAACATGAGGATTGCCAATGTCATGGATATGCTGGGATTATGGACACAGAGCACAGACTGATTAAATATTGCACACTGGTGAATATTGCTTTGGACAAAAACCACAGCACATTAGTGAAGCTTTCAGTAAACTTTCATCACTATTTCTCTCCAACTTCCAGGGCCCTCTAGGTTTCTGTTCCAGCATGTTTTGTGACTTGTCACTATGATAACTTGATATTTATAGGAGGTTTCTGCCATCTCTGCTAGTCTCCTCACCAGAGAAAGAGACTAGTTCAATGACATCTAAAAAGAATAGATAATATTGATGGAGGGACAAACATACATGGAGATTATTGTGTGGATTTAGTACAGCGAAGATGATTACGTTTCACTCATTTTATTGTACGTGTTTCTATAGAGCATATTTAGCATAACATTGTTTTGCTTCGATGACTACTACCATGAGAATACAAAAAAATGGTAAACTGCTTCTGAGGATTGTATCGGTAGCACGTCAGCAATGAAGCAGCTAATAGCTTTGATTACACTGCCCTCTTCAGGTTGGAAAGGGATTTGCAGGAATTAATCCTTGAGTTTTTCTATTGCTGTTAGCTTAGTACTCTCCGTGTTGTATTTTCATTCCTCACTTAATATGTTTGCTTTGACTGTCTCCTCTGTGGCCTAAATGGATTGAAGCAGCTTATTTTGTGTCAACCATACCAAGGTCATAAGTATAACTTAATGTGACAGACACACTTTAAATATTTACAAAATATTATCAATATTTAATGGTGATGGGTTTAATTGTAATCATCACTTTTTAGATTAGTATCAGTCATTTTCCTTTGTATGGTGTTTTTAACTGTCTTCTAACATGGCACAGTGTTTTCCCTGCAGGCTGTCGGATCCACGCCGTTGCATAGCTATCATCAGTAACATAGTATCCAGACACCTTACAGCTGATGGTCATTAAATATCCAGGCTTAAAAACCATTGAGGTTGGCTGTGTAAAGTCAACAGCTGAATGCACACCTGCACAGAAGTAAAATTGTCAGCGATTTACTGTTTGACAACTGTTTCCCACACTTCACATTTTTAACAGACAATAATATAGCATCTTTGGTCTCAAGCACTTTCTACTTTTACCCATTCATCAGACTCACAGGATACAGCTGTCAGCAACAGAAGTACTGAGGTGGGGGTCATGCTTCTGCAGGTGTCTGGTTAATGTAAGGAGCTTTGCTACCCTCTACTGACACCAACAACACAGAACCCAGCCTCTTTTAACTCATATGTGGGTGGGTTGTTGTTTAACTTTTGCATGGCAAATTCTTGTGTGAAAGAGACCACTGGAACAATGGACACACCAAACTATTCTAACTAGACACATCGTTTTACAATAAACTAAGCACCCTGGAAATGATGAATGTGTGAAATACTTTTTTTACACAACAGCAGTCATCATTATTACGATCGTTTCTGCAAGGTAAAATGAAATGAGTATACCACCAAAAAGAATGAGTATACCACCAAAAAGTCTTACAAGAAACAACTCTGAACAAGGGATGGATACATTTGCATTCTGGATAATTCTTTCTTTTCTTGTACTGAATTCAAGAGTTATATGTTACAGCTTAAATACGGCATAGATGAACTAGACAGTTGTGATTATTGTGAGCATGAATTAAATTAACAGTGCACAAGAAAGTGGTAAATATCTCCTCCAGCATGAATGATAACATTTATAAGTATGTCCACATGGGATACTTTTATTACCCGAAACTGATTTTGTGTTCTTTCTTATAAAAAAAAGACTTAATAAATAGAATAGAAATAATATAGCAGGGCAGGTTATTGCCCCATATTAAATCAGTGCAAGTGTTAGGGAGACACAACTGGTTATTAAAGTAGCCTATTTCTGAATGACAGTGTAACCTGGTTGACTGAATGTGCTTTGCCTAAATGGAATACTGTTGGCCTTGTCGTTTAACTTTAATGGCATATTACAGGCATGAGAAAAACAAGAGACACTTAATTAAAAATGAACGCATATTTAGGCTGATTTTAATGGAATTAATAATAGTATGTTGGTAAAGAACAATAAAATAAACAGTTTTTAACCTGAACTTGTGGCATAGAGCAGGGCATTGTGGGAAAATGAATCCCCCAAATCACATTTCCAATGACCGTCAAGAAAAAAATATACAAACAGCATAGAAATTGTGTTAAATACATCATTAATTCACTCATTTGTAGGCAGAATCTTAGAATGTAGAAATATTGTATATTTACATACATTTTGTTGATGTGTTATAACATGACACTGCACTAAGAGGCTTGCAATTGAGGAGCAGTACTCAAGCTATAGTCCCATAGGGAACCTAAGAGTAAATGCTAAGCAGGCATAGAAGGTGTGGAAGTGCAGGGTAGGATGTAGTGTTGGTAGGATAGGAGGTGCTCTTGTTGTGTTTGACGATGCTTTCAAACTGATAATACACAGAAAATAATATACTGTAACACAATCAAGCTCAGTTACAGTACAATACTGAATTCCTTTACAGGAGAATCCTCCAGGGAAGTTTTTCTTCTGCTGCTGTGGTGATGTTTTGCTGCATGTGACTCTCCATACACAGCAATACACTGCTGAGTCTGCCATCTGCAGGCTTTGTCCCTTCACATTCACAGTGCTAATTGCTAAATATTGAATTGCTAAATATGTATGCAGTTTAAGTTCTTTTTTTTTACAAAACATGGCCAACATTCTTTCAGGGCTGAATTGAAGATTGTTTTTATATTGTCAAACCTTCCATTTATAACAGGCAAATCACCAATGCAAAAGAATGGATGGAGCGTCCATGTAAAGACATCCACACAAAGCTCACACAGAGAGGCCGGGCCAAAATAAGGAAGCAATGGTAGTAGTAGGCAGTGGTGGGGTGTGAGGTTTTTGTTCAGCTCTGCAGTACAATGTGTCACGGTGACTCTCTGGCACAGTAATACACAGCTGAGTCTTCCGTCCTCAGACTGCTCATCTGCAGATAGACCTGACTCTTGCTGTTGTCTCTGGAGATGGTAAACCTTCCTTGAATATTTTGGGAGTAGAATGTACCACTGCTGTCAGAGTAGATGAATGCCAACCATTCCAGCCCTTTCCCAGGAGCCTGTCTGACCCAGACCATGCTGTAGCTACTGAACGTGAACCCAGAAGCTGTGCAGGTCAGTTTGTGAGATGCTCCAGGACTGATGACCACTGGCTCAGATTCAGTCAGGGTCACACTTTCACCCAGAACACCTATGGAAACACAAAAACATGAGACAAAAAAGTTAGCCCCCCTCATGACCCCTTTCAAAAATCATCAGCTGCTCAAGACTCTGAATGGCATACCGGTGCAGCACAGGGCTGTAACTATGAGTGCTGTTATGAGTCTCATGTTGCCCTGTCAGAAGTGAAGTACTGAGGGGTGTGTGTACCCCTGGGGGGACATATACTGTGAACATGAGGCCTTTTGCATTAGACCCTCCTCCTTACAATGTGTATGGCAAAATGTCCACAGGGACTACTGATGACAAAATGACTCCAACATCCCCAAAGCCTAGCCAAAAGGCAAAACATCGGTGTACCAGATCTTTTGTCTTTAGATCTTTTCAAGCTGAAATGATAAGAATTATTTGTGTTCATCACCCCCCACCATTCACTGAAGGTTTTAGAAAACACCATGACCACATCTGAACTGTTAACCATGGTCTGCACCTCCTTAACAGCTGAAGGTCGTATTCAACCTTCCCCACCATCAAAGGGAAAACATTAAAATGATCGTCATGTCTACATGATCTGAAAATGGAAATTTAGCACGTTCACATTTGGTCTTTAACAAATTCTTGGTTGTGTCTGATCATAGTGTTGCTACAGTCTTAAATATCTGAGCACAGCTGTGTGACTACAATCTCACTAGAATCTCACTGCTCTACAGTTATGATGTTAGTTGACATGGTGTTATTACTAGTTATTGTTTCTTCATCCTCCAGGACTGATGAGCACTGGCTCAGACTCAGTCAAATCAAACAAACAAAATAAATAATTAAATTAAAGATAATATAAACTGCTAACACTGGATAACTGATCTTGTATGTATGAAATCTTTTATTTTTTACTTTTGAAGATCATCAATATGATGATGAAACACCAGGATGATTTTAGTTTCATCTTGGTAATCTGGATCATGGAAGCTGCTGAAAGACTGGAAATAAACAGTCCTTAATGAAGGCAGTCAGCCTTTCACTGGGATTTAAGTAATGGGTTAGTTTGCATAGCCCTCCCTCTCAAGGATTATATATGGAAAGACGCCATAACCACCCTCATTCTTGAAGCCTGGAAAGATATTGCTATTTATACAGTATCTGCATAGTTTCAATATAGATTGCTATCTGTATTTGGATTTGGATGGAATTCCAGATTTGCCCTTGGACTACACTAGCTGGCCCTCTAAATCAGTTTTTAACCAATCAAATCAAAACAATATTTTCTTTTTCTTCTGCCAAAATATTAATTGTGAATGCTCTTGTTTTAATAATTGAATTTTGACAGTTTCACGTTCATACAAGATGTCAAAGTAATTAATACAACAAAAGACAATGAAAGCATTAGCCGTTTAGAATCTTAATGGAATCACGATGTGTGTTGAGAGACTCTGTTGAAACATGCAGCTTAAGATTCTGTAATGCTATCTATGCATGAGACATAACCTTATAAGATTTTGTATTCTGATTCATATAAGATTTTGTACTCGTACCGTACCTTTTTCTACATATTCTCTGTTTGCTTAATAAGAATATACTTAGTAAGAAATGATATATGTGCCAGAACCAGCGTATAGGGATATCTATCTATGATTAATGTATGAATACATGTATGTTTGAAAAAGCCTTGCTATGAGATGTATGGCCTGCTGTAAAGAGGAACTGATGTCAACTGAGATGACGTGTACGGCTACACACTTGTAATACCATAAAAGGGAAAAAAGTTGAGGTTAAATAATTAAATAAATAAGTTCAGCGCGGCAGGAGAGTATAAAAGTAACAGGGCGAGGCAGCCCAAGTATCTTTTTCGGCACATTGTGTGCGATCGGAGGACCTGGACCTGAAGACTTCACTTTTGAAGACTCTTGCTGGAAACAGCGTCGAGCTCACTTGAGCGCGATCTAGAAGAGGAGAGAAACTTTGCACAAAGTGTGCGTCCTGCTGGTTCTCAGCATTAAACTCTTGCACAAAGTGTGCGTTTTGCTGGTCTTCAGCATTCTGGATTAATAAAGAACGATATACTATCACAGCGTTGCTGTCCTCATTTCAGAGGATGCTCATTTGAGCGCACCACATATTCTTTTTAGATACAATAAGATAGGCTTATAGTTCTCACTTGAGAAAGGGAGCTCTTTTTGAGCGGCATATACATTTTCCTTACATCTGCTTGTGATTAGACGGACCCATAGAGAGAATCTGTAACAGGGTGAAACTTTAAAATTGCTTGTAATAAATTTCACGGAGGAAATCTCCTTTGACAAACACTTGGCAGAAAGAGCCTTTTTTAATTTACTTTGCTTGTCCCCTTTACCGCTAAGGGAGTTGCAACGCTGCCTAAACCAAAGGTAAGAGTTTGATTTTCTTATTATAAGAAAATTGTGGTTGTTTGTTTTATGGAAGAAATAGCCTAAAACTTGAATCCATTTCTCAATCGTGGTGTAAAAGCCTATCTAGTTGTCAGCCGGGCGGAAGTCAAACCGACCTTAATAAATAAAATAGCACAGAGTTTTAATGCGGAAACTCAACAATGTGGTTTAACTTCAAAACTTTAACGTAAGGTTAACTTAACAAAAAGTTAACTTCAAAGCAATTAAAGCTATTGTTACATTAGGGTGCATACCTCCACATGGTCAATATCATATATAATGTTTTTTGTTTCTTTTTCTATGCGTATAAACTTATAGCTGCTCATGTGCTTTTGTTTTTTGTTTGTTTGTTTGTTTCATGTAACTCCATGTTCTGAATGAATGTGGTTTTTGTACATCTCCCTGATCTTCTGCATCACTGTGTCTGTCGGGCACAGTAATACACAGCAGTGTCCTCGGTCTTCAGGCTGTTCATCTGCAAATACACCTGCTTCTTGCTGTCATCCCTGGAGATGGTGAATCTTCCTTGAACAGCTTGTGAATAATAAATATAGCTGCTATACATGCTTGCAACCCATTCAAGCCCTTTTCCAGGTGCTTGTCTATTCCAAGCCATGAAATAGCCACTGATGTCCAACCCAGAGGCTGTGCAGGTGAGTTTATAAGATCCTCCAGGTGAAACAACAGCTCCCTGTGACTCAGTCAGTGTCTGACAAAGTCCACCTGTTTGAAAAAGGAATTGTGTTTGGATTCAAATGACTTAGATTTAAAAAAGGTTATATTGTTGTAAGTAATCGTGCACTCACCTAGGACCCAGTCAGCTACAAGAACAAGATGAACTATGAAGTAGATGTTGTGGAGCTGAAAGAGTTTTGGCAATCTGAACCTTCAGCTGTGAAGCACCTGAACCGTGTTTTTATTTAGGAATGTGTAGGTTGACGTAAGCTCCTCCCTCTCTCGTGAACAGACTGGGTGTAACATAGTAAAAGGGGACCTGTCTTGAACTTTGTCATATCATGCACTTTATGTCAAGACATCAATTGTACATATAAGAATTACTTCAAGTATAACACTACAACTTTGCACTGGAAATGCTCTGGCTTACCACAGAGAGTAACAGGCATGACAATGCCTTAAGGCTTTCTCAGCCATAACAAGTCCTGTCTCAGATAGTGCATTTTCTAGCTGCTGACTGACCCTATGGGTCTTATTCCCTCTAGGTTTGAAAGCACAGCAAAGTTTATATGCTTCTGTGGGTCAACTTTTATAGCAAGTCATAACATGAGGATTGCCATAGTCATGGATATGCTGGGATTATGGACACAGAGCACAGACTGATTAAATATTGCACATTGGTGAATATTGCTTTGGACAAAAACCACAGCACATTAGTGAAGCTTTCAGTAAACTTTCATCACTATTTCTCTCCAACTTCCAGGGCCCTCTAAGTTTCTGTTCCAGCATGTCTTGTGACTTGCCACTATGATAACTTGATATTTATAGGAGGTTTCTGCCATCTCTACTAGTCTCCTCACCAGAGAAAGAGACTAGTTCAATGACATCTAAAAAGAATAGATAATATTGATGTGTGGATTTAGTACAGCGAAGATGATTACGTTTCACTCATTTTATTGTACGTGTTTCTATAGAGCATATTTAGCATAACATTGTTTTGCTTCGATGACTACTACCATTAGAATACAAAAAAATGGTAAACTGCTTCTGAGGATTGTATCGGTAGCACGTCAGCAATGAAGCAGCTAATAGCTTTGCATACACTGCCCTCTTCAGGTTGGAAAGGGATTTGCAGGGATTAATCCTTAAAGGTGTACTTTCACGAGAAACCGTTTAGTACTTGCTCTTTTGAAATATGATAGGTCACCCCGAGATGCATATGCATGCTGCATATTAAAATGTTTTTCTACCGCCATTTTCTATATCAGTCAAAAGAAGACAATAGGCGAGAAAAACGACCCAATGCGAAAAGGGTCTCCAGCGTGACGTAGACGTGTACAAATGCATATAAGAGAAAATGACCGAATGGGCTTTAAATGATGTTAGCCTGTGACTGACTCGCATAAGATTAGCAGGCTAGTTGAATGACGGAACTGCATTTAGCCGGGCACTTGCACTGTTTTGCAAATATTACCATTCTGAAATGTTCATTGACAAACGGTCAGGAAGCGACTGTGCTTGTGCCATCTCTCCTTCCTCTTCGGATTCAGGATCAAACACATAAGGCTGCATCTCCGAAGAGATTCTGTGTGCAGTTTTAGCGCTGTCAAGTTGACTTTTCCCCTTTACCTTACTCTGCTATCAAGTTGACTGTGGGGTAAAGGAAGCTGCAGGGAGCGTGTCACGCCTCTGGTGAAATCGTGTCGTTCTCCCGGCCCCACCCCCTCCACCAAACTAAAACAGCCTGAAACAGAAGCACTAGAACATTTTTTTTTCATCAACACCAGCGCACAGGGCAATTATTAACACTAGAGAACACCGCAAAATTAATGAAAACATGATGGAAGTACACCTTTAAGCTTTTCTATTGCTGTTAGCTTAGTACTCTCCATGTTGTATTTTCATTCTTCACTTAATATGTTTGCTTTGACTATCTCCTCTGTGGCCTAAATGGATTGAAGCAGCTTATTTTGTGTCAACCATACCAAGTTCATAAGTATAACTTTATGTGACAGACACATTTAAAATATTTACAATATATTATCAATATTTAATGGTGATGGGTTTAATTGTAATCATCACTTTTTAGTTTAGTATCGGTAATTTTCCTTTATATGGTGTTTTTAACTGTCTTCTAACTGTCTTCTTTCCCTGCAGGCTGTCGGATCCACGCTGTTGCATAGCTATCATCAGTAACATAGTATCCAGACACCTTACAGCTGATGGTCATTGAATCTCCAGGCGTAAAAACCATTGAGGTTGGCTGAGTGAAGTCAACAGCTCAATGGACATCTGTACAGAAGTAAAATTGTCAGCAATTAACTGTTTGTTTCCTACACTTCACATTTTTAACAGACAATATTATAGCATCTTTGGTCTCAAGCACTTTCTACTTTTACCCATTCATCAGACTCACAGGATGCAGCTGTCAGCAACAGAAGTACTGAGGTGGGAGTCATGCTTCTGCAGGTGTCCGGTTAATGTACGGAGCTTTGCTACCCTCTACTGACACCAACGACACAGAACCCAGCCTCTTTTAACTCGTATGTGGGTGGGTTGTTATTTAACTTTTGCATGGCAAATTCCTTTGTGAAAGAGACGACTGGAACAATGTTAAAACTGCTAAGCAATACACATATAGTCCCAAAGCAGGCATAGAAGGTGTGAAAGTGCATAGGTGCAGGGTAGGATGTAGTTTTGGTAGGATAGGAGGTGCTCTTGTTGTGCTTGACGATGCTTTCAAACTGATAATATATAGACAATAATATACTGTAACCCAATCAAGCTCAGTTACAGTACAATACTGAATTCCTTTACAGGTGGGTCGCTCAGGGAAGTTTTTCTTCTGCTGCTGTGGTGATGTTTTGCTGCATGGTGGCTCTCCGTACACAGCAATACACAGCTGAGTCTGCCACCTGCAGGCTCTGTCCCTTCACATTTACAACGATAATTGCCTAATATTAAACTGCTAAATACTTATGCAGTTTAAATTCTTTTTCTTTTTTTTTTTTTTTACAAAACATGGCCAACACTCTTTCAGGGCTGAATTGAAGAATGTTTTTATATTGTCAAACCTTCCATTTATAACAGGCAAATCACCAATGCAAGAGAATGGATGGAGCGTCCATGTAAAGACATCCACACAAAGCTCACACAGAGAGGCCGGGCCAAAATAAGGAAGCAATGGTAGTAGTAGGCAGTGGTGGGGTGTGAGGTTTTTGTTCAGCTCTGCAGTACAATGTGTCACGGTGACTCTCTGGCACAGCTGTGTCTTCCGCCCTCAGACTGCTCATCTGCAGATAGACCTGACTCTTGCTGTTGTCTCTGGAGATGGTAAACCTTCCTTGAATATTTTGGGAGTAGAGTGTACCACTGCTAGGGTTGATGTATGCCAGCCATTCCAGCCCTTTCCCAGGAGCCTGTCTGATCCAAACTACTTCAGGATCACTGCTAAACCCAGAGTATGTGCAGGTCAGTTTGTGAGAGTTTCCAGGTCTTAGCACCACTGGTTCAGATTCAGTCGGAGTCTGGCTAATGGATTCTGTGGAAAAAAGACATCTCTTAAATAACAGTTGCTTACAACCAAATGATGATGGAAACAATAAATGCCCACCATAACTGTTTAGTTCTTACCCGTAATGGATGTTGCCATTAGAAGGACAGTTAACATGGCCATGTTTCTCAGTGTGTGTGAGTCTTTGCCATGTGCTGTATTTCTGTCTCATAAGCCTTATATTCACACATCCCTCACGTCTGCATGAGCTCTCTCCAGTGGGAGGGCCCAGTGTTGGAGCTCACATGCATAAGCTGTCACACCTCACACAGTTTATATACATCAGACAGAAAACATTTATTGGTTCTAATGACAACTCAGAAATTCAATTGTAATTATGATAATACTGACTGTTCTTTGTATGAAGACAGATCTGTATGAAAATATTGTATATAAAAACTATCTGGCTTTCTTTCCTGCAGTAAAGTCATCTTAATATTAAACTACTGTGCATTTCCACAGAAAATGCTAAAAGTGTGCTTGCATAATTTGGTACTAAATTCAGTGTTTTTACATGTTTAAAATATGATTTTAGCTGTAAAATTACAGTTACATATAGCTGCCAAAGAGAGATGGGGCGGAAGCACCAAAGTTGGGCAATGTTGCCATGGTTATGTCAGACACATGATTCTTAACATGCACAGCAAATTTCGAGTTAGCATAGCAAAGTTTACCTGAGATACAAGGTAATTTTATGTTTGCTGACTTCGCAATCAATTTCGATTGCCTATGATAGAAAAATGTGTCAATAAACAAAATACAGTATAATATCATCTGTGCCAAGTTTCATGATCATTGGAGCAAATATGTGCCAAAAACACATTTTTGCCATAGAGATATAACTAGAGAGAGAGGACTCCGTATCGTTGTCTAAGCAGGCTTTGTGACTTCGTGGGGGATCCAAAATGGCCGCCGAAACGGGAGCGATGTCAACAAACACAATGTGCGTCAATTAGAAGACACGCTGTCTTTAAAAGTATTTAGTTTGTCAGCTATGGACTTGATCATTCAGAAATTCAACACAGTGGTGCAAAATCATGTCAGCTACATGGAATTAACAAAATAAAGGTTAAAAAAGCCAGTGAAGAGCCAGAAGCCAGCAGGGAAACTGACGATTTGACAGTGTGTATTGACGGACGATTATCAACATACACAGGACTGTAAGTCGTGATTGCATAATTTAATGTTATAAAATATATTAATTCAAGCTTATTTTAAACAAATAAGGTCAGACACTTAGCCGTGTTACACTGATACACCCAATTTGCCTGTTAGGAAGCTAACCGGAGCAAACTCTACATGTTAGAAAATACGTTAGTTAGCCTGCAACATCCCATATATTGCAGGCGAGTTTGGCTGCTAATGTACATATCCTGAGCATTAATCAATTACGTGAAAGGAAGGCTTCAAAACCGTTATGCTTATCAAATGGTTTAATGGCCTGTGAATTTAAAATATGTTCAGTAACTGAAACTGTAATCTATTTCGTTGATGATCAGCAGCCGCCAAAACAAAAATCTGGCAGGTGCTAATTTTGAGCCCTGTAGGTACTAGGGGTGCTACGGTTTCGAATTGTATTCGAATCCGTTCGGTTCGTTTAGCACGGTTCGGTTCATTCTGTAGATCGGATCGGATTTCGGATATGCGAGATATTAAACTTGCTTGTTTAATAGAAAGTCATTGCTTATGCATTCTGTGTAGCGTACGACGCGCAAGGGTGTTTAGGACCCGGGGGAATGGTTTCTCTTCAGTACCACCTTCAAAGACGCAAGAGCCAATGAGAATTTTCCCGAGCTTGCCTTCAACCTATCAGCGCTCCGACACAGACGCTGGGAAAGAGACACGTGTATGAGAGACAAACTTTTGAGCGCAGAAAACATGGCAAGTGTAGGAGAAGACACGAGACCCAAGTTTGAAGAGGCACCATCGGTCTCCATCACCGTCTCTGAAATCCGCGGTGTGGGAACATTTTGGTTTCAGCGTAGAATATGATGACCAAGGAAACAAGACGGTAAACAAGCAACGCACGGTCTGCAAACACTGCTCCGCATCGTTCTTGTATTCATCAGGCTCCACTGATTTCATCAGTGCCTTGTATTTCAAATTTTTATACTTAATGGTGCACCATGTTTTCAAATAGATAGAGCAAAGAACCTACTGGGCCCTATCATGCTGCGGCGCACTGTGCATTCGCGACGTGCGCATGGTGTCATTACTATTCTGTGCCAGCGTACCGTTCATTTTTTCAGGCAAAAAATCACGTTGTCTAGAATAGATAGCAGATGACACTGCGTCATCACGGGTGTGTCAGCGAAAAGAAGAGGTGTGGTCTGACGCAAAGTGTGCCAGATGCTATTATAAGGACGCAAAAATTAAATCCGCCAGTGACCAACAAAACCCTGGTCTGTCGTCAGTTGCGCATTGCTGAAAAACTATTTTATGGGCGCACAACGCTTTGGGATATAACGAGAGGGATCCCCCCTCTTGATGAGTCGCTGTTAGGGGACGATAGCTATCCACTAAAGGCATGGTTATTAACACATACATCATGCCAACAACAGGGCTTAAAACGTCTTCAAGCTCCAAAAAGATGTCCAATTGCATACGACTACGAATCTGATTATTTACTAAGTGCAACGACATAAACACTGATACATATTTTGCAATAATGCACATTTATTGAGCAATTAGTTTTTTAAATAAACATACACACATTGTTCATAACTAGGGGTGGCACGATACACAAAAGTCACGGTTCGGTACGTACCTCGATTCAGGAGCTACGGTTCGGTACATTTTCGGTACAGTGCAGGAAAAAAAAACAACCAAAAAGGCTGTCCGCAAAGGTTTTTTTATTGTGCAAATCTCTGAGGTAGCTGCAACTTTAAAACAACAACAAACACTGTATTTTCATATATTAGTATGTACTGCTAGTACAGTTTTGCCAAATGGCCTCTTGGGTAGCTTTACATAAACAGCACACATGAGGACCTAAACATTTTCCATTCATGTAGCTCAGTAAACATGAGCACATAACATGTTTTATGGGTATTCATTCAACTTTCAGATTTTTCTTCAAAAAAACAAGTTTGTCTACACTGTCAGTGCTGAGTGCAGATCTGGTAGCAGTAACTATGTCACCTGCTGTTGAAAACACCCTCTCACTGGGCACTGAAGTAGCAGGTATGGCCAGGTAACTTTTTGCCAGTACGGCTAGATTAGGATACAGAGATTCATGACATTTCCACCAGGAAAGCGGGTCAGAGTCAACTGAGGTACATTTCTTTGCCATGTACGCACAGACTTCTTCCTTCAACCTCTGCTCCAAAGTAGGCTGGTTCCCCTCAACAGTGCTGAAGAGTGAGCCAAAAACTTCTGCCATTGCTGACCTCTTCGAAGGAGGTGGGGAGGATACCTCTGACTCTTCTGCCATCACTGGCAAAGCAGTGGCCTGTGAAGTTGATGGACTGTTCTCCTCTGCAGACAGGGGGGCATCATTCTGCAATATATCAAATGACAAAGACATCAATGAGAAATATGGTGTCACAGGACATTATTCACTTAAGAAATAACATTTATATACAATATAATAAATAATATATACATGAAGTATAATATTATAATAAAATATATGTATAATAGTAATAATAATCTAAAACGCATACCTGTTCTGCTCTGCCCAGAACTTCTCTGATAAGAGCATCATGGACTTTCTGATGACAAGCTGGATCCAAGTGATTGAGTGTTTTGAACCTGGGGTCCAATGCTGTACATTTATTTAAGAAGTCCTGGAGGTCTGGGTCATTATATCGGCCTTGAAAGTTTTCTCTGATGGCATTTTTCATGTCTCTTGCAATTGGAGCATCAGCTGTATTTTTTTCTGTGGATTTCAGTATTGTAGTTTGCAGGGGCAAGATCATTGAAATAGATGGGGATGTTTCTGTGCTAATTACTGCAGTGATGGTCTTCAAAGGCTTCATAACTTCAACTATGTTTTCTGCATAGGACAGTTCCTGATCTGATAGATTTGCGATGTCCTTGGTCCTGACATTCTTCTCTGCCAAGGCGGAGTAAATAGCAGCTTGTTGCTCTAGGTATCTCCCGACCATTTCGTAGCTTGAGTTCCACCGTGTGGCAACATCAATGATGAGACTGTGGTTTGGCAAATCAAGCATGTCCTGTTTGGATTCCAAAATGTGGGATGCAGTCGTGCTGCGGTGGAAATATGACACAGTCGATCTCATTTTTGCAAGTAAATGCGCTACCTGCTTTACTTCCAGTGCTTTCTTAGCGGCCAGGTTGAGGGTATGGGCGAAGCATGCTATGTGCGGACCTAGCCCTGCCTCACTGACGGCATTAACAATGTTTCTTGCATTGTCGGTGGTCACTGCAATGGTCGCCCCAGGCTTTTTTAAATTCCACTCTGACACAACTTCATTTAGCTTTTCAGCGAGGTGACTGCTTGTGTGCTGGTCATGCAACGCCCGCGTTTGTAGGACTACCGTTCTCATCTCCCACGCAGAGCTAATAAAATGCGCTGTTACTGTAAGGAAGCTTTCGGTAGCTCTGGAAGTCCACGAATCCGTCGTAAGAGCAATTGAATGCGCAGCTGACAACTCCTGCTCCACTGTGCGTCTTGTTCTGTGGTAAATGTCAGGGACTACCTTTTGTTTCACATGGCTGCGGGATGGCACAGTGTAGCGAGGTTCGAGTACTTGCAATAAATATTTGAACCCTGCCTCTTCGACAGTGGAGTATGGGCGCATAGCGGATGCAATATAAACTCCAATTGCTTCGGTGTTTTTTTTGGCTCTATTAGTGTTTGTGTCTAGAGGTTGGTGAAACACAGTGGGGAGAAGAACCTGTACACTTTTTTTGGGTCTTGTTCCAGTGATAGGGACGTCTGGATGATGTCGTCGGATGTGGGTTAGCATATTTGAAGTGTTCCCACTGACATAACCAACAACTGTCGAACAACGACGACAGACCGTCTTCGTTTTGTCTACTACTCGCTCACCACTGCTGTTATAGGTCACGGGGAACCCGAAGTTATCCCACACCACGGACTTAAATGATGCAGGCGGGTCCTCTAATTCCTGTGCGCCTGAGTCACTCGCCATTCTCAATGTTAGCCCACTAGCTTTTAAACAGGGCAGAAGTTGTATGTGGGGGCGGAGTTCGAATAGCTAGTCTAGCTGCTAGACCAATCAGAGTTTGCAGGTGCAAATAGTTGAATGTATCCCGCAGGAACTCCCTCGCGAAACAACAGTTCCCCGTTCAGTTTAATATCAAACTTTTGTACCGTGTACTCTCCGTGAAAATGCGCACACCGAACCGTAACCCCCGTACCGTGACGGTTCAATACGAATACACATACCGTGCCACCCCTATTCATAACCAAAGAGAACACACATTGTTCATAACCAAAGGGAAACAGTAAGTGTAAAAAACAGACTTAAATATCCATCCCGGAAGATTAACTGCTCATGCACGAGCAGATCGGTCTTCAAAGAAAAACGCTCCTGAGGTGAAACACGCCATCGTAATAGCAACAAGCCATGGACAAAGCGCGGCTGGCTTTTAAAGGGAATGAGAGTATAAACTCTGATTGGTTTATTGCATGTTACGCCCCGAACACACCTATGATTAGTTAGGTAACTTAGGACCAACCCTTTTGAACCATGCGCCAGGCGCAATGTTCACTTTTCCGGTCGTCAAAATAACATATTGTCTCGGGAACGCCCCCAAAGCAACTTGCGCGACAGACTTTAGACAATGTGCATATAATCGTGAAAATAGAGCCCACTGTTTGTTAGAGCACAGACAATTTAACTGATATTCTCCCAACTGTGGAGTGTACAGCCTGCCAGAAGGGGGTGCGTGAGTCATGGCGGATGTATGACCCTTCCAGTATAGTAATTTATTTACTATAGTGAACGTGTTTGAGCACAGCACTAATCGAATTATTTAATGTTTATTAACACTGTAGTAAAAACACATGTATCTGCCCTTGCTCTTTTCACTTTGCACACGCCCAGTGGTGCACACACCACAGTTTGGAAAACCCTGCTGCATCCGAACCGTATCCAAAACCGTGGCCCACAAATTGTGGACCGAACCGAACCGTGGACACACTGATCCGTTGCACCCCTAGTAGCTACTATGCATTTTCAGGCCAGTTTTATATTTTATTAGCTTTTTGCATTACAACAGTGCACCTTATTACTTTGACATGCATCCACAGTTATTAACATACATCTGGTGATTCAGACAGCCATATATTATACATTTCTTGTAAAGAAATTGCCAAAAAAATGAGGGCAAACTCTCTTCAAAGTCTCTCGACTTTGGAATTTACACGGTGTCAGTACAGTTTGAAGATCGTTTTTCTTCATAAATTGACTCAATTCTCGAAAAATTGTATACTACAGAGTTACAGTACCTACCTATGGAAGGATATTCCAGACGCCTTTTGCGATTATTGGTGCAGTTATAACAGGCACAGGACTCAGGCATGCTGTATTTGAGGAAGACGACACCATTGATTTCTATGTGATCAATGCACGACACATTCCCGTTTCGACCATGGTGGCGGGCCTCCATGGAATCACAGCATTACATCACCAGTGCTCTCTCTCTAGTTTTAACTCTATGATTTTTGCCAAAGAACTTATAATAACAACTAGAACGAGCGCTTGCTATCTGAGCTATTGTCTTGTCTTGTGACGTCGTAGAGGATCCAATATGGCGTCCAAACAGGGCAAAAAAGACGTAATGAAACAGAGAAGCTGCAACACCCACTGGCCAAAAAGATTTATTATATGCCGCAAAATGCTTAATGCAGCTATCTGGGACAACCAGGAAGACAAGTGGAAACAGCTGCAATAGCCCTGGGTACTACGATTATTAATCTTATAAGATTGCTAATCTTTCAGTTAACCAAAGGAAGCACCAGAATGTTAGTAATATTGTGTGTAGCATGTTAACTCTAAACGGCACCAATGAAGGCTACTTGTAAAATAAATTTACCCTCATGTCAATGTACATAGTACAAGACGTCCATACAGTCATATTTAAAAGTTAATAAGGTCAGCCAGTTAGTTATGTTGGCCAGTTTTGTCTAGTGTCCCTGTTAGTGTAGCGGTCCTGTACGCTCTCTCACTTTTGCGTTGTGAATTGAAACAGTCGTCACTCGGTGTTGGCATTCAGTCATTTATTCTGACAAAAGATAGATAGCAGTTTTAGCGCCTCACAGCTCCAGGGGAGGTTCAAGTAGCACTATAGACAGAAGACATTTGCTATTGGCCACTGTTCATACCAATGATAGCTTAGTTTTAACACGTGGCTATTTTAGCAAACCAAGTACAACACATAAACAAAACAAAGATGATCTCTGGATCATTTCACATGGCTGTTTGAAAAAATATTATCTATATCAACCACAGCTATTGATTTAACTATTTCAGTGGAGCTCGTTGTACATGAACCACTAGAACGGCTACTGCAGACTGGTAACTTATATTGTGAAATCCCCGTAAAGTCTGCAGTAGCGTCAGTATATTGCATATTAGCAATTTTAACAAAGCAAAATGGGAGAGTACAGACAGCCCGTAACGGCAAGTGGAATATAACTCTGCTACATCAGCAAGCTAACCGGAATGTAAATATTAGCACCAAAAAGTTAGCCAAGCAGTAACAACTTACTTTTCCACTAAATTAGTAAATGCTAAGTCCACAAATGTCCTCACTTGTGGAAGGACACATGATTCCCTTTCACTCTTTTGTTTGCACTCATAACAAACGCAACTGTCTGGCATTATGTTTTTAATGTCTTCTTCTGAGAGACGAAATATCGTAGTATCTTAATATCGTATGCTGTTCTACCTTATTTTTAAATGTTATCATTACATTTTGGTCTGTGAAGCACTTTGGGTTAACTTCGTTTGTGTTTAAATGTGCTATATGAATGAATTCACTTGACTTCACTTTTGCCCTTTTTGGAGGCCATTATAACGTCACCATGGAATCACACGGTTTCAAGCCAGGGTGCACTGTAGTGTATATAGAACCTCTTTGATTTTTGCTCATTATAGCACCACCTAGTGGCTCAATGGTGTCAAATTAATTGTACATACTTTGGATGGGGTCACATGCCAATGTACCAAATTAGGTTGCGATACATTATAGCCTTGCTGAGATATGGGCTGACATCATCTCTGGTGGCTTTGCTGCTGATTTTGATTGGCTGTCATGGGCAAACGCTTGCGAAATTCAACATGTCATTAAGTAGCTTTTGTCAGGCATGGTCGGAAGATCATCTGTGACTCATTTCTTGAAAAGTCCTGCAAACAGAAGAACATGGACATCTGTACAGAAGTAAAATTGTCAGTAATTAACTGTTTGACAACTGTTTCCTACACTTACCATTTTTACCAGACAATATTACAGCATGTTTGGTCTCAGGCACTTTCTACCTTTACCCATTCATCAGACTCACAGGATGCAGCTGTCAGCAACAGAAGTACTGAGGTGGGCATCATGCTTCTGCAGGTGTCCAGTTAATGTAAGGAGCTTTGCTACCCTCTACTGACACCAACAACACAGAACCCAGCCTCTTTTAACTCATATGTGGGTGGGATGTTGTTTAACTTTTGCATGGCAAATTCTTGTGTGAAAGAGACCACTGGAACAATGGACAAACCAAACTATTCTAACTAGACACATCGTTTTACAATAAACTAAGCACCCTGGAAATGATGAATGTGTGAAATACTTTTTTACACAACAGCAGTCATCATTATTACGATCGTTTCTGCAAGGTAAAATGAAATGAGTATACCACCAAAAAGAATGAGTATACCACCAAAAAGTCTTACAAGAAACAATTCTGAACAAGGGATGGATACATTTGCATTCTGAATAATTCTTTCTTTTCTTGTACTGAATTCAAGAGTTATATGTTACAGCTTAAATACGGCATAGATGAACAAGACAGTTGTGATTATTGTGAGCATGAATTAAATTAACAGTGCACAAGAAAGTGGTAAATATCTCCTCCAGCATGAATGATAACATTTATAAGTATGTCCACATGGGATACTTTTATTACCCGAAACTGATTTTGTGTTCTTTCTTATAAAAAAAAGACTTAATAAATAGAATAGAAATAATATAGCAGGGCAGGTTAATGCCCCATATTAAATCAGTGCAAGTGTTAGGGAGACACAACTGGTTATTAAAGTAGCCTATTTCTGAATGACAGTGTAACCTGGTTGACTGAATGTGCTTTGCCTAAATAGAACTACGTTTAACTTTAATGACATATTACAGGCATGAGAAAAACAAGAGACACTTAATTTAAAATGAACGCATATTTAGGCTGATTTTAATGGAATTAATAACAGTATGTTGGTAAAGAACAATAAAATAAACAGTTTTTAACCTGAACTTGTAGCATAGAGCACGACATTGTGTGAAAATGAATCCCTCAAATCACATTTCCTTTGACCGTCAAGAAAAAAATATACAAACAGCATAGAAATTGTGTTAAACACATCAGTAATTCACTCATTTGTAGCCAGAATCTTAGAATGTAGAAATATTGTATATTTACATGCATTTTGTTGTTGACACTGCACTTAGAGACTTGCAATTAAGGAGCAGTACTCAAGCTATAGTCCCATAGGGAACCTAAGAGTAAATGCTAAGCAGGCATAGAAGGTGTGGAAGTGCATAGGTGCAGGGTAGGATGTAGTGTTGGTAGGATAGGAGGTGCTCTTGTTGTGCTTGACGATGCTTTCAAACTGATAATACACAGACAATAATATACTGTAACACAATCAAGCTCAGTTACAGCACAATACTGAATTCCTTTACAGGACAGTCCCTCAGGGAAGTTTTTCTTCTGCTGCTGAGGGGATGTTTTCCTGCATGGTGACTCTCCGTACACAGCAATACACAGCTGAGTCTGCCACCTGCAGGCTCTGTCCCTTCACATTAAACACGATAATTGCCTAATATTAAACTGCTAAATACTTATGTAGTTTAAATTCTTCTTCTTTTTTTTTTACAAAACATGGCCAACACTCTTTCATGGCTGAATGGAAGAATGTTTTCATATTGTCAAACCTTCCATTTATAACAGGCAAATCACCAATGCAAGAGAATGGATGGAGCGTCCGTCTAAAGACATCCACACAAAGCTCACACAGAGAGGCCGGGCCAAAATAAGGAAGCAATGGTAGTAGTAGGCAGTGGTGGGGTGTGAGGTTTTTGTTCAGCTCTGCAGTACAATGTGTCACGGTGACTCTCTGGCACAGTAATACACAGCTGAGTCTTCCGTCCTCAGACTGCTCATCTACAGATAGACCTGACTCTTGCTGTTGTCTCTGGAGATGGTAAACCTTCCTTGAATATTTTGGGAGTAGTATGTAGTACCGCTGCTAGGGTTGATGTATGCCAGCCATTCCAGCCCTTTCCCAGGAGCCTGTCTGATCCAAACTACGTAAGGATCACTGCTGAACCCAGAGTATGTGCAGGTCAGTTTGTGAGAGTTTCCAGGTCTTAGCACCACTGGTTCAGATTCAGTCAGAGTCTGACTAATGGATTCTGTGGAAAAAAGACATCTCATATTTAAGACTTGCTTACAACCAAAGGATGACAGAAACAATAAATGCCCACCATAATTGTTTAGTTCTTACCCGTAACGGATATTGCCATTAGAAGGACAGTTAACATGGCCATGTTTCTCAGTGTGTGTGAGTCTTTGCCATGGGCTGTATTTCTGTCTCATAAGCCTTATATTCACACATCCCTCACGTCTGCATGAGCTCACTCCAGTGGGAGGGCCCAGTGTTGGAGCTCACATGCATAAGCTGTCACACTTCACACAGTTTTTATACATCAGACAGAAAACACTTTGTCTCTTTCTCACTCTCTCTCTCTGTCTAGACGTCAGTGTTTCTAAAACTATGAAATCATACTTCATGGCATCAGTTTGTCAGGCTGAGTTTGACCTTGGAATTCAATGTCCAGTCTTAGACATACTGCAAATGTCTGCAAATTTGTTCATTTTTTATTACTGCATTTTAAAGTCCTTAAGACAGATACAAATGCATATATGTTTTATTAAGTCATGATATTGATAATATACATTGGGCCATTGTGTTTCAAGGTTGGTTGTATTTCCTTGTATTAGATTGTATTAGATGTCATGAGTTTGATGAATTGTGGCCTTGTAACAAAGTTGATTTTTTGGGGGATTTATAAATCACATTAAATCAATTTTCTGTTGAGTATGAACTGGTGCTACCTCCATTGCTGTCTGATTATGAGTATGCTTTCAATACCTCTAATACAATGTGGGGCACATATGGTGGCTCAGATGGGTCAACAGAATGAAAAAGCCTCAACATGGATGCAAAAGCCACAACATAAATAAAAACAACCCATAGAAAATAGTAAAAAACCATAACATGAGTGCCTGTAGTTGGCCCGTCAGTGCCAACCTTGATATGAATGAGTGTTATTTAGGCTGGAAGTTCAGACAGATAGGACTACACTGCCCCCTGCAGTTTGGAAATAAAACTGTGTTGATGTTTCAGATGCAACAGTCTTGAGTGCATGTAACTCAGCTTTAACTGTCTGAGATGTTTTTGTACAGCTCTGTGGTCTCATGTGTGACTGTGGGGCTTCGAGCACAGTAATAAACAGCTGTGTCCTCAGCTTTCAGGCTTTTCACTTGTAAGTTCAGTGTGTTGGAGCTTGTGGTGATGGAGAACTGGCCCTGGAGAGACTGGGCAAATGTGCCACCATCATAGCCAATCCACTCCAGTCCCTTTCCTGGTTTCTGCCGGATCCAGTGCATGTAGTAGCTGCTCATGGAAAAGCCAGACACAGTGCAGGACAGGGTGACCGACTCTCCAGGTTTCTTCACCACTGGACCAGAGGAGGTCAGAGACTGACCATGAACAGCTAGAAATAAGACAACACAGTGAAAATGCTGAAGTTATATAACTTAAGAAGCCCGAAGCCTAATAGAAATATGAGATAATTTGAAGGTGCCTACCATTTAAACTGGCTGTTATCAAGATTACCAGCAACATTTCTGACTCTGTTGTGCTGCCCTGAGTTCAGTATCTGTGAGTAGCACCAATGTACCAAAGTTATATCACCTCAGAGAGAGAGATAGAGAGAGGGAGGGAGAGAGAGAGAGAGAGACAGAGAGAAAGAAAAAAGAGAGAGAGAGAGAGAGAGAGAGAGAGAGATGTGTGTGTGTGTTTTGCATAACTTCCTCTGCTTTGTAATAATAGCCTGATGATAGAGCACAGAACAGGAGAGAATGTATTGCTCATGAAATAGATGCTTTTCTAACTTTTTTTCAGTAATACACAGAAAATCTAATGTTAGCACAGATGCTGTATTGATAAAACAAAACAAGATCTTGTTTTGATTATTGTAGTAATTTTATTAAACATTTCTTATTTAGTATATAAAGAATAATATATTTTTCAGACTTAAAGCCTTAACATTCACATTTAATGCATGTGACGGTGGGTGTTGTTGTTTTCAGCATAAAGACAAACAGGCACTATTTTTCTGTAGTTTGAAAAGTTTATGTTTGAAGCTGCATTTCCACCTGGCATATACAGTAAAAAAGACAGAAGAAGAGTCTATAAGTCCAGTGAATGAAGCGGTTTGTAATCTATGACAGACAGTATTTTGTGTGTGTGTGTGTTAATTGAACAATTAAGAAAAATTAAAAATATTTTACATTTCGTATATCTTACTTATAACTTTGTTTCTGAATGCAGCTGCAATCTGTAGCTCTGACTGCTGGCATTGGGTGAAGGGGGTTTTGTTCTAAGGACATACACGCTTGTATCACCATGGATATCGGGCACAGTAGTACACAGTTGTGTCTTCAGCCTGCAGATTCTGGCCCTGTAGAGTCACTGTGCTGCTGGAGGTGTCTCTGGAGATGCTGAACTTGTTTTTTTTTAGTTTATCACTCTAATATTTGCTCCCTTCATAGCATATGAGTGCTATCCACTCCAATGCTTTTCCTGCAGGTTGTCTTATCCAACCTGTACAACAGCAACTATCAGTCAGTGAATATCCAGCCACATTACAGGTGAGACGTAGAGTCTGCCCAGGCTGTGTCATCATGGAGCTCGACTGAGTGAGAACAACATCACTCCTCACATCTGAAAACATCAACATTTGAAAACAATTACAATATGACACCAAATGTTTGCATTCCAAAGCCCTGTTGATGTGTTGGTCAGAGCCTTACAGGAGGCAGCCAGCAGCAGCAGCAGGGGCAGAGCTGCAGGGATCATAGCTGCTGTCAGAAGCAAAGTGGTGGGAGCTCCTCTTCAGAGACATGGGCTTATGAAGAGGGGGCCGTTTGCATATGACACTGCAGAGAGACCCTGATAGGATAAGATCTGATCTGATCTTATTGCCTGTCGGTTTGTTGGCCATGTGTTTTTGCTTTTTGTCATTAAATGAGTTATTGAGCAAACAGAGTTTGTATCATTCATTGGTTGTGCAAGTAGTGTTTATTAAATATCGACTGGTTTCGGAAACACAACTAAACTAATGATTTTGTGCAACACTGTGATGATTAGGTTCAGTAAGACACTGCTGCGTCTTCAGGCTACAGATTTTGGCCTCGCAAAGTCACTGTGCTGGCTATTCGTTTCTCAGAAATATTAAACAACCAGGCGGACATCTCACCATAGTGCCTCCTACCTGACAATCTTCCACACAATTTTCATTATTTTCATTATTAACCCAGTTCACTGAGGTTTTTTTATTGGTTAACCTCTCCCACCCTTGACTGCTGTGTATGGAAATACATTTACAGCTGATCTTTTGTTCTTTTAACCAGCTTAGCTGTGCACATATTTTTGCAGAGCATAACAACAGGTACTTAATAGACAACTCAATTGAGAATGTAAAGAACATGATTCATATGAATTTGTAGGATTACAAATTGGATATCTCATGGATATCTCATTGGATATTTCTTATACAAATTGGATTATCTCATTTTTTTATATGCTATGGACTGTCCGGATGACAGGAGGTTTTTGAATGGGGAAGCAGCATGTTTGTCATAGTGTGTGGGGTTTTCGAGCACAGTAATACACAGCTGTGTCCTCAGTCTGGAAGTTCTGGCCCTGTAGAAACACTGTGGTAGAGGAGGCCTCTGCTCTGAAACTGATCTTTGCTTTCAGTGAGTCCTTGGTTCCGGTACCTCCACTACCACACGCATACCCAACCCACTCCATTGTCTTTCCCACGGGCTGGCGTATCCAGTTGTAACAGTCACTTGTTGAGAACCCTGAGATCTTACAGGAGATGGAGAAGGAATCCCCTGGTTTCACAACAATAGCACTTGGCTGGATGAGCTCAATACCATGAACACCTGTGAAAAGGATTGAAATAAGTCAGTCGTCTTCTTGAAAAGTACTCCATGAGACATTTAAAACACAATGCAGAGTAGATCATGAGCTGCACCGTTAAAAACCAATATTCAGTCAGGACATCAAGAAAACATAAAATATTTCTATCGTCAAAAGTGTAAAGTCTTTTCCTCACAGGTGGTAGCTGACATCATCAGCAGCAGCAGAGCTGCAGGAGTCATGATTTAGCTGGAGCTGAAGTGAAGGGAGCTGAGCTGCTCTTCTGTCTTCCTCACACCCCAGGAAGCACTGGAGAGCTGCAGTCACATCAGCAGGGCTTATATGAGGCAGAAACACCGCAGAGGAGGAGCACAGGGAAGATACAGACATCAGACGAGGAGGAAATGGCATCAGCATGTCAGCCTGATGAGTTTGACCTTGGAATTCAATGTCCAGTCTTAGACATAACTACTTCAAATTTGTTCATTTTTTATTACTGCATTTTAATGTCCTTAAGAAAGATACATATACATATATGTTTTGTTAAATCATGTCATTGATAATATACATTGGGCCACTGTGTTTCAAGGTTGTTTGTATTTCCTTGTATTAGATTGTATTAGATGTCATGATTTTGATTAATTTTGGCCTTTTAACAAAGCAGATTTTTTGTGGGATTTATAAATCATATTAAATTAATTTTTTGTTGAGTATGAACTGGTCATATCTCCATTGCTGGCTAATTATGAGTATGCTTTCGATCCCTCTAATACAGTGTGTGGCACATACAGTGGCTCAGATGGGTCAACAGAATGAACAAGACTCAACATGGATGCAAAAGCCACAACATAGATTAAAAAAAATCCATAGTCCACACGAAAAAATCCACACTAAAGTGTTATTTAAGGCCTGAAGTTGAGACAGATAAGACTAGACTGCCCCCTGCAGTTTGGAAATAAAACTGTTGAGAGAATGTTTCAGAATGTTGCAACAGTCTTGAGTGCAACTCAGCTGTAACTGTCTGAGATGTTTTTGTACAGCTCTGTGGTCTCATGTGTGACTGTGGTTCTTTTGCACAGTAATAAACAGCCGTGTCCTCAGCTTTCAGGCTTTTCACTTGTAAGTAGAGCTTGTTAGTGGAGGTGTCTTTGGTGATGGAGAACTGGCCCTGGAGAGACTGGGCAAATATTGTGCCAGTGCCATCGTTAATGCGGCCAATCCACTCCAGTCCCTTTCCTGGTTTCTGCCGGATCCAGTGCAACCAGCGAAGAGAGACTCCAGACACAGTGCAGGACAGCGTGACCGACTCTCCAGGTTTCTTCACCGCTGGACCAGAGGAGGTCAAAGACTGACCATGGGCAACTGGAAATAACAAACCACAGTTGATCAGACAAATAATAAATAATGTTGACAGACTTTAAGAAAGGTAATCTTTAAGAGGCGTACCAGTCAAACCTGTTGTTATCAAGATTAACCACATCATTTTGATGTCTCAGTTGTGATTCGAAGTCAGCACCTAGAGATCTATAGACCAATGTTATATCAGAATCAGAATCATGACTTGGCTTTATTGGCCAAGTATGCTTACGTATACAAGGAATTTCAGAGGCATTTTTTGCATAACTTCCTCTTCATTGGAAGGTTGCCTTAATAAAGCCCCAAACAGTAGGGGAATGTGTTGCCTCCCTGTTCTGCAACACTTGAACATAACATTCTCACAACATTTAGATAAAACATTATAAACACATAAAATATTTCTGGTATGCCCACACAGAATAGAAATTAATATAATAAATATTTCTTTAAGGGCAATTTATAGTCCAGGCAAAAAAGTGTCACTAGACCAGTGTCAGCACTGGAAGCTTTCATATTTCTGTGTTGGCATCAAAATATGGTACAGAATCAATACAATATAATGTGGTTTCTATGGCAACTTGTGAAATTGAAGCTATTAAATCACAGCACACAACAATGCCTGTGCCATTTATTTTTTTTATGCACATGACAAGCTTTGCGACAACCTGGCAGGCAAAGAACGTTTTTTATGTTTTATGTTTTATTTAATTTGCATGTATTAATAAACTTATTTTTCCTTTATGTACCTAAATGTGCTCCCTAAGTTCTAAAGACTTTATATTTACAATTAATACACATTTGGTCTTTTATTCATGACAAAAAATGGTTACAAGGTTCTGTGGAGTAGAACTGAATGTCTTTTTTCCATGTTGATACAACAGAACCTTATTATTTAGATGAAATATAGAAATGATAGAAAATGTGAAATATGTCAGTTATAAACATATCTCATTCTGGAAGATGCACAGGAAGGGTGGTGGCAGCAGTAAGGAGTCATTAAACAAAGATGTTGATATTTTACATAACTGGCAGCAGTAACTTATGAACTTAGAACAGTGAGTACTACTGACTAATAGGTTATGCTAGTACACCAGAACAAGGCCACTAATGACCTTTAAATAATCCATATTACCCGTAGCCTAGTTACATTACACAAACTTTAACTTCATGTCTGAAATACAGTATGCTGTGTGTTTCTCTATTCTCTGTCACTTGACGTGTAACTGAACACTGTGACAGCAGGTGTCTGAAGCAGAAGCCCTGTTGTCTTCCTGTCATGAAGGGTTTTTGTACAGCTGGGTGTATTGCTTTAACCACAGTGACTGTCTCGCACAGTAATAAACTGCAGTGTCCTCAGTCTTCAGCTGGGTCATGTGCAGGTAGAAATTAGAGCTGTCTTTGGATGCAGTAAATCTGCCCTGCACTGACTGGGCGTTGCTTTTGCTACTGTCTGAATAATAGTATATAATCCATTCCAGTCCCTTCCCTGGAGCTTGGCGGACCCAGTGCATGCTTGTGCCCCCCACAGTGAAGCCACTGCAGGCACAGGTCAGTTTGAGAGTTCCTCCTGGAGTCACCATCACTGGCTGCTGAGACTGTGTGAGCACAATCTGGCCTCTGACAACTGGAAGAGAACAAGAGAAGAGAACACATCATAAGTACACGACTCTACTTGTTCCACAAATACATGTTACACTTAATTGTTGTTGTGGTATAACAGCCTCACCGGTGCATGCAGATCCCAACAGCAGCAGCAGCAGCACTACAGGCAACATGGCTGACACAGGAGTGGATGAAGGAGGGTCTACAGTAAATGAACCTGCTCTTCTCTTACTCTCTGCTACAGCAGCTGACTGTCTGCTTTTATATGTAGGGAAAGGTCCAGCAGCATGTTTGCATAAACCTGGTGGTATGATGAGTACAAGTGCTATATGCATGTACTCTATATAGCCCAATTAAATGCCCCCTCTCAGTAGTTATGTTTAGTGTAAGTATTAAGCTCAATGTTCATTCAGTGGATGTACAATGTCGTACATGACGGTCACCTGTACTCATTATCAGCCATGAAGGTCATGAGAGGTTATGTAAACTTTAAACAGTAGTTAGAGAATTTCTGCAAAATGTTCTCTGCATGTGTGTGTGTGTGTATGTGTGTGTTTCTTGCTGTGTGTTTCCTGCTTTAAATAGGTTGAAGAGCATCTTTTAAATCATGCATAAAGCAGGTCTTCAGTAAAAACTAAGAAATTGACTGTTGTACAATGTAAATACCGTAAAATACCAAATACTAGCCGGGGCTATTATTTGTTTCAATCACCTAACAGACCAGGCATTTATTTGAGACCAGGCGGCTATTTGGGACAGGCCATTAATTCCTTCCTCACAAAAATCTTGCTCAAAAAAACTGGGAAAATATGGTACTCAAATTCTTTTAATCAATAAAACTAGAACTTTCACTGTTTTGTGACCACAAAATAATAATTAAAAGAAACAAATACAAAATACACAATAATTCAAAATCATTTTCATTAACAAAAAAGCCTCATGTGCATAATAAAATACCCGTTTCACATTCACCATTAAAACACCCCTATCATAATAGTTGAAACTAACCCATATCCAGCCTGTGGTGCAGTCCCTCGGTTTCTCCACGGAAACCAGGAAGTTCGGAGTGTGGCGAGTGACAGAAATACAGTTGTGCTTTTAAAATGATAAAAACCAGTAAACTTTGATGTTTAAAATGGCCAGTGTGTGTACATTGGTGTTTCTTTGCTAGTAGATGTGCTTAAACCAGGCGATAGATGATAATGATTATGACTATGAAATGTGCATTGTAGGCTACACGTGAGATTAAAAAACATTATTGTTTTTACTTCGTATTTGGAATGCCGGTAGGCCCTGCACCCCTTGTAACATTTCTATATGAATGAAAGGTTATTGCAAATGATGGCTTACAACGAAACTCTTTTGATTACATGACCTGGATGAATGATAATTTTCTGACACATCTCCCCTGATTGTGTAGTGAAGACTTAGGCTACTGAAAGAAAGCACAATATGGCTACGTGAACAACAAACAAAACAGGCGAAGAGGACAAGCGTGCTTGAGTGGTCACGTTTTTTTCCTTGATTTATTTATTTATTTATTTTAATAAATTACACCCGGCATTTATTTGGAACCGGCCTTTATTTATCAAAATACATACCTGCACCCGGCAATTAAAGGGAACCGGCTGGTTAATTGGAACTCGGCTATTATTAGGTATTTTACGGTACATAGTTTTTTCCCACGTATCCTAATATTAGATACACTTAGTGTGTATACTACAATAGGTCGTTTATACCTATAGAAATAGAAACGTCCATGTTGTACACCCCACCCCCCTTTGTCCTCTGTTTCATGTCTGATGTAAACTGTTAATGTGCATCTCCAATATGAAGGGAAACAACGCCCCCTGCTGTTCCTTCTTTATTTGGTCCTTGCCTGCTGTAGAAAGGGTTAAGTCACCCTGAAGCAATGACATGCAATAAAGAGCTAAAGCAGCACTGAGTAGTTTTTTTTTTTTACCTTAAAATAGTTTCCAAAATCAGTGGTTCATCAACTTGTAACAGGGTGAAAGGCACTTCTGCTTTCAACCTGTAGGGCGATTGAAGATGAAAACTCCTCAGTATTGCTTTGAGAAATGATTCCCATATTCCAGCCTGATCTCATTAAATGATGTGTATGTACATGCCAAATTCTTCTGCCTTTTTAATGTGCTATACTGTAGTACAAACACATTTTCCAGTTTTTGCACATCATTGTACTTAGTCCCAGATGTGTACTGATCTGATCCAATGGTGTATGTGCATATTCACGTATTACAGACCTAATGTCTTTGACCAGGGGCCCAAACTCTTATGGACTCTGGACACGGACTCTCCTGCATAGGCTGCCCTGCCCATGTCAATGCCTTCAGTCATGGGCTAGCGGTTAAGGAACTGGGTTTGCAGCTTAAGGTCACAGGTTCAATTCCTGACTCCATCCTCCCCCATAACTGAGGTGTCCTGAGCATGGCACCGTCCCCACACACTGCGCCATTGTCGTGGCGCCATTGTCGTGGCTGCCCCCTGCTCACGTGTGTGATGGGTAAATGCAGAGCCTGTGTGCACTGTGTGCTGTGATGTACCGTGTGATCACAATGACCACTGGGACTGACTTCCACTTTTTATAACAGCAACAAGGGTTGAGCATCTCGTCAAGTTCATTCCTTTTTGTTTCATTTTTATTAAGCATTATGCATCATTGTATGCATTATTATGCATTATAACTATTAAGATTCTTTGATGAATAATTTTGCATTCCCATTTTCCAGCAATGTCATGTACTTAAAATGGGTGAGCTAGGCTATGTAATAATATTCCTGATGAGGTTTTTCACATCTACAATAAAATACAGTTATGGTGGGGCCTTATACACTGAGAAACAATATTTCTGTAATTGTAGTATAAATTTCAGGAGATGTGGAAATGTGAAACATTAATGAGTTGTGTCGTGTCAAAAAGAGAAATGTTAAATGGAAAACATTAAATCCTCAGACATACCAAGAACTATCTCCATTTTAATGAAGATGAAACAGTAAAGTGTGATGGCACAATACTGCTGATAAGTAGTTGGATTTCGTTACATTTCTGTTTTTGCTTTTCATTAAAAGTGAATATTTTGTACAATATCCCATTACATTTACAGCACATTACATGTACAACAGTACATTACTGTTTATTTGGACCTGATACCTACAATATTATTTACATGTTTACCTGCCAAACATATTATCATCTGACACATTTACATATGCAACAAAGCCTAAGCAGATGTATTGTCATATTGTTATGTAAGAAATGTGTAGGTGTGTAAGTAGCATATCATTGTAAATGTTTGCTTGTACATGGGTAAGAAAAATGATTACATTGGACTGTCCTGATGTTAAGCATCTCTGACTCTGTTTGCTGTTCAAATACACTTTGGCAAAAGCAGGAGAGTCATGGTCCAGTTCCCGTCTTTTCACTGCATGGGTTTTTGTACATCTCTCTAGAGTTTTATATCACTGTGTCTCTCGGGCACAGTAATACACAGCAGTGTTCTCAGTCTTCAGACTGTTCATCTGCAGATACACCTGGTCCACCCTGTTGTCTCTGGAGATGGTGAACCTTCCCTCCACAGATTTGGAGTAGTATTTGTCTGATCCACTTGGTGCTGATATATGTGACACCCATTCCAGGCCTTTTCCTAGAGGCTGCCTAACCCATGAAATACGAGCATCACTATCACTTATCCCAGAGTAGGTGCAGGTCAGTTTATGAGATCCTCCAGGTTGAATCACCACTGAGGGGGATTCTGACAGTGTCTGTGCCTCACCACCTGAAACAAAAACAGTTCACAGAGAATAAATAAATAAATAAATAAATAAATAAATAAATAAATAAATAAATAAATAAATAAATAAATAAATAAAAAAAGTGGAAATGTAACTAACACAACATTTACCTGTCAAAATGGCCACTGGGAGAACCACACAAACTATGAAATTCATGTTTGATGTTGGAGGTTCCTCAATGTTAGTATAGCAGAGTGTGTAGGTATTTATATAAAACTAAGCCCTTGATTTGCATCAGTGCATTCTGCCAGCAATGGAGGGTGGAGCAAGCGAAATGTGGTGTGTCACAACTACAAAAATAAAGACTCAGGAGGTATCACTGGAAACACTTAAATGCAACTTTACACTTAAAAGCAAACTTTAAGATACTCAGAAATAGCTGTAATATATTTAGCTGCCTCTTTTGTTGTCTTCTTAGAAATTACTTTCATAAAAGGAGTATTTTTTTGCTCTCAAACAGATACTTGAATGACAAAAATGCAATAGAGCAGCACCAGTTTATCTACGTAATTATAATATATTTTTCTCTTTGTATTCCTCCTCTAAGTCATATAAAACATTATTTGGCAGGATTAAAAATCAAATATATTCAAGTATATTCGAAACAAACATTGAAACATGCATTGTATGTTGTATGAATGTCTATGCTTATAAGATGTACATCATGTTAAATAGAGTCTTAAGATCTAGTCATCCGGTGAGCTGTAAGATGTACAGATCCACTGCTGGTTCATGATGGATAAAACATCATTACTTGTGATGAATAAATATCATGAAGGAGCAGAGGTGGAGACAGATGGGGTTAGACTGCCCTCTGCAGACAGATTTTTTTCAAATGCTTCAGTTACATGTGAATGCCTGTCAGCTCTAAATGTCTGAGATGTTTTTGAACAGCTCTGTTGTCTCATGTGTGACTGTGGGTCTCGAGCACAGTAATAAACAGCCGTGTCCTCAGCTTTCAGGCTTTTCACTTGTAAGTTCAGTGTGTTGGAGCTTGTGGTGATGGAGAACTGGCCCTGGAGAGACTGGGCAAATGTTCCATCATCACGGCCAATCCACTCCAGTCCCTTTCCTGGTTTCTGCCGGATCCAGTGCATGTAGTAGCTGCTCATGGAAAAGCCAGACACAGTGCAGGACAGGGTGACCGACTCTCCAGGTTTCTTCACCACTGGACCAGAGGAGGTCAGAGACTGACCATGAACAGCTAGAAATAAGACAACACAATTAAAATGCTAAAGTTAAATAACGTAACAAGCCTGAAGCCCAATAGAAATATGAGATATTTTGGTTTGGTTTGATATATGAGGTGCCTACCATTTAAACTGACTGTTATCAAGATTATCAGCAACATTTTTGAGTCTGTTGTGCTGTGAGTTCAGTATTTGTGAGGAGGACCAATGGACCAAACTTATATTACCAGAAAGAGAGAGAGAGAGAGAGAGAGAGAGAGAGAGAGAGAGAGAGAGAGAGGTGTGTTTTGCATAACTTCCTCTGCTTTGCAATATTAGCCTGATGATAGAGTACAGAACAGGAGAGAATGTATTGCTCATGAAATAAATGCTTCCCACCAACTTCTCAGAACTTTCAGAAATACACAGAAAATCTACTGTTAGCACAGATGCAGCATTTTTAAAACAAAACAGGATTTTGCTTTGGTTACTGTAGTAATTTTACATTTAGATATTACTTATTTAGAATAGGGAATAATATAGTCGTAAAGCCCTAATATTCCCATTAAATAAATGTGAATGTGATGTGTTTTCTGTGTAAAAACAAAAATGCACTATTATTGTGCAATGTTTAACAGTTTATGTTTGCAACAGTTTATGTTTGAATCTGCTTTCCCACCTGGAACCTTAAAAGACCTTGAAGAGTCTACTGTAAGTGCAGTACATGAAGGGGTTTTGTAATCTACAGTATGACTGTCACAGCTTCACAGAATCCCTCTCCTGCCACACCCACTCAGTCACCTGCCACTAAATCATTCAATCCAACTCTCCAGTTTTCTAATTGCTAGACAATAATCCTCCCCATCTGAACCACATTCCACTCAATAGAACCGTCATTTAGGTTGTCTCTTATTTACCCTCATTCTTCGTCTGGTCTCGTTCAGGCAGCATCAAAGAAAAAAGCTCTCTGGTTTCTCTCAGTGGTTTGTTTTTTCAAAGAAAGATTCAGAACTTAAGTTTGTTTTGAGCTAAGCGCCGTGAGTATTTGGTACTCAGTTTGTTTTTTGCCGTTTGTTGTATCCTGTGAGTTCCAACATGTTTTTCTGCGTGGTGTTTTTTCAGTAATAAAAGACCCAATTTTGCACCTCAACTTCGAATCTCTCCTGTTGGGTGTGTAACAATGGCAGACAGTAATTATTTTTTACTTTTGCAACAATATGGTTTTTAAATCAAATATGTTCCATTACTAGTCTCTGTGGTTTGTGTTTGTCTACATATCACTTATAACTTTGTTTCTGACTGCAGCACCTGTAGCTCTGACTGCTGGCATTAGGTGAAGCGGGTTTTTGTTCTAAGGACATACACGCTTGTATCACCATGGATATCGGGCACAGTAGATTCTGCAGATTCTGGCCCTGTAGAGTCACTGGTGCTGCTGGAGGTGTCCCTGGAGATGCTGAACTTGTTTTAGTTTAACACTGTAATCCATCCCCCCAGAAAAGCATATGCGTGCTATCCATTCCAGTGCTTTTCCTGCAGGTTGCCTTACCCAACCTGTACAACAGCAATCATCAGTCAGTGAATACCCAGCAATATTACAGGTGAGACGTAGAGTCTGCCCAGGCTGTGTCATCATGGAGCTCAGCTGAGTGAGAACAACATCACTCCTCACACCTGAAAAAGACAAATGTAGAAACATACATATTCAGAATGCACTGAGACACGCTGAGCTTCAAATGTCCTCCTTTTGTGACTTTGGAGACTTACAGGATGTTGCCAGCAGCAACAGTAGCAGAGATGCCAGCATCATGGTGTGTGTGCTGGGACTGAGTAGGCGTCTCTTCTGCACTGGTAATATGCTGACACCAGCCCAGACTTTATATGAGGAGAGGGTATGCAGTTTGCATATGGCAAGCACAGAGGAAACATCTAGGAAATAAACAGGAATATAGACAACAGACTCAGTAGAGGCTAGATTTGAAATTGCATAGTCAGAACCACAGAACATTTTCAAATATTTAATTTCTAATATGTATTTGTTGGTAGGGTTGCAGCCCTTTACTGTTTCATTTCCAAATGGATTTTTTGTTATGTTTTTGGGGGGCATGTAGCCAAGTCCATTGTAAGAAAACCATTGTTTTAAAACGTAATGTATCTGTGTTCTTCATATTTAAGAAGGTCATCTACACAGTAAATGCCATACTGTACATGCTAATTCTGCTTTGTCTAGCTGTGGGAATGTCTCCTTCTGCTGGTCAAACACACCCACAACCTCAGTAACATGCCATAGGGACGAAGGATAAAGTGCCATTGCTTCAAATGTGTAAATTTGTGGTGAAAATATGTAAGGGGTAACATCCGACGAGGCGTGCATTATACAGTTTTAAGTCAACGAGGTGGAGCCTAAGAACTTCCCGACGCGAAGCGGAGGGAAGTTTGCTCCGCCAAGTTGACTTAAAACTGTATAGTGCACGCCTCGGAGGATGTTACCCCGCGTATGACCCGGTTAATGCCACTCAATTATGTAGAATGTTTTTAAAATAATTCTCAATTAACTTAGAGGGTTAACTTAGACTCAGTTTCGCTACAATGTGGCCTACAATGTAGCCTAATATTTGTAACGTTAAGTAGAGCGCTACGCAGCCTTCAGTCACTAGCCAAATTGGTTGTCAAGGTTACCTTTCATTTGGTAAGGTGATTGCTACTGCTCATCAGGAGTTAGCTAGCTTGGATTGAGCAACGCGACACATGCAATACTTATTCCAAAACGTTGATTTATTTGTTATTTTCGGTTTACTAAGTTCATGGAAATTGTACTCCACATTGCCAAAATTGTGAAGTTTGATAGAGACGGTTACAGTAGGTACGTACATTCTATTGGGTATTGATATGGAACGGTGCTGAAGTTTTAAACTTTTTTGCCAGAACTACTTTCAAGGTGTGCATGATATACGATTTTACTGCATGCCTAGCAACCAATCAGAAAGCAGCACCACGTTCCAGAGGGTCATAATAATTGATAACAGTCAGAAAATATTTGTGGTGGCACTATTAATAACAACAATAATAATGTTCATTAATGTATATATTGATGGGTTATGTTTTTTTTTTATTTGAGAGACACAAAGTATATATGTCTGATGTTTAATGTTGTCTCAGTTGAAGAGAGGTTTTTGCAGTTGGTGAAAATAATACAATCACATAAAAGTGCACTACTCTCTTTCATGAATTCCTCCCACTCACAATGACTATCTTTTGTTTGATGCCTG
This sequence comes from Coilia nasus, assembly GCA_027475355.1. Taxonomy (NCBI): domain Eukaryota; kingdom Metazoa; phylum Chordata; class Actinopteri; order Clupeiformes; family Engraulidae; genus Coilia; species Coilia nasus. The sequence continues at coordinate 17,159,445 of CM050216.1, read as the reverse complement.
TTTTTTTGTCTTTGTGAGGACATATTACCCTTTTCTATTTCATTTATTTGGGGATTTGTAACATTTGTACTTCATTAGCTAAAGCATTTGATAACATGAATAAATTATTATTAATTATAATTAATTCATGCACTATAACTGAATGCATTTTTGCACTTATATTTTTCATGAATGCAATGCACTACATATGTGTGTGCAACATTTCAAAATTTGTAATAATTTCACATGGTCAGTGTTTTATTGTACGTTGTAATGAGCGGCAGGGTTTTTGTTAAGCCCTTCAGTCTCTTCTCTCACTGTGTGTCTCGGGCACAGTAATACACAGCAGTGTCCTCAGTCTTCAGACTGCTCATCTGCAGATACACCTGCTGCTTGTTGTCGTCTCTGGAGATGGTGAATCGTCCCCGTAGAGCCTGGGAGTAGTAGATGTTACTGCGGCTGTACATGCTTGCAATCCACTCCAGCCCTTTCCCAGGAGCCTGTCTGATCCAGGCCATCCAGTAGCTACTGAATGTGAACCCAGAAGCTGTGCAGGTCAGTTTGTGAGATCCTCCAGGACTGATGACCACTGGCTCAGACTGAGTCAGGGTCTGACCATGTCCACCTGAAAAAAAGAATACATATAAGGACATTACATACAAATGAATACATATGCTTACAAAAAGAACATGCAAATGAATTCTGGAATATGCACTTGCCTTGTAAGCAGACAGCCAGCAGAGTTAATACAACCATAAAGTCCATGTCTGTAAGCTGTGTGTGAGGGCGTATCCTTTTCCCAGAATATATAGCCAGTCAGGGGAGTGTGGCTTTTGCATACAGCCCCCATTCCTTCCCACATCAGTACAATAGATCAAAACCCCTGAATATGGGGTTTGGGATTTGTTCTGGGACAGTTTTGAATGAAAGTCTTTTACTCAAATACCATGCTACTCTATGGACAAAATGTAATGTACATTATTAAATATCTTTTGTTCCACACTTAACATTTTATAGATACAGTATATATTTATTTCATATTATTGTTTTCCTGATGTTGTACAAATGTTCAGATTATGTCCAGATGTCATTGCATATCTTTGTGGTCGGACCATAGGCGTAGCCATGGGTGGGCTATGGGCCTTTGTTCACTCACTTGTCAGTCAAGCCCACCCAATCAGAAAGCTCTATAAGTCCAATGTACTGATTTAGTAATTAAAAAGTATTTTGGGCTAGGCCCATCTATTATTTTCTGGGCCCACCCATTTTAGGATTTCTGGCTAGGCCCCTGGGTCGGACCAAGTTTGATAATGTTGTGCTTGTGGAATCAAAGTGCTTTGAGCTTTGAGATCAGATCAGTAACTATGAAGGAGCAGAGCTGGAGACAGGATTAGACTGCCCTCTGCAGACTCAGATGCTACAGGTGTGTGAGCACGCTTATGTCAGTTATCACTGTTGCAGATGTTTTTGTACAGCTCTGTGGTCTCATGTGTGACTGTGGGTCTCGAGCACAGTAATAAACAGCTGTGTCCTCAGCTTTCAGGCTTTTCACTTGTAAGTTCGGCCAGAAAGACTCAGAGAATAAGATTTTCAATTAAAGCATTTTTATATAGATAAAATAAACAATTGAACATTAATTAGACAGTAGATATTCTTTGGCGTAGGTCCGGTCATCGGCCTGGGTCTTGCATCGTTGGATCCGGCAGAACCAGCTGTTGCTATTTGGTGGGGATGGAGGAGGGAGCGTCGAAGCGTCGGCACCTGAAGCAGCGGAGAAGGTAAGTTAGACAAGTCATTATAAAGCAGGTGGCGGCCGCTGATTGGTTGGAGACTGCGCCCGTCCCAGCCGCTGACATCTTCCTGGCAGAACTTCCGCAGGCTATCATTTCAGTGTGTTGGAGCCTTTGGTGATGGAGAACTGGCCCTGGAGAGACTGGGCAAATGTTGTGCCAGTGCCATCATCAATGCGGCCAATCCACTCCAGTCCCTTTCCTGGTTTCTGCCGGATCCAGTGCATGTAGTAGCTGCTCATGGAAATGCCAGACACAGTGCAGGATAGGGTGACCGACTCTCCAGGTTTCTTCACCACTGGACCAGAGGAGGTCAGAGACTGACCATGAACAGCTGGAAATAGGACAACACAGTTAAAATGCTAAAGTTAAATAACGTAACAAGCCTGAAGCCTAATAGAAATGAGATGATGATAATAGATATATAGATGTATGAGATGTTTTGGAGTTGCCTACCATGTAAACTGGCTGTTATCAAGATTACCAGCAACATTTCTGAGTCTGTTGTGCCACCCTGAGTTCAGTATCTGTGAGTAGCACTAATGTACCAAAGTTATATTACCTCAGAGAGGGAGAGAGAGAGAGAGAGAGAGAGAGAGAGAGAGAGAGAGAGAGAGATAGAGAGAGAGATGTGTGTGTGTTTTTCATAACTTCCTCTGCCTTGTAATAATAGCCTGATGATAGCGCACAAACAGGAGAGAATGTATTGCTCATAAAACAAATGCTTTTCTGACTTTTCTTTTCAGAAATACACAGAAAATCTAATGTTAGCACAGATGCACTGATGAAAGAAAACAAGATCTTGTTTTGACTATTGTAGTAATTTTATTATTTTTATTTAGACATTACTTATTTAGTATATAGAGAATTAACATTCACATTTAATGCATGTGATGGTGGGTGTGTTTTCTGCATAAAAACAAATAGGCACTATTATTCTGTAAAGTTTGAGCAGTTTGTGTGTGTGTGTGTGATGTGTGTGTGTGTGTGTGTGTGTGTGTGTGTGTGTGTGTGTGTGTGTGTGTGTGTGTGTGTGTGTGTGTGTGTGTGTGTGTGTGTGTGTGTGTGTTTTGTTTTGGAAGAAATCGAACAATATGATTTTTAAGAAAAAATTAAAATTTTATCAAGAAACCATAAAATATTTCTATTGTCAAAAGTGTGAAGTCTTTTCCTCACAGGTGGTAGCTGACATCATCATCATCAGCAGCAGCAGCAGAGCTGCAGGAGTCATGATTTAGCTGGAGCTGAAGTGAAGGGAGCTGAGCTGCTCTTCTGTCTTCCTCACACCCCAGGAAGCACTGGAGACCTGCAGTCACATCAGCAGGGCTTATATGAGGGAGAAACACCGCAGAGGAGGAGCACAGGGAAGATACAGACATCAGACGAGGAGGAAATGGCATCAGTTTGTCAGCCTGATAACTGCTGCAAGTTTGTTGATTTTTTATTACTGCATTTTAACATCCTTAAGACAGATACAAATGCATATATGTTTTATGAAATCATGTCATTGATAATATACAATGGGCCACTGTGTTTCAAGGTTGTTTGTATTTCCTTGTATTAGATTGTACAAGATGTCATGATTCTGATGAATTTTGGCCTTCTAACAAAGTTGGTTTTTTTGGGGGATTTATAAATCATATTAAATTAATTTTTGTGGAGTATGAACTGGTCATATCTCCATTGCTGGCTAATTATGAGTATGCTTTCGATTCCTCTAATACAGTGTGTGGCACATACAGTGGCTCAGATGGGTCAACAGAATGAACAAGCCTCAACATGGATGCAAAAGCCACAATATAAACCATAGCAGAAATGGAAAAACCATAATATAACTGCCTGTAGTTGGCCCGTCAGCGCCACCCTCGATACAAAAGAGTGTTATTTAGGGCCTGAAGTTTAGGCAGATAAGACTAGACTGCCCCCTGCAGTATGGAAATAAAACTGTTGAGAGAATGTTTCAGATGCACCAGAGGAGGTCAGAGACTGACCATGGGCAACTGGAAATAACAAACCACAGTTAATCAGACAAAAAATAAATAATTTTGACAGACTTTAAGAAAGGTAATCTTTAAGAGGCGTACCAGTCAAACCTGTTGTTATCAAGATTAACCACATCATTTTGATGTCTCAGTTGTGATTCGAAGTCAGCATCTAGAGATTTATAGACCAATGTTATATCAGAGACATGTTTTGCATAACTTCCTCTTCATTGGAAGGTTGCCCTAATAAAGCCCCAAACAGTAAGGGAATGTGTTGCCTCCCTGTTCTGCAACACTTGAACATAACATTCTCACAACATTTAGATAAAACATTATAAACACATAAAATATTTCTGGTATGCCCACACAGAATAGAAATTAATATAATAAATATTTCTTTAAGGGCAATTTATACTCCAGGCAAAAAGTGTCACTAGACCAATGTCAGCACTGGAAGCTTTCATATTCATGTGTTGGCATCAGAATGTGGTACAGAATCAATACAATATAATGTGGTTTCTATGGCAACTTGTGAAATTGAAGCTATTAAATCACAGCACACAACAATGTCTGTGCCATTTAATTTTTTTATGCACATGACAAGCTTTGCGACAACCTGGCAGGCAAAGAAAGTTTTTTATGTTTTATGTTTTATTTAATTTGCATGTATTAATAAACTTATTTTTCCTTTATGTACCTAAATGTGCTCCCTAAGTTCTAAAGACTTTATATTTACAATTAATACACATTTGGTCTTTTATTCATGAGAAAAAATGGTTACAAGGTTCTGTGGAGTATAACTGAATGTCTTTTTTCCATGTTGATACAACAGAACCTTAATATTTAGATGAAATATAGAAATGATAGAAAATGTAAAATATGTCAGTTATAAACATATCTCATTCTGGAAGATGCACAGGAAGGGTGGTGGCAGCAGTAAGGAGTCATTAAACAAAGATGTTGATATTTTACATAACTGGCAGCAGTAACTTATCAGAACAGTGAGTACTACTGACTAATACGTTATGCTAGTACACCAGGACAAGGCCAGTGATGACCTTTGCATCATCAGTATTATCTGTGGCCTAGTTACAATACACAAACTTTAACTTCATGTCTGAAATACAGTATGCTGTGTGTTTCTCTATTCTCTGTCACTTGAAGTGTAACTGAACACTGTGACAGCAGGTGTCTGAAGCAGAAGCCCTGTTGTCTTCCTGTCATGAAGGGTTTTTGTACAGCTGGGTGTATTGCTTTAACCACAGTGACTGTCTAGCACAGTAATAAACTGCAGTGTCCTCAGTCTTCAGCTGGGTCATGTGCAGGTAGAAATTAGAGCTGTCTTTGGATGCAGTAAATCTGCCCTGGACTGACTGGGCGTTGCTTTTATCAGTATTTGAATAATAGTATATAATCCATTCCAGTCCCTTCCCTGGAGCTTGGCGGACCCAGTGCATGCTGTAGTCTGCTACAGTGAATCCACTGCAGGCACAGGTCAGTTTGAGAGTTGCTCCTGGAGTCACCATCACTGCCTGCTGAGACTGTGTGAGCACCACCTGACCTCTGACAACTTGAAGAGAACAAGAGAAGAGAACACATCATAAGTACACGACTCTACTTGTTCCACAAATACATGTTACACTTAATTGTTGTTGTGGTATAACAGCCTCACCAGTGCACACAGATCCCAACAGCAGCAGCAGCAGCACTACAGGCAACATGGCTGACACAGGAGTGGATGAAGGAGGGTCTAAATTAACCTGCTCTTCTCTTCCTCTGTGCTACAGTAGCTGACTGACTGCTTTTTATTTGTAGGGAAAGGTCCAGCAGCTTGTTTGCATAAACCTGGTCATATGATGAGTGCAAACACTATATACATGTGATCTATATAGCCCACATAAATGTCCCCTCTCAGTAGTTATGTTTGGTGTAAGTATTAAGCTCAATGTTTATTCGGTGGATGTACAATGTCGTACATGACGGTCTTCTGTACTCATTATCAGCCATGAAGGTCATGAGAGGTTATGTAAACTCTAAGCAGTAGTTTGAGAGTTTCTGCAAAATGTTCTGTGCATGTGTGTGTGTGTGTGTATGTGTGTGTTTCTTGGTGACTGTTGCTTTTTTAAATAGGTGGAAGAGCTTCTTTTAAATCATGCATAAAGCAGGTCTTCAGTAAAAACTAAGAAATACTATGTTGTACAATGTAAATAAATAGTTGTTCCCCATTTATCCTAATGTTGAGTGTTAGATACACTTAGTGTGTATACTACAAAAAGTCATTTTTATCTATAGATATAGACACATCCATGTTGTACATCCTATCCCCCTTTGTCCTCTGTTTCATGTCTGATGTAAACTGTTACTGTTACTCTCCAATATGAGGGGAAACAGTGCCCCCTGCTGTTTCTTTATTATTTGGTGTCTGCCTGTTGTAGGGTTAAGTCGCCCTGAAGCAATGACATGCAATAAAGAGTTAAAGACACACTGAGTAGTTTTTTTTACCTTAAAACAGTTTCCAAAATCAGGGTGAAAGGCACTTCTGAATTCGCTTTGCTACCCTCCATGGGCTATAACCGCACTAAGTTTGCGGGAGCGGAGTGTCTCTCTGTAATTATCTATGACAGACAATTCTGCTTTCAACCTGTAGGGTGACCAAAGACAAAAACTCCTCAGTATTGCTTTGAGAAATATATAACCTCAGCTAAAGGTAGAAATAATCCAGCCGAAGACAAAACGATTCCCATATTCCCGATTCCCTTCTGCCATTTTAATGTGCTATACTGTCGTACATACATATTTTCCAGTTTTTGCACATCATTGTACTTAGTCCCAGATGTGTACTGATCTGATCCAATGGTGTATGTGCATAATCACGTATTACAGACCTAATGTCTTTGACCAGGGGCCCAAACGCTCATGGACTAAAATATCTTTTTGGTTTAATGAATGAGTCATCAGATTTGGAAGCAATCTGGGGCTTTTCCTACAATTGTGTCCCGTTTGGACAGGCACCTTTGGATTTGTGTCATTAGATTTCATAAAAGAATGGAAATCACTTTCCTGTCTAATTATTAAAAGGTTGTAGATCAGTAAATATTATTATAAATCTGATTAAATGCTGTGCTGTGATATATTGCCATGTAATGCAGGACTTTATTGCATTGTATTGCAGTGGCAGTATTAGATTTTTTGTAGTGATAGCGTGACTTATGTGAGGCCCACTAGAGGATTAGCAATTGTAAAATATGTAGGCAAAATGATCAATTTGACTAACCTTTTCATCTGTTTGGTGCTAATAATATTCATGATGAGTTTTTTTCACATCTACAATGAAATACAGTTATGTTGGGGCCTTATACACTGACAAACAAGATTTCTGTAATTCTAGTCAAAATTTCAGGAGATATGGAAAATGTGACAGTAATGTGTTGTTTTATGTAAAAAAGGGAAATAATTGGAAACCATTAAATCCTCAGACAAGAATTATTTCCATTTTAATAAAGATGGACACTGAAGTGGGATGACACAATACTGCTGAGAAGTAGTTGGATTTTATTAGGTTTCTATTTTTGTTTTTCATAAAAGTAAACATTTAGTACAACAACAAGTCACCGTATATTAGTCTTTACATTAATGTTTGCTTGTACATGGATAGGAAAAAGGATTACATTGGACTTTCCTGATGTTCAGCATCTCTGACTATTCAAGTAGACTTTGGCAAAAACAGGAGAAAAAACCCATTGGTTTTTGTACATCTCTCTAGAGTTTTATATCACTGTGTCTCTCCGGGCACAGTAATACACAGCAGTGTCCTCAGTCTTCAGACTGCTCATCTGCAGATACACCTGCTGCTTGTTGTCGTCTCTGGAGATGGTGAATCGTCCCTGTAGAGCCTGGGTGTAGTAGATGTTACCGGGGCTGTGCATGCTTGCAATCCACTCCAGTCCTTTCCCAGGAGCCTGTCTGATCCAGGCCATCCAGTAGCCGCTAATTGTTAGACCAGAGGCTGTGCAGGTCAGTTTGTGAGATCCTCCAGGACTGATGACCACTGGCTCAGACTCAGTCAGGGTCTGACCATGTCCACCTGAAAAAAAGAATAAATATAAGGACATTACATGAAAATGAATACATATGCTAACAAAAAGAACATGCCAATGAATTCTGAAAAATGTACTTGCTTTGTAAGCAGACAGTCAGCAGAGTTAATACAACCATAAAGTCCATGTCTGTAAGCTGTGTGTGAGGGCGTATCCTTCCCAGAATATATAGCCAGTCAGGGGAGCGTGGCTTTTGCATACAGTCCCCATCTCTTGCCGAATAAGTACAAGAGAGCAAAACCCCCGAATATGGGATTTGTTCTGGGACAGTCTCTTACTCCAATACCATGCTACTCTATGGACAAAATGTAATGTACATTATGAAATATCTTTTGTTCAACACTTAAAATTTGATAGATACAGTATATATTTATTTCATATTATTGTTTTCCTGATGTTGTCCAAATGTCCAGATTATGTCCAGATGATGTTGTCATTGTATATCTTTGTGGTCGGACCATAGGCGTAGCCATGGGTGGGCTATGGGCCTTTGTTCACTCACTTGTCAGTCAGGCCCACCCAATCAGAAGGCTCTATAAGTTCAATTGACTGTTTTAGTAATAAAAACGCATTTTGGGCTAGGCCCACCTGATTATTTTCTGGGCCCACCCATTTCATGATTTCTGGCTAGGCCCCTGGGTCAGACCAAGTTTTTATAATGTTGTGCTTGTGGAATGAAAATGCTTTGAGCTAGGATTAGACTGCCCTCTGCAGACTTTCTCAGATGGCACAGTGAGTGTGAGCACAGTTATGTCAGTTATCACTGTCTGAGATGTTTTTGTACAGCTCTGTGGTCTCATGTGTGACTGTGGGTCTCGAGCACAGTAATAAACAGCCGTGTCCTCAGCTTTTAGGCTTTTCACTTGTAAGTTCAGTGTGTTGGTGATGGAGAACTGGCCCTGGAGCGACTGGGCAAATGTTGTGCTACTGCCAGTATTAATGTACCCAATCCACTCCAGTCCCTTTCCTGGTTTCTGCCGGATGCAGTGCATCCAGTATGTGGCACACCCTGACAGAGGTGACCACAAGTTTTAACATTGTTTTGTTTTGTCTAAATGTGTAAATATTTCATTTGATATGGATACATAATTACATATGGGGAACTATAGGCGCGTGACACATGGGTTGCGTCTGTGGTTGCTATGGTGACCGCAGCCCTTAGCCGGCAGATGTAAACCGGACTGAAGAAACAGCTAGAAAACCAATCTTGTGTCTCTCTTTTATTATCACCTGTTTACAGGTTAGTAAGCTATAGCTCCCCTGTCTGAATACAATGTTGGAGAAGTAATGTGTGTTAGAACATTTATTTTGTGTTGTCTTGAATTGTTAGTAAATTAAACGTGATATTACAGAGTTTGTATTTAGTTTGTATTAGGAGCGGCTGGTTGTCGTTAACGCTCAGCTGTCTCGCGAACCCTTTGACTGTACGATAGCCCAACTGTCAAAACATTATTTTGGGATCCCCAACACCCGGTTTTGACCACTGTTTTCAGTTTTCGGTGACTAAAGAACTTGACGATTGTACATAATACTGATACAATGTGATTGTTAACTATAATGAATAAGAGAGTAAAGGTATTAAACTATTGTAACTACCCATAATGAACGTTGCCTAAATGCGATTCAGAAATTAATCAGAAGTTGATGATTGTAAATAATAGTCTACTGGTATACGATATAATTGTTATATCTAATGAATAAGAAGGTTACAATGTGATTGTTAATTATAATGAATAAGAGAGTAAATGTATTAAACTATTGTAACTACCCATAATGAACGTTGCCTAAATGCGATTCAGAAATTAATCAGAAGTTGATGATTGTAAATAATAGTCTACTGGTATACGTGTAATTTTATCTAATGAATAAGAAGGTTAAGATAAACTACTGTACATGAAGAAGTGAATGTGTTCTAAATATAAGGCATGTATCTAGCTCGACATCCTAAGTGTTTTGACAGACAAGTGTTTTTGGATGTGCCAGTGTGTTTTGTCTGTTTTTGTTTGTTTTTGTCTCCGGTTGTAGGCTATTTGTAGTCTGGGCAAAGCGGCCACTTATTTTGTGTTTGAATGGGGCATATCGGTGATAGGCCTGAAAGTCACAATAGCCTATGTTTTATAGCTTATAGAATATACACATATTTGTAACATGCAGATGTTAACATGCCTATTTCTAATATATTATTGTTGTATATTGTATATATTTATTGTTATTTAATAAAGCAGATGTAATCCGGACTGAGGAAACAGCTAGAAAACCAACCTTGTGTCTCTCTTTTATTATCACCTGTTTACAGGTTATCTTTGTTACGCCATCGTCCCACTCCTGGGACCCGTAACAAGTAGCCACTAATGGAAATGCCAGACACAGTGCAGGACAGGGTGACCGACTCTCCAGGTTTCTTCACCACTGGACCAGAGGAGGTCAGAGACTGACCATGAGCAGCTGGAAATAGGACAACACAGTTAAAATGCTAAAGTTAAATAACTTAACAAGCCTGAAGCCTAATAGAAATATGAGATAATTTGGAGGTGCCTACCATTTAAACTGAATGTTATCAAGATTATCAGCAACATTTCTGAGTGTGTTATGCTGTGAGTTCAGTATCTGTGAGGAGGACCAATGGACCAAACTTATATTACCAGAGAGAGAGAGAGAGAGAGAGAGAGAGAGAGAGAGAGAGAGAGAGAGATGTGTGTGTGTTTTGCATAACTTCCTCTGCTTTGCAATGTTACTCTGAACCTGAGAGAATGTATTGCTCATGAAATAAATGTGCTTCCCACCAACACCTCAGAACTTTCAGAAATACAGAGAGAATCTAATGTAAGCACAGATGCATCATTTTAAAAACAAAACAGGATGTTGCTTTGGCTACTGTAGTAATTTTACATTTAGACAATACTTATTTATCGTAGGAAATAATATATTTTAAAGTCGTAAAGCCTTAATATTCACATTAAATAAATGTAAAGGTGATGTGTTTTCTGTGTAGAAACAAATAGGCACTATTATTATGTATATATCATGTTTGAAGCTGCATCCTGGCACCTAAAAAGACCTTGAAGAGTCTACTGTAAGTGCAGTACACGAAGGGCTTTTGTAATCTATGACTGTCACAGCTCCACGAAATCCCTGTCCTGCCACACCCACTCAGTTACCTGCCACTACAATCATTCAATCCAACTCTCCAGTTTTCTAACTGCTATCCAATCACCCTCCGCACCTGAACCACATTCCACTCATCAGAACCGTCTGTTACAGGAATACCCCACCCTCAGATGAATAAGTGGGCAGAAGCGTTTTCTAGCAGACCCAGCCATTGTCTGAATCTGGCACCACTGACCTTAGCTTAGCTTAGCATAGCATAGCCGCTGTAATCTAGTGTAGCCAACTAGCACACTGTGGCAAACGTGAATCAATTCACTTTAAAAAATTTTGTTATTACTTCTCATGACCTGTGCACTCAGATGGCGTACAAATGGCAATGCAAATGAATATGAAGGGATTGACCAAGCTGCATTTAAATGGGGGACTATATTATAGTCTATAGGACTATAATATAACAGTTTTAACAGTTACGTGTACCACCAATTGTTCCCGGTGAAACGTTGTCTCGTCTCACTATGTACTGTGTATATGGCTGAAACGACAATAAAAACCTATTTGACTTGACTTGACTTGACTATAAAATACTGTATCTCTGGTTTCTCTCAGTGGTTTGTTTTTACAAGGAATGTTTCAGAATTTAAGTTTGTTTTGAGCTAAGCGATGTGAGCATTCAGTACTCAGTTTGTTTTTTGCCGTTTCTCGTATCTCCTGTGAGTTCCAATGTATTTTTTTACATGATTTTTTTTTAGTAATAAAAGAACCCAATTTTGCACATTAACTTTCCCTGAGCCGCTCCTGTCTCAATTTATTTTCTCTGTGTGTTTGTGTTTGTGTATATGTGCTTTATATGCTAAAGCATTTGATAACATTAATAAATTATTATTAATTATAATTAATTCATGCACTATAACTGAATGCATTTTCGCACCTATATTTTTCAAGAATGGAATGCCCTTCATATGTTCGTGCAACTTTTCAAAATTTGTAATAATTTCACATGGTCAGTGTTTTATTGTACATTGTAATGAGCAGCAGGGTTTTTGTTAAGCCCTTCAGTCTCTTCTCTCATTGTGTGTGTCGGGCACAGTAATACACAGCAGTGTCCTCAGTCTTCAGACTGCTCATCTGCAGATACACCTGCTGCTTGTTGTCGTCTCTGGAGATGGTGAATCGTCCCTGTAGAGCCTGGGAGTAGTAGATGTAACTGGGGTTGTACATGCTTGCAATCCACTCCAGCCCTTTCCCAGGAGCCTGTCTCATCCAGGCCATATAGTAGTCAGTGAATGTGAACCCAGAAGCTGTACAGGTCAGTTTGTGAGATCCTCCAGGACTGATGACCGCTGGCTCAGACTGAGTCAGGGTCTGACCATGTCCACCTGAAAAAAAAAGAATAAATATAAGGACATTACATGAAAATGAATACATATGCTAACAAAGAGAACATGCCAATGAATTCTGGAAAATATACTTGCCTCGTAAACAGACAGCCAGCAGAGTTAATACAATCATAAAGTCCATGTCTGTAAGCTGTGTGTGAGGGCGTATCCTTTTCCCAGAATATATAGCCAGTCAGGGGAGTGTGGCTTTTGCATACCGCCCCCATCCCTTCCCAAATAAGTACAATAGACCAAAACCCCTGAATATGGGATTTGTTCTGGGACAGTCTTTTAATCAAATACCATGCTACTCTATGGACAAAATATAATGTACATTATGAAATATCTTTCGTTCCACATTTTTAATACAGTAAGATACAGTATATATTTATTTCATATTATTGTTTTCTTGATGTTGTCCAAATAGATTATGTCCAGCTGATGTTGTCATTGTATCTCTTTGTGGTCGGCCTTTGTTCACTCACTTGTCAATCAGGCCCACCCAATCAGAAGGCTCTATAAGTTTGATCAATTGTTTTAGCAATATAAACGTATTTTGGGCTAGGCTCACCTGATTATTTTCAACGCCCACCCTTTTTATGATGTCTGGCTAGGCCCCTGGGTCTAACCAAGGTTGATAATGTTGTGCTTGTGGAATCAAAGTGATTTGAGGTTTGAGATCAAATCAGTAACTATGAAGCAGCAGAGCTGGAGACAGGATTAGACTGCCCTCTGCAGACTTTCTCATATGCTACAGGAGTGTGGTGTTATAACAGTCTCAGATGTTCAGCTGGGTCATGTGCAGGTAGAAATTAGAGCTGTCTTTGGATGCAGTAAATCTGCCCTGGACTGACTGGGCGTTGCTTTTGCTACTGTCTGAATAATAGTATATAATCCATTCCAGTCCCTTCCCTGGAGCTTGGCGGACCAAGTACATGTTGTAGTCTGCTACAGTGAATCCACTGCAGGCACAGGTCAGTTTGAGAGTTGCTCCTGGAGTCACCATCACTGGCTGCTGAGACTGGCTGTCAGCACCACCTGACCTGGAAAACACAAGCAAAGAGAATTACATAAAAATGTATCATCCAGCAGTAATGTTACAGCTACATCTAAAACTTAATTGTTGTTGTGGTAAAACAACTAACCAGTTGCAGTTCCAAACAGCAGCAACAGCAGGACTACGGGCAACATGGCTGACACTGGAGTGGAACAGGGACGATATAAATGAACCTGCTCTTCTCTTCCTCTGTCTGCTTCCTCTGACTGCTTTTTATATGTAGGGAAAGGTCCAGCAGCATGTTTGCATAAATCTGGGGATATGATGAATACAAGCGCTATGTACATGTGATCTATATAGCCCACATAAATGTCCCCTCTCAATAGTTATGTTTAGTGTAAGTATTAAGCTCGATGTTTATTCAGTGGATGTACATGTACAATGTTGTACATCATGGTCTTTTGTACTTATTATCAGTCATGAAGGTCATGAGGGGTTATGTAAACTCTAAACAGTAGTTTGAGAAATTCTGCAAAATGTTCTGTGCATGTGTGTGTGTGTGTGTGTTTTGCTTGGTGGTTTAAATAAGTTAAAGAGCATATTTTAAATCATGCATAAAGCAGGTCTTCATGAAAAAACTAAGTAATACACTGTTGTATACATTGTTTTCTTCCCATTTATCCTAATGTTGAGTATTAGATACGTTTAGTGTGTATTGTAAAATAAATCATTTATAGTTATAATGACACATGTGGATGTTTGATATATAATATATAGAAACAGAAAAATCCATGTTGTACATCCCATCCCCCTTTGTCCTCTGTTTCATGTCTGATGTAAACTGTTACTGTGCATCTCCAATAAGAGGGGAAACAGTGCCCCCTGCTGTTCCTTTTTTATTTGGTGCCTGGCTGTTGGAGAAAGGGTTGTCACCCTGAAGCAATGACATGCAATAAAAAGTTAAAGCAACACTGAGTAGTTTTCTATCTTAAAATAGTTTCTGAAATCAGTGGTTCGTCAACTTGTAACAGGGTGAAAGGCACTTCTGAATTCGCTTTGCTACCCTCCATGGGCTATAACTGCACTAAGTTTGCAGGAGAAGAGTGTCTCTCTGTAGTTGTCCATGCGAGACAATTTTGCTTTCAACCTGTAGGGCGAACGAAGATGAAAGCTCCTCAGTATTGCTTTGAGAAAATATAACCCAAATGATTTCCATATTCCAGCCTGATCTCATCAAATGGCGTGTATATACATGCCAAATTCTTCTGCCTTTTTAATGTACTATACTGTAGTACAAACACATTTTCCAGTTTTTGCACAACATTGTACTTAGTCCCAAATGTGTACTGATCTGACCCAATGGTGTATGTGCATATTCACGTATTACAGACCTAATGTCTGTGGCCCAAACTCTCATGGACTCTGGACCAGAGGCGGAGCCAGAGGATGTGAACATCCGGGGCTTAGCCCGGGGGGAGGGGGGGGGGTGTTCTGGGGTAAGAAATTTTGGATTTCTTAGATGCAATTTCCTGCATTCTAGTCCATTTTAGAAAGATCTGTTAGACATGTCAAAACCTAAATCCCTTCTAATTCATAGCCTATATTCTCAGTTGCATGGCCTGCACAAGACAATATGGAAAGAAACAATAACCACTTCATTACTGACTTCTAGAGATTCTTATGTAAACAATAGCAAAATTGAGACTCATGTTATACTAACTTTCAGTAGATTCAAACTGGGACTGCAGAGATGGATTACTTGTTTGCTTTTTTTGTATGTTAGAAGTGGTATAAATAGACAGACAGACACTGCATTTTCTACACTCTGTCACTATAGACCTATGCATGTGACATTAAAATATCCTCACTGTGCTTAGTGAATAATAGGCCCATGATTTTGTAGCTAAGTATGCTGTTGCATATACTTTCCACTAGATGGCAATCAAAGCTCAGGAATGGAGAAAATTACTAGTTAATGTATCATAACACCTTTAAAGTTATTCTTCACGTCCCAATTTCACTAACTCGTTAACTTTTTCCTCGTACTTCATTTCAGAATTCTGTACAAAATAAAAAGAGCCTATAGCAGCTTATAGCAGCCTAACCTACCTAGCCGATGTAGACAGCCAAGCTGTGGCTAGTAGCCTACCAAACGTCAAGACTGCCGTGCTAACCCAAAATAACGTTTTAATCACTGACCTGAAACGTGTGACAACTTACTGGCTGCTGGTGATGACAAGGTACCATTAGTTTTTTTTTTAAAGAAATGTCTTATGTCCATGGTTGAAGGAAGACAGACGAGTTCTGACAGACGAGCGTAGACTGTCCAAAGGAGACGTTAATGTTTAGAATTAGAACACATGCACGCCCTTGTTTTAGTGGGATTCTATTTTTCTAGTTGGGTCACGTTAGAATAACAGCATTTAGTTTTAAGAATGAGGGAAATGTGGGTTTTGGTGTAGGCTATTTGCCCATTAATCAGTTTTAATGTAATTTACAGGGAGCATATTCTCAGGGTTGTCATGATTTTTAAAGCTTAAAAAGATTTGGGGCTTTTGACGTGAGATTCGGGGCTTCAGCCCCAAAAGCCACCCCCTAGCTCCGCCCCTGCTCTGGACAAGGACTCTCCTGCATAGGCTGCCCTGCCCAGTCATGGGCTAGCGGTTAAGTAACTGGGTTTGCAGCCTAAAGGTCACAGGTTAAATCCCTGACTCCATCCTCCCCTATGACTGCGGTGTCCTGAGCATGGCACCGTCCCCACACACTGCTCCCCGGGCGCCGTTGTCATGGCTGCCCCCCTGCTCACATGTGTGATGGGTAAATGCAGAGCCTGTGTGCACTGTGTGCTGTGATGTACCGTGTGATCACAATGACCACTGGGACTGACTTCCACTTTTTATAACAGCAAGAAGGGTTGAGCAGCTCGTCAAGTTCAGTCCTTTTTGTTTTTATTTTTATTAAACATTATACATCACTGTATGCATTATTATGCATTATAACTAATAACGTTCTTTGATTAATAATTTTGCTGTCCTATTTTTCACCAATGTCATGTACTTAAAATGGGGGAGCAATATTTAGTTTTTGTTCAACCCTGACATCTCTTCCCCCACTGTGTGTTGGGAACAGTAATGCACAGCAGAGTCCTCGTACTTCAGGCTGTTCATCTGCAGATGCACCTGTTTCTCGCTCTCGTTTCTGGAGATGACGAACCGATCCTGAAAAGCCTGAGAATAGAAAATAATAGTAGCGTGGTCGTACACGCTTGCAACCCATTCTAGTCCTTTCCCAGGAGCCTGTCTGACCCAACCAAGATAGTAGCCACTGATAGTTAGCCCAGAGGCTGTGCAGGTCAGTTTGTGAGATCCTCCAGGACTGATGACCACTGGCTCAGACTGAGTCAGGGTCTGACCATGTCCACCTGAAAGATGAACAAAAAGAATGAAAATAAATAACACATAAATACAATACAATAATACATTACAGTAATTGCTCCTGTAATTGGCCTTTGCATAACCCCAACTCTCTCTCTAGTAATGAAGAAATAGGGAAACATCTGAATTCTGAATGTTTTGTAACTTTTTTGAGTGCTACTATTATTAAGATAATTGTGCACTATTGTAGATAGTCTATAATAAGACTGCATTTACAGTAACAACCTGGGACCTATGTGATTTTATCAATTCCAGTAATTCCAGTATAAATTTCAGGAGATGTGAAAATGTGAAACAATAATGAGTTGTGTCGTGTCAAAAAGGGAAATGTCAAATGGAAAACATTAAATCCTCAGACATACCAAGAACTATTTCCATTTTAATGAAGATGAAACAGTAAAGTGTGATGGCACAATACTGCTGATAAGTAGTTGGATTTTGTTACATTTCTGTTTTTGTTTTTTCATGAAAGCGAATATTTTGTACAATATTGCTGAAGTACATTACTGTTTATTTGGACCTGATACCTAGAATATTATTTAAATGTTTACCTGCCCAACATATTATCATCTGACACATTTATATATGCAACGAAGCCTAAACAGATGTATTGTCATATTGTTATGTAAGAAATGTGTAGGTGTGTAAGTAACATATCATTTTAAATGTTTGCTTGTATATGGGTAAGAAAAAGGATTACATTGGACTGTCCTGATGTTAAGCATCTCTGACTCTGTTAGCTGTTCAAATAGACTTTGGCAAAAACACGGGAGAGTCATGGTCCAGTGCCTCTCTTTTCATTGCATGGGTTTTTGTACATCTCTCTAGAGTTTTATATCACTGTGTCTCTCCGGGCACAGTAATACACAGCAGTGTCCTCAGTCTTCAGACTGCTCATCTGCAGATAGACCTGGTCCACACTGTTGTCTCTGGAGATGGTGAATCTTCCCTCCACAGATCTGGAGTAGTATTTATTTGATCCACTTGGTGCTGATATATATGACACCCATTCCAGGCCTTTTCCTAGAGGCTGCCTAACCCATGAAATAGGAGCATCACTATCACTTATCCCAGAGTAGGTGCAGGTCAGTTTATGAGATCCTCCAGGTTGAATCACCACTGAGGGGGATTCTGACAGTGTCTGTGCCTCACCACCTGAAACAAAAACAGTTCACAGAGAATGAATGAATGAATGAATGAATGAATGAATGAATAAATAAATCAATAAATCAATAAATAAATAAATAAGTGGAAATGTAACTAACACAACATTTACCTGTCAAAATGGCCACTGGGAGAACCACACAAACTATGAAATTCATGTTTGATGTTGGAGGTTCCTGAATGTTAGTATAGCAGAGTGTGTAGGTATTTATATAAAACTAAGCCCTTGATTTGCATCAGTGCATTCTGCCAGCAATGGAGGGTGGAGCAAGTGAAATGTGGTGTGTCACAACTACAAAAATAAAGACTCAGGAGGTATCACTGAAAACACTCAAATGCAACTTTACACTTAAAGGCAAACTTTATGATACTCAGAAATAGCTGTAATAGCTGCCTTTTTTGTTGTCTTCTTAGAAATGACTTTCATAAAAGGAGTATTTTTTTTCTCTCAAACAGATACTTGAATGACAAAAATGCAATAAAGCAGCAACAGTTCATCTACGTAATTATAATATATTTTTCTCTTTGTATTCCTCCTCCATATAAAACATTATTTGGCGGGGTTAAAAATCAAATATATTCAAGTATATTCGAAACAAATATTGAAACATGCATTGTATGTTGTATGAAGGCTTATAAGATGTTCGTCATGCTAAATAGAGTCTTAAGATCTGGTCATCTGGTGAGCTGTAAGATGTACAGATCCACTTCTGGTTCATGATGGATAAAACATCATTACTTGTGGTGAATAAATATCATGAAGGAGCAGAGGTGGAGACAGATGGGGTTAGACTGCCCTCTGCAGACAGAAAAAGAAAAAGCAAGGAGAGATTTTTTTTTCAAATGCTTCAGTTACATGTGAATGCCCCTGTCAGCTCTAAGTTTCTGAGATGTTTTTGTACAGCTCTGTGGTATCATGTGTGACTGTGAGTCTCTCGAGCACAGTAATAAACAGCCATGTCCTCAGCTTTCAGGCTTTTCACTTGTAAGTTCAGTGTGTTGGAGCCTTTGGTGATGGAGAACTGGCCCTGGAGAGACTGGGCAAATGTTGCGCTACTGCCAGTATTAATGCGGCCAATCCACTCCAGTCCCTTTCCTGGTTTCTGCCGGATCCAGTGCATGTTGTAGATGTCCATGGAAAAGCCAGACGCAGTGCAGGACAGGGTGACCGACTCTCCAGGTTTCTTCACCACTGGACCAGAGGAGGTCAGAGACTGACCATGAACAGCTGGAAATAAGTCAACACAATTAAAATGCTAAAGTTAAATAACTTAACAAGTCTAAAGCCTAATAGAAATATGAGATAATTTGGAGGTGCCTACCATTTAAACTGGCTGTTATCAAGATTATCAGCAACATTTCTGAGTCTATTGTGCTGCAAGTTCAGTATCTGTGACTAGCACCAATGTACCAAACTTATATCACCAGAGAGAGAGAGAGGGGGGGGGGGGATATGTGTGTGTGTGTTTTGCATAACTTCCTCTGCTTTGCAATGTTACACTGAACAGGAGAGAATGTATTGCTCATGAAATAAATGCTTCCCACCAACACTTCAGAACTTTCCAAAATACACAGAAAATCTAATGTTAGCACAGATGCAGCATTTGTAAAACAAAACAGGATTTTGCTTTGGCTACTGTAGTAATTTTTCATTTAGACATTACTTATTTGTCATAAGGAATAATATATTTTAAAGTTGTAAAGCCTTAATATTCACATTAAATAAATGTGAAGGTGATGTGTTTTCTGTGTAGAAAGAAATAGGCACAATTATTGTGCAAAGTTTGAACAGTTCATGTTTGAAGCTGCATTTTCACCTGGCACCTAAAATGACTTTGAAGAGTCTACTGTAAGTGCAGTACACGAAGGGCTTTTGTAAGCTATGACTGTGACAGCTCAATCACCCTCCCCACCTGAACCACTTTCCACTCATCAGAACCTTAATTTAGAGGAATACCCCACGCCCAGTAGGATAAGTGGGCAGAAGCGTTTTCTAGCAGACCCAGCCATTGTGATGTTATTTTAACCCCCTTCTCCGATTTTTTATTTCCTGACTTTGAGCCCCATTTGAGCCCCAAGAAACTAAAACCATCCGTCAGGAGGTAAATTTACGTTGTGTGGTTGACAAGGGCACATGTTTTAAATGGGGAAGTGTTTTTGTACAGCCTGGTGACTGCCTTCACGCACTGTGAGTAGCGAGCACAGTAATACACAGCAGTGTCTTCAGTCCTCAGGTTGGTCATGTGTAGGTACAGCTTGCTGCTGGAATCATCTCTGGAGATGGTGAACCTGCCCTGGACTGCCTGGGAGTAGTAGATTGGGCTGCTGGCTGTGCTGATGTAGGCAATCCAATCCAGCCCTTTCCCAGGAGCCTGTCTGATCCAGCTCATGCGATAGCTACTAAATGTGAACCCAGAGGCTGTGCAGGTCAGTTTGTGAGATCCTCCAGGACTGATGATCACAGACTCAGATTCCGTCAGTGTCTGACTCTCCACACCTACAAAAATGAGACACATTATTTTATCAGTTAGAACCTGAACTTGACAAAAACCCAACACTGAAGCACTGAGTGAGGGTGGGTTTACCTCTTAGACACACAATCACTACTAGAAGTCTCAGACTCATGACTGATTGGTACATGGTGGCAGGATGTGACTATAATTAGCTTTCTGTCTTATTCCACACACAGATATAGCAAAAGAGTTGTTGCATTTTGCATAGGCCACTCCCATTTGGACAAATGCATAATTAATATTGTGTAAATGGACAGCATCAGTGTAAGATTCATGTCATGTTTCTGTTTACCCATGTTAATAAATATCATGAGGACAGTTATTGGCGTAAATAATGATGGGGAATGCTAATGTGCAAAATCAAAGAAATAAACAGTTATTTATATGAAATACATATATAACAATAAGTTAATTGATTAATTCTCTATTAGTAGTACAGTAGTGTAATGACACAGAGGGAGTGTTTGTAGGTGTATACTGTACAATATTGGTCTCATAACGTATCATTCAACGTTGTGTATTCAATGCCTAAACCAAGAATTGCATGTAAAAGGGTAGATGTCAAGCAACAAATATTCAATCACACCATGCTAAAATGTGTGGATGTATGACTTAAGCTAATAGGGGCCTTGAGAATTGACAACCAGTGGTGGTGTTGTAGAGTACCTGGCCTGGCCCTAGCTGGCCCTTTTGCTAATTTGGCCCTGCAGACCACATAGTACATGTGCACCATAAAACTATTAAAACGTTTCCAATTACATCGATTACAGGCATGACACAACTATATTTTCAGGCACATACATCAGGTATGTACTACATCTTACTAATGGTAAAAACCCAGACTTGTTGGGTCATACAAAAATATAGGCAATAGAAAGTGTAAAGGGCACCTGACAGATTAGCATAAATACATACTGGCATGATGAGTGTGTGTGTGTGTGTTTGTAGTCTGTTGATTCCTCTGTCTTCTTTAACCTTAGAGGGAGGACATAAGTGGATATGTTACTGAGGGAAGGCCACTTATGTACCTCCCTGCAGGTGACCAAATGTGCACCACTGATATCACATGTATGTTTCAGAGACAGACAAAGTCATAAAAAGAACAATGCAGCTAATGTCAGTTTTGTTTTAAACAGCAATAACAACAGCTGTTACCAACTGTTTGAACAGTTGGACCACTATCACATGGAACTTTGTCTGCTTGTATGGCTGAGATGTGACGGCCTTCATTGACAATTTGTTTAGTAACATAACAAAATTTGGCAAGGGACTGGGACATCTTTTTTACCATTTTCAGGTGAAAATGATCATGGCTTGGCTAAAACTTGAACCTTACCCATGTCATTTACTCAACCAATAGCTTACCAACAAAAGTGTCAAAGTTGCCTGTGTTAGTGTATTTTGTGTATCAGTACCAGGGAGGGGCACAACTGCTGTCCTACACTGCCTCCTGCTGGCCAAAATTAGACAAGCACACTCACAATGGGGCTTGCAATATGGTTTTTGTACAGCCTCCTGCAGTCTTTCTGTTACTGTGGTGTTTGGCACAGAAGTACATAGCAGAGTCTTCTGCTTTCAGATCAGACAGTTTCATGTACACCATACTGCTGGGATTGTTTCTGGTGATCACTATCCGTCCTTCAACAGTCTGGGAATAAACTGTTTTACTTGCATCAAAATAGATGAGACCCATCCACTCCAGAGCCTTTCCTTGTGCCTGTCTGATCCAGTGCATTCCAAAACTCCCAAAAGTAAACCCTGTTCCCTTACAGGAGAGACTGAGGGTTTCACCTGGTCTTGCAATCACTGAGGAGGAGGAGGGAATGGACTCCATGCTCTGACATTTTAAATCTGAGGAGAAAACGGAGATGGTGCATATTTATAGTATTTTCAATGGCACTATAGACAAAAACATTTAATTCAACAATGTCAACTTACAAGGTAAGGTGCTGAGTAGCAGTAGGAGTGAGAGTGAGTCCTTCATCCTGTTGGTGCTGATGTGGACTGAGTTGCAGCTAACAGTCCTGCAGTTCCACATAAGTACTTGAGATGGACCTGCAACACTCCCAGGGGAGTTCTGGTCCACTGCACTTGCCTGTGTGTTTGTGAACTTTTCTTTCATGTCAGAGGCGACGTTACAGCATGCGCAATTTATTCATTGTATCAGATTAGGTGCAGCACTGCTTCATTACTGACCAGAGGTGGACAGTAACTAATTACATTTACTCAATAATAAAAAACGTTACTTGTATAGCACAGTTCATACAAACTCACTCAAGTACTGTGCTGTACTTGTAAGTAGTGTTCACTTCACTAAATTTTTAATACAAATATTTGTCATGAACAAAAAACAATATGAAAAAAATCTGATATGTCAAAAAATGTTGCTTTTATTGGACAAAAAAACAAGGTTCATGTCTCCCACACAAAAGAAAACTAGATGTACCGCATAGCGGTACATGGTATGACCGCCGCAGTATATTGAAATGTGGGAACTGTTGGTGTGATGAGTGTGTGGTAGAGCAGTGTTGTGAGGTGAGAATTTCTGTGGAAATGATTTCCTGTAAGTGGGCATGGATGTGGGTTTTGAATGTGTAGTGTGTAGGACTGATTTGTGAAGGCAAGGAATCGGCAAAATGTCATTTTGTACAACTACAGCGCCCCCTATGGACCAAATTTTATGGCATGTTCTGTGGTGTTAGAGGTCTTTGTGGTGATCGTGCATGATGTATTTTGTGCAGTTCCCACCTTCTCGGTCCAAGATATTGGCAACTCAAAATCCCAATTTTTGCATTTACCCTTATCACTAGGTGGCGCTATGCTTCAAGTGAGAGTTTATGGGCTGGGTCAATATGCCTCTGTAACACCTACATACTAACACAAAATCGTTGTCTTGGGCAAAATTGTTGATGAGTTATTTAACAAAAACTGTTTTTCAAAACCTAGCTTCGGCGATAAACATCGCCCCGTATGACGAAATGTCACAAAATTTAGTACACATGAAAAGAAAGATGTTTAGAGATGGCATGTCAACTTTGACCAAATTTGAGAAATTAAAAGCCAAGATACGGCCATTTGAAGAATTTTAAGCTACGTGTTAAATGTTCATTGCCGTGTAACTTCGGAACGGTTTATCTCAAGATAAATCCTTTGATAACTTTTTGTCAGCATTGTCTGTAGATGACATATACCAAATTCGGTGAGATTCACATGAACAGCCTATGACGAGTTTGTTCAGATTCGTTTTCGCAATATTAAAATTTCACGGAAATTGTTCTCGTTGGAAGTGGGCGTCGAGAAGTGTTTTCAATGCGTGAGGGTCAACAGATTTCATGATAAAAAAAAAATTGTTGTAAACGTAAGCATTCTCTAGATAATAGGCAAAATGACATTTTCTACAATTACAGCGCCCCCTATGGACCAAATTTTATGGCATGTTCTGTGGTGTTAGAGGTCTTTGTGGTGATTGTGCATGACATATTTTGCGCAGTTCCCACCTTCTCGGTCCAAGATATTGGCAACTCAAAATCCCAATTTTTGCATTTACCCATATCACTAGGTGGCGCTACGCTTCAAGTGAGTGTTTATTGGCTGGGTCGATACATCTCTGTAACACCGACATACTAACGCAAAATCGTTGTCTTGGGCAAAATTGTTGGCGAGTTATTTAACAAAAACTGTTTTTTGACACCTAGCTTCGCCAATAAACATCGCCCCCTATGACGAAATGTCACAAAATTTAGTACACATGAAAAGACATCTGTTTAGAGATGGAATATCAACTTTGATTAAATTTGAGCAATTATTAGCCAAGATACGGCAATTTGAAGATTTTTAAGCTACGTGTTAAATGTTCATTGACGTGTAACTTCGGAACGGTTTATCTCAAGATAAATCCTTTGATAAATTTTTGTCAGCATTGTCTGTAGATGACATATACCAAATTTGGTGAGATTCACATGAACGGCCTATGACGAGTTTGTTCAGATTTGTTTTCACAATATTAAAATTTCGCGGAATTTTTTTTCGTTGGAAGTGGGCGTCGACCAGTGTTTTCAATGTGTGAGGGTCAATAGATTTCACGATAAAAAAAAAATTGTTGTAAACGTAAGCATTGTCTAGATAATAGGCAAAATGACATTTTCTACAATTACAGCGCCCCCTATGGACCAAATTTTATGGCATGTTCTGTGGTGTTAGAGGTCTTCGTGGTGATTGTGCATAACGTATTTTGCGCAGTTCCCACCTTCTCGGCCCAAGATATTGGCAACTCAAAATCCCAATTTTTGCATTTACCCTTATCACTAGGTGGCGCTATGCTTCAAGTGAGAGTTTATGAGCTGGGTCGATACATCTCTGTAACACCGACATATCACAAAAATTTCATGTTGTTGGGTGAAACGTTCATTGAGTTATTCAGCAAAAACTTTTGCCGGTCTCCCCCTCTTTAACGGACACTGGCACAGCGGGGGGATGGCCCTGGGGGACCAAAAGGCGTTATTCGCTCACAAACGTCTTGGGCTACATGCCTACAAACATTCATGTCTCCCCGCCTTTCAGTGTCCCGGGAATTGTTGACGAAAAATCGGTGAAAAAAATAAATAAAAAAATAAAAATAAAAAGGGAAAAATTTTGCAGCAACTCCAATATGACCGCTTTCGCTAGCTTCGCTAGAGGCGGTCATAATAACCAAACCAAACCCAAGTACTAATTTAAATGCAATGCTGCACACAAAAACAAAATCTTACAAAATTAAAATAACTAATAATACAAGGCAATAATACTGCTTCAATTTCACTGCTTTTCTCTCTCGTGACCAGCAGCACCTTCTCCTACACTCTCCAATTATGAACTGAGGCACCCTTTAAATACACTTGACTGAAATTGGACCAATCATTACCTCCAATCACCATTTGGACCATACCACAGCCGTAGGGAAGCTACACCCATATTTACCCACAACTCAAGACATAACTAGATATACCGCGTAGCGGTACATGGTATGACCGCCGCAGTATATTGAAATGTGGGAACTGTTGGTGTGATGAGTGTGTGGTAGAGCAGTGTTGTGAGGTGAGAATTTCTGTGGAAATGATTTCCTGTAAGTGGGCATGGATGTGGGTTTTGAATGTGTAGTGTGTAGGACTGATTTGTGAAGGCAAGGAATCGGCAAAATGACATTTTGTACAATTACAGCGCCCCCTATGGACCAAATTTTATGGCATGTTCTGTGGTGTTAGAGGTCTTTGTGGTGATCGTGCATGATGTATTTTGTGCAGTTCCCACCTTCTCGGTCCAAGATATTGGCAACTCAAAATCCCAATTTTTGCATTTACCCTTATCACTAGGTAGCGCTATGCTTCAAGTGAGAGTTTATGGGCTGGGTCAATATGCCTCTGTAACACCTACATACTAACACAAAATCGTTGTCTTGGGCAAAATTGTTGATGAGTTATTTAACAAAAACTGTTTTTCAACACCTAGCTTTGGCGATAAACATCGCCCCGTATGACGAAATGTCACAAAATTTAGTAAACATAAAAAGAAAGATGTTTAGAGATGGCATGTCAACTTTGACCAAATTTGAGCAATTAAAAGCCAAGATACGGCCATTTGAAGAATTTTAAGCTACGTGTTAAATGTTCATTGCCGTGTAACTTCGGAACGGTTTATCTCAAGATAAATCCTTTGATAACTTTTTGTCAGCATTGTCTGTAGATGACATATACCAATTTCGGTGAGATTCACATGAACGGCCTATGACGAGTTTGTTCAGATTCGTTTTCGCAATATTAAAATTTCACGGAAATTGTTCTCGTTGGAAGTGGGCGTCGACCAGTGTTTTCAATGCGTGAGGGTCAACAGATTTCATGATAAAAAAAAAATTGTTGTAAACGTAAGCATTCTCTAGATAATAGGCAAAATGACATTTTCTACAATTACAGCGCCCCCTATGGACCAAATTTTATGGCATGTTCTGTGGTGTTAGAGGTCTTTGTGGTGATTGTGCATGACATATTTTGCGCAGTTCCCACCTTCTCGGTCCAAGATATTGGCAACTCAAAATCCCAATTTTTGCATTTACCCATATCACTAGGTGGCGCTACGCTTCAAGTGAGCGTTTATTGGCTGGGTCGATACATCTCTGTAACACCGACATACTAACGCAAAATCGTTGTCTTGGGCAAAATTGTTGGTGAGTTATTTAACAAAAACTGTTTTTTGACACCTAGCTTCGCCAATAAACATCGCCCCCTCTGACGAAATGTCACAAAATGTAGTACACATGAAAAGAAATCTGTTTAGAGATGGAATGTCAACTTTGATTAAATTTGAGCAATTTTTAGCCAAGATACGGCCATTTGAAGATTTTTAAGCTACGTGTTAAATGTTCATTGACGTGTAACTTCGGAACGGTTTATCTCAAGATAAATCCTTTGATAACTTTTTGTCAGCATTGTCTGTAGATGACATATACCAAATTTGGTGAGATTCACATGAACGGCCTATGACGGGTTCGTTCAGATTCGTTTTCGCAATATTAAAATTTTACGGAATTTTTTTTCGTTGGAAGTGGTCGTCGACCAGTGTTTTCAATGCGTGAGGGTCAATAGATTTCACGATAAAAAAAAAATTGTTGTAAACGTAAGCATTGTCTAGATAATAGGCAAAATGACATTTTCTACAATTACAGCGCCCCCTATGGACCAAATTTTATGGCATGTTCTGTGGTGTTAGAGGTCTTTGTGGTGATTGTGCATAACGTATTTTGCGCAGTTCCCACCTTCTCGGTCCAAGATATTGGCAACTCAAAATCCCAATTTTTGCATTTACCCTTATCACTAGGTGGCGCTATGCTTCAAGTGAGAGTTTATGGGCTGGGTCGATACATCTCTGTAACACCAACATACTAACACAAAATCGTTGTCTTGGGCAAAATTGTTGATAAGTTTTTTAACAAAAACTGTTTTTTGACACCTAGCTTCGCCAATAAACATCGCCCCCTATGACGAAATGTCACAAAATTTAGTACACATAAAAAGAAAGCTGTTTAGAGATGGCATGTCAACTTTGACCAAATTTGAGCAATTAAAAGCCAAGATACGGCCATTTAAAGATTTTTAAGCTACGTGTTAAATGGTCATTGACGTATAACTTCGGAACGGTTCATCTCAAGATAAATCCTTTGATAACTTTTTGTCAGCATTGTCTGTAGATGACATATACCAAATTTGGTGACATTCACATGAACGGCCTATGACGAGTTCGTTCAGATTCGTTTCAGCAATATTAAAATTTGACGGAAATTGTTTTCGTTGGAAGTGGGCGTCGACCAGTGTTTTCAATGCGTGAGGGTCAATAGATTTCACGATAAAAAAAAATTGTTGTAAACGTAAGCATTGTCTAGATAATAGGCAAAATTACATTTTCTACAATTACAGCGCCCCCTATGGACCAAATTTTATGGCATGTTCTGTGGTGTTAGAGGTCTTTGTGGTGATTGTGCATGACATATTTTGCGCAGTTCCCACCTTCTCGGTCCAAGATATTGGCAACTCAAAATCCCAATTTTTGCATTTACCCATATCACTAGGTGGCGCTACGCTTCAAGTGAGTGTTTATTGGCTGGGTCGATACATCTCTGTAACACCGACATACTAACGCAAAATCGTTGTCTTGGGCAAAATTGTTGGCGATTTATTTAACAAAAACTGTTTTTTGACACCTAGCTTCGCCAATAAACATCGCCCCCTATGACGAAATGTCACAAAATGTAGTACACATGAAAAGAAATCTGTTTAGAGATGGAATGTCAACTTTGATTAAATTTGAGCAATTTTTAGCCAAGATACGGCCATTTGAAGATTTTTAAGCTACGTGTTAAATGTTCATTGACGTGTAACTTCGGAACGGTTTATCTCAAGATAAATCCTTTGATAACTTTTTGTCAGCATTGTCTGTAGATGACATATACCAAATTTGGTGAGATTCACATGAACGGCCTATGACGGGTTCGTTCAGATTCGTTTTCGCAATATTAAAATTTTACGGAATTTTTTTTCGTTGGAAGTGGGCGTCGACCAGTGTTTTCAATGCGTGAGGGTCAATAGATTTCACGATAAAAAAAAAATTGTTGTAAACGTAAGCATTGTCTAGATAATAGGCAAAATGACATTTTCTACAATTACAGCGCCCCCTATGGACCAAATTTTATGGCATGTTCTGTGGTGTTAGAGGTCTTTGTGGTGATTGTGCATAACGTATTTTGCGCAGTTCCCACCTTCTCGGTCCAAGATATTGGCAACTCAAAATCCCAATTTTTGCATTTACCCTTATCACTAGGTGGCGCTATGCTTCAAGTGAGAGTTTATGGGCTGGGTCGATACATCTCTGTAACACCAACATACTAACACAAAATCGTTGTCTTGGGCAAAATTGTTGATAAGTTTTTTAACAAAAACTGTTTTTTGACACCTAGCTTCGCCAATAAACATCGCCCCCTATGACGAAATGTCACAAAATTTAGTACACATAAAAAGAAAGCTGTTTAGAGATGGCATGTCAACTTTGACCAAATTTGAGCAATTAAAAGCCAAGATACGGCCATTTAAAGATTTTTAAGCTACGTGTTAAATGGTCATTGACGTATAACTTTGGAACGGTTTATCTCAAGATAAATCCTTTGATAACTTTTTGTCAGCATTGTCTGTAGATGACATATACCAAATTTGGTGACATTCACATGAACGGCCTATGACGAGTTCGTTCAGATTCGTTTCAGCAATATTAAAATTTGACGGAAATTGTTTTCGTTGGAAGTGGGCGTCGACCAGTGTTTTCAATGCGTGAGGGTCAATAGATTTCACGATAAAAAAAAAATTGTTGTAAACGTAAGCATTGTCTAGATAATAGGCAAAATTACATTTTCTACAATTACAGCGCCCCCTATGGACCAAATTTTATGGCATGTTCTGTGGTGTTAGAGGTCTTTGTGGTGATTGTGCATGAAATATTTTGCGCAGTTCCCACCTTCTCGGTCCAAGATATTGGCAACTCAAAATCCCAATTTTTGCATTTACCCATATCACTAGGTGGCGCTACGCTTCAAGTGAGTGTTTATTGGCTGGGTCGATACATCTCTGTAACACCGACATACTAACGCAAAATCGTTGTCTTGGGCAAAATTGTTGGCGAGTTATTTAACAAAAACTGTTTTTTGACACCTAGCTTCGCCAATAAACATCGCCCCCTATGACGAAATGTCACAAAATTTAGTACACATGAAAAGAAATCTGTTTAGAGGTGGAATGTCAACTTTGATTAAGTTTGAGCAATTATTAGCCAAGATACGGCCATTTGAAGATTTTTAAGCTACGTGTTAAATGTTCATTGACGTGTAACTTCGGAACGGTTTATCTCAAGATAAATCCTTTGATAACTTTTTGTCAGCATTGTCTGTAGATGACATATACCAAATTTGGTGAGATTCACATGAACGGCCTATGACGAGTTCGTTCAGATTCGTTTTCGCAATATTAAAATTTCACGGAATTTTTTTTCGTTGGAAGTGGGCGTCGACCAGTGTTTTCAATGCGTGAGGGTCAATAGATTTCACGATAAAAAAAAAATTGTTGTAAACGTAAGCATTGTCTAGATAATAGGCAAAATGACATTTTCTACAATTACAGCGCCCCCTATGGACCAAATTTTATGGCATGTTCTGTGGTGTTAGAGGTCTTTGTGGTGATCGTGCATGATGTATTTTGTGCAGTTCCCACCTTCTCGGTCCAAGATATTGGCAACTCAAAATCCCAATTTTTGCATTTACCCTTATCACTAGGTGGCGCTATGCTTCAAGTGAGAGTTTATGGGCTGGGTCAATATGCCTCTGTAACACCTACATACTAACACAAAATCGTTGTCTTGGGCAAAATTGTTGATGAGTTATTTAACAAAAACTGTTTTTCAACACCTAGCTTTGGCGATAAACATCGCCCCGTATGACGAAATGTCACAAAATTTAGTAAACATAAAAAGAAAGATGTTTAGAGATGGCATGTCAACTTTGACCAAATTTGAGCAATTATAAGCCAAGATACGGCCATTTGAAGATTTTTAAGCTACGTGTTAAATGTTCATTGCCGTGTAACTTCGGAACGGTTTATCTCAAGATAAATCCTTTGATAACTTTTTGTCAGCATTGTCTGTAGATGACATATACCAATTTCGGTGAGATTCACATGAACGGCCTATGACGAGTTTGTTCAGATTCGTTTTCGCAATATTAAAATTTCACGGAAATTGTTCTCGTTGGAAGTGGGCGTCGACCAGTGTTTTCAATGCGTGAGGGTCAACAGATTTCATGATAAAAAAAAATTGTTGTAAACGTAAGCATTCTCTAGATAATAGGCAAAATGACATTTTCTACAATTACAGCGCCCCCTATGGACCAAATTTTATGGCATGTTCTGTGGTGTTAGAGGTCTTTGTGGTGATTGTGCATGACATATTTTGCGCAGTTCCCACCTTCTCGGTCCAAGATATTGGCAACTCAAAATCCCAATTTTTGCATTTACCCATATCACTAGGTGGCGCTACGCTTCAAGTGAGCGTTTATTGGCTGGGTCGATACATCTCTGTAACACCGACATACTAACGCAAAATCGTTGTCTTGGGCAAAATTGTTGGTGAGTTATTTAACAAAAACTGTTTTTTGACACCTAGCTTCGCCAATAAACATCGCCCCCTATGACGAAATGTCACAAAATGTAGTACACATGAAAAGAAATCTGTTTAGAGATGGAATGTCAACTTTGATTAAATTTGAGCAATTTTTAGCCAAGATACGGCCATTTGAAGATTTTTAAGCTACGTGTTAAATGTTCATTGACGTGTAACTTCGGAACGGTTTATCTCAAGATAAATCCTTTGATAACTTTTTGTCAGCATTGTCTGTAGATGACATATACCAAATTTGGTGAGATTCACATGAACGGCCTTTGACGGGTTCGTTCAGATTCGTTTTCGCAATATTAAAATTTTACGGAAATTTTTTTCGTTGGAAGTGGGCGTCGACCAGTGTTTTCAATGCGTGAGGGTCAATAGATTTCACAATAAAAAAAAAATTGTTGTAAACGTAAGCATTGTCTAGATAATAGGCAAAATGACATTTTCTACAATTACAGCGCCCCCTATGGACCAAATTTTATGGCATGTTCTGTGGTGTTAGAGGTCTTTGTGGTGATTGTGCATAACGTATTTTGCACAGTTCCCACCTTCTCGGTCCAAGATATTGGCAACTCAAAATCCCAATTTTTGCATTTACCCTTATCACTAGGTGGCGCTATGCTTCAAGTGAGAGTTTATGGGCTGGGTCGATACATCTCTGTAACACCAACATACTAACACAAAATCGTTGTCTTGGGCAAAATTGTTGATAAGTTTTTTAACAAAAACTGTTTTTTGACACCTAGCTTCGCCAATAAACATCGCCCCCTATGACGAAATGTCACAAAATTTAGTACACATAAAAAGAAAGCTGTTTAGAGATGGCATGTCAACTTTGACCAAATTTGAGCAATTAAAAGCCAAGATACGGCCATTTAAAGATTTTTAAACTACGTGTTAAATGGTCATTGACGTATAACTTCGGAACGGTTTATCTCAAGATAAATCCTTTGATAACTTTTTGTCAGCATTGTCTGTAGATGACATATACCAAATTTGGTGACATTCACATGAACGGCCTATGACGAGTTCGTTCAGATTCGTTTCAGCAATATTAAAATTTGACGGAAATTGTTTTCGTTGAAAGTGGGCGGCGACCAGTGTTTTCAATGCGTGAGGGTCAATAGATTTCACGATAAAAAAAAAATTGTTGTAAACGTAAGCATTGTTTAGATAATAGGCAAAATTACATTTTCTACAATTACAGCGCCCCCTATGGACCAAATTTTATGGCATGTTCTGTGGTGTTAGAGGTCTTTGTGGTGATTGTGCATGACATATTTTGCGCAGTTCCCACCTTCTCGGTCCAAGATATTGGCAACTCAAAATCCCAATTTTTGCATTTACCCATATCACTAGGTGGCGCTACGCTTCAAGTGAGTGTTTATTGGCTGGGTCGATACATCTCTGTAACACCGACATACTAACGCAAAATCGTTGTCTTGGGCAAAATTGTTGGCGAGTTATTTAACAAAAACAGTTTTTTGACACCTAGCTTCGCCAATAAACATCGCCCCCTATGACGAAATGTCACAAAATTTAGTACACATGAAAAGAAATCTGTTTAGAGATGGAATGTCAACGTTGATTAAATTTGAGCAATTATTAGCCAAGATACGGCCATTTGAAGATTTTTAAGCTACGTGTTAAATGTTCATTGACGTGTAACTTCGGAACGGTTTATCTCAAGATAAATCCTTTGATAACTTTTTGTCAGCATTGTCTGTAGATGACATATACCAAATTTGGTGAGATTCACATGAACGGCCTATGACGAGTTCGTTCAGATTCGTTTTCGCAATATTAAAATTTGACGGAAATTGTTTTCGTTGGAAGTGGGCGTCGACCAGTGTTTTCAATGCGTGAGGGTCAATAGATTTCACGATAAAAAAAAAATTGTTGTAAACGTAAGCATTGTCTAGATAATAGGCAAAATGACATTTTCTACAATTACAGCGCCCCCTATGGACCAAATTTTATGGCATGTTCTGTGGTGTTAGAGGTCTTTGTGGTGATTGTGCATAACGTATTTTGCGCAGTTCCCACCTTCTCGGTCCAAGATATTGGCAACTCAAAATCCCAAGTTTTGCATTTACCCTTATCACTAGGTGGCGCTATGCTTCAAGTGAGAGTTTATTGGCTGGGTCGATACGTCTCTGTAACACCGACATATCACAAAAATTTCATGTCATTGGGTGAAACGTTCATTGAGTTATTCAGCAAAAACTTTTGCCGGTCTCCCCCTCTTTAACGGACACTGGCACAGCGGGGGGGTGGCCCTGGGGGACCAAAAGGCGTTATTCGCTCACAAACTTCTTGGGCTACATGCCTACAAACATTCATGTCTCCCCGAGTTTCAGTGTCCCGGGAATCGTTGATGAAAAATCGGTGAAAAAAAATAATTAAAAAAAAAAAAAAAAAGGGAAAAATTTTGCAGCAACTCCAATATGACCGCTTTCGCTAGCTTCGCTAGCGGCGGTCATAATTAACACATACACAAGAATAACACCACTCATAAACACACCACAACCATCATATAAGACATTATTTAGACATTGGTGACACACAATACACAACAAATCCACATCAGCAAAATAAACACATTTAAAAACCCCTCTGCCATGTTCCACAAACCCAAGATCACAACGAGAGGAGAAATACTGCCACCATAGCGGTGCGCGCTCCCGCATAGTAACAGCGTGATGTGTGACCAGGAATGGAGGAAGCATGCGAGTATGGCGATATGTTTGAATGGACCAGGGATTTCAACAGTAATACGTGGTAAATGGGGCATAAAACAGTGGGTACCTCACAACATGCAAATGATGTTAAGAATAAATGTTCTAAACAGTATTATTTGTGTTCTGACTGCTGTGTTCAGTTATCTGTGAGCCTCACTGTAAACAGTAAAGGTGTTTACCATGCCACCACTTCCGTGTAGAGTCGACATGAGTAGAATACCTTGAGAAAACTCATAGCCTTCCTGAAAGCTGTCTGTTCATGTAGGAAGCAAGTGTTGCAGCTGCAAACACTGTTTATAAAACTTGGGGGACATGTTACATACGTGTGTGTGTGTGTGTGTGTGTGTGTGTGTGTGTGTGTGTGTGTGTGTACGCGCGCGCAGGTGCACAGTGTCTCTCCTGTTCACTACAAGTCTCACGGTGCTACAGCGAGTCACCGACAGTTCGAGAGAGCGTAGCAAACAAACCTAAGTTTATGCATGTAACCACTGTTCCCCAAAGGAAAGGAACGATATACTACGCAGAAGTTTGGGATATCATGCCCTCAGGTGTCTGGCTAAGGACACCTCTATTCATGCCTGAAAGGCACGTGACACATGATGATGTAGGCAGATTACAGGCGCATTTTGCAAATGACCTGCATCTTTTGTCTGAGGCTTTATTTCAACACAAAACACACTGCTTTAAGAGCCCGAACTCTGAGCTGAACACAGAACTGGTGTGGGAAGGAGAGTGTGCTTGGGAGACTGTGTGAGGGACACACACACCTTTTCGGACTGGGGTCCTGAAACAATTAGTGGCACCACTCTGGTGGCACTGAAAAGGGGGGCTGCTGTGTTTTCTGCAAGCGGCAGCCCTCCATGGGATGAAGCCGGAGCTAGGAAGAATTCCCTTTCCTCTTCCTGAACGTGGTGCCGGGAGGAAGAGGAGGAGGTCTGGGCCAAGCAGGCTGGCATGGAGCGGTATTTGAAGCCTGACCGGGCAAAGCTGGGGAAGCCGACGCAGCCCTCTTGGTGTAGTCTGTAGCCACTCTGATTTCGTTAAGCAGGTCAGTGGCAGGGCTCCCAGCGGGCACCAGGCTGTCCAACTCAGCCAGGCACATGGCCTGGTACATCTGCAGCAGAGACATAAAGGACATAGCGCAAGCTCTGGTAGCCTGTGCTTTATAGCACTTCTCCAGCTGGCTGGTGAAGAAGCGGCAGTTGTAGTCCTCTACTGTCTATGGTTGTAGTTGGGTGCACTAAGAGTTCAATTAAAGTCTAGTCTTTCTTAGGTTTTAGATTGATATTGAAACAAAACTAGTTGACCCAAAGTGCTCCACAACACGGCCGGGCTTGACAGCGTCAGATAAACGCACCAAAACCATCAGAACAAGGTAAAAATAGAGAGAAGATATATGTCTTCAAATGGGAGTTAAATAACGTGCACTTTAGATGACATGTTGAGTGGGGGAGCACCGGACAATGCACCTGCACAGACATCAGTGAACTTTTAACCAACCACGGCACCAAGGAAGCGTTAGCTAGCTGCTTGCAGTTGTGTGGGAGCAACTGCAAGAGTCTGTAAGATTTGTCTGTAAGCGTCTTGCTCCCGCGAGTTTTCAGGTCATGTGACATGGCCGCATTTTTGTGACATCCTCCCGCATTTCGGGCAAGTCGGACACAATTTCTAATCACCAGGCAACATTTTCAGCGTCAGACTGCAAACGGATGCAAAAGTTTTCATCAAGTCAAATGCAGCTTGTGAGTCGGGGACCCGCCTACGTCACCACACATCATGTGCCTTTTAGGCATGAATAGAGGTGTCTAGACACACGAGGGCATGATATCCCATACTTCTGTGTTGTACCGAGTGAATCGAATGAAGGGGAACAAGCAGTTCAGTCTTTAGAAACAGTGAAACGGTCAGATGGTGAGACGGCAAAGTTCACCTTCTCACAATATGTCTGTGTGTACAAAGGAGACATTCCTATGAAATTTATAATTAAGACAGTTTGACAAAGATAGCTTGTGTGCATGTGTAACAGTGAAGACAATAAATGCATACAGTGTATTTATTGAGAATGTTCCAACATTTTGAGACATTTCTAATCAGTTTTAAAGATTCATTTGGGCTTAATGCAACACAAGAACAGCTTGGACAAGGCAGAGTATTTCTTTGGCTTCGATGAGGAACCATGCTCAGGAGAGAGAGAAGCTGAAGCGCCTTCAGATCGGTCTGTTAACAAAGGACACATATTGCAAATGATGATGATGATGATGATGATGATGATGATGATGATTATGATTATTATTATTATTCCTTTTTTGTGGTTGACGGTAAATGCTGACAGCAATGCATAAGAGGAAGATTAAAAATAACTTACTTGTGCCTTGATTCTCGTTAACAGGGCCCACATTTGCTTTGCCAAATATACGTCTCTGTAAAAGAACATAGAATTAACAAAGGTGTGTTAGTGAAAACATGCATTCTATGATACCAATAAGAATAAAATATATTAAGGTGACTTAAGGTTTAAAGTTTGTATGAAATTATGATTTTTTTAGAATGGTTAAGTAATTAAATTAGGATCTTTACCTTGAGATTGACCCAGAATTTTGAAAGTTTCCCAGATCGTGGAGCATTCAGAATCTTTGGATCTTTCGTGTCACATGTGTGCAGAAGTCTTTTTGCCAAGGTGTCAATCAGGAGGTTGTCAAAGGAGAGATCCTGTGTGTCAACAGCTTTAAGGGCAGCTGCAGTGCCAAACTCCTTTGTTAGATAATCATAAAAAATGCTGTAGACCCTCTGAACTTCTACATTCTTTGGAGTTGATGAATTAGGACATCCTGAAACATTCATAAACTCTAAGAGGACACTCTCAATTTGCTCTCTGGTGCTTTTCATTACATCTGCGGAAACACTTTGTTGATCTGTAATCTTGGCAAGTAACCTTAGGATCAGCATTGTGACCAAGCAGAAATATTCCTTTGTATCCAAAAATGGCAGGGAAATATCTGTTGCTGAATCCTCAGACAGGCGAGGGCCAGAACAAGATGAGGTACATTCATGGTTGGATTTTGAACTAGATGGTCTGCTGCTGGTGGGTTGTGTTTGTTGAGTGAGAAGGTTTGGTACTAAAACGTCATCTTGATGATCGACTGCGCCCTGCTCTTCACTGCCGTTCAGCATAGAAGAACATCTAAAATGTGGTTCAAGCAAACGCCTGACTTGCTCTTCGGAAAACTTATACAGCATTTCAAAGGCAGCATCATTCTTCTTGTGTGTCTTGTCTTTTTTCTCATGTTTGATTTGCTTCATGTTGAGCACAGAGTCTGATGCACTTTTACCGGCAATTAAAGAAATGACTTCAGGACCTGTCTTGCTCTCCAAGAGAAAACCTTTAACTAGATCACTGAGTTCTTTAGCAAATGTCTCAGCATCTCGCAATGTACCATATATATTTGAGCAAGTGGGGGATTGTGAGGGAGATGATGTGTGTGGTTCAGAACCCACAATGCATTCTTCTGATTGGACATTAGCCGCCTTTAGCATTGCATTGCCCTGAAACTCTGTGTGCGACAGCTTGTCTGTGCTTCTCCTTGCATGACCACTGTAAGACTGCGCTGCTTTCTCTGGTAGTGTTTGGCTTCGGTCCTTTATCACATCATGAGTGTCATCTGGAGAAGTGGATTGAGCCTCTATCATAGTCACTGTTGCTGAGGCTGGCCTTTGGAGAGTTGTCTGTGAAGCTACGCTTGCCTCAATCCTGCTTTTCACCAGACTGATCATGCGTTCAGCCCCACCATGCGAGCACTGCACAGCTGATTTGCCAAAGTTTGCGAGGATGGTCTTCATCCTGTATTCCACCTCCCTTGCAACCGCACAGAGAAGCTCACATGTGGTGGACTTGTCTGAGCCCTCTGTCACTTCAGCAGTCTCTAGCAGAAGACTATCTGACACACACTCCTGAACATCCTTGACCGCGACTTCAATTGCGACCTTCAGTGACTCGGGGAATGAGGTTTCTGACCCTGAGTCTGGCTGGGATGATGGAGACCTTCAGGAACATACAAAGATATTTTTTCAGATTGTGGCATCTATTCAGAATATACATACATATAGTTTACTGTACAATTATACTGTTTTCTATTTCTTATAATTAGTGTAATTTTCACAGGACTTTGTTGTGTTGTAAAATACTGTAAATCAGTGACATGTACAAATGCTCTGAATGCTAGTTTTTCATTTCAGTGTCATCATAGGACAGAGAGAGAGAGAAAAGAAAGCTGCTTTACGCTGGGGGGAAGGCTGAGATATTTGTCGATCTGCCAGTAGATTTTGCCTCCGGCAGCATGCGGACATATGCTGGGATTATGACCTTCAGGGAGCTCATAGTAACAATCTTCATAATGGGCATACACAGTTCAAAAAACTGCTCCTTTGTCATCTGGTTTAATGAAGGAAAGAATTCTTAAGAACAGAGTCAATTCAGTGTAAAATCTTTAGCACTGAAAACACATAGGGTACTTGGCATCAGAATAGGTACTTACAGGATCATGCATGACCTTATGTAAGTCCATCCATTCCCTGGGAAAAGCAGAGATAAACATCAGTGCGCTCTTTCTTATGCAATGCCGTAAATCTACAGTTAAACTGTGGTCAGTCAAAGATGTGGGACATAACCTACTCGTCAGGGAGATCCTGGAGATATCTGCTCAGAGGAGAAAACTCCAGATTCTTCCAGAAGTCTGGGGAAGGTTTTTCGCATGGCTGTGTTTCCTGAGAATTGTCCGATGATGGACGAGAAGCTTGAGATTGGTCTGTTTCACAGCGAGAGAAAAAGTACAATTTAATGCCCATATGCAATGTTTTCAATGTGTTGGTATGATCAGCTATACATTTGAACTGTGATGAACATTAATTTATGGCAATAATACATTTTATTTCTAAGCCCCTCTCATTAAACCCAAGGACGTAGTACCGTTAAAAACTAAACACTGAAGGCGCTGCACAGAAACAGAATATACGTACAGGACAAAGAAATAAACTCTTAAGACAGGTAGTGGAAAATGCTATAAAAGGAGTAAAACAAAAGAAAATATTTTAAAATACGAAAAAAATACTATAAAGGGAGTAAAGTATAAGATGTCAACAAAAACTATAAATTCTATCAAAAAATGTATCTCTCCATATTGAAAATACTGTGAATATATTTTTGTTTGTGTCGATTCTGTCTTTGGTCACCCTGCAGGTTGGAAGCAGATTTGTCTCTCATTCGAACTACAGGGAGAAGCCCCCTCCTCTAAACTTAGTGCAGTTATAGCCCAAGGAGGGCAGCAAAGCGAATTCAGAAGAGCCTTTCACCCTGTTACAATTTGATTAACCACTAAAACGATTTTGGAAACAATATTTTAAAGTTGAAAAAACTACTTAGTGTTGCTTTAAGTACTTTGCACCTGCTTTTGACCCAACCCATCCCACACACACACACACACACTTATGAACTTTTTCTTAGTCTGACTAACAGAATGCAATTTCACTACGTTTTACTCTTTACTTTTTAAGTCCTTAAATTTTTGAAATATACTATAAAAGGAGAAAATATAAAAAAATCAAATGCAAAGTGATTTCTTACCTTCTCTGGTCTCATTCATTTTTGCTTGATCAAATCAAGTGCCAATAAACATCATGTTATCATTGAGATAGAACTACACTAACATGTGCCTCAGTGGAACTCTTTACAAATAGACTTTTCATGGCAGGAACATGTCATGACAAATATTGGAAATGCTTATGTCATAAAGAGAAAATACAATGATGTCACAGTCTGGCAGTGTAAACTGTCTTCGTCACCTTGGTAACACAGGTTAATTAGCTACACAAGCTTAGAATGTTTGATTCAGGCAATGAAATCATTTCTATACTGTTCAGTTACAGTGGTCTGAATCATTACACAATGAAATGAGATGCAAACACACAATCTGATTATCATGTGCATTTGTATGTATTTCTATTTCTTCAAAATAGCAATATGTGTTGGGCCTACATAACAGACTTAAAGCAGATGGATTTACAACACTTAACATTTTGTTGCTAATAAGAGTGTATAGCGTAGTGTATAGTGTATACCATTATCATGCTGCACCATATCAACTGTTATTTTTATTGTTCAAATTTACAGACTTACTTGTCATCACTTCTGAATCCCTAAGCCAGATTTAATTTATCAGAACCGGTCAAGAATGTACAGTATGCAAAAGACACATTATAGTTTTGTCAATGATTACCCCATTCGCACATCATGATCTTAGTTATATGCCTCAAAGCAAGATATCATAGTAATATAAAATTATTTTGGGGTGGTTGACTGAACCTTTTATTTATTTTTTTTTATTTTTTTTGCTTTTTAGGATTGCATGTATTATACAAATAAATAGAAAACCTATGGATATCAAAAGCACTTTTCAACTCAGCGGGCTATTTAAAAACCTGGTCTCTCTATGTACAAAAATATATATAGGCTTCATCATTTTAGTCTTCTACATTTTGTTCAGCCCTCATATTGGTTTGTATCACAGTGTGTCTCGGGCACAGTAGTACACAGCTGTGTCTTCAGCCTGCAGATTCTGTCCCTGTAGAGTCACTGTGTTACTGGAGGTGTCTCTGGAGATACTGAACTTGTTCTTCAGTTTGTCACTGTGGTGTTCTTCTCCATCATAATCTATGGCATTGATCCATTCCAACGCTTGTCCAGCTTGCTGCCGAATCCAAGCTGTCCTGTAGTAGCTTCTAGATGTGATTAACATCCCAGACACTTGACATGTAATCTGTAAGTTTTCTCTTGGCCTAATAGCCACTGAGCTTGGCTGGGTGTGCTCCAAGCTTTCCACCCCTGAAAATGAACATGATACTGATTACAAACAGTGGAAAAGCCTTTTACAAAACATAACAAAGCTTACCCATGTGACAGAGCTCACCTAGAAGAGTGGAAAGCACATATGACAGCAGCAGTACAGATGCCATGTCTGTGAGCACCCTCTTTCTCCTCCAACTGTGTGCCATGACATGCGTCCATCCAACTTAAATAGAGACCGGCAGGGAAGGAGGAATTTGGCATATTCAGTAAGTCCAGCATCTCATCAATGTTGCAAATAGTCTGTCCATGTTCATTTTGAATTTATTAATACTCCAAACATATGAATGCAGTGACAGAGGGAAAAGTTCTACTGCATTTATAAAATGCACATTGAATGTCATAATATTGAAAAGATTTGTTTTTATTTTTTTCTCATGATTCTCAAGTTTCTTTTTTCTCGATGGTGCCACAGGTGGTAGGGGTGCCGTTTGGCAACTGGAAGGTTGCGGGTTCGACCCCCGCTCTGCCCCCCCCCCCCCCCCCCCCTCATAGTCACTAATATAACCACCAGCTTGGTTCCTGTCCTTCTGTTCAGGGGGTAAATATGCTCCTGCCATCTCTGTAGGATCTGTAGAGTCATATTATTGTTATCTGTTCCCAATTAAATTATCTTAACAGAGTTAAGTTAAATATGATTTAAATTGCTAGGGCCTCTGAAAATGAAACAGGGTTGTGTCTGGGAAACGTCTGCCATGCCATACACAGTGTAAAATGATAGTATTCACCATAAGTGGCCACAGGAGAGTTTGACTGGTCTTCAGATTACAAATTCAAAATACTATTTAATCACATTCATATACGAACCGCGTTGTTTCTGAGAGCATCTGATAGCAATTCTGAGAGCAGAATTGTAATCTCACACTGCCATCTATTGACCAAGGGAGGAACCATTTGCTGTTGAAAATACAATCAAGGTCAATCACATCAACACAGCCCAGCATCAATATGTTTCAGTTTTCAAGTATTTATATACACATGAAATGACCTTGATAGCAGTATATTCATTTGACTAACTGCACAGTATATTACTTTTTGTTGAACAATTGATTTAACTGCTTTTCATTTGTATGTGATTGTGAAGCAAATAATGTTTAATTGTCCAGTTTTCAGAATTCTGTGACATCCACTTCTGAGTATCTATCTGTATTTGTTATGCTTTGATTCTAATAAAAGGACCCACTATGTTACTATGGGAATTATCTTTGGTGTTTTTAGTTTTATGGTTTATAATGTTGGGTGATGTGAATTTATGGGGTTAACTACAGTCATACTAATAATGGATACTCCCTCCTGTACTACCTCCTGTTACTTGATCAATAATGCTTTCTTCTATTATTATGCTATATAAATGTTATTTTATATTGTGAGGGCTTTGTAACTTAGTTTTTTTTTAAGTTACTAAAATAAAGATGATGATAATAATTATTATTATTATTTTAATAAATAATAAATATTTTTTGTGGTTTTGGCTGACTGTTCATGTTTTTCTTCTGGTCTAAAGCTGTATTGTATCACTGTGGGTGTCGAGCACAGTAATACACAGCTGAGTCTTCATGCTGCATGTTTTGTCCTTGCAGGGTGATGGTGTTACTGGAAGTGTCTCTGGAGACACTGAACTTGTTTTTCAGTGAATTCCTCTCCTGTTTGTTCTCATTATAAAAAATTGTATTTATCCACTCCAGCGCTTGTCCAGCTGGCTGTCGAATCCAAGCTGTGGCCCAGTAGCTGCTATCTGTAATGGAAGCCCCAGTAACCTTGCAGGTGACTCTCAAAGCCTCTCCTGGCCTGATGGTTACAGAGCTGGGCTGGGTGTGATCAATGTTGCAGTCTACCCCTGCAAAACATTAAAGCACAAGAGATATTACCAAAAACCCAGATGAAACATTTTAAATACAACAAATTGGACCCACATTACTTTAGGAGAAGTTTAAATCAAGAGCAGAAAGACGTACATGTGAGCAAGAGTAAGAGCAAGAGCAAACAGGTTTGTGTTGAGGATGATGTGGGTGACATGGCTCCAGTGTGCTCCATGATCTGATGGGGAAGCTGAAGCCTCTCAGCATTTATACATGCAGGTTGCCACCATTTGCATTCAGAGCTCCGTCTGCTTTTGCCTCATCTGTTTGAGGAGTCAGTGATGATATCATGCACTCTATTTTACATAAACTGCTGATTATATTGGAATTCTTTTTTGCTGAATGATACACGGATCACATACATTCAATACACGAAGCCCATATACCAGAGTAGTTTGAATATTGCTCCAAACAAATGTGTAAAGTAATTAATTTATAAAAATAACAATGTTGTCAATTTTGTGATTTTCCCATCTCCCCCTGTACACTAAAACAGTGACAGATAGTTGTTCAGAGAAACAGCAAACAACATGTAAAACATGTATGCTGCCCTCCCTTCTGTGGTGAAGCTAGTTAAGTGCATCTGGAAGTAGATACACACTGATTTATGATGATGTGTGGTGCAACAGCTAGAGACTGATTTGAAGATTTAAATTGGATTTAGGGTGTCGCTCAGTTGTTTAATCCATAATACCTTTGTTCTTCTTTCTTAAAATAGCAGTCATACTAGCATGGACCTTGAATAGATCAACAGGGCCCCTTGTGTTCATGCATCTGCATACTAATGTGAAGTAGGAAAGAGTCATATAGGAAGTTATGATGTCATTTGTGGCCGTATGCTAGATGTCCTCAGACACGTTCTTTGCTTCCACTGAACTATTTGCATTAACACTGCAAATATATGTACATCCTATTATGCTAACAGATCTTTGTCTTTTTGTTAATAAAAAGAAATCTCGAGAACAATGTATTTTCATTTTCTAGTTCTAGTTACTAGTAACAATAATACATATGTGTTATTGACTGTTGATGCGCTCCTGAATTTTTTGTTCTGGTCTAAAGCTGTACTGTATCACTGTGGATCTCGAGCACAGTAATACACAGCTGAGTCTTCAGGCTGCATGTTTTGTCCTTGCAGGGTGATGGTGTTACTAGAGGTGTCTCTGGAGACACTGAACTTGTTTTTCAGTGAATCCTTATGTGCTGTGCTACCACCACTCCAGATAACATTGATCCACTCCAGGCCTTTCCCCAATGGCTGTCGAATCCATGCTGTGCCATAGCTAGTAACTGAATAGGAGACTTTACAGTTGATGGTCAATGTTTGACCTGGCTGGAGAGTCACTGAAGCTGGCTGAGTGAGCTGCTCTGAATGGACACCTGTGGAAAACACACCTGTTACTGTCATGACAACTGTAACACATGAGCCAGTGCAGACACAGAGTCACCAGTGTTCAGTGCAAATCCATTCCAACAGAGACACTTACTGGAAGTAGCAGCCAGCAACAGCAGCAGAGCTGACAGGGACATGGTTTGTGTGGAAGATGCTGATCTGGCACTAACTGCTGCTCTACTCTTCACTCTTTGTTCACACAGAAGTTATAGACTCCACAGCGGTCTTGAAACAGGAAGTGAAACTGACTGAGTATGAAATGGGTTGTGTTTTAGGAGGCAGGTGACTATGCTTTGTTACAAACTGTACAAATGAAAGCATGTTATTCTGGTATTTGTCATGGTGATAAAGTAGGTACTGTAGGTTAAAGCTTTGAAACTTCACTAAATTGTACTTGTGTTAAATCAAGTTAATATGTCCTGTTACTTGAAATCATGTGACAGTAC
Source organism: Coilia nasus (assembly GCA_027475355.1). Classification (NCBI taxonomy): domain Eukaryota; kingdom Metazoa; phylum Chordata; class Actinopteri; order Clupeiformes; family Engraulidae; genus Coilia; species Coilia nasus. The sequence continues at coordinate 17,114,943 of CM050216.1, read as the reverse complement.
TGCCCCCATGTGGTTGGCAGTGTCCATGATTCTGGTCTCTGAGGAGCGACACAAATGGCAGAAAGAGCATTCAGTAGGTGGTTCTGAAAATTATACCCTGTGTCACGTGTAAATGTTACACTTTCAATCAAAGCTATATTCATTTTATTTATATGCTGTATCACATTCATGGAGACACAAACACACTATTTCTGTGTTATGAGGTGCTGTGCAAATGTCACAAGAGGTCTCTTTGTTGATGGCATTATAACTTTTTGCACATCTGAAATCTTAGCTGTAGCATAGTAAAGTACTGTAAGAGCAAATTGTATAACTGCTCTTGTGTTTTTAATCACACATAGATAGGGGATGATTTTCATGGCTGTTCATGTTTTCTTTCTGTGTTCCAGACCTAATTTAAAAAGGCAGTTTACTACAAAAGCCTTGAAATATGAACTTCATAACGAGTGAAGAGACGTCCAGACTGGATGGAAGGCACTAAAAGAGGCAAACACTGTGCTCCTGCATGACGTCATGATGCAGAGTCAGTGTCTCCATCTGGGGTTTTTGTTCAGGCCCCCAACTGAGCTGCTACACTGTGTCTGTACGGGCGCAGTAGTACACAGCTGAGTCCTCAGTCTGCAGGCTGCTGATGTCTAAGTAGAGCACGTTACTGCTGTCTCTGCTGATGCTGATGCGGCTCTTGAAGGAGTCGGCATAGCTAAAGGAGCCTCCGCCCCATATGATCCCAATCCACTGCATGGCTTTGCCTGGAGGCTGTCGGATCCAGCCTGTGCCCTGGTTGGTGAGGGCATAACCAGACACCTGGCAGGAGATCCTCACAGAGGCACCAGGAGACTTGGCCTGGTCTGGAGACGAGCTCAGAGTGATGCCATGCACACCTGCTGAAGAGAGCAGAAACATCAGTGTCACTACGGCCAATGCACCTCAGCCAAGCCTCCAGCACTGGCAAGGCAGACTTATTCATATAGCGCATTTCATACACAGAGGCAGTTCAGTGTGGTTTACAACAGAAATAAAAGCAAAGGCCAGTCTGTGCTGAAATGTAAACACATACAGGGTAAAGGCAAGAGCAGCACACAGGAGTATGAGGTGTTAGTTTAGTGCTGTTCCAGGCTTCACTGCTCTGGCCACACTTACAAGGCACACAGAGCAGAAGGAGGATGGTCAGAGATGAGCTCATGGTCCTGCTGTAGGTCTAGTGTGAGCGTCCTCTCACACATACACAGAAAGGTGCAGTCTGCCCCCTATCTGTCTCTGTCTCTGTGTGGGTGTGTTACACATTTATGCTACAGGGGGGAGGCAGGGCATTTCATTTGCATAATGACTTTTGTTTTATGAATACATTTTCCTTGAATCATGATTTAAAAGAATGTGGGGTGATATATGTTGTGCATATTTAAATATCACATACTTATTTTGAAAGGGTATTTCCCTACTATAGCATGCAAACATATATTTGAGAGGATCACTTTAAGTGTAATACAGCATTAAAATATTTCTTTTCATTGCGTCACATGATGTGCATAGTGCAAAGTCCTTAGAAATGTAACATTTCTTTGTCATTGGAAGTGACACTAATATCTCTGGAGATTGTATCATTAACATTTGTTTTTGAGGGATTGTGATGTTATTTTAACCCCCTTCTCCGATTTTTTATTTCTTGACTTTGAGCCCCATTCACTTCTTATGAACCAAGACACTAAAACCATCAGTCAGGAGGTAAATTTACATTGTGTGGTTGACAAAGGCACATGTTTTAAATGGGGAAGTGTTTTTGTACAGTCTGGTGACTGCCTTCACTCACTGTGAGTAGCGAGCACAGTAATACACTGCAGTGTCTTCAATCCTCAGGTTGGTCATCTGTAGGTACAGCTTGCTGCTGGAATCATCCCTGGAGATGGTGAACCTGCCCTGGACTGACTGGGAGTAGTAGATTGGGCTGCTGGCTGTGCTGATGTAGGCAATCCACTCCAGCCCTTTCCCAGGAGCCTGTCTGATCCAGTTCATGACATAGCTACTAAATGTGAACCCAGAGGCTGTGCAGGTCAGTTTGTGAGATCCTCCAGGACTGATGACCACAGACTCAGATTCAGTCAGAGTCTGACCCTCCACACCTACAAAAATGAGATACATCATTTCATCAGTTGGAACCTGAACTTGACAAAAACCCAACACTGAAGCACTGAGTGAGGGTGGGTTTACCTCTTAGACACACAATCACTACTAGAAGTCTCAGACTCATGACTGATTGGTACATGGTGGCAGGATGTGACTATAATCAGCTTTCTGTCTTATTCCACACACAGATATAGCAAAAGAGTTGTTGCATTTTGCATAGGCCACTCCCATTTAGACAAATCACTGGTGCAGTATAAATGGCCAGCATCAGTACGAAAATGCATTTAGTGTTTCTGTTTACCCATGTTAACCATAAAATACAGATGTGACACAATAAGGGCAATTATTGGGCTAAATAATGATAGGAATGGTAATGTGGCAAATAGTGAGGAAATAAACACTTATTTATATAAATACACAGATAATTATGATTACCAGAACTGTAATTACAATATTATAATTTTGTATTAGTAGTAGTGTAATGACACAGAAGGATTGTTCATAGGTATATAAAATGTTTGTCTCATAACCTACCATTCGAGGTTCTGTAATCATGCCTGAACAAAGAATGGTATGTGATGGGGTAGAATCAATTAACAAATATTTAATGAAATCTTGATAAAATGTGTGGATGTATGACTTAAGGTAATAGGGGCCTTGAGAATTGTGAAAGTGAAAATGTTCCGTCATCTTTCAGTAAACACAGGGGAGTCTTTGGAGCGTCTACTGTGGAACTGTTGTCCAACAGTGCCTCCTAGTGACTGGGGAAGAATAGTTCACTTTTGAAAATACAGGAATACATTTCGATACACACTCAAAAGAGTTCAATCTTTGATAACAAAAGACATAATATCTTACAGTGACCACAAGCACCAAGCATCAGAATTGTCTTCATGCATTTCAGTATTGCCCATCCTGTAGGACCTAGTGTACACTCACAGGTTATGAGCACCATCAGAGGCAGCAGGACACATGCAGGCAGCATGTTGGTGTTCCTGAGGAGATGACTCCACCCTTCAGAGCACTGAAGCTCAAATGGTCAGGAATCTGCCCCTCTTATATGGGGAGGGAGAGCAGATTTGAATGTCATTTTTCAACATGTCAACAACACATTATACTTATTGAGCACTTTTCAAGGCTACCGAAGTGCTTAACAGTTAGGAGAGATCTCACCACCATTGTGCAGCACTTACCTGTATGATGCATGGCAGCTATTATGTGCCAGAACATTCAACACATAGTTCAGCACATAAGTATCTTTGCAGTAGCCATCCACACAATGCAACTCAATCATGATGTCACCACAATTGATGTCTGTCCTGACAGTATGGTTCTTACAGTAGTTTGATTATGGCCTGTCTATGGCTGTTTACTGCCCACATTTTTTTATTAAAGAAGTGGTTAAACCAATACATCTGGCTAACTAATGTCTTTGTTATAATAAAAGTACATATTTTTGGTACCGTTTGTTTCCATTCATGTTGCGACCCATACAAGTAACATACCAAATGTTCAAAAACACTAGCACACTAGCCTACATAAAATAAAATTTTCTGCAGATGAGTACTGTAGGTCTAGGTCAACTTCCTTTATGTAATATGACACCATTAGTTGTGGCCTGTTCTAGTGTCTATCTTTGCAACTCTGAATCAACAACAACTTGTCATAATTAAGCACCCTCAGTCAGGATTTTTTTGTTCATTGTTATATAGTGCATGCCACATCAAATCATAAGTATTTTTGTAGTCTTTTGTCCATGTGCAATCCCTAACTGCACCCAACACTCAAATATAAATTCTATTACTTTTTTTTTGTTCCATGTCACACTTAAAGAGTGGCAGCCCAAGTTGAGTTGAGTCTAGGGAGGTTTTTGTGTGGGGAAGCAGCATGTTTGTCACAGTATGGCTCTCGAGCACAGTAATACACAGCTGTGTCCTCAGTCTGAAAATTCTGGGCTTTCAGAAACACCGTGTTGCTGCTGCTGTCTGCAGTGAAACTGATCTTGCTCTTTAATGAGTCTTTGACATAGCTGCTTCCATCACTACAAATGTGCCCAATCCACTCCAGTGGTTTCCCTGCTGGCTGGCGTATCCAGCGAGGACAATAGCTACTAATAGAGAACCCTGAGACCTTACAAGAGATGGAGACAGACTGTCCTGGATTCACAACCATGTGACTTGGCTGGATGAGCTCAATGCCCTGAGTATCTGTGAAAGAGGTAGCTGGAAATTAGTGAAACTTTTGAAATTCTCATTTTTTCTATTTGAACTTTTAAAGAACCTCTTTGACTTACAGCAAGTGGCTGCCAGCATCAGCAGCAGCAGAGATGCAGTCATGGTGGACATGATGGAAGCTGCTGCTCTTCTGAGTTCTCCAGAGTCCAGGAGCTTCTGAGGAGCTGAAGGCCCACAAGCAGCTTAATATCAGGGGGAGGGACGTAGGAGAGAGCAAGGCAGAGAGCCGGATATGAGAACCGACTCCTATTAGAAAATAGCTCATTAAATCATTCTGTCTACGGACTTTAGATACAAAAGATGTTGAACATCACACTTCTGCAGTCTTACAGTTACAAACCTTGTAAACAGACCCTAATAAAAGCAGCACATGATGCTATCTGAGACTTATTATTTTAAATCTGATTCAGTTGGATATTTTGCAAAGGTTCCCAGACACAAGTAGCTTACAGTAACATCAGGGGTGGGACATGGGGAAGGGGAAGGTAGAGAGCAGGATATGAGAAATGCTTACTGTAAACAATTAGCAAATCACATCAAGCTGTACAAATATGACATTATCAGTTGTTATTACACTTGATTGCATTCGGTATACTTGACTGATTCTACATATGTAACTTTGTAGCTTACAGTAAATTTTGCTACCTCTCTTTATGTTTATATGTGATTGTGAAGTAAATAAGGTTTAATTGTTGATTTTTTCAGGATTTTATAACAGCTATATTTGGATATCTGTCTCAAACTACTGTCCAACAAAACTGAGGACAATGGGACATAACAACTACAACACAATCCTTAGACATTTTGTAAATTTGCACATGGCAAGGGCAGTATGTGTGTGCAATGAAAACTGCATGAGGTATTACAAATTATTTTAGGTATTAAAGCATAGTTGTCTTATTTTCTGTTGCACAATTTGTAATATGTAATTATACATGAACATAGTTACATATTCTCAAGGTAATAATGGACTTTTCAACTATGTTTTGTTAAAAAATAAATGATGCCCTTTATTTTATTTTTCCTCCATAAGATGTGTTATTGACTGTTGATGCGCTCCTGAATTTTTTGTTCTGGTCTAAAGCTGTACTGTATCACTGTGGATCTCGAGCACAGTAATACACAGCTGAGTCTTCAGGCTGCATGTTTTGTCCTTGCAGGGTGATGGTGTTACTGGAGGTGTCTCTGGAAACACTGAACTTGTTTTTCAGTGACTCTTTGTGGTCTGTGCTACCATCAGTCCAGATAATATTGATCCACTCCAGGCCTTTCCCTGATGGCTGTTGAATCCATGCTGTATGATAGCTACTAACTGAATAGGAGACTTTACAGTTGATGGTCAATGTTTGACCTGGCTGGAGAGTCACTGAAGCTGGCTGAGTGAGCTGCTCTGAATGGACACCTGTGGAAAACACACCTGTTACTGTCATGACAGCTGTAACACATGAGCCAGTGCAGACACAGAGTCACCAGTGTTCAGTGCAAATCCATTCCAACAGAGACACTTACTGGTTTGTGTGGAAGATGGTGATCTGGCACTAACTGCTCCTCTACTCTTCACTCTTTGCTCACAGAGAAGTTATACACTCCACAGCACTCTTGAAACAGGAAGTGACAATAACTGAATTTACATGCACATACATGAAGCCTTACATACGCACATTTTACAGTACGGTCCCAACTACATACATGAGGGTTGTGGTTGTTCGCATGGTTGTTTGTATATTTAATTTATATTTGCTTCTTCTTTACATTGTTGCAAATAAAAAAAAAAAAACATAGTATGTTTTTATCCGCTTTTATCTACTGTTTTACTACTCTGTGCATGTGTTGGCTTGCTCCAAATGTCATCTCACTGTACTCATATAGTGTTAATAACCACTTCTGCTTCTACTTCATATAACACTGTTTAAGTAGAGTCTCTGTACATGGTTGTGGTTTGTGGATTTGGTCAGGATTGTTACAGAGACCGCAACAGCAGTGATAATTTTGGGGTTTAAGACTGTGAATAAAAGTTATAGTTTTGGGATGCAATGATTAAACATTGTGTTCTATACTGTACATATAAAAGCATGTTGTTCTACTGTGTATTGAGGAGATATGTTGATGGTTTGAAATGACACTGAATTCTTTATGTTAAAATATGTCCATCTAGGTGTTATGTTACTTGAAATCCTATGACTGTACTGCCCCCATGTGGTTGGTAGTGTCCATGATTCTGGTCTATGACAAGGCACACAAATGAAAGTAAATATGATGCAGGCCACAGCAGGTTCTTCTGAAATTACACCCTTTGACGTCATTATGACCGTTTTCACATATGCAAGTTTACATACAGTACCTGCAACATGGGAACGTAAAAGCTAATGACATAACTGCCCTAGTGTTTTTATATACATCAAACATAATAATCTTCATGGCTGTTCAGTTCTTTCTCTGTTTCAAAACATATTCAAAAAGGAAGTTTATTACAATAGCCCTGAAAATAATAATAATTACAACTTTTTTGTGGTGTTGGTTGCCTGTTCATGCCTTCCTAGAGTTTTTGTTCTGGCCTAAAGCTGTATTGTATCACTGTGGGTCTCGAGCACAGTAATACACAGCTGAGTCTTCAGGCTGCATGTTTTGTCCTTGCAGGGTGATGGTGTTACTGGAGGTGTCTCTGGAGACACTGAACTTGTTTTTCAGTGACTCTTTGTGGTATATGCCACCATTATACCAGATAACATTGATCCACTCCAGGCCTTTCCCTGATGGTTGTCGAATCCATGCTGTGGGATAGCTAGTAACTGAATAGGAGACTTTACAGTTGATGGTCAATGTTTGGCCTGGCTGGAGAGTCACTGAAGCTGGCTGAGTGAGCTGCTCTGAATGGACACCTGTGGAAAACACACCTGTTACTGTCATGACAACTGTAACACATGAGCCAGTGCAGACACAGAGTCACCAGTGTTCAGTGCAAATCCATTCCAACAGAGACACTTACTGGAAGCAGCAGCCAGCAACAGCAGCAGAGCTGACAGGGACATGGTTTGTGTGGAAGATGCTGATCTGGCACTAACTGCTGCTCTACTCTTCACTCTTTGCTCACAGAGAAGTTATACACTCCGCAGCACTCTTGAAACAGGAAGTGATACTGAGTGAATTTACATGCACATGAAGCCTTACATATGCATGTGGGAAACTGTGGCCTAGTGGTTAGAGAGTTGGTCTTGCAATCGGAAGGTTGCCGGTTCAAATCCTGCCATATCCATGGTTGAGATGCCCTTGAGCAAGGCGTCTAACCCCACACTGCTCCAGGGCCTGTAACTGAAGCCCTGTAAATATCTGTAAGTCGCTCTGGATAAGAGCGTCCGCTAAGTGTAATGTAATGTAATGCACATTTTAGAGTACGGTCCCAACTACATACATACTACATACAAAACATAGTATGTTTTTATCCGCTTTTATCTACTGTTTTACTACTCTGTGCATCTGTTGGCTTGCTCCAAATGACATCACTGTACTCATATAGTGTTAATAAACACTTCTGCTTCTACTTCATATAACACTGTTTAAGTAGAGTCTCTGTACATGGTTGTGGTTTGTGGATTTGGTCAGGATTGTTACAGAGAGTGCAACAACAGTGATAATTTTGGGGTTTAAGACTGTGAATAAAAGTTATAGTTTTGGGATGCAATAATTAAACATTGTGTTCTAAACTGTATATATGAAAGCATGTTGTTCTACTGTGTATTGAGGAGGTATGTTGATGCTTTAAAATTACACTGAATTCTTTATGTCCATCTGGGTGTTATGTTACTTGAAATCCTGTGACTGTACTGCCCCCATGTGGTTGGCAGTGTCCATGATTCTGGTCTATGATGAGGGACACAAATGAAAGTAAATATGATGCAGGACACTTAAAGACCATCAGCAGGTTGCTCTGAAATTACACCATTTGACGCCGTTATGACTTTTGATGTTATGAATGTGTTGATCGTCCTTTTTACGCACCCAAAAACTTTTGTAACGAGTATTTCATGTACACATTTCAAATGTAGTGGAGTAAAAAGAACAATATTTGGATTGAAAATTTTGTGAAGTGAAAATCACAAGTTGCCAAATGTTGTAATACTCAAGTAAAGTGCAGATACTTGAAAATTGTACTTAAGTACAGCACTTAAGAAAATGTAGTTAGTTACTGTCTGCCTCTGAACACGGCAAAGTAAAAGCCCATCATGTAACTGCCCTAGTGCTTTTACATCAAACATAGTAATCTTCATTGCTGTTCATTTCTTTCTGTGTTTCAAACCTTATTCAAAAAGGCTGTTTATTGCGAAAGCCCTGAAAATGATAATGATAGTTTTTTTGTGGTGTTATCTGACAGGTCATGCACTCCTGGAGTTTTTGTTCTGGTCTAAAGCAGTATTGTATCACTGTGGGTGTCGAGCACAGTAATACACAGCTGAGTCTTCAGGCTGCATGTTTTGTCCTTGCAGGGTGATGGTGTTACTGGAGGTGTCTCTGGAGACACTGAACTTGTTTTTCAGCGAATCCCTCTCCCACTTGCTCTCGTCATAAAAGATTGTATTGATCCACTCCAGCTCTTGTCCAGCTGGCTGACGAATCCAAGCTGTGGCATAGTAGCTGCTGCTATCTGTAATGGAAGCCCCAGTAACCTTGCAGGTGACTCTCAAAGCCTCTCCTGGCCTGATGGTTACAGAGCTGGGCTGGGTGTGATCAATGTTGCAGTCTACCCCTGCAACACATTAAAGCACAAGAGATATTACCAAAAACCCAGACAGAACATTTTAAATACAAGAACTTGGACCCACATTACTGTACTTTAGGAGAAGTTTAAATCAAGAGCAGAAAGACGTACATGTGAGCATGAGTAAGAGCAAGAGCAAACAGGTTTGTGTTGAGGATGATGTGGGTGACATGGCTCCAGTGTGCTCCATGATCTGATGGGGAAGCTGAAGTCTCTCAGCATTTATACATGCAGGTTGCCACCATTTGCATTCAGAGCTCCGTCTGCTTTTGCCTCATCTGTGTGAGGAGTCAGTGAGGATATCATGCACTATATTTCACATAAACTGCCGATTATATTGGAACATTTTTATGATGAATGATACACTGGTCACCTATATACAACACACAAAGCACATACACCTGAGTAGTTAGAATATTGCTTCAAACAAATGTGTAAAAATAATTAATTTACAAAAAAATAACAATTTTGTCAATTTTGTGATTTTCCCATCTCCCCCTGTAGACTAAAAGAGTGACAGGCAGTTGTTCAGAAAAAACAGCACACAACATGTAAAACATTTATGCTGCCCTCACTTCTGTGGTGAAGCTAGTTCAGTACATCTGAACTAGATATACACTGACTCATGATGATGTGTGGTGCAACTGCTAGAGACTGATTTGAAGATTTAAATGAGTTTAGGGTGTCACACAGTTGTTTAATCCGTAATACCTTTCTTCTTTTTTTCTCAAATCAGCAGTCATACTAGCATGGATCTTGAGAAGATCAACAGGGCCCCTTGTGTTTATGCATCTGCATACTAATGTAAAGTAGTAGAGAGTCATATAGGAAGTTATGATGTCATTTGTGGCCGTACGCTAGATGTCCTCAGGCACATTCTTTGCCTCCACTGAACTATTTGCATTAACACTGCAAATATATATACATCATATTACACTAACAGATCTTTTTCTTTTTGTTAATAAAAAGAAATCTCGAGAACAATGTATTTTCATTTTCTAGTTATTGTTGGTGTCACAATACTAAATAAAAAAACTGCCTTTGTCATAGCAGACATGTTGTGTAATTTAAATGGTGTAAGTCATAACAAAACTACCTTTTTAATTCCAGCTTGAAAAAAATGGGACACCAAGCAAGACACAGTGTCTCAGTATTGTGTTCCACAATTCATAATGATGGGTGAGATATATTCCTGACTTCCTGCCAAGACAGTCAAGGATTCTCTGATATACTTTGAAATCAATAATGCTTTCCACTTCCTTTGTTCAGCTTACTAACTTATATTTTCTATTATTTTGTTGTTTCCTAGCTGTTGATGCGGTCCTGAAGTTTTTGTTCTGGTCTAAAGCTGTATTGTATCACTGTGGGCGTCGAGCACAGTCATACACAGCTGTGTCCTCAGGCTGCATGTTTTTTCCTTGCAGGGTGATGGTGTTACTGGAGGTGTCTCTGGAGACACTGAACCTGTTTTTCAGTGACTCTTTGTGGTCTGTGCTACCACCACTCCAGATAGTATTGATCCACTCCAGGCCTTTCCCTGATGGCTGTCGAATCCATGCTGTGCCATAGCTAGTAACTGAATAGGAGACTTTACAGTTGATGGTCAATGTCTGACCTGGCTGGAGAGTCACTGAAGCTGGCTGAGTGAGCTGCTCTGATTGGACACCTGTGGAAAACACACCTGTTACTGTCATGACAGCTGTAACACATGAGCCAGTGCAGACACAGAGTCACCAGTGTTCAGTGCAAATCCATTCCAACAGAGACACTTACTGGAAGCAGCAGCCAGCAACAGCAGCAGAGCTGACAGGGACATGGTTTGTGTGGAAGATGCTGATCTGGCACTAACTGCTCCTCTACTCTTCACTCTTTTCTGACTGAGAAGTTATAGACTCCACATCGGTCTTGAAACAGGAAGTGAAACTGACTGAATTTACATGCACATATACATTTACATGGGAATGTGGTCAGGATTGTTAATAGGGGGACTTCCTCTACATACAACACACCTATGACCCTTTACTTTGCTACCTGTGTTGGGTCCCACTATTTTACAGTCCCAGCATTAGTACCTACTTGATAACATGTGTGGGGAGATAAACTGTTTGATTTGTAATTATATTAACATAAGTGTTTACCAGTGTAAATAAGGCACCTAAGCACAAGGATTTGTTTACTGTGACTGTTATTTCATAAAGCTGACCTCCACAGCAACAGAAAGATGGGTTGCAGAGAATCACACAGCCTTCACCAAGGGGAGGGTTTTAATCTGTGAGTATGAAATGGGTTGTGTTTTAGGAGGCAGGTGACTATGCTTTGTTACAATCTGTACAAATGAAAGCATGTTATTCTGGTATTTGTCATGGTGATAAAGTAGGTACTGTAGGTTAAAGCTTTGAAACTTCACTAAATTGTACTTGTGTTAAATCAAGTTAATATGTCCTGTTACTTGAAATCATGTGACAGTACTGCCCCCATGTGGTTGGCAGTGTCCATGATTCTGGTCTCTGAGGAGCGACACAAATGGCAGAAAGAGCATTCAGTAGGTGGTTCTGAAAATTATACCCTGTGTCACGTGTAAATGTTACACTTTCAATCAAAGCTATATTCATTTTATTTATATGCTGTATCACATTCATGGAGACACAAACACACTATTTCTGTGTTATGAGGTGCTGTGCAAATGTCACAAGAGGTCTCTTTGTTGATGGCATTATAACTTTTTGCACATCTGAAATCGTAGCTGTAGCATAGTAAAGTACTGTAAGAGCAAATTGTATAACTGCTCTTGTGTTTTTAATCACACATAGATAGGGGATGATTTTCATGGCTGTTCATGTTTTCTTTCTGTGTTCCAGACCTAATTTAAAAAGGCAGTTTACTACAAAAGCCTTGAAATATGAACTTCATAATGAGTGAAGAGACCTCCAGACTGGATGGAAGGCACTAAAAGAGGCAAACACTGTGCTCCTGCATGACGTCATGATGCAGAGTCAGTGTCTCCATCTGGGGTTTTTGTTCAGGCCCCCCACTGAGCTGCTACACTGTGTCTGTACGGGCGCAGTAGTACACAGCTGAGTCCTCAGTCTGCAGGCTGCTGATGTCTAAGTAGAGCACGTTACTGCTGTCTCTGCTGATGCTGAAGCGGCTCTTGAAGGAGTCGGCATAGCTAAAGGAGCCTCCGCCCCACATGATCCCAATCCACTGCAGGGCTTTGCCTGGAGGCTGTCGGATCCAGCCTGTGCCAATGTTGGTGAGGGCATAACCAGACACCTGGCAGGAGATCCTCACAGAGGCACCAGGAGACTTGGCCTGGTCTGGAGACGAGCTCAGAGTGATGCCATGCACACCTGCTGAAGAGAGCAGAAACATCAGTGTCACTACGGCCAATGCACCTCAGCCAAGCCTCCAGCACTGGCAAGGCAGACTTATTCATACAGCGCATTTCATACACAGAGGCAGTTCAATGTGTTTTACAACAGAAATAAAAGCAAAGGCCAGTCTGTGCTAAAATGTAAACACATCCAGGGTAAAGGCAAGAGCAGCACACAGGAGTATGAGGTGTTAGTTTAGTGCTGTTCCAGGCTTCACTGCTCTGGCCACACTTACAAGGCACACAGAGCAGAAGGAGGATGGTCAGCAGTGTTGGGGTCGTTACTCAAAAAAAGTAATCAACTACACATTACTCGCTATTGTTAAAAAATGTAATGCATTACTTTACTTCTTTACTCCTTATGGAAAGTAACTCGTTACATTACTTTGCATTACTCAGCAACGGCCATGAGCAAAATACATAAATTCCTATTGCATTGAGCAAGATGTAAGACAAGTCATTCTGTCATGCCATTTCATGAAAACAGCCTGGCTAGACCACAAAGCTGTTGAAAATCTGAAGAGCTCTGCAGAGGGTCATATCAGTATTACGCTGCAAGTCAAATAAAACGTGTTACTAAATAAAATAAAATAACCATTTCATTGCCATGCTAGTCTAGGGCAAAGGCACTTTGTTAAGTCATTGGGGGTGCTCCCCCGATGATCATACTGCATGAGGAGACGTTTTTCAAATCTTTATCCGACAACCGATTTCTATTAGGCTTCAGCGCGAGACCGTCTAGTCTGAATAGCCTATTGACTGGCGCACTAGATGCGTTAGCTGTGTTAAGTTTCATACGTCTTATATGATGGAAACGGTTAAGGGCTTTCATGTCTGACTCCAACTTAAAATACATTTGTGTCAGAGTTAAAGGAAGCTGTTTTTCCAAACATCTTCTCAGCGACAGTGCTGTATGGCGGCAGGTTTCTAATTCTGCGCAACCGGCTCCACATTACGGAGCAAAACAATACACTCTGCAGACAGCAAATTCCTCACGGATTTTCTCTTCTCCTCATTCCTTGACAATTGTACTTTAACTTCGGCAACGTCGCTCAATATGTTAAAAATAATGATCATATCTCCACCCCTGAACATTATGGTAGATGGCTTTGTCCTTTCCCCGAATTCCCGGACAGTTGCGTATGGACATGTCTGGCGACTAATGTGCAAGCGTGCACCTGAGGATTTTGGGGGAGAGTCAGGCGATCCGTCTCAGATATCTGTGGTCAGACTGTCCACTGAAGAAGTCCAGTAATCAGCATATGCACTGTTACTAACTGTAGTGTGATTATGAACTTGTAACAGTAACGCGTTACACTACTACGTTACCGACAAATGTAATGTGAGTACAGTAACGCGTTACTTAGTAACGCGTTACACCCATCTCTGATGGTCAGAGATGAGCTCATGGTCCTGCTGTAGGTCTCGTGTGAGCGTCCTCTCACAGATACACAGAAAGGTGCAGTCTGCCCCCTATCTGTCTCTGTCTCTGTGTGGGTGTGTTACACATTTATGCTACAGGGGGGAGGCCGGACATTTCATTTGCATAACGACTTCTGTTTTATGAATACATTTCCCTTCAAATGATGACTTAAAAGAATGTGGAGTGATACTGTATGTTCTTCATAATAAAATATCACATACTTTTTTTGAAAGGATATTTCACTACAACAGCATGTGAACATAAATTTGAGAGGATCGCTTTAAGTGAAATACTGCATTCAAACATTTCTCATCACTGTATCTCTTTATGAGTGTCTGGAAGTGCCTGGAAATGTAAAATGGTAGTACCACTAATATCTCTGGAGATAGCATCATTGACAGTTGTTTTTTTAGGGATTGCTGTTGTTTTTAATCTAATTTCCAGATGTTTTTAATGCTTGACATTAAGTCACATCCACTGTTCTTATGACCAACCCAGACTAACATTTTCTTTCCTTACTTTTCTTTCTTTTATTCTGTGGTTGTCAAGGCTCATGTGTTGAATGGGGAAGTGTTTTTGTACAGCCTGGTGACTGCCTTCACTCACTGTGGGTCACGAGCACAGTAATACACAGCAGTGTCTTCAGTCCTCAGCTTGGTCATCTGTAGGTACAGCTTGCTGATGGAATCATCCCTGGAGATGGTGAACCTGCCCTGGACTGACTGGGAGTAGTAGATTGGGGTGCTTTGAGTGTGCACAAATGCGATCCACTCGAGCCCTTTCCCTGGAGCCTGTCTGATCCAGCTCATAGCATAGCTACTAAATCTGAACCCAGAGGCTGTGCAGGTCAGTTTGTGCGATCCTCCAGGACTGATGATCACTGACTCAGATTCAGTCAGCATCTGACTCTCCACACCTACAAAAATGAGATACATAATTTCATCAGTTAGAGCCTGAACTTTACAAAAACCCAACACTGAAGCACTGAGTGAGGGTGGGTTTACCTCTTAGACACACAATCACTACTAGAAGTCTCAGACTCATGACTGATTGGTACATGGTGGCAGGATGTGACTATAATCAGCTTTCTGTCTTATTCCACACACAGATATAGCAACAAAGTTGTTGCATTTTGCATAGGCCACTCCCATTTAGACAAATGGATAATCAATATTGTGTGAATGGTCAGCATCAGTATAAGATTCCTGTAGGGTTTCTGTTTACCCATGTTAATAAATGTGATATTTGACATAATGAGGGCAAATATTGGGGTAAATAATGATGGGGAATGCTGTGCAAAATTGAAGAAATAAACAGTTATATGAAATACACATATAGCAATAAGGTAGCATTGATTAATTCTCTATTAATAGAACAGTAGTGTAATGACTGAGAGTGGGTTTGTAGTTAAGTATAAAATATTGGTCTCATAACGTATCATTTAAGGTTGTTTAATCGATGCCTAAACCAAGAATTGCATGTGAAAGGGTAAAAATCAAGCCAGAAATATTCAATCAAAATACGATTAAATGGGGGGATATATGCCTGAAGGTAATAGGGGCCTTGAGAATTGAGAGCCAGTATTGGAGTTCTAGAATACCTGACCATGTCTTTGAAAGCATAAAGTATAAATGTTCCATCATTTTTCACTAAACACAGGGGAGTCTTTGGAGCGTCTACTGTAGAACTGTTGTCCAACACTGCCTCCTAGTGACCAGGGGAGGAACAGTTCACTTTCAAAAATATGGATACATTTCAATATGTCATTCCGTGGCATAGATGGTAACTGAATAGGAGACTTTACAGTTTTACTGTTTGACCTGGCTGGAGAGTCAGTGAAGATGGCTGAGTGAGTTCATGTGACTGTGCAACTGTAAAAACAACTCACACTCAGAGAAATGAATTCAGAAATGTGGATATGTTACTGAGGGAAGGCCACTTACGTACCTCTTTGCTGGTGACCAAATGTGCACCACTGATATCACATGGATGTTTCAGAGACAGACAAAGTCATGAAAAGAACAATGCAGCTAATCTCAGTTTACATTTTGTTTTCAGCAGCAATAACAACACCTGTTAACAACCAACATGGTCCATTACACCACACTAGAATATAGAAGTGCATGTAGAGTTTTTTTAGTGTTATATTTAGTTTAGTAAACCCTGATCCCTTACAGGAGAGACTGAGGGTTTCACCTGGCCTTGCCATCACTGAGGAGGAGGGAATGGACTCCATGCTCTGACATTTTAAACCTGAGGAGAAAACGGAGATGGTGCATATTTATAGTATTTTCAATGGCACTATAGACAAAAACATTTAATTCAACAATGTCAACTTACAAGGTAAGGTGCTGAGTAGCAGTAGGAGAGAGAGTGAGTCCTTCATCCTGTTGGTGCTGATGTGGACTGAGTAGCAGCTTACAGTCCTGCAGTTCCACATAAGTACTTTAGATGGACCTGCAACACTCCCAGGGGAGTTCTGCTCCACTGCGTGCACATTCATTCATTGTATCAGATTAGGTGCAGCACTGCTTCATTACTGACCAGAGGTGGACAGTAACTAATTATATTTACTCAAGTACTGCACTTACTCAAGTACTGTACTGTACTGTACTTGTAAGTAGTGCTCACTTCCCTACATTTTCAATACAAAAGTACACAAACTACTTGTTACATTGACGAGAGGTGGATGCGGTCAACTCCCAACTAAAGTTTTAAATTCACAAAACTACCCCAATTTCTTCTCCACTTTCAGCACACACACACACACACACACACACACACACACACACACACACACACACACACACTCAGGCAGAGGTTAAATGGCTCAACAGAATTGCAAATTCACTGCGTCTCATTCTCAGTATTTCATTGTCTGTTACAATAAAAGTCCTTGAATTCTTGAAATTACATGTGGATTTATTTACAAGCTAAAGAATAGAAACCAGCAATGATAATTTTTTAAAGAGCTAGCCTATGCTTGATTCTCCTAATTCATCCATTTCCCATCTGTTAATCTGCATCTCAATATTTATATTAAAATAAAAGGTAAAAAGCATATATATTCATGCTTTAACAGTACTGGAATAATGACATCAGTTAGGCCCTAAATTGTAACAAAATAGCTCAGCTTAAGCTCAGGTCAAGTTTTAGTGACCTGTCTGTGGCCCCCATGTTATCAACCTAAAATACGTAACAAAAAAATACTTGTACTTTGAGTAAGTCTTTTTTGGAAACAATTAGGCTAGTTCCGTACTTCCATACCATTTGTAGTGGAGTAATATTTGACAAGGAGTGTCTATACTTTGACTCAAGTAAAGGAATTGTGTACTTCGTCCGTCTCTATACTGACTGCCCAACCAGAGTTAGCAACCTGGTCCCCATATGGCCGGACAGACAGACAGACACACACACACACACACACACACACACACACACACACACACACACACACACACACAGACGGACAGAGTCAATGCAAAACCTGGTCAACGGCACACAAGCCTAAAGCCTCTTTCTGTGACAGTTATGTCTGCAGTCAGTGTAAATGGACCTTCTCTGTTCATGTCACCACTAGAAAGAACACATATGCAGAGAGCATTTCTTTGTCCCTCTCTGTTTTTTTAGGAATGTCAGTTTGCTGCTCATTTATTCTTTTTATATATTTTTTTTATTTTTACTGTAAGGACCAGTTGAATTATCAATGTACTGTATGACTTAATTGTGCATGACTTAATTGTGCATGAAATCACTGACTCATTCATCATGTTGTTCTGTGACATCAGGATCCTGTGCATTTACTATTTCTGCTTAAAAGCCTCCAACTTTTATTGACTTTTATTAAACCCCAAATCAAAGTGCCAAAATGCCAAATAATAATAATACAACTACTACTAATAATAATACAACAACAACTACTACTACTACTACTACTACTACTACGGTAACACTTTACTTTACAGATCAGTAATAAGTAGGTAATTTTATAGTAATTTATACCTAATTTTATGGTAATAATAATTTTTAACCACATATTACAAGTAATAACGGTGCAGTTTCCAGACAATTACTGTGCAGTTTCTAGGCAATAACGATGCAAACTGCTTGGTATACAGTTGTATTGTTTCTGTTACTACACTGAAACAAATGAAGTAATTTCACACAAACTACATGGTATCAGGGCTGTAAAATACACTATCGCATGTTCCTACTTAATTTCTCAGCTGCGTTGATATACCCACCAAGTATCCTCTTTCTGACAGTTAGTGTTGTTTTGTGTAATTACCTTGAAAGAAATTGTGCAATTTTAGGGAAATTGCAGAGTATGAGGGCTGTAAAATGCAGAATCACCTATTCTTTAAAAAGGAACGAATGGTAGTGAATGACCCACAAAGGTTCACTTTATTGAACATACATATTGCAAAAAAAAAATGTTCTGTTACAGGTAGCATGGGGTATGATGAGAACAAACAATAAGGACTATAAACTCTGAACTAATTGCCTTGCTAGTAGTAACATCATTGTTTAACCCCACTATTTTAAGGTGTCTATTTGTAGTGAGGGGTTATACAACAGTTTATTTCATAGATGAATATTAACGACTGACACCAAACCAGTAGGCTAGTATCATATTTATGTGCTTGAAGGGATCGTGTGGTTTGATTCCATGCGCGAGCACGATAAGAGGAGAATCCAACGGCAGCAGTAATCCACAATATAACGTGCATCCCTCTCGTCGTCTGATCAGTTTTTTTTTTTTTTTGCTATTGGGAGTAGCCTGCAGTAGTTGGCAGTCCACAAACAGCAGCTCAGTCCAATAATATATGAAATGATCCACCATGTAGCTAATTCACTCCGTTTTTACCTATTCTCTCCAAGCAGTTAAACTTGAGTCCGAAGTTCTACTGATACACAGACAAACGTTCCCACCATACAGTACTTCAGTGATAAAGCAAAATACGTGCACTCACTGAAAATAGTAGTTTAAGCGAATAAAGTAGTCTAACTCTATTGTTTTCCTTGGAGTTGTATTCAGCGGTCTCGGTTATCGCCCTTTCCCTTCCTGTGAACCTTGACCTCAAACAACTGTGTCATTGGTGCACAAATTACATTTAAAATACATATACATTTTCTTCAAAAGACATAAGGTTAAATATTCTTACAATATGCCCCTTGTAAATAAATTAGCATTTAACCAAATTAAATACGCTTTTTTAAACATCATATAAAAGCATGGACTTCTCCACCAATGAGAAACAAGGGTGACAGGAAGTGTATAACTAAACCGCCAAGTTGGGAAGACGCAGGAAGAATGAGAGTTGGAGAACGATGACTAGTTATTTGTTTAAACCACGATTTTCTGTGAATAAAAGTAGACGGTTTACAATCACCAGGTGATTTAGAACTAAGAACAGAGTTACATTTTTTAAAAATAGTTCAATGTTTTAATCTTACTTTGTTGTTTTTTAAAAATATATTGTTCAGTTTCTTTCCTTTTGTTTTGATCACGCCCATTACCAGTGCCGGCCAACAAACATCATTTTGCAATATTGAAATTGTTTAATAAAGTGAACGTTTGTGGTTGAAGAGAATGGATGTCATGCACATACTTTAGACAAAATTAATAAAAGTTCTGCAGTCTAGGTATTTGTCTGTTAAAGTCAACAATTTCAGCACATGGTAGCATATTTCACAGATGGTAATAACTAAGTAATTGAGTGGAAATAGGTGATTCTGTATTTTACAGCACTGATAATGCACAATTGCCCTAAAACTACCTAATTTATTTCAAGGTAATTGCACAAAAACAACACTATCTTAAGGAAGATATTGGTGGGTATATCAACACAGCTGAGAAATTAAGTAGGAACATGCGATAGTGTATTAATTAATTTGTTTCATTGTAGTAACAGAAACTATGACATTTTACTATCTAAGTGCTACAATGACTTGGTTAGTATCTTTCATCACTGTGTTGTTATGTCATAACATCTGATAGTAGCCATGTACTTACAAACATTTTACTCCTTCATAACACCACTATGCTGGTGCAATTACAGTCATATTACTTCACAATAAGTAAATCCTGAACTTTATCATTTTAGTATTTACACATTTACTTTAAATAATTACCATTTTATTATACCTTCAAATCAAAGCGATTCGCATTGTTATTATCTAGCAATTTCACAGTAATTGCCTGGAAACTGCACCGTAATTACTTGTAATATGTGGTTAAAAATTATTATTACCATGAAATTAGGTATACATTACCATAAAATTACCTACTTATTACCGATCTGTAAAGTAAAGTGTTACCACTACTACTAACACTACTACTACTACTACTACTACTACTACTAATAATAATAATAATAATAATAATAATAATAATAATAATAATAATAATAATAATGGTGATAATAATAATGATAATAATAATAATAATCATCATCATCATCATCATACTACTACTACTACTACTACTACTACTACTACTACTACTACTACTAATAATAATAATACTAATAATAATAATAATAATAATAATAATAATAATAATAATACACATTTTTAAGGATCTCTGAAAAAAAAGAAAAAAACAAATACTTGAGCAAAGGCAGCAGGTGTATCCTGTTATGGTTTGTTTATGCATCATGTATTCCAGAGAAAGCTATATTTAGCACTTGTTGAGCAGAAGGAACCCTTGCAAGCAAGAGGAAGGGAGCTCAAACTGACAGGCATGCAGTGATTAAGTTAGTAAAAGAGGCGTGTCAAATTTCATCACGCTCCTCCCGAACTTCGTTTTTTACAAAATGCCATATCTGAGCATTGCCATAATTAAGAGACAAGAAATATGTACCTGGGCTAAATGTAAAATATAATCCAGCCAATGAAAAAATTTCTCCCTCATCCATTTACATTACAAACCTCATGTAGCAGACAAGGAGTTCAAGCTCTCATGGACTCTGGACAAGGATAGACTCCTGAGGACAGACTAGCCTTCTCTATTTCATTTGATTTGGGGATTTGAAACATTGCACTTCGTTAGCTAATGCATTTGATAACATGAATAAATTATTATTCATTATAATTAATGCATCCACTATGAATTAATGCAGTGCACTTCACACGTGTGCAACATTTCAAAATGTGTAATAATTTCACATGTTTAATGTTTCATTGTACATTGTGAGCAGCAGGGTTTTTGTTAAGCCCTTCAGTCTCTTATCTCACTGTGTGTCTCGGGCACAGTAATACACAGCAGTGTCCTCAGTCTTCAGACTGCTCATCTGCAGATACACCTGCTGCTTGTTGTCGTCTCTGGAGATGGTGAATCGTCCCCGTAGAGCCTGGGAGTAATAAACGCTACCGGGGCTGTGCATACTTCCAATCCACTCCAGCCCTTTCCCAGGAGCCTGTCTGATCCAACCAAGATAGTAGCCACTGATAGTTAGCCCAGAAGCTGTGCAGGTCAGTTTGTGAGATCCTCCAGGACTGATGACCACTGGCTCAGACTGAGTCAGAGTCTGACCTTGTCCACCTGAAAAAAAATGAATAAATATCAGCACGTTACATCAAAATCAATATGTATGCTAACAAAAAAACATGCCAATGAATTCTTGAATATGTACTTGCCTTGTAAGCAGACAGCCAGCAGAGTTAATACAACCATGAAGTCCATGTCTGTAAGCTCTGTGAGAGGGCGTATCCTTTTCCCAGAATATATAGCCAGTCAGGGGAGTGTGGCTTTTGCATACAGCCCCCATCCCTTCCCAAATAAATACAATAGATCAAAACCCCTGAATATGTGAATTGTTCTTGGACAGTTTTTAATGAAAGTCTTTTACTTAAATACTATGTACCTCTATGGACAAAATTGAACGTACATTATTAAATATCTTTTGTTCCACACTAAAATTCTAATGATATATATTTGTTTGACATTGTTATTTTCCTCATGTTGTCCAGATGTCCAGATTATGTCCAGATGTTATTGTCATTGTATCTCTTTGTGGTTGGAATTGAGGTGTAGCCACAGGTGGCCTATGGGCCTTTGCATAACCACATGTGCATCAGGCCCACCCAATCAGAAGGCTCTATAAGACCAATTGACTGTTTTAGTAATAAAAAGGTATTTTGGGCTAGGCCCACCTGATTATTTTCTGGGCCCACCCATTTTATGATTCCTGGCTACACCCCTGGGTCGGACAATATAATGATAATGTTGTGCTTGTGTTATCAAAGTGCTTTGAGGTTTGAGATCAAATCAGTAACTATACTAATGAGCAGAGCTGGAGCTGATAACTGGGTCAGGAAATATTTATGGTGGCACCAGTAATAACAATAATAATGTTTGTTAATGTATATATTGGTGGATTATGTTTTTTTTTTTTTCATTTGGGAGACACAAAGTATATATGTCTGACTTACAGTAAATGTTTTTTCAGTTGAAGAGAAGAATTTTCAGACTGCCCTCTGCAGACTTTCTCAGATGTCACAGGGGTGTGAGCATGCTTATGTTAGTTACCACTGTCTGAGATGTTTTTGTACAGCTCTGTGGTCTCATGTGTGACTGTGGGTCTCGAGCACAGTAATAAACAGCCGTGTCCTCAGCTTTCAGGCTTTTCACTTGTAAGTTCAGTGTGTTGGAGCCTTTGGTGATGGAGAACTGGCCCTGGAGAGACTGGGCAAATATTGTGCTACTGGCAGTATGAATGCGGCCAATCCACTCCAGTCCCTTTCCTGGTTTCTGCCGGATCCAGTGCATGTTGTAGCTGTTGATGTTAAAGCCAGACACTGTGCAGGACAGGGTGACCGACTCTCCAGGTTTCTTCACCACTGGACCAGAGGAGGTCAGAGACTGACCATGAACAGCTGGAAATAGGACAACACAGTTAAAATGCTAAAGTTAAATAGTTAAAAAAGTTAAAAAGCAAGTCTGAAGCCTAATAGAAATATGAGATAATTTGGAGGTGCCTACCATTTAAACTGGCTGTTATCAAGACTATCAGCAACATTTCTGAGTCAGTTGTGCTGTGAGTTCAGTACCTGTGAGGATGACCAATGAACCAAACTTATATTACCAGAGAAAGAGAGAGAGAAAGAGACAGAGAGAGAGAGAGAGAGGGGGGGGGGGGGGGGGGGGGGGGAGATGTGTGTGTTTTGCATAACTTACACTGCTTTGAAATATTAGCCTGATGCTAGAGCTCAGAATGGGAGAGAATGTACTGTATATATTTAGTAATCATTTTATTGTCATTTGCACCACTTGTTTGCTTGCATTCAAATTTAAAGTTCAGTTTCTGTTTCCTACGGACTGCCACTGCTTTCATATGTGTAGTCAGAAAGTCCATGTCCTACATTTTATTAGTAACCGTAATCCTTGAACTTGGCACTGATGCTGCTTTCATTTTACATATATCACGCCATACTGAGTTACACGCTGTAGTTCTGAGTTAAGCACTAGGGGAGTGGCAGAGGTTCAGGGGGGAAAATCTGCACGAAAGTACTTAAAAAGTGTGTGCGTAAAAAAGTCTTCCGCACCAATGGGAGAATCGGGCCCTTAGTCCCTTGACGCTAACTGTTGTGGAGTTGCAGGTGGATTTTCATGTGAAAGACGTCTCCTGCTTCATGTACACCACTGTCACAAATCCTTGTCCATGTTTATTAAATAATGTATTCACTGAATGTTCATTATCTGTTGTATATATATAACATCAATGAGCAACGAGCCAAAGTTTTGTCATGAACAAAAACCTAGTGCAGCATGTGCATGAATGTTCTAAACAATCTACATACATGGGATATGGTGTACATATGTGTATATGTCTGTGTGTACAAGGGAGAGATTCCTATGAAATTTGTGATTAGCACAGTGTGACAAAGATAGCTTGTGTGCATGTATAACAATGCAGAGATTTATTCACACAATAAATGCATGCAGTGTTTTTATTGAGAATTTTCCAACAGTTTGGGACATTTCTAAGCAGTTTTAAAGGTTCAGTTGGGCTTAATGCAACACAGGAACACCTTGGACAAGGCAGAGTATTTCTTTGGCTTCGATGAGGAACCATCCTCAGAAGAGAGAGAAACTGAGGTGCCTTCAGGGTGGTCTGTTAACAAAGGACACATTACAAATGATGATGATGATGATGATTATGTTGATGATGATTATTATTATTATTATTATTATTATTATTCCTTTTTTGTGGTTGATGGTAAATGCTGACAGCAATGCATAAGCGGAAGATAAAAAAAAAAACGTACTTGTGTCTTGATTCTTCTTAACATGGCCCACATTTGCTTTGCCAAATATACGTCTCTGTAAAAGAGCATAGAGTTAATAAAGGTGTGTTAGTGAAAACATGCATTCTATGATACCACTAATAATAAAACATATTAAGGTGACTTTAGGTTTAAAGTTTGTATGAAAATTATGAATGATTAAAAATAGTTAAGTAATTAAATTAGGATCTTTACCTTGAGATTGACCCAGAATTTTGAAAGTTTCCCAGATCGTGGAGCGTTCAAGATCTTTGGATCCTTCGTGTCACATGTGTGCAGAAGTGTTTTTGCCAAGGTCTCAATCAGGAGTTGGTCAAAGGAGAGATCCTGTGTGTCAACAGCTTTAAGGGCAGCTGCAGTGCCAAACCCCTTTATTAGGTAATCATAAAAAATGCTGTAGACCCTCTGAACTTCTGCATTCTTTGGAGTTGATAAATTAGGACATCCTGAAACATTCATGAACTCTAAAAGGACCCTCTCAATTTGCTCTCTGGTGCTTTTCTTTAGATCTGCGGAAACACTTTGTTGATCTGTAATCTTGGCAAGTAACCTTAGGATCAGCATTGTGACCAAGCAGCAATACTCCTTTGTATCCAAAAATGGCAGGGAAATCTCTGTTGCTGAATCCTCAGACAGGTGAGGGGCAGAACAAGATGAGGTACGTTTATGGTTGGATTTGGAACTAGATGGTCTGCTGCTGGTGGGTTGTGTCTGTTGAGTGAGAAGGTTTCGTACTAAAACGTCATCTTGATGATCAACTGCCCCCTGCTCTTCACTGGCGTTCAGCATAGAAGAACATCTAAAATGTGGTTGAAGCAAACGCCTGACTTGCTCTTCGGAAAACTTATACAGCATTTCAAAGGCAGCATCATTTTTCTTGTGTGTGTTGTCTTTTTTGTCATGTTTCTTCATGTTGAGCACAGAGTCTGATGCACTTTTACCGGCAATTAATGAAATCACTTCAGGACCTGTTCTGCTCTCCAAGACAAAACTTTTAACGAGATCACTGAGTTCTTTAGCAAATGTCTCAGCATCTTGCAATGTGCCATATACATTTGAGCAGGTGGGGGATTGTGAGGGAGATGATGTGCATGGTTTAGAACCCACAATGCATTCTTCTGACTGGACATTAGCTGCATTTAGCATCGCAGCTGCAAGAATTTCACTCTTCTCATGATGGAGATGTAACTGTGACTCTGAACGTGAACCCTTTTGGGTGTCTTTAGAGCAATCCACCAAGCTTTCAAGTTGGGCTAAAACGTTGTCAAGAAAATTCGCTGTCACCAATGACTCTCTGGAGGACTGTACATGCTCATGCAATTTGTCATTCTCATTTTCACTCATTAAATTGTACACCACCACAATCTGATTTACAACTTCTTTAGTGCACAGGTCTAAGTCCTCCTCAGTGTTTTTAAGTTTTTGGTCTGAAGTAGGAGCTTCAGCTACTTCATTTTGTACCTTTCCAGGATAATTTGGCTGTGGTTTGGTAAAAATATCTTTCACCTTGAGTTTCATCTTGTTGTAAAGTCCCAGGGCAGCAGACTTTGCTTCCTTCTTTTTGGTGTCAACATCATCCCCACAAGTTTCAGTTTTGTCACCCTCTTGCTCATGGAAGCTTGTGGTAGACTGCACCAGGAACATCAACTCTTCTACAAAGGTGTCTGTAAGCGTAGATGCTGCTAAGTCAGCCATGCACACAGGTGAGGTTCCTCTTTTTTCATCACGACAGAGATCACTCTGATTGGTCAGCTCACAAGAGGACTGTGACCGCTCAGATTGGGCTATGGCATCAAGACTTGAAAATCTCTTTACAATCACTTCGCTGACAGCATGTTTGGCTTTGCCCTGAAACTCTGTGTTTGACAGCTTGTCCGTGCTTCTCCTTGCATGACCACTGAAAGACTGTGCTGCTTTCTCTGGTAGTGTTTGGCTTTGGGCCTTTATCACATCATGAGTGTCATCTGGAGTAGTGGATTGAGCCTCCATCTTGTTCACGGTTGCTGAGGCTGGCCTTTGGAGAGTTGTCTGTGAAGCTACACTTGCATCAATCCTGCTTTTCACCAGACTGATCATGCGTTCAGCCCCACCATGCGAGCACTGCACAGCTGTGCTGCCAAAGTTTGTGAGGATGGTCTTCATCCTGTATTCCACCTCCCTTGCAACCGCACAGAGAAGCTCACATGTGGTGGACTTGTCTGAGCCCTCTGTCACTTCAGCAGTCTCTAGCAGAAGACTATCTGACACACACTCCTGAACATCCTTGATCGCGACTTCAATTGCGACCTCCAGTGACTCGGGGAATGAGGTTCCTGACCCTGAGTCTGGATGGGATGATGGAGACCTTCAGGAACATACAAAGATATTTTTTCAGATTGTGGCATCTATTCAGAATATACATACATATAGTTTACTGTACAATTATACTGTTTTCTATTTCTTATAATTAGTGTAATTTTCACAGGACTTTGTTGTGTTGTAAAATACTGTAAATCAGTGACATGTACAAATGCTCTGAATGCTAGTTTTTCATTTCAGTGTCATCATAGGACAGAGAGAGAGAGAAAAGAAAGCTGCTTTACGCTGGGCGGAAGGCTGAGATATTTGTCGATCTGCCAGTAGATTTGGCCTCCTGCAGCATGCGGACATATGCTGGGATTATGACCTTCAGAGAGCTCATAGTCACAATTTTCATAATGGGCATACACAGTTCAAAAAACTGCTCCTTTGTCATCTGGTTTAATGAAGGAAAGAATTCTTAAGAACAGAGTCAATTCAGTGTAAAATCTTTAGCACTGAAAACACATAGGGTACTTGGCATCAGAATAGGTACTTACAGGATCATGCATGACCTTATGTAAGTCCATCCATTCCCTGGGAAAAGCAGAGATAAACGTCAGTGCCATCTTTGTTATGCAATTCAGTAAATCTACAGTTAAACTGTGGTCAGTCAAAGATGTGGGACATACTCATCAGGGAGATCCTGGAGATATCTGCTCAGAGGTGAAGACTCCAGATCCTTCCAGAAGTCTGGGGAAGGTTTTTCACATGGCTGTGTTTGCTGAGAATTGTCCGATGATGGACGAGAAGCTTGAGATTGGTCTGTTTCACAGTGAGAGAAAAAGTACAATTTAAGGCCCATATGCAATGTTTTCTATGTGTTGATATGATCAGCTATACATTTAAATTGTGATGCACATTAATTTATGGCAATAATACATTTTATTTCTAAGCCCCTCTCATTAAACCCAAGGACGTAGTACCGTTAGAAACTAAACACTGAAGGCGCTGCACAGAAACAGAATATACGTACAGGACAAAGAAATAAACTCTTAAGACAGGTAGTGGAAAATGCTATAAAAGGAGTAAAACAAAAGAAAATATCTTAAAATACATAAAAAAAATACTATAAAGGGAGTAAAGTATAAGATGTCAACAAAAACTATAAATTCTATCAAAAAAATAATATCTTCATATAGAAAATACTGTGAATATATTTTTGTTTGTGTCGATTCTGTCTTTGGTCACCCTGCAGGTTGGAAGCAGATTTGTCTCTCATTCGAACTACAGAGAGAAGGCCCCTCCTCTAAACTTAGTGCAGTTATAGCCCATGGATGGCAGTAAAGCGAATTCAGAAGAGCCTTTCACCCTGTTACAATTTGATTAACCACTAAAACGATTTTGGAAACATTATTTTAAAGTTGAAAAAACTACTTAGTGTTGCTTTAAGTACTTTGCACCTGCTTTTGACCCAACCCATCCCACACACACACACACACTTATGCACTTTTTGTTAGGCTGACTAACATAATGCAATTTCACTACGTTTTACTTTTTACTTTTTAAGTCCTTACATTTTTTAAATATACTATAAAAGGAGAAAATATTAAAAAATCAAATGCAAAGTGATTTCTTACCTTCTCTGGTCTCATTCATTTTTGCTTGATCAAATCAAGTGCCAATAAACATCATGTTATCATTGAGATAGAACTACACAAACATGTGTCTCAGTGGAACTCTTTACAAATAGACTTCTCATGGCAGGAACATGTCATGACAAATATTGGAAATGCTTATGTCATAAAGAGAAAATACAATGATGTCACAGTCTGGCAGTGTAAACTGTCTTCGTCACCTTGGTAACACAGGTTAATTAGCTACACAAGCTTAGAATGTTTGATTCAGGCAATAAAATCTTTTCCATACTGTTCAGTTACAGTGGTTTGAATCATTACATAATGAAAATGAGATGCAAACACACAATCTGATTATCATGTGCATTTGTATGTATTTCTATTTCTTCAAAATAGCAATATGTGTTAGCCCTACATAGCAGACTTAAAGCAGATGGATTTACAACACTGTTAACATTTTGTTGCTAATAACAGTGTATAGGCCATTATCATGCTGCACCATATCAGCTGTTTTTTTATTGTTCAAATTTACAGACTTACTTGTCATCACTTCTGAATCCCTAAGCCAGATTTAATTTATCAGAACCGGTCAAGAATGTATGCAAGAGACACATTATAGTTTTGTCAATGATTACCCCATTCGCACATCATGATCTTAGTTATATACCTCAAAGCAAGATATCATAGTAATATAAAATTATTTTGGGGTGGTTGACTGAACCTTAATTTATTTATTTTTTTATTTATTTTGCTTTTAAGGATTGCATGTATTATACAAATAAATAGAAAACCTGTGGATATCAAAATCACTTTTCAACTCAGTGGGCTATTTAAAAACCTGGTCTCTCTGTGTACAAAAACATATATAGGCTTCATCATTTTAGTCTTCTACATTTTGTTCAGCCCTCATATTGGTTTGTATCACAGTGTGTCTCGGGCACAGTAGTACACAGCTGTGTCTTCAGCCTGCAGATTCTGTCCCTGTAGAGTCACTGTGTTACTGGAGGTGTCTCTGGAGATACTGAACTTGTTCTTCAGTTTGTCACTGTGGTGTTCTTCTCCATCATAATCTATGGCATTGATCCATTCCAACGCTTGTCCAGCTTGCTGCCGAATCCAAGCTGTCCTGTAGTAGCTTCTAGATGTGATTAACATCCCAGACACTTGACATGTAATCTGTAAGTTTTCTCTTGGCCTAATAGCCACTGAGCTTGGCTGGGTGTGCTCCAAGCTTTCCACCCCTGAAAATGAACACGATACTCATTACAAACAGTGGAAAAGCCTTTTACAAAACATAACAAAGCTTACCCATGTGACAGAGCTCACCTAGAAGAGTGGAAAGCACATATGACAGCAGCAGTACAGATGCCATGTCTGTGAGCACCCTCTTTCTCCTCCAACTATGTGCCATGACATGCGTCCATCCAACTTAAATAGAGACCGGCAGGGAAGGAGGAATTTTGCATATTCAGTAAGTCCAGCATCTCATCAATGTTGCAAGTAGTCTGTCAATGTTCATTTTGAATTTGTTAATACTCCAAACATACGAATGCAGTGACAGAGGGAAAAGTGCTACTGCACATTGAATGTCATAATATTGAAAAGATTTGTTTTTATTTTTTTCTCATGATTCTCAAGTTTCTTTTTTCTCGATGGTGCCACAGGTGGTAGGGGTGCCGTTTGGCAACTGGAAGGTTGTGGGTTCGAACCCCGCTCTGCCCCCCCCCCCCCCCTCATAGTCACTAATATAACCACCAGCTTGGTTCCTGTCCTTCTGTTCAGGGGGTAAATATGCTCCTGCCATCTCTGTAGGATCTGTAGAGTCATATTATTGTTATCTGTTCCCAATTAAATTATCTTAACAGAGTCTTACTGGTTGAGATATGATTTAAATTGTTAGGGCCTCTGAAAATGAAACAGGGTTGTGTCTGGGAAACGTCTGCCATGCCATACACAGTGTAAAATGATAGTATTCACCATAAGTGGCCACAGGAGAGTTTGACTGGTCTTCAGATTACAAATTCAAAATACTATTTAATCACATTCATATACGAACAGCGTTGTTTCTGAGAGCTTCTATTGCAGAATTGTAGTCTCACACTGCCATCTACTGACCAAGGGAGGAACCATTTGCTGTTGAAAATACAATCAAGGTCAATCACATCAACACAACCCAGCATCAATATGTTTCAGTTTTCAAGTATTTATATGCACATGAAATTACCTTGATAGCAGTATATTCATTTGACTAACTGCACAGTATATTACTTTGTGTTGAACAACTGATTTAACTGCTTTTCATTTGTATGTGATTGTGAAGCAACTAATGTTTAATTGTCCAGTTTTCAGAATTCTGTGACATCCACTTCTGAGTATCTATCTGTATTTGTTATGCTTTAATTCTAATAAAAGGACCTACTATGTTACTATGGGAAATATATTTGGTGCTTTTAGTTTTATGGTTTGTAATGTTGGGTGATGTGAATTTATAAAGTTAATTACAGTCATAATAATCATGGATACTCCCTCCTGTATTGCCTTCTGTTACTTGATCAATAATGCTTTCTTCTATTATTATGCTATATAAATGTTATTTTATATTATGAGGGCTTTGTAACTTAGTTTTTGTTTTAAAGTTACTAAAATAAAGATGATGATAATAATTATTATTTTTATTTTAATAAATAATACATATTTTTTGTGGTGTTGGCTGACTGTTCATGTTTTTCTTCTGGTCTAAAGCTGTATTGTATCACTGTGGATGTCGAGCACAGTAATACACAGCTGAGTCTTCAGGCTGCATGTTTTGTCCTTGCAGGGTAATGGTGTTACTGGAAGTGTCTCTGGAGACACTGAACTTGTTTTTCAGTGAATCCCTCTCCTGTTGGTTCTCATTATAAAAAATTGTATTTATCCACTCCAGCGCTTGTCCAGCTGGCTGTCGAATCCAAGCTGTGGCCCAGTAGCTGCTATCTGTAATGGACGCCCCAGTAACCTTGCAGGTGACTCTAAAAGCCTCTCCTGGCCTGATGGTTACAGAGCTGGGCTGGGTGTGATCAATTTTGCAGTCTACCCCTGCAAAACATTAAAGCACAAGAGATATTACCAAAAACCCAGACAGAACATTTTAAATACAAGAACTTGGACCCACATTTCTTTAGGAGAAGCTTAAATCAAGAGCAGAAAGACGTACATGTGAGCATGAGTAAGAGCAAGAGCAAACAGGTTTGTGTTGAGGATGATGTGGGTGACATGGCTCCAGTGTGCTCCATGATCTGATGGGGAAGCTGAAGTCTCTCAGCATTTATACATGCAGGTTGCTACCATTTGCATTCAGAGCTCCGTCTGCTTTTGCCTCATCTGTGTGAGGAGTCAGTGAGGATATCATGCACTATATTTTACATAAACTGCCGATTATATTGGAACATTTTTATGCTGAGTGATACACTGGTCACCTATATACAACACACAAAGCACATACACCTGAGTAGTTAGAATATTGCTTCAAACAAATGTGTAAAAATAATTAATTTACAAAAAAATAACAATTTTGTCAATTTTGTGATTTTCCCATCTCCCCCTGTAGACTAAAAGAGTGACAGGCAGTTGTTCAGAAAAAACAGCACACAACATGTAAAACATCTATGCTGCCCTCACTTCTGTGGTGAAGCTAGTTCAGTACATCTGAACTAGATATACACTGACTCATGATGATGTGTGGTGCAACTGCTAGAGATTGATTTGAAGATTTAAATGAGTTTAGGGTGTCACACAGTTGTTTAATCCATAATACCTTTCTTCTTTTTTCTCAAATCAGCAGTCATACTAGCATGGATCTTGAGAAGATCAACAGGGCCCCCTTGTGTTTATGCATCTGCATACTAATGCGAAGTGGGAGAGAGTCATATAGGAAGTTATGATGTCATTTGTGGCCGTACGCTAGATGTCCTCAGCCACGATCTTTGCCTCCACTGAACTATTTGCATTAACACTGCAAATATATATACATCATATTACACTAACAGATCTTTTTCTTTTTGTTAAAAAAAAGAAATCTCGAGAACAATGTATTTTCATTTTCTAGTTATTATTTGTGTCACAATACTAAATAAAAAAACTGCCTTTGTCATAGCAGACATGTTGTGTAATTTAAATGGTGTAAGTCAGAACAAAACTACCTTTTTAATTCCAGCTTGAAAAAAATGGGATACCAAGCAAGACACAGTGTCTTAGTATTGTGTTCCACAATTCATAATGATGGGTGAGATATATTCCTGACTTCCTGTCAAGATAGTCAAGTCTATGATATACTTTGAAATCAATAATGCTTTCCACTTGCTTTGTTCAGCTTACTAACTTATATTTTCTATTAGTTTGTTGTTTCCTAGCTGTTGATTCACTCCTGAAGTTTTTGTTCTGGTCTAAAGCTGTTTTGTATCACTGTGGATCTCGAGCACAGTAATACACAGCTGAGTCTTCAGGCTGCATGTTTTTTCCTTGCAGGGTGATGGTGTTACTGGAGGTGTCTCTGGAGACACTGAACTTGTTTTTCAGTGACTCTTTGTGGTCTGTGTCACCACCACTCCAGATAATATTAATCCACTCCAGGCCTTTCCCTGATGGCTGTCGAATCCATGCTGTGGGATAGCTAGTAACTGAATAGGAGACTTTACAGTTGATGGTCAATGTTTGACCTGGCTGGAGAGTCACTGAAGCTGGCTGAGTGAGCTGCTCTGAATGGACACCTGTGGAAAACACACCTGTTACTGTCATGACAGCTGTAACACATGAGCCAGTGCAGACACAGAGTCACCAGTGTTCAGTGCAAATCCATTCCAACAGAGACACTTACTGGAAGTAGCAGCCAGCAACAGCAGCAGAGCTGACAGGGACATGGTTTGTGTGGAAGATGCTGATCTGGCACTAACTGCTGCTCTACTCTTCACTCTTTGCTCACAGAGAAGTTATAGACTCCACAGCACTCCTGAAACAGGAAGTGAAACGGACCGAATTTACATGCACACACATTTATATGGGAATTTGGTCAGGATTGTTAAGATGGGGACTTCCTCTACATACAACACACTGACTACCCTTTACTTTGGCTACTTGCATTCCCACTATTGTATAGTTCCAGTATTTCTCCCTGCTTCAGAAAAATGTTTGGGGAGATAAACTGTACGAACTGTAGTTATCACAGTATCATTGAGTGCATCTTTTTCCAGCTTCAGGTTTGTAATTATATTAACATAAGTGTTTATCAGTGGAGATAATGCACCTAATCAAAAGGATTTCTTTACAGTGCCTTTTATTTCATAAAGTGTACCTCCACAGCAACAGACAGAGGGGTTGCAGGGAATCACACAGCCTTCACCAAAGGGAGGGTTTTAAGTCTGTGAATATGAAATGGGTTGTGTTTTAGGAGACAGGTGACTATGCTTTGTTATAAACTGTACAAATGAAAGCATGTTATTCTGCAATTTGTGATGATGGTACATTACCGCTTTGAAACCTCACTAAATTGTATTTGTTGTGTTAAATCAAATCTGTATATGTCCTGTTACTTGAAATCCTGTGACTGTACTGCCCCCATGTGGTTGGCAGTGTCCATGATTATAGTCTCTGAGGAGCGACACAAATGGCAGAAAGAGCATTCAGTAGGTGGTTCAGAAAATTAGACCCTGTGTCACGTGCAGATGTTACACTGTCAATCAAATCTATATTTATTTTATTTATTTGCTGTATCACACTCATGGAAACATTATTTCTGTGTTATGAGGTGCTGTACAAATGTCATAAGACTTCTCTTTTTTGATGGCATTATAACTTTTTGCACATCTGAAAGCTTGTGTATATGTGTTTTTAATCACACATATATAGAGTACAATCTTCATGGTTCATTTTTGCCCTGTTCACAAAGAGTTGTGTTCCAAACCTTATTCAAAAAGACAGTTTACTACAAAAGCCTTGAAATATTAACTTTATAACAAGTTAAGTGACTAGATGGAAGGCACTAAAAGAGGCAAACACTGTGCTCCTGCATGACGTCATGATGCAGAGTCAGTGTCTCCATCTGGGGTTTTTGTTCAGGCCCCCCACTGAGCTGCTACACTGTGTCTGTACGGGCGCAGTAGTACACAGCTGAGTCCTCAGTCTGCAGGCTGCTGATGTCTAAGTAGAGCACGTTACTGCTGTCTCTGCTGATGCTGAAGCGGCTCTTGAAGGAGTCCGCATAGCTAAAGGAGCCTCCGCCCCACATGATCCCAATCTAATGCATGGCTTTGCCTGGAGGCTGTCGGATCCAGCCTGTGCCCTGGTTGGTGAGGGCATAACCAGACACCTGGCAGGAGATCCTCACAGAGGCACCAGGAGACTTGGCCTGGTCTGGAGACGAGCTCAGAGTGATGCCATGCACACCTGCTGAAGAGAGCAGAAACATCAGTGTCACTACGGCCAATGCACCTCAGCCAAGCCTCCAGCACTGGCAAGGCAGACTTATTCATACAGCGCATTTCATACACAGATGCAGTTCAGTGTGGTTTTACAACAGAAATAAAAGCAAAGGCCAGTCTGTGCACACAGGAGTATGAGGTGTTAGTTTAGTGCTGTTCCAGGCTTCACTGCTCTGGCCACACTTACAAGGCACACAGAGCAGAAGGAGGATGGTCAGAGATGAGCTCATGGTCCTGCTGTAGGTCTAGTGTGAGCGTCCTCTCACACATACACAGAAAGGTGCAGTCTGCCCCCTATCTGTCTCTGTCTCTGTGTGGGTGTGTTACACATTTATGCTACAGGGGGAGGAGGCAGGACATTTCATTTGCATAACGACTTCTGTTTTATGAATGCATTTCCCTTCAAATGATGATTTAAAAAATGTGGAGTGATATGTTCTTCATAATAAAATATCACATACTTATTTTGAAAGGGTATTTCACTACAATAGCATGCAAACATATATTTGAGAGGATCGCTTTAAGTGTAATACTGCATTCAAATATTTCTTTTTACTGTATCACATGATGTGTGTAGTGTGAAGTTTCTAGAAATGTAAAATTCCTTTGTCATTGGAAGTGCCACTAATATCTCTGGAGATTGTATCATTAACAGTTGTTTTTGAGGGACTGTGATGTTATTTTAACCCCCTTTTCAGATTTGTTATTGCTTGACTTTGAGCCCCATTCACTTCTTATGAACCAAGACACTAAAACCATCAGTCAGGAGGTAAATTTACGTTTTTGTGTGGTTGACAAGGGCAAATGTTTTAAATGGGGAAGTGTTTTTGTACAGCCTGGTGACTGCCTTCACTCACTGTGCCTGCGAGCACAGTAATACACAGCAGTGTCTTCAGTCCTCAGGTTGGTCATCTGTAGGTACAGCTTGCTGCTGGAATCATCCCTGGAGATGGTGAACCTGCCCTGGACTGACTGGGAGTAGTAGATTGACGTGCTACCAGTGTGCACAAATGCGATCCACTCCAGCCCTTTGCCTGGAGCCTGTCTGATCCAGCTCATGGCATAGCTACTAAATGTGAACCCAGAGGCTGTGCAGGTCAGTTTGTGAGATCCTCCAGGACTGATGACCACTGACTCAGACTCAGTCAGCGTCTGACTCTCCACACCTACAAAAATGAGATGCATCATTTCATCAGTTAGAGCCTGAACTTGACAACAACCCAACACTGAAGCACTGAGTGAGGGTGGGTTTACCTCTTAGACACACAATCACTACTAGAAGTCTCAGACTCATGACTGATTGGTTCATGGTGGCAGGATGTGACTACAATCAGCTTTCTGTCTTATTCCACACACAGATATAGCAAAAGAGTTGTTGCATTTTGCATAGGCCACTCCCATTTAGACAAATGCATAATTAATATTGTGTAAATGGTCAGCATCATTATAAGATTCATGTAGTGTTTTTGATTATCCATGTTAATAAATATGCATTTTACATAATGAGGACAATTATTGGGGTAAATAATAATGGGGAATGCTGTGCAAAATCAAAGAAATAAACAGTTTTTTTTTATATGAAATACATATATAACAATAAGTTAGCATTGATTAATTCTCTATTAGTAGTACAGTAGTAGTACAGAGGGAGTGTTTGTAGGTGTATACAATGTTGGTCTCATAACGTATCATTCAACGTTGTGTATTCAATGCCTAAACCAAGAATTGCATGTGAAAAGGTAGATGTCAAGCAACAAATATTCAATCAAACCATGCTAAAATGTGTGGATGTATGACTTAATCTAATAGGGGCGTTGAGAATTGACAGCCAGTGGTGGTGTTGTAGAATACCTGGCCTGGCCCTAGCTGGCCCTTTCACTAATTTGGCCCTGCAGACCACATAGTACATATGAACCATAAAACTATTAAAACGTTTCCTATTACATCGATTACAGGCATGACACAACTATATTTTCAGATACATACATCAGGTATGTACTACGTCAACTGAAAGGGTACATGAACATGATTACACAACAACAGAATATAGAAGTGCATGTAGACTTTGAACAGTTGGGCCTCTATCACATGAAACTTTGTGTGCTTGTATAGATAAGATGTGACAGCCTTCATTGACAGTTTGTTAAGTAACATAACATTTGGCAAAGGAGTGGGACATCATTTTTAGTATTTTCAGGTGAAAATGATCATGGCTTGGCTAAAACCTGAACCTTACCCATGGCATTTACTCAACCAATAGCTTACCAACAAAAGTGTCAAGGAAATGCCCTCTCTTATCTATCACATTTAACTGTAACACTGACCGCCTTACCCCTCTGTTAGCCTACACGAATAAAACTGAACTGCAGTTTTTTGCCTGTGTCTGTGTTTTTGTGTATCAGTACCAGGGACACAACTGCTGTCTTACACTGCCTCCTGCTGGCCATAATCAGACAAGCACACTCACAATGGGGCTTGCCATATGGTTTTTGTACAGCCTCCTGCAGTCTTTCTGTTACTGTGGTATTTGGCACAGTAGTACATAGCAGAGTCCTCTGCTTTCAGATCAGACAGTTTCATGTACACCATACTGCTGGGATTGTTTCTGGTGATCACTATCCGTCCTTCAACAGTCTGGGAATAAACTGTTTTACTTGCATCATAATAGATGAGACCCATCCACTCCAGAGCCTTTCCTGGTGCCTGTCTGATCCAGTGCATCCCATAATCCCCAAATTTAAACCCTGATCCCTTACAGGAGAGACTGAGGGTTTCACCTGGCCTTGCCATCACTGAGGAGGAGGGGATGGACTCCATGCTCTGACATTTTAAACCTGAGGAGAAAACGGAGATGGTGCATATTTATAGTATTTTCAATGGCACTATAGACAAAAACATTTAATTCAACAATGTCAACTTACAAGGTAAGGTGCTGAGTAGCAGTAGGAGTGAGAGTGAGTCCTTCATCCTGTTGGTGCTGATGTGGACTGAGTTGCAGCTAACAGTCCTGCAGTTCCACATAAGTACTTTAGATGGACCTGCAACACTCCCAGGGGAGTTCTGGTCTACTGCGTGCACATTCATTTATTTATCAGATTAGCACTGCTTCATTAATGACCAGAGGACAGTAACTAATTATATTTACTCAAGTACTGCACTTACCCAAGTACTGTACTGTACTTGTAAGTATTGTTCACTATATTTTCAATACAAATGTTGTACTTTTTACTCTACTGTGAATTGTGAGTATGAAGTACTTGTTACCAGTAGCGGCTCCTGAACATAAATATTGTTGGGGCAGACACTGACTCTGATGCCTGAATCACTACCATGACCAAATGTTATCGAATAATGTATACTGATAGGCCTATTAAAAACCTTCTTTTTTTTTTAAATATGAACATTAATGTAGCGCTATGATTAACGAAGACCAATGAAATGCTGACCCAATGCACTAAAAGCAAACAATGCAACAGCCTCATATAATATAGTAAGCACAACGACACATTTTGCCTCTCTAATTAATTTCGAATGCTTACATGATAGCCCTCATCGAGGTGTGCTGCGATATTAACTTGACCTAGCATGGGTAGTTTTATAGCACACTGTAAATGTGCTTTGCTTGGGATGGTTTACCAGGCTAAAAAAAATAGGCAGGTGAGGCAGACTTGCTCCTACCCATATTGGACTCTATTAGCGCTGTTTGCAATTCCGACAACTGACGCCAGGCGAATAGGATAAATCAACAGATGAATGTGGGCAGTGACCGGTCCTGCCCCATAACTGCAATCAACAAAAGTATTTGAGATTCAATTCCACAGTGCTAAATAAACACACACACAAACCATATACGACAAATAGATAGCAAGCAGAGCAGTTACGTAGGTAACATTATTTATTAGGAGGAACTATGATTTGAGGTGGATGTTTTTTGGGAGGGCGCTGCCCCACCTGCCCATATTGACGAGCCGCGCCTGCTCTTGAGGACAGATTGCCTTTCTCTATTTCATTTGATTTGGGGATTTTAAACATTGGTACTTCGTTAGCTAATGCATTTGATAACATGAATAAATTATTATTAATTATAATGAATGTATCCATTATGAATTAATGCAGTGCACTTGACACATGTGTGCAACATTTCAAAATGTGTAGTAATTTCACATGGTCAGTGTTTTATTGTACGTTGTACTGAGCTGCAGGGTTTTTGTTAAGCCCTTCAGTCTCTTCTCTCACTGTGTGTCTCGGGCACAGTAATACACAGCAGTGTCCTCAGTCTTCAGACTGCTCATCTGCAGATACACCTGCTGCTTGTTGTCGTCTCTGGAGATGGTGAATCGTCCCTGTAAAGCCTGGGAGTAGTGGATGTTACTGGGGTTGTACATGCGTGCAATCCACTCCAGCCATTTCCCAGGAGCCTGTCTGACCCAGGCCATATAGTAGCTACTGAATGTGAACTCAGAAGCTGTGCAGGTCAGTTTGTGAGATCCTCCAGGACTGATGACCACTGGCTCAGACTGAGTCAGGGTCTGACCATGTCCACCTGAAAAAAAGAATACATATCAGGACATTACATGAAAATGACTATGTAAAAAACAACAACAACAAAAAAAACATTCCAATGAATTCTGGAAAATGCACTTGCCTCGTAAACAGACAGCCAGCAGAGTTAATACAACCATGAAGTCCATGTCTGTAAGCTGACTGTGAGGGCGTATCCTTTTACCAGAATATATAGCCAGTCAGGGGAGTGTGGCTTCTTTTGCATACAGCCCCCTTCCCTTCCCAAATAAGTGCAAGAGACCAAAACCCCTGAATATGGGATTTGTTCTGGAAGAGTTTTGAATGAAAGTCTTTTACTCAAATACTATGTACCTCTATGGACAAAATGTGATGTACATTATTAAATATCTTTTGTTCCACACTACAATTCTAAAGATATATATTTGTTTGATATTGTTATTTTCCTCAAGTTGTCCAGATATCCAGATTATGTCAAGATGTTACTGTCATTGTATCTCTTTGTGGTCATTAATGAGGCGTAGCCACAGGGGGCCTATGGGCCTTTGCCCAACCACATGTCAATCAGGCCCACCCAATCAGAAGGCTCTATAAGTTCAATTGACTGTTTTAGTAATAAAAACGTATTTTGGCCTAGGCCCATCTTATTATTTTCTGGGCCCACCCATTTTAGGATGTCTGGCTACGCCCCTGGGTCGGACAAAGTGTGATAATGTTGTGCTTGTGGAATCAAAGTGCTTTGAGGTTTGAGATAAAATCAGTAACTATACTAATGAGCAGAGCTGGAGCTGATAACTGGGTCAGGAAATATTTATGGTGGTACTAGTAATAACAATAATAATGTTTGTTAATGTATATATTGGTGGATTATGTTTTTTTTTTTCATTTGGGAGACACAAAGTATATATGTCTGACAGTAAATATTTTCTCAGTTGAAGAGAAGCATTTTCAGACTGCCCTCTGCAGACTTTCTCAGATGCTACAGGTGTGTGGGCACGCTTATGTCAGTTACCACTGTCTGAGATGTTTTTGTACAGCTCTGTGGTCTCATGTGTGACTGTGAGTCTCGAGCACAGTAATAAACAGCCATGTCCTCAGCTTTCAGGCTTTTCACTTGTAAGTTCAGTGTGTTGGAGCTTGTGGTGATGGAGAACTGGCCCTGGAGAGACCTGGGCAAATGTGCCATCATCACGGCCAATCCACTCCAGTCCCTTTCCTGGTTTCTGCCGGATCCAGTGCATGTAGTAGCTGCTCATGGAAAAGCCAGACACAGTGCAGGACAGGGTGACCGACTCTCCAGGTTTCTTCACCACTGGACCAGAGGAGGTCAGAGACTGACCATGAACAGCTGGAAATAAGACAACACAATTAAAATGCTAAAGTTAAATAGTTAAAAAGTTAAAAAGCAAGTCTGAAGCCTAATAGAAATATGAGATAATTTGGAGGTGCCTACCATTTAAACTGAATGTTATCAAGATTATCAGCAACATTTCTGAGTCAGTTGTGCTGTGAGTTCAGGACCTGTGAGGAGGACCAATGAACCAAACTTATATTACCAGAGAAAGAGAGAGAGAGAGGGAGAGAGGGAGAGAGAGAGAGATGTGTGTGTTTTGCATAACTTACACTGCTTCGAAATATTAGCCTGATGATAGAGCTCAGAACAGGAGAGAATGTACTGTATATATTTAGTAATACCTGACTTCTTAAAGTAATGGGCTAGGAAGATCATTTGCACCACTTGTTTGCTTGCATTCAAATTTAAAGTTCAGTTTCTGTTTCCTACGGACTGCCACTGCTTTCATATGTGTAGTCAGAAAGTCCATGTCCTACGTTTTATTGGTAACCGTAATCCTTGAACTTGGCACTGATACTGCTTTCATTTTACATATATCACGCCATACTGAGTTACACGCTGTAGTTCAGAGTTAAGCACTAGGGGAGTGGCAGAGGTTCAGGGGGGAAAATCCGCGCAAGACGAAAGTACTTAAAAAGTGTGTGCGTAAAAAAGTCTTCGGCACCAATGGGAGAATCGGGCC
Source organism: Coilia nasus (assembly GCA_027475355.1). NCBI lineage: Eukaryota > Metazoa > Chordata > Actinopteri > Clupeiformes > Engraulidae > Coilia > Coilia nasus. Next base: position 17,073,826 of record CM050216.1, on the reverse strand, counting down.
CTTAGTCCCTTGACGCTAACTGTTGTGGAGTTGCAGGTGGATTTTCATGTGAAAGATGTCTCCTGCTTCATGTACACCACTGTCACAAATCCTTGTCCATGTTTATTAAATAATGTATTCACTGAATGTTCATTATCTGTTGTATATATATAACATCAATGAGCAACGAGCCAAAGTTTTGTCATGAACAAAAACCTAGTGCAGCATGTGCATGAATGTTCTAAACAATCTACATACATGGGATATGGTGTACATATGTGTATATGTCTGTGTGTACAAGGGAGAGATTCCTATGAAATTTGTGATTAGCACAGTGTGACAAAGATAGCTTGTGTGCATGTATAACAATGCAGAGATTTATTCACACAATAAATGCATGCAGTGTTTTTATTGAGAATTTTCCAACAGTTTGGGACATTTCTAAGCAGTTTTAAAGGTTCAGTTGGGCTTAATGCAACACAGGAACACCTTGGACAAGGCAGAGTATTTCTTTGGCTTCGATGAGGAACCATCCTCAGAAGAGAGAGAAACTGAGGTGCCTTCAGGGTGGTCTGTTAACAAAGGACACATTACAAATGATGATGATGATGATGATTATGTTGATGATTATTATTATTATTATTATTATTATTATTCCTTTTTTGTGGTTGATGGTAAATGCTGACAGCAATGCATAAGCGGAAGATTAAAAAAAAAACTTACTTGTGTCTTGATTCTTGTTAACATGGCCCACATTTGCTTTGCCAAATATACGTCTCTGTAAAAGAGCATAGAGTTAATAAAGGTGTGTTAGTGAAAACATGCATTCTATGATACCACTAATAATAAAACATATTAAGGTGACTTTAGGTTTAAAGTTTGTATGAAAATTATGAATGATTAAAAATAGTTAAGTAATTAAATTAGGATCTTTACCTTGAGATTGACCCAGAATTTTGAAAGTTTCCCAGATCGTGGAGCGTTCAAGATCTTTGGATCCTTCGTGTCACATGTGTGCAGAAGTGTTTTTGCCAAGGTCTCAATCAGGAGTTGGTCAAAGGAGAGATCCTGTGTGTCAACAGCTTTAAGGGCAACTGCAGTGCCAAACCCCTTTATTAGGTAATCATAAAAAATGCTGTAGACCCTCTGAACTTCTGCATTCTTTGGAGTTGATAAATTAGGACATCCTGAAACATTCATGAACTCTAAAAGGACCCTCTCAATTTGCTCTCTGGTGCTTTTCTTTAGATCTGCGGAAACACTTTGTTGATCTGTAATCTTGGCAAGTAACCTTAGGATCAGCATTGTGACCAAGCAGCAATACTCCTTTGTATCCAAAAATGGCAGGGAAATCTCTGTTGCTGAATCCTCAGACAGGTGAGGGGCAGAACAAGATGAGGTACGTTTATGGTTGGATTTGGAACTAGATGGTCTGCTGCTGGTGGGTTGTGTCTGTTGAGTGAGAAGGTTTCGTACTAAAACGTCATCTTGATGATCAACTGCCCCCTGCTCTTCACTGGCGTTCAGCATAGAAGAACATGGTGGTTGAAGCAAACGCCTGACTTGCTCTTCGGAAAACTTATACAGCATTTCAAAGGCAGCATCATTTTTCTTGTGTGTGTTGTCTTTTTTGTCATGTTTCTTCATGTTGAGCACAGAGTCTGATGCACTTTTACCGGCAATTAATGAAATCACTTCAGGACCTGTTCTGCTCTCCAAGACAAAACTTTTAACGAGATCACTGAGTTCTTTAGCAAATGTCTCAGCATCTTGCAATGTGCCATATATATTTGAGCAGGTGGGGGATTGTGAGGGAGATGATGTGCATGGTTTAGAACCCACAATGCATTCTTCTGACTGGACATTAGCTGCATTTAGCATCGCAGCTGCAAGAGTTTCACTCTTCTCATGATGGAGATGTAACTGTGACTCTGAACGTGAACCCTTTTGGGTGTCTTTAGAGCAATCCACCAAGCTTTCAAGTTGGGCTAAAACGTTGTCAAGAAAATTCGCTGTCACCAATGACTCTCTGGAGGACTGTACATGCTCATCCAATTTGTCATTCTCATTTTCACTCATTAAATTGTACACCACCACAATCTGATTTACAACTTCTTTAGTGCACAGGTCTAAGTCCTCCTCAGTGTTTTTAAGTTTTTGGTCTGAAGTAGGAGCTTCAGCTACTTCATTTTGTACCTTTCCAGGATAATTTGGCTGTGGTTTGGTAAAAATATCTTTCACCTTGAGTTTCATCTTGTTGTAAAGTCCCAGGGCAGCAGACTTTGCTTCCTTCTTTTTGGTGTCAACATCATCCCCACAAGTTTCAGTTTTGTCACCCTCTTGCTCATGGAAGCTTGTGGTAGACTGCAGCAGGAACATCAACTCTTCTACAAAGGTGTCTGTAAGGGTAGATGCTGCTAAGTCAGCCACGCACACAGGTGAGGTTCCTCTTTTTTCATCACCACAGAGATCACTCTGATTGGTCAGCTCACAAGAGGACTGTGACCGCTGAGATTGGGTTATGGCATGAAGACTTGAAAATCTCTTTACAATCACTTCGCTGACAGCATGTTTGGCTTTGCCCTGAAACTCTGTGTTTGACAGCTTGTCCGTGCTTCTCCTTGCATGACCACTGAGAGACTCTGCTGGTTTCTCTGATAGTGTTTGGCTTTGGTCCTTTATCACATCATGAGTGTCATCTGGAGTGGTGGATTGAGCCTCTATCATAGTCACTGTTGCTGAGGCTGGCCTTTGGAAAGTTGTCTGTGAAGCTACGCTTGCCTCAATCCTGCTTTTCACCAGACTGATCATGCGTTCAGCCCCACCATGCGAGCACTGCACAGCTGTGCTGCCAAAGTTTGCGAGGATGGTCTTCATCCTGTATTCCACCTCCCTTGCAACCGCACAGAGAAGCTCACATGTGGTGGACTTGTCTGAGCCCTCTGTCTCTTCAGCAGTCTCTAGCAGAAGACTATCTGACACACACTCCTGAACATCCTTCACCGCGACTTCAATTGCTGCCTCCAGTGTCACAGGAAATGAGGTTCCTGACCCGCAGTTTGGCTGGGATGATGCAGACCTTCAGAAACACACAAAGAATTTTTTTTCAGGATGTTGCATCTTTTCTGCAGAATATATGTATATATAGTTTAGTGTACAATTATACTGTTTTCTATTTATTATAACTAGTGTAATTTTCACGGGAGTTTATTGTGTTTTAAAATTTATTGTAAATCAGTGACGTACAAATGCTTTGAATGCTACTTTTCATTTCAGTGTCATCATAAGACAGAGAGAGACAGAAAAGAAAGCTGCTTTACGCTGAGGAGAAGGCTGAAATATTTGTCGATCTGCCAGCAGATTTGGCCTCCTGCAGCATGCGGACATATGCTGGGATTATGACCTTCAGGGAGCTCATAGTCACAATCTTCATAATTGGCATACACAGTTCAAAAAACTGCTCCTTTGTCATCTGGTTTAATGAAGAAAAGAATTTGTATCAACGCAATCAATTCAGTGCAAAATCTTTAGCACTTTAAAGACATAGGGTACTTGGCATTAGCATAAGTACTTACAGGATCATGCATGACCTTATGTAAGTCCATCCATTCCCTGGGAAAAGCAGAGATAAACATCAGTGCGCTCTTTCTTATGCAATGCTGTAAATCTACAGTTAAACTGTGGTCAGTCAAAGATGTGGGACATAACCTACTCGTCAGGGAGATCCTGGAGATATCTGCTCAGAGGAGAAAACTCCAGATCCTTCCAGAAGTCTGGAGAAGGTTTTTCGCATGGCTGTGTTTCCTGAGAATTGTCCGATGATAGACAAGAAGCTTGAGATTGGTCTGTTTCACAGTGAGAGAAAAAGTACAATTTAATGCCCATATGCATTGTTTTCAATGTGTTGGTATGATCAGCTATACTTTTGAACTGTGATGAACATTAATTTATGGCAATAATTCATTTTATTTCTAAGCCCCTCTCATTAAACCCAAGGACATAGTACCGTTAAGAAATAAACACTGAAGGCGCTGCATGGAAACAGAATATACGTACAGGACAAAGAAATAAACTCTTAAGACAGGTAGTGGAAAATGCTATAAAATGAGTAAAACAAAAGAAAATATCTTAAAATACGAAAAAAAAATACTATAAAGGGAGTAAAGTATAAGATGTCAACAAAAACTATAAATTCTATCAAAAAAATTATCTCTCCATATTGAAAATACTGTGAATATATTTTTGTTTGTGTCGATTCTGTTTTTGGTCACCCTGCAAGTTGGAAGCAGATTTGTCTCTCATTCGAACTACAGAGAGAAGGCCCCTCCTCTAAACTTAGCGCAGTTATAGCCCATGGGTGGCAGCAAAGCGAATTCAGAAGAGCCTTTCACCCTGTTACAATTTGATTAACCACTAAAACGATTTTGGAAACATTATTTTGAAGTTGAAAAAACTACTTAGTGTTGCTTTAAGTACTTTGCACCTGCTTTTGACCCAACCCATCCCACACACACACGCACACTTATGCACTTTTTCTTAGGCTGACTAACAGAATGCAATTTCACTACATTTTACTTTTTACTTTTTAAGTCCTTACATTTTTGAAATATACTATAAAAGGAGAAAATATAAAAAAATCAAATGCAACGTGATTTCTTACCTTCTCCGGTCTCGTTCATTTTTGCTTGATCCTGATGAGTTTTGATCAAATCAAGTGCCAATAAACATCATGTTATCATTGAGATAGAACTACACTAACGTGTCTCAGTGGAACTCTTTACAAATAGACTTCTCATGGCAGGAACATGTCATGACAAATATTGGAAATGCTTATGTCATAAAGAGAAATTACAATGATGTCACAGTCTGACAGTGTAAACTGTCTTCGTCACCTTGGTAACACAGGTTAATTAGCTACACAAGCTTAGAATGTTTGATTCAGGCAATGAAATCATTTCTATACTATTCAGTTACAGTGGTCTAAATCATTACACAATGAAAATGAGATGCAAACACACAATCTGATTATCATGTGCATTTGTATGTATTTCTATTTCTTCAAAATAGCAATATGTGTTAGGCCTACATAACAGACTGAAAGCTTATGGATTTACAACACTGTTATCATTTTGTTGCTAATAACAGTGTATAGGCCATTATCATGCTGCACCACAGGACCTGCAGTCCACACACAGTTCATACGTCTTCAAATTACTTTGAAGAAGTAAAAACAAGAAAAAAAAAAGCCAAATGATTGGTGTCTCTGAGTGGTGTTTCAATCAGTGCCATCATATTTTTATGGACATTGTATATAGCAGTGTTTACACCAAAGTGTTAATATAGCCTTTATTGATTTGTTTATTTTAAATGAATTTAGGGTGTGTCAGTGGTTCAATTCGTAAAAGAATTGTTCTTCTTTCTTAAATCAGCAGTCATACTAGCATGGATCTTGAATACTGTAGATCAACAGTGCCCTCTTGTGTTCATGCATCTGCATACTAATGTAAAGTAGGAGAGAGTCATTCACTTCTTATGACCAAGACACTAAAGGCATTGGTGAGTAGGTAAATTTCCAATCTTCTAGGGTTATTTTTACTGTTATTTTTATTGTTCAAATTCACATACTTACTTGTCATTACTTCTGAATCCCTAAGCCAGATTTAATTTATCAGAACCGGTCAAGAATGTGTGCAAAAGACACATTATAGTTTTGTCATTGATTACCCCATTCGCACGTCATGATTTTAATTATATGCCTCAAAGCAAGATATCATAGTAATATAAAATTATTTTGGGGTGGTTGACTGAACCTTTATTTTTTTATTTATTTTGCTTTTTAGGATTGCATGTATTATACAAATAAATAGAAAACCTATGGATATCAAAAGCACTTTTCAACTCAGTGGGCTATTTAAAAACCTGGTCTCGCTGTGTACAAAAACATATATAGGCTTCATCATTTTAGTCTTCTACATTTTGTTCAGCCCTCATATTGGTTTGTATCACAGTGTGTCTCGGGCACAGTAGTACACAGCTGTGTCTTCAGCCTGCAGATTCTGTCCCTGTAGAGTCACTGTGTTACTGGAGGTGTCTCTGGAGATACTGAACTTGTTCTTCAGTTTGTCACTGTGGTGTTCTTCTCCATCATAATCTATGGCATTGATCCATTCCAACGCTTGTCCAGCTTGCTGCCGAATCCAAGCTGTCCTGTAGTAGCTGCTAGATGTGATTAACATCCCAGACACTTGACATGTAATCTGTAAGTTTTCTCTTGGCCTAATAGCCACTGAGCTTGGCTGGGTGTGCTCCAAGCTTTCCACCCCTGAAAATGAACACGATACTGATTACAAACAGTGGAAAAGCCTTTTACAAAACATAACAAAGCTTACCCATGTGACAGAGCTCACCTAGAAGAGTGGAAAGCACATATGACAGCAGCAGTACAGATGCCATGTCTGTGAGCACCCTCTTTCTCCTCCAACTGTGTGCCATGACATGCGTCCATCCAACTTAAATAGAGACCGGCAGGGAAGGAGGAATTTTGCATATTCAGTAAGTCCAGCATCTCATCAATGTTGCAAATAGTCTGTCCATGTTCATTTTGAATTTATTAATACTCCAAACAGAGTAATGCAGAGACAGAGGGAAACGTGCTTCTGGATTTATAAAATGCACATTGAATGTCATAATATTGAAAGATGCCTAATTTGTTGTTTTTTCTCATAAATGGTCATTTGAGGTTTTGTTTCCCAGTTAACTGATGTAAGAATGAATTACATGTATGTAACAGTGTGCAGACAAAATCAAACAAACATGTGAGTAGCCAGATGTGTAGATATGTAAGCGCAGCGAGAAGTTCTGCCAGAAAGACTTAATGCCCGTCATCAATGGACAGAGGACAGGACCTACCCTAAAGTTACTGATGTGCCATATTATTGTTCTTTGTTCTCAATTAAATTATCATTATCTTAACAGAGTCTTACTGGTTGAAACATGATTTAAGTTGTTGAGGCCTCTGAAAATTAAACAGGGTGGTGTTTGGGGAAAGTCTGCCATGTCATCATCACCATACAGTAAGTGGGCACAGGAGAGTTTGAATGCTGTTCAGATTACAAATTCAAAATACTATTTAATCACATTAATCATATACGAACAGGGTTGTTTCTGAGAGCATCCACTGTAGAACTGTAGTCTAACACTGCCATCTACTGACCAAGGGAGGAACCATTTGCTGTTGAAAATACAATCAAAGTCAATCACATCAATACAGCCCAGCATATTCATTCATCAATATGTTTCAGTTTTCAAGTATTTATACACATGAAATGACCTTGATAGCAATATTTTAATTTGACTAACTGCACAGTATATTTGTGTTGAACAATTGATTTAACGGCTTTTCATTTATATATGATTGTGAAGCAAATAATGTAAATAATAAGTTTTCAGAATTATGTGACATCCACTTCTGAGTATCTATCTGTATTTGTTATGCTTTAATTCTAATAAAAGGGCCTACGATGTTACTATGGGAAATATCTTTGGTGCTTTTAGTTTTATGGTTTGTAATGTTGGATGATGAGAATTTATGAGGTTAATTACAGTCATAATAATCATGGATACTTCCTCCTGCACTACCTCCTGTTACTTGATCAATAATGCTTTCTTCTATTATTATGCTATATATCTGTTCTTTTATATTGTGCAGAGCGTTGTACCTTTGTTTTCAAAAGTTACTAAAATAAAGCTGATGATAATAATAATAACTATTCATATAATATACTTTAATATACTTTAATAATGTACTTTTTGTGATGCTGGCTGACATGTTTTTGTTCTGGTCTAAAGCTGTTTTGTATCACTGTGGGCGTCGAGCACAGTAATACACAGCTGTGTCTTCAGGCTGCATGTTTTTTCCTTGCAGGGTGATGGTGTTACTGGAGGTGTCTCTGGAGACACTGAACTTGTTTTTCAGTGACTCTTTCTGGTCTGTGCTACCATAACTCCAGATATAATTAATCCACTCCAGGCCTTTCCCTGATGGCTGCCGAATCCATGCTGTGCCATAGCTAGTAACTGAATAGGAGACTTTACAGTTGATGGTCAATGTTTGGCCTGGCTGGAGAGTCACTGAAGCTGGCTGAGTGAGCTGCTCTGCATGGACACCTGTGGAAAACACACCTGTTACTGTCATGACAGCTGTAACACATGAGCCAGTGCAGACACAGAGTCACCAGTGTTCAGTGCAAATCCATTCCAACAGAAACACTTACTGGAAGTAGCAGCCAGCAACAGCAGCAGAGCTGACAGGGACATGGTTTGTGTGGAAGATGCTGATCTGGCACTAACTGCTGCTCTACTCTTCACTCTTTGCTCACAGAGAAGTTATAGACTCCACAGCACTCTTGAAACAGGAACTGATGCTGACTGAATTTACATGCAGTCTTACCTAAGCAATCATACACACAAATTACAGTACAGCCTCAAATGTTTTACACACAGGAGGGTTTTGTTGTTTGCAGGGTTGTTTCTATATGTAATTTTTATTTACTAGTTGTATTAATTGTTGTATATTTCAAAATCTGTATTTCATTTAATTGTTTTATACTGTTTTCATACAGCATCTGCTGACGTGCACCAAATGACATCCCACTGTAGTCATATAGTGGCAATAAACACTTCTAATTGTACTTTGTGTAACACTGTTTAAGTAAAGTGTATGTACATGAATGTGGTTTTTGGATTTGGTCAGGATATTTACAGAGAGTGTAAGTTGAACAGTAGTGATAATTCTGTGGTTTAAGAGTTTTGGGATGCTGCAGTGATTAAACTCTGTGTTCTAAACTGTATATATGAAAACATGTTTTTCTACTGTGTATTGAGGAGGTATGTTAATGCTTTAAAATGACACTGAATTTTTTTATGTTAAAATATGTCCATATTTTGTCCATATATGTCCATAGGTGTTATGTTACTTGAAATCCTGTGACTGTACTGCCCCCATGTGGTTTGCAGTGTCCATGATTCTGCTGTATGACGAGGGACACAAATAAAAGTAAAATTATGATGGAGGCCACTTAGAGACCATCAGCAGGTTGCTGTGAAATTACACTCTTTGACGCCATTATGACTTTTGATGTAATGAAGGTGTTGATCGTCCTTTTTACACACCTAAACAACTTTTGTTAGTTAGGAGTTAAGTGCATCCCCCTCTCATCAATGTAAGAAGTATTTCATGTACACATTTCAAATGTAGTGGAGTAAAAAGTACAATATTTGGATTGAAAATTTTGTGAAGTGAAAGTCACAAGTTGCCAAATGTTGTAATATTCAAGTAAAGTACAGATACTTGAAAATTGTACTTAAGTACAGTACGTGAGAAATGTAGTTAGTTACTGTCTGCCTCTGAAGTTGCAATGTAGTTGCCTTTACTGGATAGCTGGATATAACACCAAACTAGCAGCTACCGACGAGCTGCACGACACCTTTGCTCAACTCTGCCATCTGCTGGATGTCCAGTCAAGGGTATTTGTATTCAAATCCGGTGACATTTATTTGTGAAACTGTGGTGTGTGGTAGGAATGTCTCACAATTACGTAATAGACACAAAAGCAAAACATGGATCCACAAATGCAGACTCCACATACATATTAACTTTATTTGTTTTCAAATCTCGAAAAAATATTTACAAATCTCGAAAATATATATATAAATGCCTTATTATTTATATACATTCTATCATTTATTTGTATGTCGTGTTTTTGTATTTGTATTTTGTGTTTGAATATTTATAAATGTATTTATATTTATATATATCTTTTTTTATTTATACAAATCTTTATGAGACAAAATTATCTCCATATGTAACCATCATACCTAACATAATGTATCCATTCAAGGCCTTTCCCAGCTGGCTGACGAATCCAAGCTGTGGCCCAGTAGCTGCTATCTGTAATGGAAGCCCCAGTAACCTTGCAGGTGACTCTCAAAGCCTCTCCTGGCCTGATGGTTACAGAGCTGGGCTGGGTGTGATAAATATTGCAGTCTACCCCTCCAAAACATTGAGGGGTAGACCCTAATGATGGGTCAGATATATTCCTGAGTTCCTGACAAGATAGTCATAGATTTTCTCTCCTGTTATGCTCTGAAATCAATTATGTGTCCCACTTGCTTTGTCCTGTTTACTAACTTATATTTTCTATTATTTTATTGTTTCCTAATTGTTGATGCACTCCTGAAGTTTTTGTTCTGGTCTAAAGCTGTATTGTATCACTGTGGGCATCGAGCACAGTAATACACAGCTGAGTCTTCAGGCTGCATGTTTTGTCCTTGCAGGGTGATGGTGTTACTGGAGGTGTCTCTGGAGACACTGAACTTGTTTTTCAGTGACTCTTTTTTCTCTATGCCACCACCACTCCAGATAGTATTGATCCACTCCAGGCCTTTCCCTGATGGCTGTCGAATCCATGCTGTGGGATAGCTAGTAACTGAATAGGAGACTTTACAGTTGATGGTCAATGTCTGACCTGGCTGGAGAGTCACTGAAGCTGGCTGAGTGAGCTGCTCTGAATGGACACCTGTGGAAAACACACCTGTTACTGTCATGACAGCTGTAACACATGAGCCAGTGCAGACACAGAGTCACCAGTGTTCAGTGCAAATCCATTCCAACAGAGACACTTACTGGAAGTAGCAGCCAGCAACAGCAGCAGAGCTGACAGGGACATGGTTTGTGTGGAAGATGCTGATCTGGCACTAACTGCTGCTCTACTCTTCACTCTTTGCTCACAGAGAAGTTATAGACTCCACAGCGCTCTTGAAACAGGAAGTGATGCTGACTGAATTTACATGCACATACATTTACATGGGAATGTGGTCAGGACACCAGTGACCCTTTACTTTGTCTACTTGCATTGAGTTCCACTATTCTACACTGCCAGCATTTCTCCCTGCTTCATAACAATGTGTGGGGAAGTAAACTGTACGAACTGTAGTTATCACAGTATCATTGAGTGCATGTTTGTCCTGCTTCAGATTTGTAATTATATTAACATAAGTGTTTACCAGTGTAAATAAAGCGCCTAAGCACAAGGATTTGTTTACTGTAACTGTTATTTAAAGTAGCATAAAGTTTACCTCCACAGCAACAGACAGAGGGGTTGCAAAGAATCACACAGCTTTTATCAAGGGGAGGGTTTTAAGTCTGTGAATATGAAATGGGTTGTGTTTTAGGAGGCAGGTAACTATGCTTTGTTATAAACTGTACAAATGAAAGCATGTTATTCTGCAATTTGTGATGATGGTACGTTACTGCTTTGAAATGTCACTAAAATGTATTTGTTGTGTTCAATCAAATCCATACATGTCCTGCTACTTGAAATCCTGTGACTGTACTGCCCCCATGTGGTTTGTAGTGGCCATGATTCTGGTCTCTGAGGAGGGACACAGAAAGAGCATTCAGTAGGTGGTTCTGAAAATTATACCCTGTGTCACGTGCAGATGTTACACTGTCAATCAAAGCTATATTTATTTTTTTATATGCTGTTTCACACTCATGAAAACATAAAAACACTATTTTTGTGTTATGAGGTGCTGTGCAAATGTCATAAGATTTCTCTTTGTTGATGGCATTATAACTGTTTGCACATTTGAATGCACATTTGCATGACGTCATGATGCAGAGTCAGTGTCTCCATCTGGGGTTTTTGTTCAGGCCCCCCACTGAGCTGCTACACTGTGTCTGTACGGGCGCAGTAGTACACAGCTGAGTCCTCAGTCTGCAGGCTGCTGATGTCTAAGTAGAGCACGTTACTGCTGTCTCTGCTGATGCTGAAGCGGCTCTTGAAGGAGTCGGCATAGCTAAAGGAGCCTGCACCCCACATGATCCCAATCCACTGCATGGCTTTGCCTGGAGGCTGTCGGATCCAGCCTGTGCCCTGGTTGGTGAGGGCATAACCAGACACCTGGCAGGAGATCCTCACAGAGGCACCAGGAGACTTGGCCTGGTCTGGAGACGAGCTCAGAGTGATGCCATGCACACCTGCTGAAGAGAGCAGAAACATCAGTGTCACTACGGCCAATGCACCTCAGCCAAGCCTCCAGCACTGGCAAGGCAGACTTATTCATACAGCGCATTTCATACACAGAGGCAGTTCAATGTGGTTTACAACAGAAATAAAAGCAAAGGCCAGTCTGTGCTAAAATGTAATCACATCCAGGGTAAAGGCAAGAGCAGCACACAGGAGTATGAGGTGTTAGTTTAGTGCTGTTCCAGGCTTCACTGCTCTGGCCACACTTACAAGGCACACAGAGCAGAAGGAGGATGGTCAGAGATGAGCTCATGGTCCTGCTGTAGGTCTAGTGTGAGCGTCCTCTCACACATACACAGAAAGGTGCAGTCTGCCCCCTATCTGTCTCTGTCTCTGTGTGGGTGTGTTACACATTTATGCTACAGGGGGAGGAGGCAGGACATTTCATTTGCATAACGACTTCTGTTTTATGAATACATTTCCCTTCAAATGATGATTTAAAAAATGTGGAGTGATATTTTCCTAATAATAAAATATCACATACTTTTTTTAAAAGATATTTCACTACAACAGCATGTGAAAATATATTTGAGAGGATCACTTTAAGTGTAATACTGCATTCAAACATTTCTCATCACTGTATCACATTATGGGGTATCTGAAAGATCTAGAAATGTAAAATGCCTCAAAATGTAAAATGCCTCTGTCACTGGAAGTGCCACTAATATCTCTGGAGATAGTATTGTTGACAGTTGTTTTCTTAGGGATTTTGTTGTTGTTTTTAACCCAATTTGCCGATGTTTTTAATGCTTGACATTAAGCCTCATTCACTGTTCTTATGTCCAAAGCCTGACTAAAACTTTCTTTCATTACTTTTCTTTACTTTATTCTGTGGTTGTCAAAGCTTATGTGTTGAATGGGGAAGTGTTTTTGTACAGCCTGGTGACTGCCTTCACTCACTGTGAGTAGCGAGCACAGTAATACACAGCAGTGTCTTCAGTCCTCAGGTTGGTCATCTGTAGGTACAGCTTGCTGCTGGAATCATCCCTGGAGATGGTGAACCTGCCCTGGACTGACTGGGAGTAGTAGATTGACGTGCTACCAGTGTGCACAAATGCGATCCACTCCAGCCCTTTCCCTGGAGCCTGTCTGATCCAGTTCATGCGATAGCTACTAAATGTGAACCCAGAGGCTGTGCAGGTCAGTGTGTGAGATCCTCCAGGACTGATGACCACTGACTCAGATTCAGTCAGCGTCTGACTCTCCACACCTACAAAAATGAGATACATAATTTCATCAGTTAGAGCCTGAACTTGACAAAAACTCAACACTGAAGCACTGAGTGAGGGTGGGTTTACCTCTTAGACACACAATCACTACTAGAAGTCTCAGACTCATGACTGATTGGTACATGGTGGCAGGATGTCACTACAGTCAGCTTTTCTCTATTACTCCACACACAGATATATAGCAAAAAAGTTGTTTGATTTTGCATAGGCCTCTCCCATTGGGAAAAATCACTGGTGCAGTATAAATGGCCAGCATCAGTACGAAAATGCATTTAGTGTTTCTGTTTTCCCATGTTAACCATAAAATACAGATGTGACACAATAAGGGCAATTATTGGGCTAAATAATGATAAGAATGGTAATGCGGCAAATAGTGGGGCAATAAACACTTATTTATATAAAATACACATACAATTGTGATTACAATCACTACAATTACAATATTATAATTCTGTATTAGTAGTAGTGTAATGACACAGAAGTATTGTTTATAGGTATATAAAATGTTTGTCTCATAACCTATCATTCGAGGTTCTGTAATCATGCCTGAACAAAGAATTGTATGTGACGGAGTAGAATCAATCAACAAATATATAATCAAATATTCATAAAATGTGTGGATGAATGACTTGTTAATAGGGGCCTTAAGAATTGCCTTTGCCATTGAGAGCCAGTAGTGGTGTTGTAGAATACCTGACCATGTCTTTGAAAGTGTAAAGTAAAAATTTTCCATTATCTTTTACTAAACATAGGGGAGTCTTTGGAGCGTCTACTGTAGAACTGTTGTCCAACACTGCCTCCTAGTGACTGGGTAGAGTTGAGTTTTTGAGTTTATGAGTTTTTGTTGAAGTCGTAAGCTGGTGTGTATCACTGTGATAGTCGGGCGCAGTAGTACACAGCTGTGTCCTCAGACTGCACACTCTGCCCAGTCAGAGTCACAGTATTACTGGAAGTGTCTCTAGAGATGCTGAACTTGGTCTTTAGTGACTCCTTATAATACAAGCTTCCACCACTGCTGATGTACCCAATCCACTCCAGGCCTTTCCCTGATGGCTGTCGAATCCATGCTGTGGCATAGCTAGTAACTGAAGAGATTTTACAGTTGATGGTCAAAGTTTGACCTGGCTGGAGAGTCAATGAAGATGACTGAGTGAGTTCATATGACTGTGCACATATAAAAAGAAACAACACTCAGAGAAATGAATGAATAAAAATACACATAGACACATAATAACTGCATTTCAGTACTGTTCATCCTGTAGGCTCTAATCTACACTCACAGGTTATGAGCACCATCAGAGGCAGCAGGACACATGCAGGCAGCATGTTGGTGTTCCTGAGGAGATGACTCCACCCTTCAGAGCACTGAAGCTCGTGGTCAGGAATCTGACCCTCTTATATGGGGAGGGAGAGCAGATTTGAATGTCACTGGGGGAGAGATATTCACTGAACTGGAGATTTCCACCATTGTGTCCGTGAGCAAGTAGCGTCACCACAACACGTTTCCATCTAAAGTATGTTTATAAACTTGGAATGGTCTTGATTGAATCAGATACTGATTTGACTAATTACACATTGTTTAATATTGTCTGTAGATAACACTTGCTTTACCTGCTTCATATGTGTATATGTAATTGTGAAGTGAATAATGGCTCACACTTTATTTAAACAGTCCTATCGATGGTATGAAAAGACTATCTACAGATGCTGAGATTGTTAAAAAAACATATGTTGATTAGGTTAGAGTTAGGGGTTTGCTTTGCTTAAGGTGAAAGGAAAAAAAACTGAATTTCAAAAAACCATCTATAGTCTCTGTGGGCAGATCATCCAAATTAATGATTACTCAATAATGTGCCGTTTTTGGGGTTCTTTAAGATTAAATTTTAATTCCTAATATCTGTCTCCATCTACTCTCCAGAAAAAAAAAACTAAATTTAATGAGGTCTAACAGCTGCAATAAAATCTACATACTTTGACTACAGGCCTTTCCCAGCTGCCTGTCGAATCCATGCTGTGCCATAGTAGCTGCTATCTGTAATGGAAGCCCCAGTAACCGTGCAGGTAACTCCCAAAGACTCTCCTGTCCTGATGGTTATAGAGCTGGGCTGAGTGTGATCAATGTTGCAGTCTACCCCTGCAAAACATTAAAGCACAAGATATATTACCAAAAACCTAGATAGAACATTTTAAATGCAAGAAGTTGTATTTAACATTACTTTAGGAGAAGTTTAAATCAAGAGCAGAAAGACGTACATGTGAGCATGAGTAAGAGCAAGAGCAAACAGGTTTGTGTTGAGGATGATGTGGGTGACATGGCTCCAGTGTGCTCCATGATCTGATGGGGAAGCTGAAGTCTCTCAGCATTTATACATGCAGGTTGCCACCATTTGCATTCAGAGCTCCGTCTGCTTTTGCCTCATCTGTGTGAGGAGTCAGTGAGGATATCTTGCACTCTATTTTTTACATAAACTGCTGATTATATTGGAACATTTTTATAATGAATGATACACTGGTCACCTACTGTATATACAACACACAAAGCACATATACCTGAGTAGTTAGAATATTGCTTCAAACAAATGTGTAAAAATAATTAATTTACAAAAAATAACAATTTTGTCAATTTTGTGATTTTCCCATCTCCCCCTGTATACTAAAAGAGTGACAGGCAGTTGTTCAGAAAAACAGCACACAACATGTAAAACATCTATGCTGCCCTCTCTTCTGTGGTGAAGCTAGTTCAGTACATCTGAACTAGATATACACTGACTCATGATGATGTGTGTTGCAATAGCTAGAGACTGATTTGAAGATTTAAATGAGTTTAAAGTTATGACTTTCTTCTTTTTTCTCAAATCAGCAGTCATACTAGCATGGATCTTGAGTAGATCAACAGGGCCCCCTTGTGATTATGCATCTACATACTAATGTAAAGTAGTAGAGAGTCATATAGGAAGTTATGACGTCATTTGTGGCCGTACGCTAGATGTCCTCAGGCACGTTCTTTGCCTCCACTGAACTATTTGCATTAACACTGCAAATATATATACATCATATTACACTAACAGATCTTTTTCTTTTTGTTAATAAAAAGAAATCTCGAGAACAATGTATTTTCATTTTCTAGTTATTATTTGTGTCACAATACTAAATACTAGTACTAATACTCAGTATTGTGTTCCACAATTCATAATGATGGGTGAGATATATTCCTGACTTCCTGCCAAGATAGTCAAGGAGTCTATGATATACTTTGAAATCAATAATGCTTTCCACTTGCTTTGTTCAGCTTACTAACTTATATTTTCTATTAGTTTGTTGTTTCCTAGCTGTTGATTCACTCCTGAAGTTTTTGTTCTGGTCTAAAGCTGTATTGTATCACTGTGGGCGTCGAGCACAGTAATACACAGCTGTGTCTTCAGGCTGCATGTTTTTTCCTTGCAGGGTGATGGTGTTACTGGAGGTGTCTCTGGAGACACTGAACTTGTTTTTCAGTGAATCTTTGTGTTCTGTGCTACCACCACTCCAGATAGTATTGATCCACTCCAGGCCTTTCCCTGATGGCTGTCGAATCCATGCTGTGCCATAGCTAGTAACTGAATAGGAGACTTTACAGTTGATGGTCAATGTTTGACCTGGCTGGAGAGTCACTGAAGCTGGCTGAGTGAGCTGCTCTGAATGGACACCTGTGGAAAACACACCTGTTACTGTCATGACAGCTGTAACACATGAGCCAGTGCAGACACAGAGTCACCAGTGTTCAGTGCAAATCCATTCCAACAGAGACACTTACTGGAAGTAGCAGCCAGCAACAGCAGCAGAGCTGACAGGGACATGGTTTGTGTGGAAGATGGTGATCTGGCACTAACTGCTGCTCTACTCTTCACTCTTTGCTCACAGAGAAGTTATAGACTCCACAGCGCTCTTGAAACAGGAACTGATGCTGACTGAATTTACATGCAGTCTTACCTAAGCAATCATACACACAAATTACAGTACAGCCTCAAATGTTTTACACACAGGAGGGTTTTGTTGTTTGCAGGGTTGTTTCTATATGTAATTTTTATTTACTAGTTGTATTAATTGTTGTATATTTCAAAATCTGTATTTCATTTAATTGTTTTATACTGTTTTCATACAGCATCTGCTGACGTGCACCAAATGACATCCCACTGTAGTCATATAGTGGCAATAAACACTTCTAATTGTACTTTGTGTAACACTGTTTAAGTAAAGTGTATGTACATGAATGTGGTTTTTGGATTTGGTCAGGATATTTACAGAGAGTGTAAGTTGAACAGTAGTGATAATTCTGTGGTTTAAGAGTTTTGGGATGCTGCAGTGATTAAACTCTGTGTTCTAAACTGTATATATGAAAACATGTTTTTCTACTGTGTATTGAGGAGGTATGTTAATGCTTTAAAATGACACTGAATTTTTTTATGTTAAAATATGTCCATATTTTGTCCATATATGTCCATAGGTGTTATGTTACTTGAAATCCTGTGACTGTACTGCCCCCATGTGGTTTGCAGTGTCCATGATTCTGCTGTATGACGAGGGACACAAATAAAAGTAAAATTATGATGGAGGCCACTTAGAGACCATCAGCAGGTTGCTGTGAAATTACACTCTTTGACGCCATTATGACTTTTGATGTAATGAAGGTGTTGATCGTCCTTTTTACACACCTAAACAACTTTTGTTAGTTAGGAGTTAAGTGCATCCCCCTCTCATCAATGTAAGAAGTATTTCATGTACACATTTCAAATGTAGTGGAGTAAAAAGTACAATATTTGGATTGAAAATTTTGTGAAGTGAAAGTCACAAGTTGCCAAATGTTGTAATATTCAAGTAAAGTACAGATACTTGAAAATTGTACTTAAGTACAGTACGTGAGAAATGTAGTTAGTTACTGTCTGCCTCTGAAGTTGCAATGTAGTTGCCTTTACTGGATAGCTGGATATAACACCAAACTAGCAGCTACCGACGAGCTGCACGACACCTTTGCTCAACTCTGCCATCTGCTGGATGTCCAGTCAAGGGTATTTGTATTCAAATCCGGTGACATTTATTTGTGAAACTGTGGTGTGTGGTAGGAATGTCTCACAATTACGTAATAGACACAAAAGCAAAACATGGATCCACAAATGCAGACTCCACATACATATTAACTTTATTTGTTTTCAAATCTCGAAAAAATATTTACAAATCTCGAAAATATATATATAAATGCCTTATTATTTATATACATTCTATCATTTATTTGTATGTCGTGTTTTTGTATTTGTATTTTGTGTTTGAATATTTATAAATGTATTTATATTTATATATATCTTTTTTTATTTATACAAATCTTTATGAGACAAAATTATCTCCATATGTAACCATCATACCTAACATAATGTATCCATTCAAGGCCTTTCCCAGCTGGCTGACGAATCCAAGCTGTGGCCCAGTAGCTGCTATCTGTAATGGAAGCCCCAGTAACCTTGCAGGTGACTCTCAAAGCCTCTCCTGGCCTGATGGTTACAGAGCTGGGCTGGGTGTGATCAATATTGCAGTCTACCCCTCCAAAACATTGAGGGGTAGACCCTAATGATGGGTCAGATATATTCCTGAGTTCCTGACAAGATAGTCATAGATTTTCTCTCCTGTTATGCTCTGAAATCAATTATGTGTCCCACTTGCTTTGTCCTGTTTACTAACTTATATTTTCTATTATTTTATTGTTTCCTAATTGTTGATGCACTCCTGAAGTTTTTGTTCTGGTCTAAAGCTGTATTGTATCACTGTGGGCATCGAGCACAGTAATACACAGCTGAGTCTTCAGGCTGCATGTTTTGTCCTTGCAGGGTGATGGTGTTACTGGAGGTGTCTCTGGAGACACTGAACTTGTTTTTCAGTGACTCTTTTTTCTCTATGCCACCACCACTCCAGATAAGATTGATCCACTCCAGGCCTTTCCCTGATGGCTGTCGAATCCATGCTGTGGGATAGCTAGTAACTGAATAGGAGACTTTACAGTTGATGGTCAATGTTTGACCTGGCTGGAGAGTCACTGAAGCTGGCTGAGTGAGCTGCTCTGAATGGACACCTGTGGAAAACACACCTGTTACTGTCATGACAGCTGTAACACATGAGCCAGTGCAGACACAGAGTCACCAGTGTTCAGTGCAAATCCATTCCAACAGAGACACTTACTGGAAGCAGCAGCCAGCAACAGCAGCAGAGCTGACAGGGACATGGTTTGTGTGGAAGATGCTGATCTGGCACTAACTGCTGCTCTACTCTTCACTCTTTGCTCACAGAGAAGTTATAGACTCCACAGCGCTCTTGAAACAGGAAGTGATGCTGACTGAATTTACATGCACATACATTTACATGGGAATGTGGTCAGGACACCAGTGACCCTTTACTTTGTCTACTTGCATTGAGTTCCACTATTCTACACTGCCAGCATTTCTCCCTGCTTCATAACAATGTGTGGGGAAGTAAACTGTACGAACTGTAGTTATCACAGTATCATTGAGTGCATGTTTGTCCTGCTTCAGATTTGTAATTATATTAACATAAGTGTTTACCAGTGTAAATAAAGCGCCTAAGCACAAGGATTTGTTTACTGTGACTGTTATTTAAAGTAGCATAAAGTTTACCTCCACAGCAACAGACAGAGGGGTTGCAAAGAATCACACAGCTTTTATCAAGGGGAGGGTTTTAAGTCTGTGAATATGAAATGGGTTGTGTTTTAGGAGGCAGGTAACTATGCTTTGTTATAAACTGTACAAATGAAAGCATGTTATTCTGCAATTTGTGATGATGGTACGTTACTGCTTTGAAATGTCACTAAAATGTATTTGTTGTGTTCAATCAAATCCATACATGTCCTGCTACTTGAAATCCTGTGACTGTACTGCCCCCATGTGGTTTGTAGTGGCCATGATTCTGGTCTCTGAGGAGGGACACAGAAAGAGCATTCAGTAGGTGGTTCTGAAAATTATACCCTGTGTCACGTGCAGATGTTACACTGTCAATCAAAGCTATATTTATTTTTTTATATGCTGTTTCACACTCATGAAAACATAAAAACACTATTTTTGTGTTATGAGGTGCTGTGCAAATGTCATAAGATTTCTCTTTGTTGATGGCATTATAACTGTTTGCACATTTGAATGCACATTTGCATGACGTCATGATGCAGAGTCAGTGTCTCCATCTGGGGTTTTTGTTCAGGCCCCCCACTGAGCTGCTACACTGTGTCTGTACGGGCGCAGTAGTACACAGCTGAGTCCTCAGTCTGCAGGCTGCTGATGTCTAAGTAGAGCACGTTACTGCTGTCTCTGCTGATGCTGAAGCGGCTCTTGAAGGAGTCGGCATAGCTAAAGGAGCCTGCACCCCACATGATCCCAATCCACTGCATGGCTTTGCCTGGAGGCTGTCGGATCCAGCCTGTGCCCTGGTTGGTGAGGGCATAACCAGACACCTGGCAGGAGATCCTCACAGAGGCACCAGGAGACTTGGCCTGGTCTGGAGACGAGCTCAGAGTGATGCCATGCACACCTGCTGAAGAGAGCAGAAACATCAGTGTCACTACGGCCAATGCACCTCAGCCAAGCCTCCAGCACTGGCAAGGCAGACTTATTCATACAGCGCATTTCATACACAGAGGCAGTTCAATGTGGTTTACAACAGAAATAAAAGCAAAGGCCAGTCTGTGCTAAAATGTAATCACATCCAGGGTAAAGGCAAGAGCAGCACACAGGAGTATGAGGTGTTAGTTTAGTGCTGTTCCAGGCTTCACTGCTCTGGCCACACTTACAAGGCACACAGAGCAGAAGGAGGATGGTCAGAGATGAGCTCATGGTCCTGCTGTAGGTCTAGTGTGAGCGTCCTCTCACACATACACAGAAAGGTGCAGTCTGCCCCCTATCTGTCTCTGTCTCTCTGAGGGTGTGTTACACATTTATGCTACAGGGGGAGGAGGCAGGACATTTCATTTGCATAACGACTTCTGTTTTATGAATACATTTCCCTTCAAATGATGATTTAAAAAATGTGGAGTGATATTTTCCTAATAATAAAATATCACATACTTTTTTTAAAAGATATTTCACTACAACAGCATGTGAAAATATATTTGAGAGGATCACTTTAAGTGTAATACTGCATTCAAACATTTCTCATCACTGTATCACATTATGGGGTATCTGAAAGATCTAGAAATGTAAAATGCCTCAAAATGTAAAATGCCTCTGTCACTGGAAGTGCCACTAATATCTCTGGAGATAGTATTGTTGACAGTTGTTTTCTTAGGGATTTTGTTGTTGTTTTTAACCCAATTTGCCGATGTTTTTAATGCTTGACATTAAGCCTCATTCACTGTTCTTATGTCCAAAGCCTGACTAAAACTTTCTTTCATTACTTTTCTTTACTTTATTCTGTGGTTGTCAAAGCTTATGTGTTGAATGGGGAAGTGTTTTTGTACAGCCTGGTGACTGCCTTCACTCACTGTGAGTAGCGAGCACAGTAATACACAGCAGTGTCTTCAGTCCTCAGGTTGGTCATCTGTAGGTACAGCTTGCTGCTGGAATCATCCCTGGAGATGGTGAACCTGCCCTGGACTGACTGGGAGTAGTAGATTGACGTGCTACCAGTGTGCACAAATGCGATCCACTCCAGCCCTTTCCCTGGAGCCTGTCTGATCCAGTTCATGCGATAGCTACTAAATGTGAACCCAGAGGCAGTGCAGGTCAGTTTGTGAGATCCTCCAGGACTGATGACCACAGACTCAGATTCAGTCAGAGTCTGACTCTCCACACCTACAAAAATGAGACACATCATTTCATCAGTTATAATCTGAACTTGACACTCAACACTGAAGCACTGAGTGAGGGTGGGTTTACCTCTTAGACACACAATCACTACTAGAAGTATCAGACTCATGACTGATTGGTACATGGTGGCAGGATGTCACTACAGTCAGCTTTTCTCTATTACTCCACACACAGATATATAGCAAAAAAGTTGTTTGATTTTGCATAGGCCTCTCCCATTGGGAAAAATCACTGGTGCAGTATAAATGGCCAGCATCAGTACGAAAATGCATTTAGTGTTTCTGTTTACCCATGTTAACCATAAAATACAGATTTGACACAATAAGGGCAATTATTGGGCTAAATAATGATAAGAATGGTAATGCGGCAAATAGTGAGGCAATAAACACTTTTTTATATAAAATACACATACAATTGTGATTACAATAACTACAATTACAATATTATAATTCTGTATTAGTAGTAGTGTAATGACACAGAAGTATTGTTTATAGGTATATAAAATGTTTGTCTCATAACCTATCATTCGAGGTTATGTAATCATGCCTGAACAAAGAATTGTATGTGACGGAGTAGAATCAATCAACAAATCTTTAATCAAATATTCATAAAATGTGTGTGAATGAATGACTTGTTAATAGGGGCCTTAAGAATTGCCTTTGCCATTGAGAGCCAGTAGTGGTGTTGTAGAATACCTGACCATGTCTTTGAAAGTGTAAAGTAAAATTTTTCCATTATCTTTCACTAAACATAGGGGAGTCTTTGGAGCGTCTACTGTAGACTGTTGTCCAACACTGCCTCCTAGTGACTGGGTAGAGTTGAGTTTTTGAGTTTATGAGTTTTTGTTGAAGTCGTAAGCTGGTGTGTATCACTGTGATAGTCGGGCGCAGTAGTACACAGCTGTGTCCTCAGACTGCACACTCTGCCCAGTTAGAGTCACAGTATTACTGGAAGTGTCTCTAGAGATGCTGAACTTTGTCTTTAGTGACTCCTTATAATACAAGCCTCCACCACTGCTGATGTACCCAATCCACTCCAGGCCTTTCCCTGATGGCTGTCGAATCCATGCTGTGGCATAGCTAGTAACTGAAGAGATTTTACAGTTGATGGTCAAAGTTTGACCTGGCTGGAGAGTCAATGAAGATGGCTGAGTAAGTTCATATAATTGTGCACATATAAAAAGAAACAACACTCAGAGAAATTAGTTGATAAAAACAAACATACACATAATAACTGCATTTCAGTATTGCCCATCCTGTAGGACCTAGTGTACACTCACAGGTTATGAGCACCATCAGAGGCAGCAGGACACATGCAGGCAGCATGTTGGTGTTCATGAGGAGATGACTCCACCCTTCAGAGCACGGAAGCTCAAGTGGTCAGGAATCTGACCCTCTTATATGGGGAGGGAGAGCAGATTTGAATGTCACTGGGGGAGAGATATTCACTGAACTGGAGATTTCCACCATTGTGTCCGTGAGCAAGTAGCGTCACCACAACACGTTTCCATCTAAAGTATGTTTATAAACTTGGAATGGTCTTGATTGAATCAGATACTGATTTGACTAATTACACATTGTTTAATATTGTCTGTAGATAACACTTGCTTTACCTGCTTCATATGTGTATATGTAATTGTGAAGTGAATAATGGCTCACACTTTATTTAAACAGTCCTATCGATGGTATGAAAAGACTATCTACAGATGCTGAGATTGTTAAAAAAACATATGTTGATTAGGTTAGAGTTAGGGGTTTGCTTTGCTTAAGGTGAAAGGAAAAAAAACTGAATTTCAAAAAACCATCTATAGTCTCTGTGGGCAGATCATCCAAATTAATGATTACTCAATAATGTGCCGTTTTTGGGGTTCTTTAAGATTAAATTTTAATTCCTAATATCTGTCTCCATCTACTCTCCAGAAAAAAAAAACTAAATTTAATGAGGTCTAACAGCTGCAATAAAATCTACATACTTTGACTACAGGCCTTTCCCAGCTGCCTGTCGAATCCATGCTGTGCCATAGTAGCTGCTATCTGTAATGGAAGCCCCAGTAACCGTGCAGGTAACTCCCAAAGACTCTCCTGTCCTGATGGTTATAGAGCTGGGCTGAGTGTGATCAATGTTGCAGTCTACCCCTGCAAAACATTAAAGCACAAGATATATTACCAAAAACCTAGATAGAACATTTTAAATGCAAGAAGTTGTATTTAACATTACTTTAGGAGAAGTTTAAATCAAGAGCAGAAAGACGTACATGTGAGCATGAGTAAGAGCAAGAGCAAACAGGTTTGTGTTGAGGATGATGTGGGTGACATGGCTCCAGTGTGCTCCATGATCTGATGGGGAAGCTGAAGTCTCTCAGCATTTATACATGCAGGTTGCCACCATTTGCATTCAGAGCTCCGTCTGCTTTTGCCTCATCTGTGTGAGGAGTCAGTGAGGATATCTTGCACTCTATTTTTTACATAAACTGCTGATTATATTGGAACATTTTTATAATGAATGATACACTGGTCACCTACTGTATATACAACACACAAAGCACATATACCTGAGTAGTTAGAATATTGCTTCAAACAAATGTGTAAAAATAATTAATTTACAAAAAATAACAATTTTGTCAATTTTGTGATTTTCCCATCTCCCCCTGTATACTAAAAGAGTGACAGGCAGTTGTTCAGAAAAACAGCACACAACATGTAAAACATCTATGCTGCCCTCTCTTCTGTGGTGAAGCTAGTTCAGTACATCTGAACTAGATATACACTGACTCATGATGATGTGTGTTGCAATAGCTAGAGACTGATTTGAAGATTTAAATGAGTTTAAAGTTATGACTTTCTTCTTTTTTCTCAAATCAGCAGTCATACTAGCATGGATCTTGAGTAGATCAACAGGGCCCCCTTGTGATTATGCATCTACATACTAATGTAAAGTAGTAGAGAGTCATATAGGAAGTTATGATGTCATTTGTGGCCGTACGCTAGATGTCCTCAGGCACGTTCTTTGCCTCCACTGAACTATTTGCATTAACACTGCAAATATATATACATCATATTACACTAACAGATCTTTTTCTTTTTGTTAATAAAAAGAAATCTCGAGAACAATGTATTTTCATTTTCTAGTTATTATTTGTGTCACAATACTAAATACTAGTACTAATACTCAGTATTGTGTTCCACAATTCATAATGATGGGTGAGATATATTCCTGACTTCCTGCCAAGATAGTCAAGGAGTCTATGATATACTTTGAAATCAATAATGCTTTCCACTTGCTTTGTTCAGCTTACTAACTTATATTTTCTATTAGTTTGTTGTTTCCTAGCTGTTGATTCACTCCTGAAGTTTTTGTTCTGGTCTAAAGCTGTATTGTATCACTGTGGGCGTCGAGCACAGTAATACACAGCTGTGTCTTCAGGCTGCAGGTTTTTTCCTTGCAGGGTGATGGTGTTACTGGAGGTGTCTCTGGAGACACTGAACTTGTTTTTCAGTGAATCTTTGTGTTCTGTGCTACCACCACTCCAGATAGTATTGATCCACTCCAGGCCTTTCCCTGATGGCTGTCGAATCCATGCTGTGGGATAGCTAGTAACTGAATAGGAGACTTTACAGTTGATGGTCAATGTCTGACCTGGCTGGAGAGTCACTGAAGCTGGCTGAGTGAGCTGCTCTGAATGGACACCTGTGGAAAACACACCTGTTACTGTCATGACAGCTGTAACACATGAGCCAGTGCAGACACAGAGTCACCAGTGTTCAGTGCAAATCCATTCCAACAGAGACACTTACTGGAAGTAGCAGCCAGCAACAGCAGCAGAGCTGACAGGGACATGGTTTGTGTGGAAGATGCTGATCTGGCACTAACTGCTCCTCTACTCTTCACTCTTTTCTGACTGAGAAGTTATAGACTCCACATCGGTCTTGAAACAGGAAGTGATGCTGACTGAATTTACATGCACATATACATTTACATGGGAATGTGGTCAGGATTGTTAATAGGGGGACTTCCTCTACATACAACACACCAATGACCCTTTACTTTGCTACCTGTGTTGGGTCCCACTATTTTACAGTCCCAGCATTAGTACCTACTTGATAACATGTGTGGGGAGATAAACTGTTTGATTTGTAATTATATTAACATAAGTGTTTACCAGTGTAAATAAGGCACCTAAGCACAAGGATTTGTTTACTGTGACTGTTATTTCATAAAGCTGACCTCCACAGCAACAGAAAGATGGGTTGCAGAGAATCACACAGCCTTCACCAAGGGGAGGGTTTTAATCTGTGAATATGAAATGGGCTGTGTTTTAGGAGGCAGGTGACTATGCTTTGTTACAAACTGTACAAATGAAAGCATGTTATTCTGGTATTTGTCATGGTGATAAAGTAGGTACTGTAGGTTAAAGCTTTGAAACTTCACTAAATTGTACTTGTGTTAAATCAAGTTAATATGTCCTGTTACTTGAAATCATGTGACAGTACTGCCCCCATGTGGTTGGCAGTGTCCATGATTCTGGTCTCTGAGGAGCGACACAAATGGCAGAAAGAGCATTCAGTAGGTGGTTCTGAAAATTATACCCTGTGTCACGTGTAAATGTTACACTTTCAATCAAAGCTATATTCATTTTATTTATATGCTGTATCACATTCATGGAGACACAAACACACTATTTCTGTGTTATGAGGTGCTGTGCAAATGTCACAAGAGGTCTCTTTGTTGATGGCATTATAACTTTTTGCACATCTGAAATCTTAGCTGTAGCATAGTAAAGTACTGTAAGAGCAAATTGTATAACTGCTCTTGTGTTTTTAATCACACATAGATAGGGGATGATTTTCATGGCTGTTCATGTTTTCTTTCTGTGTTCCAGACCTAATTTAAAAAGGCAGTTTACTACAAAAGGCTTGAAATATAAACTTCATAACGAGTGAAGAGACGTCCAGACTGGATGGAAAGCACTAAGAGAGGCAAACACTGTGCTCCTGCATGACGTCATGATGCAGAGTCAGTGTCTCCATCTGGGGTTTTTGTTCAGGCCCCCCACTGAGCTGCTACACTGTGTCTGTACGGGCGCAGTAGTACACAGCTGAGTCCTCAGTCTGCAGGCTGCTGATGTCTAAGTAGAGCACGTTACTGCTGTCTCTGCTGATGCTGAAGCGGCTCTTGAAGGAGTTGGCATAGCTAAAGGAGCCTGCACCCCACATGATCCCAATCCACTGCAGGGCTTTGCCTGGAGGCTGTCGGATCCAGCCTGTGCCCTGGTTGGTGAGGGCATAACCAGACACCTGGCAGGAGATCCTCACAGAGGCACCAGGAGACTTGGCCTGGTCTGGAGACGAGCTCAGAGTGATGCCATGCACACCTGCTGAAGAGAGCAGAAACATCAGTGTCACTACGGCCAATGCACCTCAGCCAAGCCTCCAGCACTGGCAAGGCAGACTTATTCATACAGCGCATTTCATACACAGAGGCAGTTCAATGTGGTTTACAACAGAAATAAAAGCAAAGGCCAGTCTGTGCTGAAATGTAAACACATACAGGGTAAAGGCAAGAGCAGCACACAGGAGTATGAGGTGTTAGTTTAGTGCTGTTCCAGGCTTCACTGCTCTGGCCACACTTACAAGGCACACAGAGCAGAAGGAGGATGGTCAGAGATGAGCTCATGGTCCTGCTGTAGGTCTAGTGTGAGCGTCCTCTCACACATACACAGAAAGGTGCAGTCTGCCCCCTATCTGTCTCTGTCTCTGTGTGGGTGTGTTACACATTTATGCTACAGGGGGGAGGCAGGGCATTTCATTTGCATAATGACTTTTGTTTTATGAATACATTTTCCTTGAATCATGATTTAAAAGAATGTGGGGTGATATATGTTGTGCATATTTAAATATCACATACTTATTTTGAAAGGGTATTTCCCTACTATAGCATGCAAACATATATTTGAGAGGATCACTTTAAGTGTAATACAGCATTCAAATATTTCTTTTCATTGCGTCACATGATGTGCATAGTGCAAAGTCCTTAGAAATGTAACATTTCTTTGTCATTGGAAGTGACACTAATATCTCTGGAGATTGTATCATTAACATTTGTTTTTGAGGGATTGTGATGTTATTTTAACCCCCTTCTCCGATTTATTATTTCTTGACTTTGAGCCCCATTCACTTCTTATGAACCAAGACACTAAAACCATCAGTCAGGAGGTAAATTTACGTTGTTGTGTGGTTGACAAAGGCACATGTTTTAAATGGGGAAGTGTTTTTGTACAGTCTGGTGACTGCCTTCACTCACTGTGAGTAGCGAGCACAGTAATACACTGCAGTGTCTTCAATCCTCAGGTTGGTCATCTGTAGGTACAGCTTGCTGCTGGAATCATCCCTGGAGATGGTGAACCTGCCCTGGACTGACTGGGAGTAGTAGATTGGGCTGCTGGCTGTGCTGATGTAGGCAATCCACTCCAGCCCTTTCCCAGGAGCCTGTCTGATCCAGCTCATGACATAGCTACTAAATGTGAACCCAGAGGCTGTGCAGGTCAGTTTGTGAGATCCTCCAGGACTGATGACCACAGACTCAGATTCAGTCAGTGTCTGACTCTCCACACCTACAAAAATGAGATACATTATCAGTTGGAACCTGAACTTGACAAAAACCCAACACTGAAGCACTGAGTGAGGGTGAGTTTACCTCTTAGACACACAATCACTACTAGAAGTCTCAGACTCATGACTGATTGGTACATGGTGGCAGGATGTGACTATAATTAGCTTTCTGTCTTATTCCACACACAGATATAGCAAAAGAGTTGTTGCATTTTGCATAGGCCACTCCCATTTAGACAAATCACTGGTGCAGTATAAATGGCCAGCATCAGTACGAAAATGCATTTAGTGTTTCTGTTTACCCATGTTAACCATAAAATACAGATGTGACACAATAAGGGCAATTATTGGGCTAAATAATGATAGGAATGGTAATGTGGCAAATAGTGAGGAAATAAACACTTATTTATATAAATACACAGATAATTATGATTACCAGAACTGTAATTACAATATTATAATTCTGTATTAGTAGTAGTGTAATGACACAGAAGGATTGTTCATAGGTATATAAAATGTTTGTCTCATAACCTACCATTCGAGGTTCTGTAATCATGCCTGAACAAAGAATGGTATGTGATGGGGTAGAATCAATTAACAAATATTTAATGAAATCTTGATAAAATGTGTGGATGTATGACTTAAGGTAATAGGGGCCTTGAGAATTGTGAAAGTGAAAATGTTCCGTCATCTTTCAGTAAACACAGGGGAGTCTTTGGAGCGTCTACTGTGGAACTGTTGTCCAACAGTGCCTCCTAGTGACTGGGGAAGAATAGTTCACTTTTGAAAATACAGGAATACATTTCGATACACACTCAAAAGAGTTCAATCTTTGATAACAAAAGACATAATATCTTACAGTGACCACAAGCACCAAGCATCAGAATTGTCTTCATGCATTTCAGTATTGCCCATCCTGTAGGCTCTAGTCTACACTCACAGGTTATGAGCACCATCAGAGGCAGCAGGACACATGCAGGCAGCATGTTGGTGTTCCTGAGGAGATGACTCCACCCTTCAGAGCACTGAAGCTCAAATGGTCAGGAATCTGTCCGTCTTATATAGGGAGGGAGAGCAGATTTGAATGTCATTTTTCAACATGTCAACAACACATTATACTTATTGAGCACTTTTCAAGGCTACCGAAGTGCTTAACAGTTAGGAGAGATCTCACCACCATTGTGCAGCACTTACCTGTATGATGCATGGCAGCTATTATGTGCCAGAACATTCAACACATAGTTCAGCACATAAGTATCTTTGCAGTAGCCATCCACACAATGCAACTCAATCATGATGTCACCACAATTGATGTCTGTCCTGACAGTATGGTCCTTACAGTAGTTTGATTATGGCCTGTCTATGGCTGTTTACTGCCCACATTTTTTTATTAAAGAAGTGGTTAAACCAATACATCTGGCTAACTAATGTCTTTGTTATAATAAAAGTAAATATTTTTGGTACCGTTTGTTTCCATTCATGTTGCGACCCATACAAGTAACATACCAAATGTTCAAAAACAGTGAGATAAACACAAAACCAGTACATGTACAACATGCATGTAGTGTGAAATAGTATATTTTAAATTACATTTTAGAAATGGATAGAAGAGTGATTTGTGTTTTAGAGACCTAGATATCTGATTTTGGGGGAAACACCGCTCCCTACTGCCCCCTACTGTTTCTTTTCCACACTGAAACAAGTATGCACACTAGCTTACATAAAATTTAATTTTCTGCAGATGAGTACTGTAGGTCTAGGTCAACTTCCTTTATGTAATTAGTTCTGGTCTGTTCTAGTGTCTATCTGTGCAAATCTGAATCGACAACAACTTGTCATAATTAAGCACCCTCAGTCAGGATTTTTTTCTTTATTGTTATATAGTGCATGCCACATCAAATCATAAGTATTTTTGTAGTCTTTTGTCCATGTGCAATCCCTAACTGCACCCAACACTCAAATATAAATTCTATTACTTGTTTTTGTTCCAGGTGAAAATTAAAGACTGGCAGCCCAAGTTGAGTTGAGTCTAGGGAGGTTTTTGTGTGGGGAAGCAGCATGTTTGTCACAGTGTGGCTCTCGAGCACAGTAATACACAGCTGTGTCCTCAGTCTGAAAATTCTGTGCTTTCAGAAACACTGTGTTGCTGCTGCTGTCTGCAGTGAAACTGATCTTGCTCTTTAATGAGTCTTTGACATAGCTGCTTCCATCACTACAAATGTGCCCAATCCACTCCAGTGGTTTCCCTGCTGGCTGGCGTATCCAGCGAGGACAATAGCTACTAATAGAGAACCCTGAGACCTTATAGGAGATGGAGACAGACTGTCCTGGATTCACAACCATGTGACTTGGCTGGATGAGCTCAATGCCCTGAGTATCTGTGAAAGAGGTATTTGGAAATTAGTGAAACTTTTTAAATTCTCATTTTTTCTATTTGAACTTTTAAAGAACCTCTTTGACTTACAGCAAGTGGCTGCCAGCATCAGCAACAGCAGAGATGCAGTCATGGTGGACATGATGGAAGCTGCTGCTCTTCTGAGTTCTCCAGAGTCCAGGAGCTTCTGAAGAGCTGAAGGCCCACAAGCAGCTCAGGGGGAGGGACGTAGGAGAGAGCAAGGCAGAGAGCCGGATATGAGAACCGACTCCTATTAGAAAATAGCTCATTAAATCATTCTGTCTACGGACTTTAGATACAAAAGATGTTGAACATCACACTTCTGCAGTCTTACAGTTACAAACCTTGTAAACAGACCCTAGTAAAAGCAGCACATGATGCTATCTGAGACTTATTATTTTAAATCTGATTCAGTTGGATATTTTGCAAAGGTTCCCAGACACAAGTAGCTTACAGTAACATCAGGGGTGGGACATGGGGAAGGGGAAGGTAGAGAGCAGGATATGAGAAATGCTTACTGTAAACAATTAGCAAATCACATCAAGCTGTACAAATATGACATTATCAGTTGTTATTACACTTGATTGCATTCGGTATACTTGACTGATTCTACATATGTAACTTTGTAGCTTACAGTAAATTTTGCTACCTCTCTTTATGTTTATATGTGATTGTGAAGTAAATAAGGTTTAATTGTTGATTTTTTCAGGATTTTATAACAGCTATATTTGGATATCTGTCTCAAACTACTGTCCAACAAAACTGAGGACAATGGGACATAACAACTACAACACAATCCTTAGACATTTTGTAAATTTGCACATGGCAAGGGCAGTATGTGTGTGCAATGAAAACTGCATGAGGTATTACAAATTATTTTAGGTATTAAAGCATAGTTGTCTTATTTTCTGTTGCACAATTTGTAATATGTAATTATACATGAACATAGTTACATATTCTCAAGGTAATAATGGACTTTTCAACTATGTTTTGTTAAAAAATAAATGATGCCCTTTATTTTATTTTTCCTTCATAAGATGTGTTATTGGCTGACTGTTGATGCACTCCTGAAGTTTTTGTTCTGGTCTAAAGCTGTATTATACCACTGTGGTTCTCGAGCACAGTAATACACTGCTGTGTCTTCAGGCTGCATGTTTTGTCCTTGCAGGGTGATGGTGTTACTGGAGGTGTCTCTGGAGACACTGAACTTGTTTTTCAGTGACTCCTTATGTGCTGTGTAACCATCATATCTAAAATAATGTATCCATTCAAGGCCTTTCCCAGCTGGCTGTCGAATCCATGCTGTGGCCCAGTAGCTGCTATCTGTAATGGAAGCCCCAGTAACCTTGCAGGTGACTCTCAAAGCCTCTCCTGGCCTGATGGTTACAGAGCTGGGCTGGGTGTGATCAATGTTGCAGTCTACCCCTGGAAAACATTAAAGCACAAGAGATATTACCAAAAACCCAGATGAAACATTTTAAATACAAGAACTTGGACCCATATTACTTTAGGAGAAGTTTAAATCAAGAGCAGAAGGACGTACATGTGAGCATGAGTAAGAGCAAGAGCAAACAGGTTTGTGTTGAGGATGATGTGGGTGACATGGCTCCAGAGTGCTCCATGATCTGATGGGGAAGCTGAAGTCTCTCAGCATTTATACATGCAGGTTGCCACCATTTGCATTCAGAGCTCCGTCTGCGTTTGCCTCATCTGTGTGAGGAGTCAGTGAGGATATCATGCACTATATTTTACATAAACTGCTGATTAATATTGAAACATGTTTATGCTGAGTGATACACTGATCACCTGTAATCAATACACGAAGCACATATACCAGAATAGTTTGAATATTGCTCCAAACAAATGTGTAAAATAATTAATTTACAAAAATAAAAAATTTGTCAAGTTTGTGATTTTCCCACCTCCCCCTGTAGACTAAAAGAGTGACAGGTAGTTGTTCAGAGAAACAGCACACAACATGTAAAACATGTATGCTGCCCTCACTTCTGTGGTGAAGCTAGTTAAGTACATCTGGAAGTAGATATACACTGATTTATGATGATGTGTGGTGCAACAGCTAGATAACAATCCGTAAAAGCATTGTTCTTCTTTCTTAAATCAGCAGTCATACTAGCATGGATCTTGAATACTGTAGATCAACAGGGCCCCCTTGTGTTGATGCATCTGCATAGTAATGCAAAGTAGTAGAGAGTCATATAGGAAGTTATGACATAATTTGTGGCCATATGCTAGATGTCCTCAGGCACGTTCTTTGCTTCCACTGAACTATTTGCATTAACACTGCAAATATATACATCCTATTATGCAGACAGATCTTTTTTCTTTTTTTTTTCTTTTTTTAAACAAGAAAAAAATCTCGAGAATAATGTATTTTCATTTTATAATTATTGTTTGTGGTACAATAATAAATAAAAAATCTGCCTTTGTAATAGTAGACATGTTGTATAATTTAAATGGTGTGAACTATAACAAAACTACCTTTTGAATTCCAACTTGGGGTGTTCCACAATACATAATGATGGGTGAGACATATTCCTGAGTTCCTAACAAGATAGTCATGGATTTTCTCTCCTATGCTCTGAAATCAATAATGCTTTCTACTTGCTTTGTCCTGTTTACTAACTTATATTTTCTATTATTTTATTGTTTGCTAACTGTTGATGCACTCCTGAAGTTTTTGTTCTGGTCTAAAGCTGTATTGTATCACTGTGGATCTCGAGCACAGTAATACACAGCTGAAACTTCATAGCTGTGCCTTTCTTTCTGTTTCAAACGTTATTTAAAAAGGCAGTTTATTACAATAGCCCTGAAAATAATAATAATGATAATACTTTTTTGTGGTGTTGGTTGACTGTTTATGCCTTCCTGAAGTTTTTGTTCTGGTCTAATGCTGTATTGTACCACTGTGAGTCTCGAGCACAGTAATACACAGCTGAGTCTTCAGGCTGCATGTTTTGTCCTTGCAGGGTGATGGTGTTACTGGAGGTGTCTCTGGAGACACTGAACTTGTTTTTCAGTGACTCCTTATGTGCTGTGTAACCATCATATCTAAAATAATGTATCCATTCAAGGCCTTTCCCAGCTGCCTGTCGAATCCAAGCTGTGGCCCAGTAGCTGCTATCTGTGATGGAAGCCCCAGTAACCTTGCAGGTGACTCTCAAAGACTCTCCTGGCCTGATGGTTACAGAGCTGGGCTGGGTGTGTTCAATGTTGCAGTCTACCCCTGCAAAACATTAAAGCACAAGAGATATTACCAAAAACCCAGAAACAAGAAGTTGCATTTAACATTAATTTAGGAGAAGTTTAAATCAAAACCAGAAAGACGTACATGTGAGCATGAGTAAGAGCAAGAGCAAACAGGTTTGTGTTGAGGATGATGTGGGTGACATGGCTCCAGTGTGCTCCATGATCTGATGGGGAAGCTGAAGTCTCTCAACATTTATACATGCAGGTTGCCACCATTTGCATTCAGAGCTCCGTCTGCTTTTGCCTCATATGTGTGAGGAGTCAGTGAGGATATCATGCACTATATTTTACATAAACTGCTGATTAATATTGGAACATTTTTAAGCTTAGTAATACACTGATATATATTCAACACACATTCAACAAAACACATATACCAGAGTAGTTTCAATTTTGCTCCAAAAAATATGTAAAGTACTTATTTTACAAAAACAATAATTTTGTCAAGTTTGTGATTTTTCCATCTCCCCTGTAAACTAAAAGAGTGACAGATAGTTGTTCAGAGAAACAGCACACAACATGTAAAACATGTATGCTGCCCTCCCTTCTGTGGTGAAGCTAGTTAAGTACATCTGGAAGTAGATACACACTGATTTATGATGATGTGTGGTGAAACAGCTAGAGACTGAGTTGAAGATTTAAATAAATTTAGGGTGTCGCACAGTTGTTTAATCTGTAATAGCAGTGCTCTTTCTTAAATCAGCAGTCATATTAGCATGGATCTTGAGAAGATCAACAGTGCCCCCTTGTGTTCATGCATCTGCATACTAATGTAAAGTAGTAGAGAGTCATATAGGAAGTTATGACGTCATTTGTGGCCGTACGCTAGATGTTCTCAGACACGTTCTTTGCCTCCACTGAACTATTTGCATTAACACTGTAAATATATATACATCATATTACACTAACAGATCTTTTTCTTTTTGTTAATAAAAAGAAATCTCGAGAACAATGTATTTTCATCTTCAAGTTATTATTTATGTCACAAAACTAAATAAAAAACTGCCTTTGTCATAGCAGACATGTTGTGTAATTTAAATGGTGTAAGTCATAATAAAACTACCTTTTTAATTCCAGCTTGAAAAAAATGGGACACCAAGCAAGACACGGTGTCTCAGTATTGTGTTCCACAATTCATAATGATGGGTGAGATATATATATTCCTGACTTCCTGCCAAGACAGTCAAGGATTCTCTGATATACTTTGAAATCAATAATGCTTTCCACTTGCTTTGTTCAGCTTACTAACTTATATTTTCTATTATTTTGTTGTTTCCTAGCTGTTGATGCGCTCCTGAAGTTTTTGTTCTGGTCTAAAACTGTTTTGTATCACTGTAGAGGAGGGTTTTAAGTCTGTGAGTAGGAAATGGGTTGTGTTTTAGGAGTCAGGTGACTATGCTTTGTTATAAACTGTACAAATGAAAGCATTTGTGATGATGGTACTTTACTGCTTTCAAAACCTCACTAAATTGTATTTGTTGTGTTAAATCAAATCCATAAATGTCCTGTTACTTGAAATCCTGTGACTGTACTGCCCCCATGTGGTTGGCAGTGTCCATGATTATAGTCTCTGAGGAGGGACACAAATGGCAGAAAGAGCATTCAGTAGGTGGTTCTGAAAATTATACCCGGTGTCATGTGCAGATGTTACACTGTCAATCAAAGCTATATTTATTTTATTTATATGCTGTATCACACTCATGGAAACACAAAAACATTATTTCTGTGTTATGCGGTGCTGTGCAAATGTCATAAGAGTTCTCTTTGTTGATGGCATTATAACTTTTTGCACATCTGAAAGTTTAGCTGTAGCATAGTAAAGTAAGAGACAAGTATATAACTGCTCTTGTGTTTTTAATTACACATAGATAAAGGATGATTTTTATGGCAGTTTATGTTTTCTTTCTGTGTTCCTGACCTAATTTAAAAAGGCAGTTCATTACAAAAGCGTTGAAATATAAACTTCATAACAAGTGTAGAGACCTCCAGACTGGATGGAAGGCACTAAGAGAGGCAAACACTGTGCTCCTGCATGACGTCATGATGCAGAGTCAGTGTCTCCATCTGGGGTTTTTGTTCAGGCCCCCCACTGAGCTGCTACACTGTGTCTGTACGGGCGCAGTAGTACACAGCTGAGTCCTCAGTCTGCAGGCTGCTGATGTCTAAGTAGAGCACGTTACTGCTGTCTCTGCTGATGCTGAAGCGGCTCTTGAAGGAGTTGGCATAGCTAAAGGAGCCTGCACCCCACATGATCCCAATCAACTGCAGGGCTTTGCCTGGAGGCTGTCGGATCCAGCCTGTGCCCTGGTTGGTGAGGGCATAACCAGACACCTGGCAGGAGATCCTCACAGAGGCACCAGGAGACTTGGCCTGGTCTGGAGATGAGCTCAGAGTGATGCCATGCACACCTGCTGAAGAGAGCAGAAACATCAGTGTCACTACGGCCAATGCACCTCAGCCAAGCCTCCAGCACTGGCAAGGCAGACTTATTCATATAGCACATTTCATACACAGAGGCAGTTCAGTGTGTTTTATGCGTCCTCTCACACATACACAGAAAGGTGCAGTCTGCCCCCTATCTGTCTCTGTCTCTGTGTGGGTGTGTTACACATTTATGCTACAGGGGGAGGAGGCAGGACATTTCATTTGCATAACGACTTCTGTTTTATGAATACATTTCCCTTCAAATGCTGATTTAAAAAATGTGGAGTGATATTTTCCTAATAATAAAATATCACATACTTTTTTTAAAAGATATTTCACTACAACAGCATGTGAAAATATATTTGAGAGGATCACTTTAAGTGTAATACTGCATTCAAACATTTCTCATCACTGTATCACATTATGGGGTATCTGAAAGATCTAGAAATGTAAAATGCCTCAAAATGTAAAATGCCTCTGTCACTGGAAGTGCCACTAATATCTCTGGAGATAGTATTGTTGACAGTTGTTTTTTTAGGGATTTTGTTGTTGTTTTTAACCCAATTTGCAGATGTTTTTAATGCTTGACATTAAGCCTCATTCACTGTTCTTATGTCCAAAGCCTGACTAAAACTTTCTTTCATTACTTTACTTTATTCTGTGGTTGTCAAAGCTTATGTGTTGAATGGGGAAGTGTTTTTGTACAGCCTGGTGACTGCCTTCACTCACTGTGAGTAGCGAGCACAGTAATACACAGCAGTGTCTTCAGTCCTCAGGTTGGTCATCTGTAGGTACAGCTTGCTGCTGGAATCATCCCTGGAGATGGTGAACCTGCCCTGGACTGACTGGGAGTAGTAGATTGACGTGCTACCAGTGTGCACAAATGCGATCCACTCCAGCCCTTTCCCTGGAGCCTGTCTGATCCAGTTCATGCGATAGCTACTAAATGTGAACCCAGAGGCTGTGCAGGTCAGTGTGTGAGATCCTCCAGGACTGATGACCACTGACTCAGATTCAGTCAGCGTCTGACTCTCCACACCTACAAAAATGAGATACATAATTTCATCAGTTAGAGCCTGAACTTGACAAAAACTCAACACTGAAGCACTGAGTGAGGGTGGGTTTACCTCTTAGACACACAATCACTACTAGAAGTCTCAGACTCATGACTGATTGGTACATGGTGGCAGGATGTCACTACAGTCAGCTTTTCTCTATTACTCCACACACAGATATATAGCAAAAAAGTTGTTTGATTTTGCATAGGCCTCTCCCATTGGGAAAAATCACTGGTGCAGTATAAATGGCCAGCATCAGTACGAAAATGCATTTAGTGTTTCTGTTTACCCATGTTAACCATAAAATACAGATGTGACACAATAAGGGCAATTATTGGGCTAAATAATGATAAGAATGGTAATGCGGCAAATAGTGGGGCAATAAACACTTATTTATATAAAATACACATACAATTGTGATTACAATCACTACAATTACAATATTATAATTCTGTATTAGTAGTAGTGTAATGACACAGAAGTATTGTTTATAGGTATATAAAATGTTTGTCTCATAACCTATCATTCGAGGTTCTGTAATCATGCCTGAACAAAGAATTGTATGTGACGGAGTAGAATCAATCAACAAATATTTAATCAAATATTCATAAAATGTGTGGATGAATGACTTGTTAATAGGGGCCTTAAGAATTGCCTTTGCCATTGAGAGCCAGTAGTGGTGTTGTAGAATACCTGACCATGTCTTTGAAAGTGTAAAGTAAAAATTTTCCATTATCTTTCACTAAACATAGGGGAGTCTTTGGAGCGTCTACTGTAGAACTGTTGTCCAACACTGCCTCCTAGTGACTGGGTAGAGTTGAGTTTTTGAGTTTATGAGTTTTTGTTGAAGTCGTAAGCTGGTGTGTATCACTGTGATAGTCGGGCGCAGTAGTACACAGCTGTGTCCTCAGACTGCACACTCTGCCCAGTTAGAGTCACAGTATTACTGGAAGTGTCTCTAGAGATGCTGAACTTGGTCTTTAGTGACTCCTTATAATACAAGCCTCCACCACTGCTGATGTACCCAATCCACTCCAGGCCTTTCCCTGATGGCTGTCGAATCCATGCTGTGGCATAGCTAGTAAATGAATAAGAGACTTTACAGTTGATGGTCAAAGTTTGACCTGGCTGGATACTCAATGAAGATGGCTGAGTGAGTTCATATGACTGTGCACCTATAAAAAGAAACAACACTCAGAGAAATTAGTTGATAAAAACACACATAGACACATAATAACTGAATTTCAGTATTGCCCATCCTGTAGGCTCTAGTCTACACTCACAGGTTATGAGAACCATCAGAGGCAGCAGGACACATGCAGGCAGCATGTTGGTGTTCCTGAGGAGATGACTCCACCCTTCAGAGCACTGAAGCTCGTGGTCAGGAATCTGACCCTCTTATATGGGGAGGGAGAGCAGATTTGAATGTCACTGGGGGAGAGATATTCACTGAACTGGAGATTTCCACCATTGTGTCCGTGAGCAAGTAGCGTCACCACAACACGTTTCCATCTAAAGTATGTTTATAAACTTGGAATGGTCTTGATTGAATCAGATACTGATTTGACTAATTACACATTGTTTAATATTGTCTGTAGATAACACTTGCTTTACCTGCTTCATATGTGTATATGTAATTGTGAAGTGAATAATGGCTCACACTTTATTTAAACAGTCCTATCGATGGTATGAAAAGACTATCTACAGATGCTGAGATTGTTAAAAAAACATATGTTGATTAGGTTAGAGTTAGGGGTTTGCTTTGCTTAAGGTGAAAGGAAAAAAAACTGAATTTCAACAAACCATCTATAGTCTCTGTGGGCAGATCATCCAAATTAATGATTACTCAATAATGTGCCGTTTTTGGGGTTCTTTAAGATTAAATTTTAATTCCTAATATCTGTCTCCATCTACTCTCCAGAAAAAAAAAACTAAATTTAATGAGGTCTAACAGCTGCAATAAAATCTACATACTTTGATGTGGAAATGTGGAACTGCTTAACTTAATGCAATATATCTCATGCAAAGTGACCCAGTAACAGTACTGTAGCTGTCATATTGTGGGTACATTTTTATTTCTCTTTTTTACAATTTTTAATTACTGGACATGGGAATCAGGTCCATTACTTTCATTATAATCATGCATATTCTTTCTTCTGTGTTCTGTTAGTTGATCAATAATACTTTTCATGAGCCTTGCTCAGCTTTTTCTGTATACTGTGTGTGTGTGTGTGTGTGTGTGTGTGTGTGTGTGTGTGTGTGTGTGTGTGTGTGTGTGTGTGTGTGTGTGTGTGTGTGTGTGTGTGTTGCATGGCTTTTCATGTGCTCATTCAGTTTTTGTTCTGGTCGAAAGCTGTATTGTATCACTGTGGATCTCGAGCACAGTAATACACAGCTGTGTCTTCAGGCTGCATGTTTTTTCCTTGCAGGGAGATGGTGTTACTGGAGGTGTGTCACAGACTGAACTGTGACGCTCACGCAGCCAATGGCGGGCAGGCAGCATTTATGCCGGCGTTTCCACCATGCTGCACTGACGCCGACTGTGTAATTTTCTATGCATCTGTAATGTGCTGTTTAAATGTTTCTGGTTCATTGTTCATCGTCATTTACCACCATTTGCCATAACTTTGTACCATGCATTGTAGCTAAGAGTGCAGGGAAAGGCCTACCGGCATTTTTATCTGTTACAATGTTCCATATCCACCGCGTTTCAAAACGTGATTCTCATACCGTTACACATTCATCAACTTTCATCTGTTTTAGCGATCTCTAAGGACAAATTATCACCACTTACAAACTGGTTAGTTTAAATCCTTTTATTTAGTGAAAAACCATGTACAATATATCCGCAGTTGAACAGCAGTTAAACTTACCAGTCTTCCAGTTTCTTCCTCGTTGGGCAAGACGAGGGAATGGTCCACAGTCACTAATATGCAGGGGTTCCCGCGGGTTAGTGGAGCACACTATTCTTAACGGGGGTGTTTTACCGGTAATGTATTTTAATGTGTTTAGAAGGGGTTTTGGTTAATGAAAATGGTTTTGGGTGTTTGTGTATTTTGTTTGTATTTCTTTGGTTTGTTATTTTGTGCTTATGTTATTATTGTTTAGTTGATTGATTTATTTGGTGAATGGGGCTTACCTGTGGGAGGGGTTGAACCTTGTAAAAGGCTCAGAGCCTCAGTTATGGGGAGAGTATGGTAGGTGAAGGTTGCGATTCATGCTGGTGCATCCATTTGTGTTCAGAGTCTAGAGAGATATAGTCTGGCACTTTTGCCTTTTTCATTTTGTGAGTTTTGCCTGTTTCTTTTTGTCAGTTTAGCCATTTTCCTGCACTGTATATATTTGCACTTTTTATGAAAATAGAAAAAAAAAAAGGAAGAAAAAAAAATTAAAGAAAAGCTTTTTGTTGGGAATACTGTCTCTTGTCGGCTCCGTCGCCAGTCATCCTGCTACAAGGTGTCTCTGGAGACACTGAACTTGTTTTTCAGTGACTCTTTATGTGCTGTGCTACCATCATACCAGATAACATTGATCCACTCCAGGCCTTTCCCAGCTGCCTGTCGAATCCATGCTGTGCCATAGTAGCTGCTATCTGTAATGGAAGCCCCAGTAACCGTGCAGGTAACTCCCAAAGACTCTCCTGGCCTGATGGTTATAGAGCTGGGCTGAGTGTGATCAATGTTGCAGTCTACCCCTGCAAAACATTAAAGCACAAGATATATTACCAAAAACCTAGATAGAACATTTTAAATACAAGAAGTTGTATTTAACATTACTTTAGGAGAAGTTTAAATCAAGAGCAGAAAGACGTACATGTGAGCATGAGTAAGAGCAAGAGCAAACAGGTTTGTGTTGAGGATGATGTGGGTGACATGGCTCCAGTGTGCTCCATGATCTGATGGGGAAGCTGAAGTCTCTCAGCATTTATACATGCAGGTTGCCACCATTTGCATTCAGAGCTCCGTCTGCTTTTGCCTCATCTGTGTGAGGAGTCAGTGAGGATATCTTGCACTCTATTTTTTACATAAACTGCTGATTATATTGGAACATTTTTATAATGAATGATACACTGGTCACCTACTGTATATACAACACACAAAGCACATATACCTGAGTAGTTAGAATATTGCTTCAAACAAATGTGTAAAAATAATTAATTTACAAAAAATAACAATTTTGTCAATTTTGTGATTTTCCCATCTCCCCCTGTATACTAAAAGAGTGACAGGCAGTTGTTCAGAAAAACAGCACACAACATGTAAAACATCTATGCTGCCCTCTCTTCTGTGGTGAAGCTAGTTCCGTACATCTGAACTAGATATACATTGACTCATGATGATGTGTGTTGCAATAGCTAGAGACTGATTTGAAGATTTAAATGAGTTCAAAGTTATGACTTTCTTCTTTTTTCTCAAATCAGCAGTCATACTAGCATGGATCTTGAGTAGATCAACAGGGCCCCCTTGTGTTTATGCATCTACATACTAATGTAAAGTAGTAGAGTCATATAGGAAGTTATGATGTCATTTGTGGCCGTACGCTAGATGTCCTCAGGCACGTTCTTTGCCTCCACTGAACTATTTGCATTAACACTGCAAATATATATACATCATATTACACTAACAGATCTTTTTCTTTTTGTTAATAAAAAGAAATCTCGAGAACAATGTATTTTCATTTTCTAGTTATTATTTGTGTCACAATACTAAATACTAGTACTAATACTCAGTATTGTGTTCCACAATTCATAATGATGGGTGAGATATATTCCTGACTTCCTGCCAAGATAGTCAAGGAGTCTATGATATACTTTGAAATCAATAATGCTTTCCACTTGCTTTGTTCAGCTTACTAACTTATATTTTCTATTAGTTTGTTGTTTCCTAGCTGTTGATTCACTCCTGAAGTTTTTGTTCTGGTCTAAAGCTGTATTGTATCACTGTGGGCGTCGAGCACAGTAATACACAGCTGTGTCTTCAGGCTGCATATTTTTTCCTTGCAGGGTGATGGTGTTCCTGGAGGTGTCTCTGGAGACACTGAACTTGTTTTTCAGTGAATCTTTGTGTTCTGTGCTACCACTCCAGATAGTATTGATCCACTCCAGGCCTTTCCCTGATGGCTGTCGAATCCATGCTGTGCCATAGCTAGTAACTGAATAGGAGACTTTACAGTTGATGGTCAATGTTTGACCTGGCTGGAGAGTCACTGAAGCTGGCTGAGTGAGCTGCTCTGAATTGACACCTGTGGAAAACACACCTGTTACTGTCATGACAGCTGTTACACATGAGCCAGTGCAGACACAGAGTCACCAGTGTTCAGTGCAAATCCATTCCAACAGAGACACTTACTGGAAGTAGCAGCCAGCAACAGCAGCAGAGCTGACAGGGACATGGTTTGTGTGGAAGATGCTGATCTGGCACTAACTGCTGCTCTACTCTTCACTCTTTGCTCACAGAGAAGTTATAGACTCCACAGCGCTCTTGAAACAGGAAGTGATGCTGACTGAATTTACATGCACATACATTTACATGGGAATGTGGTCAGGACACCAGTGACCCTTTACTTTGTCTACTTGCATTGAGTTCCACTATTCTACACTGCCAGCATTTCTCCCTGCTTCATAACAATGTGTGGGGAAGTAAACTGTACGAACTGTAGTTATCACAGTATCATTGAGTGCATGTTTGTCCTGCTTCAGATTTGTAATTATATTAACATAAGTGTTTACCAGTGTAAATACAGCACCTAAGCACAAGGATTTGTTTACTGTGACTGTTATTTAAAGTAGCATAAAGTTTACCTCCACAGCAACAGACAGAGGGGTTGCAAAGAATCACACAGCTTTTATCAAGGGGAGGGTTTTAAGTCTGTGAATATGAAATGGGTTGTGTTTTAGGAGGCAGGTAACTATGCTTTGTTATAAACTGTACAAATGAAAGCATGTTATTCTGCAATTTGTGATGATGGTACGTTACTGCTTTGAAATGTCACTAAAATGTATTTGTTGTGTTCAATCAAATCCATACATGTCCTGCTACTTGAAATCCTGTGACTGTACTGCCCCCATGTGGTTTGTAGTGGCCATGATTCTGGTCTCTGAGGAGGGACACAGAAAGAGCATTCAGTAGGTGGTTCTGAAAATTATACCCTGTGTCACGTGCAGATGTTACACTGTCAATCAAAGCTATATTTATTTTTTTATATGCTGTTTCACACTCATGAAAACATAAAAACACTATTTTTGTGTTATGAGGTGCTGTGCAAATGTCATAAGATTTCTCTTTGTTGATGGCATTATAACTGTTTGCACATTTGAAACCTTAGCTGTAGCA
The DNA here is from genome assembly GCA_027475355.1 of Coilia nasus. Classification (NCBI taxonomy): domain Eukaryota; kingdom Metazoa; phylum Chordata; class Actinopteri; order Clupeiformes; family Engraulidae; genus Coilia; species Coilia nasus. The sequence continues at coordinate 17,029,611 of CM050216.1, read as the reverse complement.
TAGTAAAGTAAGAGCCAATTATATAACTGTTCTTGTGTTTTTAATCACACATAGATAGAGGATGATTTTCATGCCTGTTCATGTTTCTTTCTGTGTTCCAAACCTAATTAAAAAGGCAGTTTATTAGAAAAGCCTTGAAATATGAACTTCATAAAGAGTGAAAACACCTCCAGACTGGATGGAAGGCACTAAGAGAGGCAAACACTGTGCTCCTGCATGACGTCATGATGCAGAGTCAGTGTCTCCATCTGGGGTTTTTGTTCAGGCCCCCCACTGAGCTGCTACACCGTGTCTGTACGGGCGCAGTAGTACACAGCTGAGTCCTCAGTCTGCAGGCTGCTGATGTCTAAGTAGAGCACATTACTGCTGTCTCTGCTGATGCTGAAGCGGCTCTTGAAGGAGTCGGCATAGCTAAAGGAGCCTCCGCCCCACATGATCCCAATCCACTGCATGGCTTTGCCTGGAGGCTGTCGGATCCAGCCTGTGCCCTGGTTGGTGAGGGCATAGCCAGACACCTGGCAGGAGATCCTCACAGAGGCACCAGGAGACTTGGCCTGGTCTGGAGACGAGCTCAGAGTGATGCCATGCACACCTGCTGAAGAGAGCAGAAACATCAGTGTCACTACGGCCAATGCACCTCAGCCAAGCCTCCAGCACTGGCAAGGCAGACTTATTCATATAGCGCATTTCATACACAGAGGCAGTTCAATGTGGTTTACAACAGAAATTAAAGCAAATGCCAGTCTGTGCTAAAATGTAAACACATACAGGGTAAAGGCAAGAGCAGCACACAGGAGTATGAGGTGTTAGTTTAGTGCTGTTCCAGGCTTCACTGCTCTGGCCACACTTACAAGGCACACAGAGCAGAAGGAGGATGGTCAGAGATGAGCTCATGGTCCTGCTGTAGGTGTAGTGTGAGCGTCCTCTCACACATACACAGAAAGGTGCCGTCTGCCCCCTATCTGTCTCTGTCTCTGTGTGGGTGTGTTACACATTTATGCTACAGGGGGGAGGCAGGGCATTTCATTTGCATAATGACTTTTGTTTTATGAATACATTTTCCTTGAATCATGATTCAAGAAAGAAAGAATGTGGAGTGATATACAGTATGTTCTTCATAATTAAATATCACATACTTATTTTTAAAGGGTATTTCCCTACTATAGCATGCAAACATATATTTAAGAGGATCACTTTAAGTGTAATACAGCATTCAAATATTTCTTTTCATTGCGTCACATGATTTGCATAGTGCAAAGTTCTTAGAAATGTAAATATTCTTTGTCATTGGAAGTGACACTAATATCTCTGGAGTTTGTATCATTAACATTTGTTTTTGAGAGATTGTGATGTTATTTTAACCCCCTTCTCTGATTTTTTATTTCTCGACTTTGAGCCCCATTTGAGCCCCAAGAAACTAAAACCATCAGTCAGGAGGTAAATTTTCATTGTTGTGTGGTTGACAAGGGCACGTGTTTTAAATTGGGAAGTGTTTTTGTACAGCCTGGTGACTGCCTTCACTCACTGTGGGTCGCGAGCACAGTAATACACAGCAGTGTCTTCAGTCCTCAGGTTGGTCATCTGTAGGTACAGCTTGCTGCTGGAATCATCCCTGGAGATGGTGAACCTGCCCTGGATGGACTGAGAGTAGTAGATTGGGGTACTACTTGTGCCAATATAAGCAATCCACTCCAGCCCTTTCCCAGGGGCCTGTCTGACCCAGGCCATATAGTAGCTACGAAATGTGAACCCAGAGGCTGTGCAGGTCAGTGTGTGAGATCCTCCAGGACTGATGATCACAGACTCGGATTCAGTCAGCGTCTGACCCTCCACACCTACAAAAATGAGACACTATCAGTTAGAACCTGAACTTGACAAAAACCCAAACATGAAACATTAAGCGAGGGTGAGTTTACCTCTTAGACACACAATCACTACTAGAAGTCTCAGACTCATGACTGATTGGTACATGGTGGCAGGATGTGACTACAATCAGCTTTCTGTCTTATTCCACACACAGATATAGCAACAAAGTTGTTGCATTTTGCATAGGCCACTCCCATTTAGACAAATGGATAATTTGTATTGTGTAAATGAATAGCATCAGAATAAGATTCATGTAGCGTTTCTGTTTACCCATGTTAATAAATATGCATTTGACATAATGAGGACAATTATTGGGGAAAATAATCGCAGAATCGAAGAAATAAACAATTAGTTATACGAAATACACATATAGCAATAAGGTAGCATTGATTAATTCTCTATTAATAGAACAGTAGTGTAATGACACAGAGAGTGTGTTTGTAGTTGTGTAAAATATTGGTCTCATAACGTATCATTCAAGGTTGTTTAATCGATGCCTAAACTAAGAATTGCATGTGAAGGGTAGAAATCAAGCAACAAATATTCAATCAAAATACGATTAAATGTGGGGATATATGACTGAAGGTAATAGGGGCCTTGAGAATTGAGAGCCAGTATTGGAGGTCTAGAATACCTGACCATGTCTTTGAAAGCGTAAAGTATAAATGTTCCATCATCTTTCACTAAACACAGGGGAGTCTTTGGAGTGTCTACTGTAGAACTGTTGTCCAACAGTACCTCCTAGTGACCAGGGGAGGAACAGTTCACTTTCGAAAATATATGGATACATTTCAATACACCGAGCAGCAAAATTGTCTTCATAGTTTGTAAGAAATATTTGTGTATCGGTTTTCTTAAACATGCGATTATCTCTTTTTCTAGTGACTTGTTCTTTCTCTGCATTTACATAAGAAAGAAAGAAAGAAAGAAAGAAAGAAAGAAAGAAAGAACATAGTTAGATGTTTGCTATGAGTTTTTGTTGAGGTCGTAAGCTGGTCTGTATCACTGTGATATAGTACACACAGTAGTACACAGCTGTGTCCTCAGACTGCACACTCTGCCCAGTTAGAGTCACAGTATTACTGGAAGTGTCTTTAGAGATGCTGAACGTAGTGACTCCTTATAATACAAGCTTCCACCACTGCTGATGTACCCAATCCACTCCAGGCCTTTCCCTGATGGCTGTCGAATCCATGCTGTGGCATAGCTAGTAAATGAATAAGAGACTTTACAGTTGATTGTCAATGTTTCACCTGGCTGGAGAGTCAATGAAGATGGCTGAGTAAGTTCATATAATTGTGCACATATAAAAAGAAACAACACTCAGAGAAATTAGTTGATAAAAACAAACATACACATAATAACTGCATTTCAGTATTGCCCATCCTGTAGGACGTAGTGTACACTCACAGGTTATGAGCACCATCAGAGGCAGCAGGACACATGCAGGCAGCATGTTGGTGTTCATGAGGAGATGACTCCACCCTTCAGAGCACTGAAGCTCGTGGTCAGGAATCTGTCCGTCTTACAGATGGTTAGCTCTTATATAGGGAGGGAGGGCAGATTTGAATGTCATTGGGGGAGAGATATTCACTGAACTGGACATTTCCACCATTGTGTCCATGAGAAAGTAACGCAGTGGCGGTTCTAAATTGAATTACTCCCCTGGCGAGACCCCCTCCGAGCATGATAGCATGCCCTTACATGCCAAATGTCCGTCATTAGACGCTATCTTTTAGGGAGGAACAATTAGCTCCTTGGTTACTGCCTCGAATTCTACAATATGCTTGTTCACGTTCAGGTATGACTGGTTTACTATGCTAAACTACCCTATAGTTAAACTATGCAAACTATGAGTTGCAGCAAATTGCAAATGTTGAAACTACCATAACATTTTGTTGGCTAATGACAGGGCTCAACGTTAATCCAAATTATGGAAATCAATAATAACTTTACTTGTAACCGTTTTGTTGCAAAGCCAAATCTTATGGTGAAATTAGATCTTGTGTTTGTTGAGCTAAGACCTAATCATTGTTGAGTAGCAATCGTAGCATCATAGCTAGAAGGCTAACAAACGTAAGAGTTATACCATGATTAACATTAGCCCTTCATTCATGGCATGGATAACGTGATCATGCAGAGAGAACAGTTGCATACCTTCATCTTTGCTCGTTTCTACACTTCTAATGGTTTTGATCTTTTTCTGTCCATCTCCTGTTTGTCACTCGAGAGTCAACATACTGTATTTCCCATCCCCGAACACTGTCACTGCCGACTAGGAGTTAAGACTTATTCACCTTGGTGACCGCCTACTCGTTTTGTATTGCCCTGTTTTATTAGCCCTTTCACACAATTAAAAGATGTGCAGGAATTATAAACCTGTAAATATAATGGTAGGAATAAAATGTGCGTTATTGGGAAGAAAGCTTATGTGTGACTGACTTCGCTCACTAATTGCAGAGTATTGCCCACTTGTGCATTGCATTTGAGAGACGCAGAGGTGAACTGTCCCCCGCGCCCCCTCCCCTTTGCCCTTCTCTCGCAGCTTCTGTGCACTGGAACTTTTCAGCAGGGGCGCGGGCAGCCAAAGGGGGTGCCAATTTGCCAATTTCCTACACAGTGATGTGATAGATATTAAAAACTTTTTAGATGATATATATATATTTTTCAAGAGCTCGTGAGGCCAATAGCACGGCGCCCTTCACGAAATTGCGCCCTGGGCAAAGGCCCAGCCCGACCCCCCCTAGAACCGCTACTGAAGTAACGTCACCACAACCAGTTTCAACATGTTTCCATCTACGGTATGTTCATAGACTTGGAATGGTCTTGCTTGAATCAGATACTGATTTGACTAATTACACAGTTTTTAACTCTGTGGAGAGCAATTGTTTTAACTGCTTTTTATGTGTATATGTAATTGTGAAGGGACTAATGGGTCACACTTTATTTGGATAGTCCTATCGATGGTCCAAAAAGACTATCTACAGATGCTGAGATTGTTAAAAAACATACGTTGATTAGGTTAGATTTAGGGGTTTGCTTTGCTTAAGGTGAAAGTCAGGAAACAAAAAAAACTGAATTTCAAAAAACCATCTATAGTCTCTGTGGGCAGATTATCCAAATGAATGGTTACTATATAATGTGCTGTTTTTGGGATTCTTTGACATTCAATTCTTAATATCTGTGTCCATCTACTCTCCAGAAAAAAAATTAAATCAACAAGGTCTAACAGCTGCAATATAATCTACATACTTTGATGTGGAAATGTGGAATTGCTTAACTTAATGCATGTCATGCAAAGTGACCCAGTAACAGTAGCTGTCATATTGTGGGTACATTTTTATTTCCCTTTTTTACAAATTGTAATGACTGGTGATGGGAATCAATCAGGTCCATTACTGTCATTATAATCATGCATATTCTTTCATCTGTGTTCTGTTAGTTCATCAATAATACTTTTGATTAGCCTTGCTCAAGTTTTTTATGTATACTGTGTGTGAGTGTGTGTGTGTGTGTGTGTGTGTGTGTGTGTGTGTGTGTGTGTGTGTGTGTGTGTTGCCTGGCTTTTCATGAGCTCATTCAGTTTTTGTTCTGGTCTAAAGCTGTATTGTACCACTGTGGGTCTCGAGCACAGTAATACATAGCTGAGTCTTCAGGCTGCATGTTTTGTCCTTGCAGGGTGACGGTGTTACTGGAGGGGTCTCTGGAGACACTGAACTTGTTTTTCAGTGACTCTTTGTGGTCTGTGCCACCATTATACCAGATAACATTGATCCACTCCAGGCCTTTCCCTGATGACTGTCGAATCCATGCTGTGCCATAGTAGCTGCTATCTGTAATGGAAGCCCCAGTCACCTTGCAGGTGACTCTCAAAGCCTCTCCTGGCCTGATGGTTATAGAGCTGGGCTGGGTGTGTTCAATGTTGCAGTCTGCCCCTGCAACACATTAAAGCACAAGAGATATTACCAAAAACCCAGACAGAACATTTTAAATACAAGAACTTGAATCCACATTACTTTAGCAGAAGCTTAAATGAAGAGCAGAAAGACGTACATGTGAGCATGAGTAAGAGCAAGAGCAAACAGGTTTGTGTTGAGGATGATGTGGGTGACATGGCTCCAGTGTGCTCCATGATCTGATGGGGAAGCTGAAGTCTCTCAGCATTTATACATGCAGGTTGCCACCATTTGCATTCAGAGCTCCGTCTGCTTTTGCCTCATCTGTTTGAGGAGTCAGTGAGGATGTCATGCATTCTATATTTCAAATAAACTGCTGATTAAAATTGGAACATTTTTATGCTGTGATACACTGATCACATATATACAACACACAAAGCACATATACCTGAGTAGTTCAAACATTGCTCCAAACAAATGTGAAAAATAATTAATTTACAAAAATAACAATGTTGTCAATTTTGTGATTTTCCCATCTCCGCCTGTAGACTAAAAGAGTGACAGGTAGTTGTTCAGAGAAACAGCAAACAACATGTAAAACATGTATGCTGCCCTCCCTTCTGTGGTGAAGCTAGTTAAGTACATCTGGAAGTAGATACACACTGATTTATGATGATGCATGTGTGGTGCAACAGCTAGAGACTGATTTGAAGATTTAAATTAATTTAGGTTGTCTTATAGTTGTTTAATCCGTAATAGCAGTGTTCTTTCTTAAATCAGCAGTCATATTAGCATGGATCTTGAGTAGATCAACAGTGCCCCCTTGTGTTCATGCATCTGCATACTAATGCAAAGTAGTAGAGAGTCATATGGGAAGTTATGACGTCATTTGTGGCATTACGCTAGATGTCCTCAGGCACGTTCTTTGTCTCCACTGAACTATTTGCATTGGAACACTGGAAATACATACATCCTATTATGCTAACAGATCTTTTTCTTTTTTTTAATAAAACGAAATGTCAATGACAATGTATTTTGCACATTTTGTTTGTGGCACAATAATACATAAAAAAATCTGCTTTTGTAATAGTAGACATGCTGTGTAATTTCAATGGTGTGAACCATAGCCAAACTACCTTTATAATTCTAACTTGGGAAAACAACGGGACACCAAGCAAGGCACTGTGTCTCAGTATTGTGCTCCACAATTCATAATGATGGGTGAGATATATTCCTGATTTCCTGTCAAAATAGTCATGTATTTTCTCTGCTGTGATATGCTCTGAAATTAATAATGCTTTCCACTTGCTTTGTTCTGCTTACTAACTCATATTTTTCTATTATTTTATTAAAATTACTAATTTTAATAAAATGTATTATTTAATATAATTTATCTATTAGTTTCCTGACTGTTGATGCACTCCTGAAGTTTTTTTTCTGGCCTAAAGCTGTTTTGTATCACTGTGGGTGTCGAGCACAGTAATACACAGCTGAGTCTTCAGGCTGCATGTTTTGTCCTTGCAGGGTGATGGTGTTACTGGAGGTGTCTCTGGAGACACTGAACTTGTTTTTCAGTGACTCTTTATGGTCTGTGCCACCATTATGCCAGATAAGATTGATCCACTCCAGACCTTTCCCCAAAGGCTGTCGAATCCATGCTGTGGGATAGCTAGTAACTGAATAGGAGACTTTACAGTTGATGGTCAATGTTTGACCTGGCTGGAGAGTCACTGAAGATGGCTGAGTGAGCTGCTCTGAATGGACACCTGTGGAAAACACACCTGTTACTGTCATGACAGCTGTAACACATGAGCCAGTGGTCGAAAGCTGTATTGTATCACTGTGGATCTCGAGCACAGTAATACACAGCTGTGTCTTCAGGCTGCATGTTTTTTCCTTGCAGGGAGATGGTGTTACTGGAGGTGTCTCTACTCTTCACTCTTTCCTCACAGAGAAGTTATAGACTCCACAGCGCTCCTGAAACAGGAAGTGATACTGACTGAATTTACATCCACCCAAATGAAATCTTACCTAAGCAACCATATGCACAAATTACAGCCTCAACTACACACAGGAGGGTTTTGGTTGTTCACAGGGTTGTGTGTATATTCAATTTATATTTGCTTGTTGTTTACATTGTTGTAAATTTTAAAATCCATATTCTGTTTAACTGTTTTTATCTACTGTTTTCCCACTCTGTGCATCTGTTGGCTTGCTCCAAATGACATCTCACTGTACTCATATAGTGTTAATAAACACTTCTACTTCTACTTCTACTTCACATAACACTGTTTTGAGTAGAGTGTCTGTACATTTTTGTGGTTTGTGGATTTGGTCAGGATTGTTACAGAGAGTGCAATAGCAGTGATAATTCTGGGGTTTAAGACTGTGAATAAAAGTTGTAGTTTTGGGATGTTGCAGTGATTAAACTTTGTGCTCTTAACTGTATTTATGAAAGCATGTTGTTCCAATGTGTATTGAGGAGGTATGTTCAAGCTTTGAAATGACACTGAATTCTTTATGTTAAAATATGTCCATCTAGGTGTTATGTTACTTGAAATCCTGTGACTGTACTGCCCCCATGTAGTTTGCAGTGTCCATGATTCTGCTCTATGACGAGGGACACAAATGAAAGTAAATTTGATGCAGGACACTTAAAGACCATCAGCAGGATGCTCGGAAATAACACTCTTTGATGACATTATGACCTTTTTTCACATATGCAAGTTTACTTACCTGTAACATGGCAATATAAAAGTCAACGATATAACTGCCCTAGTGTTTGCACGGTACATACAGTACATCACACATAGATAGATGATAATCTTTATCGCTGTTCATTTCTTTGAAACTGAGTGAATTTTTAAAAAATCTCTACATGAAGTCTTACCCAAGCAACCATATGTACAATTTACAGAAGATCCTCAACTAATGTACAGTACACACAGGATGGTTTTGGTTGTTCGCAGGTAACAGGAAGTGAAACCGACTGATTTTACATGCACACACATTTACATGGCAATATGGTCAGGATTGTTCTGAGTGGGACTGCCTCTACTTGTATTGGGTCCCACTATTTTAGAGTCCCAGCATTTCTTCTTGATAATGTGTCGGTGTTATCAGTCCGGCTCCGGTTCAGGTTTGTTGTCATTTTGACGTGTACTGGTAGAAATAGAGCACCTGATTACCTAATTATTAATTATTAAGTATTTGTTTGCAGTGCCTTTTTTTCATAATGTGTACCTCCAACAGACAGAGCGCTTGCAGAGAATCACACAGCCTTTATCAAGGGAAGGATTTTAAGTCTGTGAGTATGAAACGGGTTGTGTTTTAGGAGGCAAGTGACTATGCTTTGTTACAAACTGTAAAAATGAAATCATGTTATTCTGCATTTTTTTACGATGGTAGGTTAATGCTTTCAAACAAATTGTATTTGCTGTGTTAAATCAATGTGTCCTGTTACTTGAAATCCTGTGACTGTACTGCCCCCATGTGGTCTGTAGTGTCCATGATTCTCGTCTCTGAGGAGGGACACAACATAGCATTTGAAATAGCAAGAAGCAGCTACAGGCCAACTGGGACTGAGGCAGAGGAGATGTACTGCACTGAAGGATGCTGTACGTTTTTTTTTTTTTTAAATAATTTTGACTTGATGCGAGCTAGCATAGCTCGGCAGGAGAATCTTAGTAAACTTCTTTCCTGATACCTCAAAAGGATACACTACTGACCTAGCCAACGGGTCAGCTTTTAGCTCACTTGGTAGTGTGTCTGTGTCCCAAACTGGAGTTGTTGTTAGGTCACAGGTTCGAGCCTGCGGCTGGCCTTCACAGGAAGATGTTGGTTACATATGTGCATGTGTCAACACAGCACGCAGAGGACGGTGGTTCAGACCACTGTCAAAAATCACATTTATTTCATTTATTGGGAAATGGAAGACTTTATCAGTTAATTTGGGTTGAAACAAACCTTTCAATTTAGGTTCACTCCAGATGTGTAGCAGGATTGTTTTAGTAATGTTACGCAATGTTACATTTATTTCTAAACAGATACACCTTAATTTACTGCATTTACTTGATTAACTATTTTTCTTAAGATCTTGTGTTGACTAGAACCAGAGACTCCAGTCTCACTCGGCGGCCATCTTGGCAATGCCTCCAGGCAGTTTTTTTGACTAACATCAGATCATTGTCAGAATGTATTGGGAGAAATGAATATTTGCACTTTCTGAAGAATACCAGATTTAAAAAATAATAATTGAAATTAATAATACTCGTCATACTTCTGGGCTACCTATTGTCAATCTGAAGCTACCTGAAAGTATAATTTAGCAGTAGTCGTAGGTAGAGGTTGAAATAGAAGATTGTGACTGTAATGAAATTAATTTATTAATTCATTAATTTGATGGTAAATTATACAGAAGAGCCATCACCATTATGTTCACTACTAGTTCACCATTACCTTCATTCCGAGTCTTTCGATTTCATGTGATGGATCCAGAGTGAAGACATTAATATGATCTGGGCTGCAATTATTATATTTTTACATTTAAGGCAGGCTACATGCACTGACACATTGTAGCCTGTGTTTGAATACATTAAATGAGTTAATTTATTAACAACTATGTCTAGTTTTTGTGTGCTTTAAGCATACAACCATACCAAACTTCTCCTCTGGGAAGTGGGAGGTGCTCTGCCAATGACAAAACTGTGAGATCTGTGAACTCCATGACACAAAGTTGGGCCAGTTGTCTTTATGTGGGTGAACGGCACTGAGTTTGGCTTACAAAACAGTATCACCTACAGTATACTTATTGCCATACCTGTAGTTAATTTGATAGTTATGTAATTGCAATACCCACCATGGTATACCCTGTGTGTTTTTATATTCAGACATGTGAGTGATTGAGTGTGTGCTTGTGTGTCTGTCTGTCTGAGTGTTGCGAAGTGACTGGGGCCTGGCATGCAAATGAATGCACGTTGTCAAGGGGTACAAATATATCAGCTACAACCTAACTTAACTGAATTGCTTTATTGTAGCTTTTGTGTTTGTAAATGAAATACAGTATCGAAATTCCAAATCCACGTCTGTCTGGACCAGTGGCAAACTTGAGGAGGGTTTTGTATTTTATGGATTTCTGACAGTCTGTAATGTATGTACAGTAACCTTCAACCCTCTCCCTCACCTGTAAAACCTGTAAAAGATCACACATCTCAGTAAGCAAAAGTGAAGGAGTGAAGGGAATGCAAATGTGTGTAAACCTCTGTGTGGTGTCAGGCATTGCACTCCCACTATGCTTGTTTTAAATATGGCTTTTTAAAAATCTTATATGCCTACCTTTGTCACTTGCTTAAAAAATATGTTATGACTATCTAACACATATGCTTACTGTGGTGTTTCCAAACAGTATGTTGTATGTGTTTGAAGGGAGGTTTGCTAAGTGATGTGCTCTGGTTCTGTTTTGACACCTTTAGAGACAGCTATTTTAGGTCAGATATTCCTTTTTTTTTTAAATGCAAAGATTTCATTGATAAATCATTGAAAATATTTATTGGCATTGTTAATATACTCCAGAGATGATGGCATTTTTTCCCAGCAAATTACTAAAATTAGTGCATTAGAAACAACTAGAAGAAGACTATTCATGTGTTTACTATAATCAAAGATCTTATAGAACTCAAGCATTTCTAATATAATGACATCTTTCATTTACATGAATTTGCATGATGGAATATTCTTCTATCACAATCATTTCTTGTCTTTTGTTCTAAATCTAAAAACAAGTCCTGGAATCAAAGGACAATCATTTTTTGTCTTTTGTTCTTAATCTAAAAACAAGTTATGCCTTCCAACAATTCTGGAAAATGTGTTTTTCTCTGATTTCTATCATTTTACATTTCTATTCTAATTCATAACAGTTTGCAAATATTAGATCATGTTGATCAGTCACTGCGAAGTGGAAGCCTTTTCTTCTCACAATTTTTTAAACAAAATATCAGACTCCGGATTGAATTCCACCTAAAGGCAGTCTCTGCATATAGCTTGAAGCTGTTTTTGCAGTTTCACTGTGGTTCAATTGAGTTGAAGCTGCTCCATGCTTTTCCCTAATTTTTAATTGCAGAAGACTGGTCCTCATGGATGAAATGAACAGTTTACGTCAGCAAGCACAGTTCTCATTTTGGGTTTGTCACAGCACAAGACAGGATGGTGTTGGCCTCCAGAAGAACATTCAAAGTTGCAGGTGACAAAAACAATCTGCAGTTTGTAAAGAGGCTTCTGATTTCACTTTGTTCAAGCAATGATACATCCAGTTGAGTCCTTTTTCTTGTATTTTGTAATCTCCTGAAATTTGCTACTTTTGAAGAGCCAAGCCTTGATCAGTGCCTTAAGGTGGTAGTCTGCAGACACTCATGTTCCTCAATATTCTTGGTCATATTCAGTTGTATGGGCTTTGGGTTATGCAATTTGCTAAAATTTCTAGACGTGTGTGAAGTAGTAGGCTGTCTTTTAATAATTTAATTTTTAATCTTGCAATGGATGGTTAAAAAAAAGGGGGAAAAAAGCATTTGTTAAACAGCGTAACCCTAAGTAATAATTGGTGCATCTGTCTACATTTCTCCTCCACTTTTCTGCATCATCTGTTTAATTCAAGTGCTTTTTTCCATGATCATTTGATACTCATTTGTTATAACCTAACCTATTACCCTACCTGAAAATAAATGATTTTTTGTTTTAGTACTTTAAACATAAACAGTGATACTTGTGTACATGTTCTAAGGTTGGGGGCCTTTGCATAATATTTTGAATGTATTGTTACAGGACCCCACTGTGTCCTTCTTGTTTATTGCTGATCTTGATGTGACCATTAAGACTCTTGGCCTTGCGTTGGCCAAGCCTTAAGAATGGCACTCATTTGTTTAACCTTTTGTGCAGTCTTCTTCATTCTGTCCAGTTTGTGCCTCACCTTACGACGTTCCTGTGGCAGTACATTTTCTCCTCTTGCAATTTTATCAAGGATTTCAGCATTCTCTTTCATTTTCTTCAATCCAATGATTCGATCCTCAAAGCCAGGCCTTTTCTCATCCTCTTCTGTTCGGATAAGAATTTCAATGTACTCGTAGGTTGACATTGGATTTGCCTTCAGCGCAATTTCATTAAGTCTCTTGATGCAGTTAGAGGACAACTTGATCAAATACATCAGTTTGTTCTCAATCATAATAAACTCATCCTCCAAGGTCTGAAGCAACTGCTTTTTGTCCATAAATTGTCCTTGGGCTTTCATGAAGTTGTCTTTGAGCTCTTCTATGGTCTTTTTCTCTATCGTTGTCTCGTATGTCCATAAGGCCTTCTCCCTTAAATGCTCAGAGTAAGAGCAGTTTTTTGGGCAGAGCAGACAGTTTCCATGTTCGTCCATCACAGCACATGTGCTCACATTATCATTTTCAGGGAGGAAACAACCAGAATGGCATGTGAACAGGCAGCGGTTACAGTTTGTTGCAAAGAAGTTCACATTGCTTCGTTTCGCTGTCAGTACTTCTACCTCTTTCTCAAAGTTTTTATTTTGTTTCATAATGTCATCCTCATTCTCCAAGCAATGTTTGATGCTGTTGATCTCACTGAGTTTGGCAAGCCCAGCTGTGATCTGAGGAGTCAGTCTTGCAGTAGCATTTTCAAGACGTTCACGTTCTTCGAGAACTTTCTTTGTCATAGTGAGGTCTTTGCCCTCTGTGTCTCCTAGGCACTTGAAGAACAACTTCATCTGTTTGAAAGTTGTTGACCAGACAATGCTCTTCATTTTCTCCTCATCATCACCATCATCGTCATCTTCATCTGAACTATTCCTCATCGGAGCCTATATCCATGTCCTTTTTCTGCACATACAGGGTAGAGTTGTTAAATTTGAAGTGGGTGGGCTGTCCCTTTTTGTTCTTCTTACATGGCAACTCTGCTGCCTTAATTGCCTCCAGTGCTGGGATTTTGTCACTGTCAGCAAATGTTACAAGAACCATGATGTTTTCTCCAATGTCCTTTCCAAAAATGGATAGGATGGAGTCAAAGATGTATCTCTGGTTGGCGCTGAGGCGGGCTAGAGATGCCTGAACAACAAAGCATACAGCATCTATGTGATCCACCCCTAAGGGGCTGCACAGGAATCTCTTTACTTGTTCAGTAATCAGTTTGTCTTGCGCTATTCCTCTGGTGTCTCCAAAGCCAGGAGTGTCAATGATGGTAAGTGAGTATGGGATTTGAAAACCTGGTTGGTTGTAGAGCTCATAGGATGTGACCACAGATGTCTGGCTCTCTGCTTGGGTTCGATTAGTCACCTCATGGATCAGTTTGAAACGGTACCTGTCCTCCCATTTCACTCCTAGTATGTAATTAATCATCACATTGACTAGAGTTGTTTTTCCTGCACCGGTGGAGCCCAACAGTAGTATGACTTTATTTTTCTTGTCTTCCACCTTCCTGCCAAACATGTATTGAAAGAAATCAACATCCTCTCCATATTTTTGGTCTAACTGCACCAAATGTACAGAAGGGTTGCCCTTTTCCAGACGAATTGATTGTTGTAAAAACCGCTCACTCTTGCCTTGGGCTGATCCCTTTTTCTGAGACTTAGAGTCAGAGCCTAGTGTACTGATACGAGCTTCAGGACTTGGCAGACTCTTTCCTGATTTCCCTGTATTGGCCAGAACTCGGATGCTGTAGGTGGTATTCATTTTCAGTCCGTCCAAAGTGCATTCCCTACTAGTGGCTTTTACACACTCCCATGGTTTACTCTTACTGTCATCTTCCTCGTGCTGTCGGTACTCAACATCATAGCTGATGACAGTCACATCGTCGCCAGCCACGGTGGGAATATCCCATGTTACAGCAATCCTTTCAGACTCTGCAATCTTCTCGCTTGGAGTGCCTGGAGGGCTGCATGGGCGTGTTGTAAAGAATTCCGTGGGATCACTGGGAAGACTTACTCCAGGTCGACACACTGCCTTGCAGACAAATCGATATTCTGTATGAGCCTGTAGGCGACTGACAGTCAAACTTGTTACTTTTCCATCAGTGCCTATTTCTTTCCAGTCAGACTCTTTTGATGTTTGGTACAGAATTCGATAGGAGACCACAACATTTTCTCCTGTGGCTGGGGGGTCGATTTGCAAATGGACACAATCATGTTCCAGTCTCAAGTACTTAGGACATGGAGGACTGGAGGGCAGCAGAAACTGAGAATCAAGAAGAATTCCTTTCTCATAGACATGGACTGATGAGGCTGTGATGGACTTGTTTGGAACAGATGCTATGCAGAACTCAATATTTTCCCTCTCTCTGTTGGACTGCATAAAATCGAGGAACAGGCGAATGCTTTGTCTGGTAAAAGAAGTCACCTCGCCAGAACGAAACCACTGTTCCTCTCTGCCAGCACTTCTGACTTCATGAGTTGTTTCAGAGCCTGTGAAATCACCCTTCAGGTAGTCTTCCAAATCCTGTAGATATTCACCACCTCCATTAAGGGAGGCGAACACAAAAGCCACTACGTAGTCGTTTTTTGAGTTTAGCACAACCTTATCCAGTCCAGTACTGCATGTAATCACGTTGATTTCTTTCATGATCTCAAGGTAAGATCTGACCACATTCATCTCACGTTCTCTATCACTCAGATATGCTGTGATTGATGCACTCTGGAATGGGGATCTCTCTTTGCTGTTCAGGGCTGTTATCAACTCTTGCTCTGTTGTCCCTCCTCCACGAATGGCTGGGAGTAGTTTGCAAAGTTTCTTCTGGAACACCTGTCTGTATTCTGAAATCAGGCTCTTGAATTTCCGAAGCTTGGTTGTAATCTCAGGGAAGCTGATGGCAATGTCATCGTTCATTAGGTCTTGGCAGTGAATTTCAGTTTCATCTATCTCATCAAGGATACGTTGAGACTGACGCACCAGACCTATACTTATCTCCCTAACAAGCTGGGCTGCAGCTGAGTCCAAATTTTTCAAGGGGTACAGCCACACTGTCCTGGGCACAGCATGTTCCCCATTTGCTCCTAGCAATTTCGGAAGCTGTGAGTACACCTTCAGGGCATCTTGAAAAGTCACAGGATTATTCTCCAAAGCAAAATCACCATGAAAAGTACAATTAAATGTGTCTGCTTGTTGTCGTTCTGATTCTGTCATCTTCAAAGATGCCTGTCCCTCTATTGATACAAGTGGGATTGCTTTGATCGTTGCCTGAAGACTTCCTTGTATTTCTTGATGATTTTCGTTGGCAGAGACTTCACGATCAAAAACAAAGAAGGCTTGGGCACCATACAATATGGCAGTCACCACATGTGTGGCAGATCCTTCCTGGAAGACATTGCAGTGTTGGAAGTTTCCATGTCCCAGGTGGTCCATGGTAAGCTGCTCAAAACGTGTGGTAGTGCGATACTGCAGAGTGACTCTGGACTGATGTTTTGATTTTTTCTTGTCATTTAAAAACTCAGCAGACCCTTTCACACTTACTAGCCCACCAAGAAAGCTTGCCTCAAGTGATGCACTCACTTCTAGAGCATCTGATTTATCTTCTGTTGAATCTGAGGCTATGATCTTGAAATCAGTGTTTGGTTGTGGTTTGACATTAATGTTTTTCTGTAGCATGTCAGCATCCCAGAGTGTAATACCTGTGTTGTAGAGAAGTGATAACAATATATATATAATACATGTTACAACTGAGTGTTTGTAAATTATTATGAACACACAAGTTCCTTATATCACAGAAATATTTTTTAGCAATCATCTCACCAGTTTTGAGCAAATATAAACTACACAGTAAAGTAGGTCTCAAAGTCATAGAAATATATGCAACGGACGCTGCAGGGACAGTAGTACATTACACTTAGCTGACGCTTTTATCCAGAGCAACTGGATGCTTTGCTCAAGGGCATTTCAGCCACAGTAAGGGCGGGATTCGAACCTGCAACTCTCTGATCCCAAGACCAACTCCCTAACCACTAGACCACAGCTGCCCTCACCACAAAGTGCTCAGGCACTGCCAATGCAATGCTACGTTTTGTTAAACATAGTATAGCAGGCTGCATTTTATTCTGAAAATTGGTGAGAAGCTGTTATTCGGCTACATAATAACTATTATTTTCAGATATAGTTCCATGTTATCAAATTAAGTATGGCTTCCTTTTTTGGGCCTTTATGAAGTTTCTTTAAAGTCTTTGTACCATAATATAATATAAAGTAATATAATATAATATAATATAAACTAAAAACATAGGTGTACCTGGGATAAGAACATCTCTCCTGCAGTCATAAAGCATTCCCAGCTGGAATGGGCGCCCCAGCCCAGCAAGCTCAATGGTATCAGACTCCGGCATCTTTCACCTAGAGGGCTTTAAACAGAATATAAAACGTTGCAGAACACATTATAACACTTCTTTATTGTTTCTGCCATAATTTGTACCCATTATGAGTGAGTAATATTTAAGATTCATGTTATGCTAGTACTATGCAGCTATGTAAACTGATGCAGTGTGTCCAAAATGTGTTTTACTATTTTTGTTACTGGGTACTCTATTTTACGTTCAGTGTTCATCAGTGGTGGGCTGTCAGGCACTGCAAGGCCTTCTCTGCTGGCCTAAAAAAATATCTGAATCACAAACTGATGCTAATTATATTTTGTATTTATTAAATAATTCCAATTGGTTTGTCCGCTTCCTTTCATAGCTTTTCCGATGGCTGTGGTGCTCCAAGACATTCATTTTTTTGTATTAAAGCATTTAACCAATCTTAAAAGTGATTAGATTTTGGTGATGATCTGAGCTGCCCTTGCGGAGGTCTGCACTCTCTGAGTGCTTTTCTAGTATTCTGTATGTTCTCCAAAACAAAACATCATATAGTTTACTAATACATTTGTCATTGTTATGATAGCTGCTACTACTGCATTAAAACAATTATTTGTTTTTTTGTTTTTGTTTTTTCATTTTCTCTTATTTTGCATAAACAATTCCAAGGATACAGAAACACATTGCATTGTGTATGTTTTTAATGTTTTAATGTCTGTCAGTAGTCAATAGTAGAGCAGTCATGTTTTCATGGTTTTACTTTAGGGCCCCTGTCCTGGCCCTAATTATCCTCTGGCCACCTGGCCCTGGGCTCGATTGGCCCATTCGGTAATTCAGCCCTGACCAAGAGGCTGATAAGCAATAGAGGCTTTTGGCCCTGGGGACTACTTCCCTCTGTGCTAGACCGCAAGAAAACCGAATAGACCAAATCAGGGGTGCGTTTCTCGAACGCAAAGTCGCTACCTTCTTAGCCACTACCGTTGCTGTTACTTCCGAAGTACCACACCAAAGGCTATCTTGCGTTTCTCACAGCCTACTACAATAGTACTTTACTTTGGTAGTGAGAAACTTTGGAAGTACCAACTATGGTAGTGAGAACTTTGATAGAAGAGAGCCTCCTACGCATTTCCTCGAAACCTCTGTATCAGAGATACTTCTGAAGTAAAGTTGTGAAGTTCTCCCTACAGCTTTCGAGGTGAAGTAAGGGCCTTACTTCAAAGGTTGACCCCACCCACAGCAAAATTTGCAGTAGACCTTTGACTTTATCTTGTAATCCTGCAGTACAAACACAGTAAAATTTGTAGAGATTATTATAATACAGCTGCTAGAACAGTTAAACGGGCAATTCATGATTCATGATGTCATTTTTCTTGTTAAAACAGTGTGGCATAACTTAAACATTTAATGATTTGAATGCAGCAGTATTATGATCACCTCCACAAACCAATTGAGTTTCGCTGAGTTTGGACCGCAGGATTATGAGATAATTGCATTCGATAATTGCATTCCAAAGTTGGCCTTCAATTGGAAAGTTTGCCAGTCTCTACAGTGTGTACGTTTGGTTGGAAACTGTTATGAGCCGAATAGACAGATTGGTGTGATTATCAGTGGTGCAACTGGTAGAGTGATCATGCATGAGGACATTTCATAAAGACATACACAGGTTTGAGACCGAGTGGAGTTATATGTATAAATCTAAAATGTGTGTGGCTTCACAAGCACATTAATGTGGATTTATATTGCTCTACTCTGTAGTTTGGGTGAATATTAAATGACTACATGTAGGATGAATGGTTATTCTTTTGGTATAGCAGGTCAGTGATTCATCAAATGGCTATTCCCTGCTTTTCCTCCGTTGCTTCCATGCTTCACACTCTGAAGTGAGAACAACGGTAGTGCCCACTATGTAAGTACCTACGATAATAGTTCTACCGAAGTACAAGTGCTTCGAGAAACGGTCGGGTTTCGCCACTACCATAGCATATACTTCCATAGTACTACGGGAGTAAAATACTAACCTAGCAAGTTGTTCGAGAAACGACCCCCAGAATTTGTTCAATAACTCGCAAACCACTGCACGAAGAAAACTCCTTTTTTTTAAACGTTATATATGGTGTGTGGCAGGATGACCAGCGATGGAGCAGACAAGAGATAGTATTTGCTAAAAACGTTTTTTATTTTTTTTTCTTCTTTTTCTATTTTCTAAAAGTGCAAGTATTTACAGTGACAAAAACCCCCAAAACCAAAAACTGAGAAAAGCAAAAGAAAATAGCAAGATTGCCAGACTATGTCCTCAGACTCTGAACAAACACTTACAATCGACTTCACCATCAGACAGCTTTTCACCACCACGCTCAACCTGCAAATGAGGCTCTGGGCCTTATACAGAATCAGGCTACCTGTAACCCCTCCCTCAGGTTAGCCCCATTCACAAAAATAATCAATCAACTCCAAAATAATATTATAACTACCAATTAACAATTTAAAGAAATAAACACAAAATACATAAACACCCAAAACCATCTGCATTCACCAAAACCCTTTCTGTGCACATTAAAATACATTTTCTTCATCACCGCTAAAACACCCCTGTTAAAATAGTTCATCCCGCAAAACCCCCGGGAAACCTCCTATTTACAGTGAGTGAACCCAACCATCGGTTTCCCCAACCAGGAAGTGCGTGAGTGCATGTAATGACGGTGAGTACAGATACTGAAATGTTTTACAAAAGTTGAAACCCAATAAATATACATGATGTGAAACAGCCAGTTTGTACAGTTGTGATTCTTTAACCCAAATAGTTGCTAAAACAGATGAGATGTTGTAATGAATGACGATATGAAATGCATGTTTGAAACGCGAGTGAATGTAAGTGTAATTGTTACTTCAAAAATGCCGGTAGGCCTTTCCCTGCACTCCTTCGTAACAGTAGTAAAAGGTTATGGCAAATGGTGGTAAATGACGGTGAACAATGAACCAGAGAACTTAAAACAGTACATATAGAAACGGATGGATAGTGAGACAACCGGCGTCAGGGCCGCATGGTGTACAATGCCGGCAAATGGCTGCCTACACGCCATTGTTGCGTGAGCGTCACGGCTAACCCGTGACATTTCCCCCCCCTTCTGAAGATGCCTCTTGTGGCACTCTAGAAAGGAAGTCTGCTGTCGCGTTCAGCTTCCCAGACCTATACAGAACATCAAAATCAAAAGGTTGCACAGCTAGAAACCACCTAGTGATTCTGGAGTTGGTGTCCTTCATTCTCCCCAACCAAGACAATGCCCTGTGGTCAGTTTCTAAAACAAACTTCCTCCCCAACAGATAATATTTAAAAGAGTCCAGTGCCCACTTAATAGCGAGACATTCTTTCTCCACTGTGGAATAGTTGCATTCCCTAGGCAACAGTTTACGGCTGATGTATGCTACTGGTTGCAAGTGTCCATCAACACCCTGTAGCAACACTGCACCAAGGCCCCGCTCAGAGGCATCAGTTTGCACAGTGAAAGTCTTCTCAAAATCAGGGCTAAGGAGCACAGGCTCCCTACACAAGGAGTCCTTCAAGCATTGAAATGCTGCCTCACACTCCACAGTCCACTGTACCTTGTTCGGCTGACTTTTGCGAGTGAGCTCAGTCAGCGCCACTGCCTTCTCAGAAAAGTTGGGTATAAAGCGTCTATACCACCCAACCAAGCCCAGGAACGAGCGCACCTGTTTCTTGGTGGTGGGGCGCTCAGCAGCCTTGATGGCCTCCACTTTCCCAACCTGAGGGCGGATGACACCCCGGCCCAACACATAGCCCAGGTAAGCAGTCTCCTCCCTGGCCAAAGTGCATTTCTCAGGGTGGATGGTTAGGCCCGCCTCCTTCACCAAGGAGAGCACATGCCGCAGGTGTTGCAGATGCTCCTCCCAGGTGGAGCTGTATATGCAAATGTCGTCCAGGTAGGCGGCGGCAAAGCCCTCAGTTCCCCTGAGAACTCTGTCCATCAACCTTTGAAATGTAGCAGGTGCTCCATGTAATCCAAAGGGAAGTATTGTAAACTGGTAATGGCCAAAAGGTGTCCTGAAGGCTGTCAGCTCTTTGCTGTCCTCAGCCAACGGCACTTGCCAATATCCTTTACACAGATCCAGGGTAGTCAGGAACTTGGCTTTACCCAGGCGCTCGACCAGGTCATCAACCCTGGGCATGGGGTAAGGGTCGAACTTGGCCTGGGCGTTGACCTTCCTGAAGTCCAGGCAGAACCTCAGGTTGCCGTCCTTCTTGGGGACGAGGATGATGGGGCTACTCCACTCACTGGAGGATGGCTCAATCACCCCCAACTCCATCATCTTGTCCAACTCCTCCTTTAACACAGGAAGCAGGCTCTCTGGAACCCGGTAACACGGCTGTCTCACCGGCTGCTGGTCTTTGAGAACGATGTGATGTTCTACCAGCTCCGTCCGTCCCGGCTGCTCCATGAAGAGACCCTCCGGCAGGATGTTGCTCAGCTCTTGCTGACGGTCTTCGGACAGATGGCTCAAGTCCAGCGTACATCCCTCCTCACGGCCCGGTAGGTACTGCTCGCTACACTCCTCCTCCTCCTCAATGGCTCGGACGAACAGGGCAGACACCTCTGGCTGTTGTTCTTGCCGCTCAGTCCATTTCTTTAGCATGTTCACGTGGTACACCTGGTGTTTCTTGCGGTGGTCTGGCATGTGGACCTCATACGTCACTGGTGCCATCTGCCTGGTAACTGTGTAGGGCCCCTGCCATTTTGCCAGCAGTTTGTTCTCAGTGCTAGGCAACAACAGCAGGACCTTGTCACCAGCCTGGAAGCTGCGTGTTCTGGCAGACCGGTCGTACCACGCCTTCTGTCGCTCTTGCGCCCTCTGCAGGTTCTCCTGTGCCAAGGTAGATGCAGCAGCAAGCTTCTCCCTCATCGTCAGCACGTAGGAGATGATGTTCGTCCCGGACGTGGTCTCACCCTCCCAGGTCTCTTTGAGCACATCAAGTGGACCCCGAACCTGGTGTGCATACAGGAGCTCAAAGGGTGAAAATCCAGTTGACGCCTGGGGGACTTCTCTGTAAGCAAAGAGCAGGTATGGTAGCCACTGGTCCCAGTCCTTGCCAGAGTCAGCCACAAACTTCCGGAGCATGCTCAAGAGGGTCTGGTTAAACCGCTCTACAAGTCCGTCGGTCTGTGGGTGGTAAGGAGTGGTTCTGATACGCCTGATGCCTAAGAGGTCATACACCTGCCTGAGAGTCTTGCTCATAAAGTTAGGGCCCTGATCAGTGAGCACTTCTCTGGGGATCCCTACTCTAGAGAAGAGCTGCAGCATAGCTGTTGCAACCCGCTTAGCTGTTACATCTCTCAGGGGAAAGGCTTCAGGGTATCTCGTGGCATAATCACATATCACCAAGATAAATCTGTTCCCTGACTTGCTCTTTTCCAGGGGACCTACCACATCAACCGCTATCCTTTCAAATGGTGTGTCAATCACAGGTAAGGGAATCAAAGGGGCACGGGCAAGGTTTTTACCTCCAGACAGCTGACATTGAGGACAAGACTTACAAAAATCCCTGACAGCAGTAAACAAACCTGGCCAGTAAAAACGTTTGCCTATTCTCTGCAGTGTCTTCATGTAGGCCAAGTGTCCAGCCCAGGGTATAGTGTGACCCAGCTCCAGCACTTGCCTACGATATTTTTGGGGGATTAACAGTTGTAGCCCATCCTCACTATGTCTATACAGAAGGTTGTTTTGCACCATGTAGCCCTCCTTACCCAACACAGAATTAAAGCAAAGCCCTTCCTCTGCCTTTTGAAAAAGCTGCTTCAATGTGGGGTCTTCACGCTGTTCTTCAGCCAGATTACCATTAAAAGGGAAAGTCAATTCAGGGGGATCAATAGACTCCAACTGCACTTCATTGCATTGCATTGTTTCTTCAACCGTCTGCCTGCGCCTATCACACCTCTGCTGTCTACTCAGTGTGGGCTCAACAGGGACATCTTCTCCATAAAATGGCAATTCAGTGAGGTCTGCATGCTGCTCCCTAACCTTAGCTCGTGTCACCACACCACACCAAGCAGTTTTGTTCACCAGCTCAGGCAACACTGGAAGATCCTGCCCTAACAGCACAGGATATGGCAGCTTAGACACTAGTCCTACCCTAAGTATATATGTCTGCCCCTGAACCCGGACATACACATCTGCTGTGTCAAGCTCACTACTATCACCATGCACACACACGATGGTCAGCTTGTCATTACAGTTTCGGAACTCTAGGCGGACTAGGTCAGCCTGCACTAATGTTTGGGAACAACCTGTATCCATCAAAGCTCTCACTGGTTTACCATTTAGCTCAATAGTGATAACAGGGTCTCTGCTCTCCAAGGTGTTTAAAGGAGGGGTGGGGTGGGGAACATAGCATAAATGGCTATACTTGGACTTTCTAAGGGGGCAAGCAGGGCTCTTGTGACCTTCCTGGCCACAATTAAAACAAGAAATGCCTTGGGGTCTAGCACGGTCTGTGGATGGGGGTGGTGGGGCTCTATGATAGCTAGTGGCAGTACCAGAACCAACTCCCTTCCCAGGCCCAACAGACTTACCCCGCACATTGTGTTCCAGCACTCCTGCGTAGCGGTAGCCTCGGGGACCTCTGTGTGCAGCCACGAAGTTCTCCACCAGCTTAGCGGCCTCTGCTGCGGTCTTCGGGTTGTGCTCCCTGACCCAGGTCCTAACATCTGGATAAAGAACCCGCAGATACTGCTCCAGCACCAGGGTCTCCATCAGCTCGTCCTTGCTGCTCTGGTCATATTTCACCCACTTGCAGAATAGGTCCTTCAGTCTGACGTAAAGCTCTTGTGGGGTCTCAGTTGGACTGGTCTCCAGGGCTCTGAATAGCTGTCTGTACGTCTCTGAGTTGATGTCATATTTTTTCAACACTGCCTCCTTCAGGCAGTCATAGTCCATAGCGTCCTCAGGATCCATGGCAACAAAAGCGCTGCGGGCTTTCCCAGTCAGCAGTGGAATGAGATGCACCGCCCAGGTCTCTCTCGGCCAGTCAAAGACTGTGGCCAGCCGCTCAAAGGTGGTTAAGTAGTGCTCGATGTTATCACCCTCTTCCAGCTTGGCCATCTTTGGTGGACGCCCTCCGGTGTTCACTGGTAGTGGTTCAGGTGTTGGGGTCTGCCGCAGTGATGGGGGTGTGGCTCGACCTGCCTCCACATCCAGCTGGAGTTGCGTCACCTGGTGAGACAGGACCTGGACCTGGTGG
This sequence comes from Coilia nasus, assembly GCA_027475355.1. Lineage (NCBI taxonomy): Eukaryota > Metazoa > Chordata > Actinopteri > Clupeiformes > Engraulidae > Coilia > Coilia nasus. The sequence continues at coordinate 17,005,277 of CM050216.1, read as the reverse complement.
GCTTGTCTGGCAGAGTCTCTCTCCAGTCGCTCATCTCTTGCTTGTTGCACCTCCATAAACGTCTGAAACATCATGGCTAGGCGGTCAATAGCTGTATCTGCAGGAGCAGGTTGTGGAGTGGGCACTTCAGTGTCTGTATCGCCCCCTATCACTCCATCTTCCTCGCCCTCAGCAGCCTTCTTCCTCCTGGTAGCCATTTTGTGAACTGCAATGCTGGTGTTCTCTCCGTCTGACTCCTTTACCCACACTTCTGACACCACATGTGGCAGGACGACCAGCGATGGAGCAGACAAGAGATAGTATTTGCTAAAAACGTTCTTTTTATTTTTTTTCTTCTTTTTCTATTTTCTAAAAGTGCAAGTATTTACAGTGACAAAAACCCCCAAAACCAAAAACTGAGAAAAGCAAAAGAAAATAGCAAGATTGCCAGACTATGTCCTCAGACTCTGAACAAACACTTACAATCGACTTCACCATCAGACAGCTTTTCACCACCACGCTCAACCTGCAAATGAGGCTCTGGGCCTTATACAGAATCAGGCTACCTGTAACCCCTCCCTCAGGTTAGCCCCATTCACAAAAATAATCAATCAACTCCAAAATAATATTATAACTACCAATTAACAATTTAAAGAAATAAACACAAAATACATAAACACCCAAAACCATCTGCATTCACCAAAACCCTTTCTGTGCACATTAAAATACATTTTCTTCATCACCGCTAAAACACCCCTGTTAAAATAGTTCATCCCGCAAAACCCCCGGGAAACCTCCTATTTACAGTGAGTGAACCCAACCATCGGTTTCCCCAACCAGGAAGTGCGTGAGTGCATGTAATGACGGTGAGTACAGATACTGAAATGTTTTACAAAAGTTGAAACCCAATAAATATACATGATGTGAAACAGCCAGTTTGTACAGTTGTGATTCTTTAACCCAAATAGTTGCTAAAACAGATGAGATGTTGTAATGAATGACGATATGAAATGCATGTTTGAAACGCGAGTGAATGTAAGTGTAATTGTTACTTCAAAAATGCCGGTAGGCCTTTCCCTGCACTCCTTCGTAACAGTAGTAAAAGGTTATGGCAAATGGTGGTAAATGACGGTGAACAATGAACCAGAGAACTTAAAACAGTACATATAGAAACGGATGGATAGTGAGACAACCGGCGTCAGGGCCGCATGGTGTACAATGCCGGCAAATGGCTGCCTACACGCCATTGTTGCGTGAGCGTCACGGCTAACCCGTGACATGGTGGTTCCTAAATCATGTGCCTTATCTCATACAATGTCTCACCTCAAGCTAAACAGACTATTTTAAGTGGCACTAATATGCACAATATTCTTACTCGCATATTTAAAAAAAAACATGAAAGAATGCATATAAAGGATGGTAATGCCTTTTATTAATTCTTTCATTCAGTCATACTTTTGGTCACACTGTATTTTATTCTCTATTCAACCTTTTTTTTCATCTTTTCGTATGTATTTAATGTGAATAGATTTACAGCATTACAGTAAATTGTAATAATTTCATCACTTTAAACTAGGTTAGTATAGAACATGAGTTGGCACTGTAGAAGGCTTTAGAACCTCTCTAGATTTTTTTTTTTTTCAATTCTTTTATTCCTTAGTATCAGTTTCATCTACAGCTTTACTGACAGTTTCAAGTCTTTCCTGAGCTTCTCTATATTCTTCATGGATCCTGTTCCTCTCCTCATTCTCCTTTATCCTTTGGGCCGCTTCAATTTTCTTTCGTTCTTCTTGCCTCTGTCTCTCTAGTTGTTCTTTCACTTCTTTATCCTTCTGCATTCTCATTTTCTCTTCGAATAATTTACATTTCTCTTGTTCCAATCTTCTCTTCTCTGCTTCAGCATTTGCTGCTGCTTGCCACGCCTGATTGCGCTGATGTTCTGCCTCTGCTTTTCCATTGTCATTGCCCATAGTCAGTCACTCTAAAAATGACATACACACAGGATTATAGCAGTTTTAATATCTATGTTTCACCGGTAAAGACAACAGAACAATTTACACACATTATGGACATTTAATTTATATGTTTGCTAAAACTTCTGGTTACTTTGCTGGCCAAATAAGTATTTGAAATAATTTGTCATTTAAATGTAGTGTTCAATCTTCAGTATGCTTTGGAGAAAAACAAATGACTTAGGACTTTTTGTTTTGCATTAATGGAGGCAGTATTATATATCCGTTAAAATAAATATGTTAAAAAAAATCCCACATACCTCAGCAAACAAATCAATCTTCAATAATGTCAAAGTTCTGTAGTAAGTTCAGCCTTACTGATGTTTTTGTGTGAAATGGATCAAACCAAGTGCTGTTGAAGGTTCAAAAAAGAAATATGATCCATTGCAAGTGAGATATCAGGCATATCTAATTGTTATTTTGTCGCTCTGGAGGTCATGGGCAAGATGGCAGTGCAAAGAATGAGAACTCAGCCCATAATGTTAATTTGGTGTGGAGCGCTACCCAGGGACAGTTGTAAATGTAAAAATGAGGTTTTAAATCGTTAGTATCTTGGGTAGAGAAAGGCATTATCATATGATTTGACATATCGGATCACACGTATTAAAAGCTTTTACAAAATTTGAAGCGTTTCACGCCAATCAATATGTCAAGCATACCTTGTAATTACACTACAATCAACATGTTTCGTTGTAATTGTCCAAATTTCATGAAACCGCACAGGCCACATGTGGTTTGTTAATAGAGTTTTGCCCACATAGCCAGAAACATTGCATCTACAGACAGAACTTTTCACACACCTCACCTCGCAACTTCGCATATCCCACATTGCAAAACAAAGACTACTTTTCTCTCGCATATTGCAGTGTGATGTAGATTGACTTATATAGCCATCCCAATGTATCCACTTGGCATCCATAAGTTTCACTCAAAAGATTTCTGAAGTTATCGCTGCTGTGTTCATGTGATCATAAATTTGAGATTACATTGCAGTTGTGTCCCCACGTTGCTTAATGCTGTCCTGTGGACTGATTTCATTAAACATGGTCTGTTTTACTGAAGCAGTTTACTGAAGAATAATGATACTCAACCATTATTTAGTCTCACTGGCTAATAATTTTGCATTTAGCATAGGGTGACCAGACGTCCCGGTTTGACCGGGACAGTCCCGATTTTTAGTCGCGTGTCCCGAGTCCCGACAAAAGCCAGTCGGGACGCAAAAATGTCCCGGTTTTCACCCAACACCACATCAAGCTGCAAATTACAGTGATAGCATATACAAAACTGTTAAATTAAAGCCTAATGAAGTTTCCAGTAATTCAGAGTCAATGTGTGTGTGTGAGTGACAATGGTAGGTGCGCTCTGCGAAATCTTCGCAGTCAATGTTACAATGTATCTTGCAGTATACAGCGGCCGTGTTTTAACGGTTTTCTTCGATAGCAGACTAGACTACTACACGACAATGCCTAAGAGAATGTGCACGCGCATGACGTCACACATAGTGTCCCGGTTTTAGACTCTGGAAATCTGGTCACCCTAATTTAGCAACTACAACTAAATAACTAAGTAACGCGTTACTGTACTCACATTACATTTGTCGGTAATGTAGCAGTGTAACGCGTTACTGTTATAAGTTCATTAATCACACTACAGTTACTAATAGTGTATGCTGATTACTGAACTTCCCCAGTGAACAGTCTGCCTATCTGAAACGGATTCCCGGACCCTCCCCCAAAATCCTCAGGTGCACGATTGCACAACATGTCCACAGGCAACTGTCCTTGATGGTTAAATTCAGGGAAATGACTACCTAACGTTCGGGGGTAGCGATAAGATCATTGTTTTTAATATGTTGAGAGACGTTGCCGAAGTTAAAGTGCAATGGGTTAGGGAAGAGGAGGAGGGAGAAGCAGTGAGGATTTTTTGTGTTGTGTTTTGCACCGTGATGTGGGACCGGTTGCGCAGCAGAATCAGAAACCTGCCGCCGTATAGCACTGTCGCTGAGAAGGAGAATTGCTTTTGATGAGAATAAGGAATATACAGCTTCCCTCAACTTTGACGCTAAAGCAACAGAGTATTTGAAGTCGGAGTCGGACATTGAAGTCCTTAACCGTTTCCCTGATATAAAAAGTATATCAAAAGTAACACAGCTACCCCATCTAGCGCGCCAGTCAAGAGGCTATTCAGACTGCACGGTCTCGTGCTGAAGCCTAATAGAAATCGGTTGTCCGATGCAAGATTTGAAAGACTTCTCATGCAGTATGATCATAGTTTTAGTGGGGAGCAACCCCAATGACTTAAGAAATTGCCTTTGCCCTACACTATACCATGCCAATGTAATGTGTTTACCCTGACATCATCTAATGTGGTTGAATGTCCAGAGTTATTTTATTTAGTAGCATGTTTTATTTAAATGGTTTAGTTTGTTAAGGGATTTATGCTGTAGCCTATATGCCAGTGCCTGCATGCTATTTAATTCATTCTATTTTTAGTGAGTGCTGTTATGAAGTTAGCCTGTTTTAGACTTTCATTTTGTTTATTATGACCGCCGCTAGCGAAGCTAGCGAAAGCAGTCATTATAGAGTTGCCGCGAACTTTTTTCCCTTTTTTTTTCTTTTTTTCTTTTTTTTCTTTTTTTTCAGTGAATGTCCGTCAACGATTCCCGGGACACTGAAACTCGGGGGGACATGAATCTTTGTAGGCATGTAGCCCTGGAACATTTCGAGCGAATAGAAGCTTTTGGTCCCCCGGGGCCACCCCCCCGCTGTGCCAGCGTACGTCAAAGAGAGGGAGACCGGCAAAAGTTTTTGCTGAATAACTCAGTGAACGTTTCACCCAACAACATGAAATTTTTGTGATATGTCGGTGTTACAGAGACGTATCGACCCAGCCCATAAACTCTCACTTGAAGCATAGCGCCACCTAGTTATATGGGTAAATGCAAAAATTGGGATTTTGAGTTGCTAATATCTTGGACCGAGAAGGTGGGAACTGCGCAAAATACGTCATGCACGATCACCACAAAGACCTCTAACACCACAGAACATGCCATAAAATTTGGTCCATAGGGGGCGCTGTAATTGTAGAAAATGTCCTTTTGCCTATTATCTAGAGAATGCTTATGTTTACGACAATTTTTTTTAATCATGAAATCTGTTGACCCTCACGCATTGAAAACACTGGTCGACGCCCACTTCCAATGAGAACAATTTCCGTGAAATTTTAATATTGCGAAAACGAATCTGAACGAACTCGTCATAGGCCGTTCATGTGAATCTCCCCAAATTTGGTATATGTCATCTACAGACAATGCTGACAAAAAGTTATCAAAGGATTTATCTTGAGATAAACCGTTCCGAAGTTACACGTCAATGAACATTTAACACGTTGCTTAAAATTCTTCAAATGGCTGTATCTTGGCTTTTAATTGCTCAAATTTGATCAAAGTTGACATGCCATCTCTAAATAGCTTTCTTTTCATGTGTACTAAATTTTGTGACATTTCGTCATAGGGGGCGATGTTTATTGGCGAAGCTAGGTGTCAAAAAACAGTTTTTGTTAAAAAACTTGTCAACAATTTTGCCCAAGACAACGATTTTGTGTTAGTATGTCGGTGTTACAGAGATGTATCGACCCAGCCCATAAACTCTCACTTGAAGCATAGCGCCACCTAGTTATATGGGTAAATGCAAAAATTGGGATTTTGAGTTGCTAATATCTTGGACCGAGAAGGTGGGAACTGCGCAAAATACGTCATGCACGATCACCACAAAGACCTCTAACACCACAGAACATGCCATAAAATTTGGTCCATAGGGGGCGCTGTAATTGTAGAAAATGTCATTTTGCCTATTATCTAAAGAATGCTTATGTTTACAACAATTTTTTTTAATCATGAAATCTGTTGACCCTCACGCATTGAAAACACTGGTCGACGCCCACTTCCAATGAGAACAATTTCCGTGAAATTTTAATATTGCGAAAATGAATCTGAACGAACTCGTCATAGGCCGTTCATGTGAATGTCACCAAATTTGGTATATGTCATCTACAGACAATGCTGACAAAAAGTTATCAAAGGATTTATCTTGAGATAAACAGTTCCGAAGTTACACGTCAATGAACATTTAACACATAGCTTAAAATTCTTCAAATGGCCGTATCATGGCTTTTAATTGCTCAAATTTGGTCAAAGTTGACATGCCATATCTAAACATCTTTCTTTTCATGTGTACTAAAGTTTGTGACATTTCGTCATACGGGGCGATTTTTATCGCCGAAGCTAGGTGTTGAAAAACAGTTTTTGTTAAATAACTCGTCAACAATTTTGCCCAAGACAACGATTTTGTGTTAGTATGTAGGTGTTACAGAGGCATATTGACCCAGCCCATAAACTCTCACTTGAAGCATAGCGCCACCTAGTGATAAGGGTAAATGCAAAAATTGGGATTTTGAGTTGCCAATATCTTGGACCGAGAAGGTGGGAACTGCACAAAATACATCATGCACGATCACCACAAAGACCTCTAACACCACAGAACATGCCATAAAATTTGGTCCATAGGGGGCACTGTAATTGTACAAAATCTAATTTTGCCAATTCCTTGCCTTCACAAATCAGTCCTAAACACTACACATTCAAAACCCACATCCATGCCCACTTCCAGGAAATCATTTCCACAGGAATTCTCACCTCACAACACTGCTCTACCACACACTCATCACACCAACAGTTCCCACATTTCAATATACTGCGGCGGTCATACCATGTACCGCTATGCGGTACATGTAGTTTAAGACTGCCAGCAGTGCAATACTGATACGACCCTGTGCAGTGGTCTTTAGGTTTTCACCAGCTTTGTGCTGTAGCCTGTTTTCGTTAAATGGCATGAAAGAACGACTTGCCTTACATCTTGCTCATTGCAATAGGAACTTATGTGTTTTGCTCAAGGTCGTTGATGAGTAACGCAAAGTAATGTAACGAGTTACTTTCCATAAGGAGTAAAGAAGTAAAGTAATGCATTACATTTTTTAACAGTAGCGAGTAATGTGTAATGGATTACTTTTTTTGAGTAACGACCTATCACGCATTTGAACATGTAAGGTTTACAAAACACACAATATACAAGCACATCTTCAACGTCAAGCATATCTTGCCCAGCTTTCAAAAGAAGTGTGCTCCCTTTTTAAGTGAGATATGGGTTCAAATCCTGCTGAATGGCAATCAGTTTAAAACAGGTGGAAATGATCTGTGGGACAATGGAATAGCCTTGATTGTGGGTCAGTAATCCGTGCTCATAAAACACTCATTAACATCACTGAAGTGAGTTAAGGCAACATTATTCATGCAGTTGGTGGCAGTAATGCATTCAAGGCTGCCAAAAGGCCGCTCCAAGAAGGCTAAAAGTGACGAGCAAGACGTTGGATGGACAAACACGATGGTCTAACGACAGGTCCATGCTAATCGTTTAAACTGCACAACTTTACTATGCAACTTCTGATCGGACTAACGTAGTAAACATTGTTAGTTGCTAAATCTGGACAATGCTGTTGGGAAACAGCAGTGTAGTAAGTCCATCGTTCAAACCACCAAACTTACTAAGAAAGTTAGCAATGACACTTTTGGAAAACGCACCCCTGTTCAGTAATAATGATAACAAAATTTGTTTATGAAATTTCTTTGCATTTTTTTAACCAGACACAGCATGTTTATGTAAAGTGTCTGGTGGCACCCCTGGTATTGATGATCAACAGTCGAAGCATTTACTTTTTTTAATACAGAATTGAAAAATGAGATTTGAGTCCTTTTCCATTGTCATCTCTATTGTCATACATGGAATTGCAAACAACAAAATCACTATCAATTTAGTTGGTCTGTGGATTTTCTGGCCAACCGTTTTGGTTCATCACTATTTTTATGGGCCTACATGAGATCACTGAGAACAAATATAAATTCCAAAAAGTATTAGGCGACGATAAACAACTGCAAACTACTGCATGTAAGAACAGTTTTTTAAATAAACTTTTTTGTACATTTACAATATTCTCAGTGCTTTGTTTTGAATGCCAGAGCCTTTGTTGTACTACCGATGGAGTGTGGAGTTTCTTCGTGCTGTTTTAATGGTTTAAAAATAGTGTAGTCATCATGCTTCGTCTAAGGGCACCTACCACTTCCATTGTTAGCCTTCTGGGACAAACGATAAAAAATAGTTAAACTCTGAATGCAACAGGCTAAATCCATTTTGCTCCTCAGTACACATACCAACTCGGTATGATGTTTTAACATGCCAATTTTCATTTTACACCAAAGTTCTCCTTCAAAGCACACTGAACTGCCTCTGTGTATGAAATACGCTATGCAAAAAAAGTTCCTTGCCTTATTTTATAAAGTTGAACTGACTCAGAGTGAAAGTTTCATACTGCCAGTCATAGTTATTATTATGACAAACTAAAAAAGGTTTTAAAGTAAAAAACACTTCACCTCAGACAATTAAGCCTCACCTCTGATTGCTTTTTGATGTACCACTGGAGGATGTCAGGAAGACTGCAGTGGTCTGCAGCATGCAAGCATGGACTTGCGGGGGGACATCAAAGTTTGGAGAGGCTGCAATTGTAACGGTGCATTCAGCAAACACTTTATATGTCCTCCTGGGCTTAAATAACAGATGCTGAACAAGCCATCAGGGCCTGGAAAAATGGTAACGTTTCGGTGGTCTGAAATGTCGACAGTATTGGCCTTAACCTACAGAGAAAGAATAAACTGACAGTAAGTACGAGACTGATAAAAGCACTGTTTTTGCTGTAGGTTTCTATTTTAAATACAAGTATAGTGATGGGAATTTCTACTAAACAGATGTGCCTCTTCATAACATTCGGAAGCTAACGGATGTCTAAATGTGGCCAACAGGCCATGTAAATTGAAGTTATTCTATTCTTGATTATTCTGTAAGCATTGATTATGATTATGTACAATACTAACTCTATGTTATGTCAGGGAGAGCAGGTTCTGTCTAATCCCATCCTTCCTGCACGAGTGCAATCAACTAACAACAAACAACACTAGCTATTCATTTCACAACATTTTACCTTAATTATCCAAACTCATGCAACATTGTACGTGAGGCTTAATGTTACTTATGGTGTGCATACTAAAACACGCAGGTAGCTTAATGTGTGTCATTCATTAGAGTGGATACATTTGTAATATTTAAGCTGCTTCTGCAAAGTAATACTGACCTAGCCTACTACTTTGCTAGCCTATCGTTAGCAAACTATGCTTCTCAAATCTTTTGATAAGTACATAACTCACCTGGAAAAGGTGCACAATTTTGTCAGTGGGGAGTGGGCCTTCCTTGACCGAAAAGCTCATGTTGGACTTGAAAAGGACATAGCTCAATATGCATCATCTTCCATGATTTAATGTTACAGTCTGTTCCATATCGCCTACTTAACATGAACGATCTGAGTAGGCAGTGTTGTTCCAATTCAAAACTGGTGAAATAAAGTATACTCAAAGTACTCAGGTGGCCTACACAGACCGGTCAGAATACAACGGTGTACACTTTTCACACTCAGCGGCTGCTGTCTTGTTTACGTAGTTAAATGAGAGGTACCTCAAACCACTGATTCTCCGCAATAGGAGGGCAGATTGTGTAGCAGAGAAATGGGATGACCAAAAAAAAGAGAAACAACACAACAGAATCAATTTTTGTTGTTCTTCCGGGTGGATTTTATTTTGGTGGTTGGTGAGCTCTGATGACATACCGCAATCACCTTTTCCAGTAAGTATAACACACAGAATTCGATTTGGAGCAATGTTTACCTCACAAATTTTACCTATGCTTTGAGTGTGGAAAGCACACTCAACCTAAGTAGACAGTAGACATTAGGTGAAACGTAACACAGCCCTAATCTACCTAATGTGCACAGTCCACAGGGTTCCTGCCAAGTCTTAAAAAGTCTTAAAAGCATTGAATTTATGAATTTGGAAATAATACCTTACAAGACTTTAAAAAGTCTGGAATTTTTATATCTAGGTTTAAAATGTGTGCAGTATGTAATTGCATTTCTCCTCAAAGGTTTAATTTGTCAACCACCATCATTTGGTATGTAAGCCGTAGCCTAAATAAAGAGTGGAGGAATCAATAACGTATACCAATAATGTAGCCTAAATAACGTATACCAATAACGTAGCCTAAATAAAGAGTGGAGGAACCGATAATTGAGAACGCAATGCAGCCCCCGGGTCAAAGAACTCCAAACGTCACTGAAGATCATGCGCTACAGCACCACAACATAGTAAGACCCAGACCACAAGCAATAAGCCAAGCAGAAGTGTAAAAAATCTAAGAAAATCTCAGCAGAACACAAGAAAGTTTGACCAACGCAGTTTTGTTGTTTTTTAACATTTGTTTTACGTTACCTAGCTAACCATTTCATGCTGCGGTTATGGAAAAATGTAAATTTATGTTTACACATTACACATTTTCACATTTGGTTGAGAAATAAATGAACACAAATTCAAGAATTTTGTTGTTCTTTGCCGGTAGCTCTATGAAATAGGCCCTGAAATAGGTGTTTTTATATAAACAGTCTTAAAAAGGTCTTCTCTAAGAAACCTGTAGTAGCCCTGAGTCCAAACTTCCTGTTCAACAGGGTCCTCTACCCAGTGCGTCACACCCAGAAATGAAACAAGAAAAACAATAATGTTTAATAACTAAATTGACAGTGATTTTATTGTTTGTGATTCCATGTATGGCAATAGTGATGAAAACAGAAAATGACTCAGTTCTCATTTTTAAATTCTCTATTTAAAAAAAAAAAAATGAATTGCTTCACACACACAGAGACGGACAGGGTCATTACGATACCTGGTCAATCCCCAAGATCAACCAACCCATACTACCATAATTTCCCATATATTAGATGCTCCATAAATAAACTGCAGTTTTATATTTTTATACGTATTATAATGCAATTATTTAAAAAAAAACAGTAAATCGTGTATTGGCCGGACTCGTGTATAAGTAGTGTTATATAAAGTAACTGAAATGTCATGAAATGTTAACTTAAAATCTGTAACCTGCATCGTACCATGTGTTACTTTTTTTTTAAAGCACAGCCCAACACTACTCTTTGCATGTCATTGGTAACTGACACAGTCTGCTCATTAAAAATGGCTAGCTGGCTGCTGGTTTAGTTGGACATTCTTTCACTGCACTTGAGGTTTCAGTTTGACTGTGTGTGCAACATGGCTAGGTTACATATTTGCCATGATGATAATTACGCTGTTTACTTTCATATATCCTACATACTTTATCTATCCACACCTCTGAACAATGGAGCCAAGGTCTACTTCAAAAACTGCTTGTTTGGTTCCTTGATTGTGATTGGCTGAATTGCATTCCAAACTGCTGTAAATCCAGCATAACCCCACAGGTTACCATCATAACATTCTATTAGAAAATTCCCTATTACTCCACAGCAAACCTCAATTTAATAATTGTCAAAAAAATAAATAAATACAAACATTCCTGAATGTTGGTTTAGTAATGACACTGTTGCAGTCATAGGCTTCTGTTTTGTTGGGCTGTTGTAGCGTTTAGTGTTGCACAGCTACTTTTGTCAGACTGACAAAATGTATTCTCTTGTATAAACCTCCCCCATGTATTAACCTCACAGGAGAAGCATTTTTGCAAAGTCTCTGTATAAACTTTGGTTTATAATCCGGAAGTTAAATAGCATTATTATATTGTATTATATTGTAATAGCTTTTTGATATAAAAAGGGAGTTGTGGGGTATAGCACCACGAGGCAAAAAAGCTCAATTTAAACAAATATTCGAAGCTCAAAGTGTCCAAGTGAGGCATGGTCATGGAAGTTGTTGTTCAACAATGAAATGCAGAGACTGCATAGTCAAGACATGAAAACTAAGTTATGTGTACCTAATTTATTAATTTTTAATCTTATTGTTGTTATTAGTGTTGTAGTGAAGCACAGTGTGACCCCACATTGTGTAATAACACAGCATTTGTAATAACTTGATCAAATGTAATAAACCTTTACAGTATTATGTGGCAACTCAAACATTTGGTAATAAACATGACATTTTGTAATACATTATTAAATATGTCTTTGGTTATTACAAAATGCAGGGACATTAATTACATAGACTACTGCATACCAGCAGTTTATTACAGAATATGACATATTATAACAAAATGCAGGAGCTATTACATAATGGAGTGAAACTGTATTACATTTTGTGAAGTTATCACATAATGTGTAATTATTACATAATGTGGTAAAAGAGTAACAAAAAAGAGTAACAAAGAGTAACAAAATATGTTGTGGGGAGAGCCCACAACTTGAAAATGAGCCTTTGGGTGTTGTGCCTACACAGTGTCCAGTGTCCATTACTTTGATCGGAACTTTACTGATCAGCAGCACTGCCTGTAATTTTAGCAGTGCTGGTGCACCATCACTAGGGGAAACACTGCCTTAGGTAAAGAAAAGATGTCTGTCATATATTTCTAAGCTCTGAGAGTTGGAACCAGTTGAACCTTTACTCACTGCAAGCTATAGGATGTATAGGATTAACCCTTTAAATGTTTCCCATGTCCTCAGATTGGCATGTGGTGTAGAATATGCTGCTCGAGTGTATTCTAATAGCGCTATGAAAATTCTCTTACCATAATCTGGATGCCAAAGTTTCAGCAGTCAGTCATCCACTCTTCACTTCTGTCAACGTTTTCTGATGATAGTGATTGCTTTGTCTCTTTGCTAAAAGACACAGGGGTGTGGTTCAGTCAGGTTTAGATTGTCAGCATAAAAAAAGTTGTGGAGTAGCACAATGTGAAAAAACATCTGACCATTTAAAATAATTATTAGCAGGGATTAACAGTCTCAGGCTCACAGATAAACTGCCCAAAACTGAGAGAGTAAATTGCCTAGTAGTTGTCAATAACTTAAATAGGAACAGCACACATACTGTATGTCCCATATTTTTACTCACGGCTCATCTCACAGTTATGTGATATTTGGGTTGGATATTTACAACATGGCGCTATCTATTTTATTACATTACATTACATTACACTTAGCTGACGCTCTTATCCAGAGCGACTTACAGATATTTACAGGGTTTCAGTTACAGTCCCTGGAGCGGTATGGGGTTAGATGCCTTGCTCAAGGGCATCTCAACCATGGGTAGGGCAGGATTCGAACTGGCAACCTTCCGATTGCAAGACCAACTCCCTAACCACTAGGCCACAGCTGCCCCATTTTTTTATTATTATTATTATTATTATTATTATTATTATTATTATTATTATTATTATTATTATTATTATTATTATTATTATTATTATTATTATTATTATTATCATCATCTTTTGCATAAGCTGATTTTATTATTTTCCAAACAAAATGTGTCAGCTTTTTATCTACATATCATGTGGGAATATACATTTTGTACTCTTGCAGCTTTAATAAGAACTCGTAGTTAATAATGTGTGCGGAAAGATGTTTGAATGCCCTGTCCTAGGTACCCGCACGGAAACAACTTTCCACCACCCAGATGTAAGACCAGAGTTTGAAGTCTGCAGAATTGCATGGCCATATCGGTTTACTTCAGCCATTTCTTACAACCTTCCCTCTTCAGTTACCTTATAATCACCCCCTTGTGATAGAGAGCATATCACACCAATTCTGAAGTCTTTACAGTGAACCTGAATATACTGCTGAAATGCTAGCCCAATATAATAAATGTCTTAGATCTACTGGAACTGGTGCCTCGACTAAACAGTGAAATGGCGTTTAGCCATTATGCTGTCCATTGCTGGAATTAGCTTCCCACAGACATTACTACAGTTTGTTTTTAAAAGAAAGTAAAGTCGGGTAATTTGGGACATCAGATAAAATGGGACAAAAATCTTCAACTTTCTAAATAAACAAACCCAAATAAAAGTTCTCTATTTATAAGGTTAATGCAGACGTCCTTTTCAAGAAACAATAATTTAGTTTGGTTTGGGACAATAAACATGGAAGAAACCAAGGTAGAAAACAAATACAGTGAACCCGAAACTTGCAAGGTGATTTTGTCCTGAATATTGATTTTGTAATATGACTAGTATAGCTACCTCAGTGATAATATAATACAAAATATAGTTGGATTAAATTCAATTTTTTGAGTACCATAGTTTAATTTCTCAAAGTAGTTTAATAGTACACTTCACTTGTTTAAGAAAAGGGAATATTTAATTATGTGGCACCTCCTTACCTGTCAAAGAAGACATACAACTGAGATGTGCTGCAGAGAGAAAGAAAAATGTATTAGTATTAGTATAGTATAAAGCAAAATGTAACCTTTTTTGCATTCAAGTCTTTGTTTTCCTTTATATAGGCTATGTGTGGTGGTACAAGTAATATACTTAATTCACTTATTTCAGTTATACTAGTATAACAATGTATTTAATTCCTTTCCATAAATGTTTTAATAGGAGAAATATTACATAGCAAATAAGGATCTACCTTTTTGTTGAAAGTGAGGAATGGACTTTTACCCGCTTGTTATGCTGAAAGTAAACCAAACATCTGTGCCAACTTTTATCTCCTCACTTGCTCCTTCAAAGACTGACGACGTATCTGAGGCAATGTACAACTTTTATATGAGTCTGAACGACTCAAAAATCCGAACCTACACACTTTCCCTACGTGGTGCAAAACCGCGGCGGTAAGGCCTAACGTTTGTGGTTGCAATGTGTGTGTGTCAGCTTGACAGAGCCCCCATGACAATTGCACACTGGCCCTACGTGATTTGAAGACATGGAACCTAACGTCTGCGGTTTGAATCTGAGTGTATCAGCTTAGTTCCTGTGAGAATTGTTGAAGTATGTGTGTTACTTCTGCAGTAAAATGAAACTGTTTCACGTGTGTGATTAAAGGTCCGTGCTGAGACATTAACATTCTCATCTGCTTTCAGATTCCATGTCTTCAAATCATGTAGAGAAATATTACATACAGGGTCCCCACTCTTTTTCACTGACAAAATTTCTAAACTTTTCCATGACTTTTTCATGACCTACAGTGAATTTTCCATGACTTCACAGCACCTTAAGTGTGTAGAATTTAGCATACTTTTAGGGCTAAATATGAAATGTTTAAAATTCAAAATACTGTCAATGCATTTATTGTCGACTCTAAAGGCAGACAATAAATGCACTGACACTTATTTGTACTCGACCTGAATGCGTAGGTAACGAGAAGTAATTACAAAAAAAATTGAGTGCAATAACAACCTTGGTATATCCTGTGGGTTTTTATTTTCAGGTGTGTGTGTGTGTGTGTGTGTGTGTGTGTGTGTGTGTGTGTGTGTGTGTGTGTGCATGTATGTATGTGTTTTCAAGTGACTGGGGCCTGGCAAACGAATGAATGCAAGTTGATTGCCCAAAGCCCAAAATGCACAGCTAAACCTATACACTGGCCTTACGTGATGTGGAAGTAAGGCCTAACATGCGCATTTCTGACCCCACGTCACAGAAATGTATTCCAAAGTACAAGGATGTTCTTAAAAATATTTTTGACAAGAATTTTTCAATTAATGTTTTGAAGAAAACCAAAATCCTAATTTTGAGTTTGATCAAAATAATTGTGATTATGATATTTTCCATAATCGAGCAGCCTTACTGAGACGATAGCATTCTGAATTGTTTTCAGGCAAACGCTAAGTGCTGAGTTTA
Organism: Coilia nasus; assembly: GCA_027475355.1. Lineage (NCBI taxonomy): Eukaryota > Metazoa > Chordata > Actinopteri > Clupeiformes > Engraulidae > Coilia > Coilia nasus. The sequence goes on along the minus strand of CM050216.1, from coordinate 16,989,547 downwards.
CTGGTTCTATCCACAACACTGAAGTCAACATATGAGGGGGTGGTGGTAGGGCTTGTCTCTCCAGTCCCCTAGTTTCTTCATATTTAGCAAATGCATGACAAATTATAGTTAACTGCCGCATTGCTGCCTTCATATCACATAAATGACAAACCTATGTCAAGGGCAGAAGTTGTGTAAGGTAAAATGCGCATGTTAACTTCCAGGCACTTACAGTAGACACCTTCCCCCTACCAACCCCAAACAGAGAGACTCCCCTTCTCAAACACAGACACTGCCCCTACAAGCCGAGGAGTTGTGCCTGGGAACTATGGGTGACGTTATTGGAGGTCTCCACAGTGCCCTGGCAGATTTCTCTGGTGCTACTGGACTAAAACAGTGCTTGCCATGTCTAGCTATGTGCTGTGTTCCTTTGCTGAATTGTTGAAGCACTTTGCGCTACATGCTTTGTATGAAATTTGCTATACAAGTAAAGATTCTTCTTATTATAATTATAATTATTATTGTAATTTGTATTATTATTATTATTATTATTATTATTATTATTATTATTATTATTACCACCAAACGTCTCCTCTGGGAAGTGAAATGCTCTGCCAAGGACAAAACTTTGAGATAAACTCCATGACACAAAGTTGGGCCAGTTGTCTTTTCCCATGTAGTTCCAAAGGAATTAGGACGTTTGGGTGAAAGGCTCATATGGACAGAGTCTGTGTTACAAAAAAGTATCACCTTCAGTATAGTTATCTCCACACCTGTAGTTAATTTAACAGTTATTGAATCACAATACCCATCATGGTATATCCTCTGTGTTTTTATATTCAGGTGTGTGTGTATGTATGTGTAGCGAAGTGAGTGGGGCCCAGCATGAAAATGCTGCACATTGTCTAGGGTTACAAATAAAACTGGACTTCAGCGACAACATTAACAGGAAGCCCAAAAAACACAGCTAAACCTATACACTGGCCTTATGTGATGTGGAAGTAAGGCCCAACATGCGTGGTTGCAATGTGTGTATGTCAGCTTGACAGGGTTCCCGTGAGAACTGTTGAAGTCTGTGTTACTTCTGTAGTAAAATGAAACTGTTTCACGTGTGTGATTAAAGGTCAGTGCTGAGACATTAACATTCTGAGTCTGCTGATTCTATCTACAACACTCAAAGCAACATATTGGGGGGTGGGGGGGGGGGGGGGGGGTTAGGAGCTGTCTCTCCAGTCCCCTAGTTTCTTCATATTTAGTAAATGCATGACAAATTATAGTGAACCACTGCATTACTGCCTTCATATCACATGTCAAGGGCAGAAGAATGTAAACCCAGCTTTTAGCTTATCTTGGTAGTGTGTCTGTATCCCAAACTGGAGTTGCTGTGAGGTCACAGGTTCCAGTTTGGGGATGGCCTTCACAGGATGATGGTTGGTTACATATGTGCAATAGTTAATACAGCACACAGAGGACTGTGGTTCAAACCACTGCATCACGAGTATGTTCCCCATGATCATTATGCAGCTTTTTATTTCAATAATGACAAGCTGCTAAACAAGCCAAAAGAAATATTCATTTTTGTATCCATATTGTTAAAACAAATAGGTACAATCAGTGCACATATCCAGTATATGTATATGAATAGTAAAGGCCCTGAACCCTACTGTTATGTAATGTGCTTTGTTGGTGTATATGCAGTGCCAGAAACTAAGATGAACCCTAAAGTTCACCAATGGCCTGCCAAAGGTTCATCACTTTACATTTATTGGGAAATGAGAGTTTATTTGAGGTGGTAGCATTTCTCTCACATCTGGCTAACTATTAGAGGCCTTTCAGTTTAGTTTCACTCCAGACTTATTCTGCCAGGCCGGGAAGAAAAGCCACACACTTAACATTTGTTTGATCTCCTTTAGCTTTAATTGTGGCATGTGTTTATGGCAGGATATTTTCAGTAATGTTACGCAATGTTACATTTGTATCTGAGCAGATAAAAAATAATTCTCTAGTCTCACTCGGCAGCTATCTTGATAATGCCTCTAGGCAGTTATTTTGGACTAACATCAGATCCTTATCAATTGGAAGAGATGAATATTTGCACCTACTGAAGAATTCTGCATTTAAAAAAATACATCGCTGAAATGAAGTAATGCTCATCATACTTCTGGGCTATTTATTGTCGTAATCTGAACCCACCTGAAAGTATAATTTAGCAGTAGACATAGGTAGAGGTTGAAATAGAAGATTGTGACTGTAATAAAATTAATTCATTCATTAAATTGATGGTAAATTGTACAGAAGAGCCATCACTATTATGATCACTACTAGTTAACTTCATTACCTTCATTACCTTAATTACCTTCATTCCGAGTCTTTCGATTTCATGTGATGGATCCAGAGTGAAATATATTATTATATTTTTACATTTGAGGCAGGTTACATGTAGCCTGTGTTTGAATACATTACATGAGTTAATTTATTACCAACTATGCCTAGTTTTGTGTGCTTTAAGCATACAACCATACCAAACGTCTCCTCTGCCAATAACAAAACTGAGATCTGTGAGCTCCATGACACAAAGTTGGGCCAGTCATCTTCTTCCATGTAGTTCCACAGGAATAAGGACATGTGGGTGAACGGCACAAACGGAGTCTGAGTTACAAAACAATATCACCTACAGTGTAGTTAATTTAACAGTTATTTAATTGCATTAGCCACCATGGTATATCCTGTGTGTTTTTATAGTCAGGTGTGTGTGTGTGTGTGTGTGTGTGTGTGTGTGTGTGTGTGTGTGTGTGTGTGTGTGTGTGTGTGTGTGTGTGTGTGTGTGTGTGTGTGTGTTGCGAAATAACTGGGTCCTGGCATACAAATGAATGCACGTTGTCAAGGGGTACAAATACTGTATAACTGGTACAAATATAACTGGACCTCAGCCACAACGTAACTTAACTGAATGCATTTTAAACTTTTCACATCACTTTATTGTAGCTTTTCTGTTTGTAAATGATACACGGTATCGAAATTCCGAATCCCACACAAGAAGCAGTAACTGCATTCCACAGAAAAACTAGGCTAACTATAGCTAGGTTAGGTAGGGGAGTTAGCTCTGACATCTTTGACATCTTTAGAGACAGTTATTTTAGGTCTGACTTTCCTTTTTATAAAAATGCAAAATGTCATTCATGAATCGTTCAAAATATGTATTGACATTGTTCATATACTCCAGAGATGATGACATTTTCGCCCATCAGATTATTAAGATTAGTGCATTACAGACAACTTGAATGTTTCTAAAGAGACATGTTTTTACTAAGACTATTCATGTGTTTACTATAATCAAAGCTTTTATAGAATCCAACTGTTTCTGCTATGATGCCATCTTTCATGCACATGACATAGCATGACGGAATATTCCTCCATCACAATCAATTCTTGTCTTTTGTCCTAAATCTAAAAAAAATGTCTAGAATCAAAGGATTTCTTGCCTTTTATTCTTAATCTAAAAACAAGTTCTGCAATATGCGTTCCAATAATTCTGGAAAATGTGTTTTTCTCTGATTTCTATCATTTTACATTTTTATTACAATTCATAACAGTTTGCAAATATTAGATCATGTTGATCAGTCACTGCGAAGTGAAAGCCTTTTCTTCTCACAATTTTTCACAAAGAATATCAGACTGCAAATTGAATACCACTTAAATGCAGTCTCTGCGTGCAATTTGAAGCAGTTTTGATGGCAGTTTCACTGAGGTTCAATCAAGTTGAAGCTGCTCCATGCTTTTCCCTATTTTTCAATTGCAGAAGACTGGTCCTCATGGATGAAATGAACAGTTTACCTCAGCAAGCACAGTTCTCATTTTGGGTTTGTCACAGCACAAGACAGGATGGCGTTGGCCTCCAGAAGAACATTCAAAGTTGCAGGTGACAAAAACAATCTGCAGTTTGTAAAGAGGCTTCTGATTTCACTTTGTTCAAGCAATGATACATCCAGTTGAGTCCTTTTTCTAGTATTTTTTAATCTCCTGATATTTGCTACTTTTGAAGAGCCAAGCCTTGATCAGTGCCTTAAAGTGGTAGTCTGTAGACACCCATGTTCCTCTGTCATATTCGGTTGTATGGGATTTGTGTTATGAAAACACATTCAAATTTGCTTGCTTTTAAAAATTTAAAATAGACGTTTGATCTTGTGAAGTAGTAGGCTCTATTTTAAGAATTTTATTTTTAATCTTGCAATATGTGATTTAAAAAAAAAAAGAAAAAAAGAAAAAAAGCTTTTAACAGCGCAACCATAAGTATTAACTGGTGCATCTGTCTAAATTTGTCCTCCACTTTTCTGCATCATCATTTAAGTGCTTTTTCCCATATGATCATTTGATACTTTTGGCCTAACTTAGCCTATTAAAATAAATGTATTATTTGTTTTAGTACTTTAAACATAAACAGTGATACTTAACATGTTCTAAGGTTGGGGGCCTTTGCATAATATTTTGAATGTATTGTTACAGGACCCCACTGTGTCCTTCTTGTTTATTGCTGATCTTGATGTGACCATTAAGACTTTTGGCCTTGCGTTGGCCAAGCCGTAAGAATGGCACTCATTTGTTTAACCCTTTCTGAAGTCTTCTTCATTCTTTCTAGTTTGTGCTTCACCTTACGACGCTCCTGTGGTAGCACATTTTCTCCTCTTGCAATTTTATCAAGGATTTCAGCATCCTCTTTCATTTTCTTCAATTGAATGATTCGATCCTCAAAGCCAGGCCTTTTCTCATCCTCTTCTGTTCGGATAAGAATTTCAATGTACTCGTAGGTTGACATCGAACTTGCCTTCAGTGCAATCTCATTAAGTCTCTTGATGCAGTTAGAGGACAACTTGATCAAATACATCAGTTTGTCCTCAATCACATGAAACTCATCCTCCAAGGTCTGAAGCATCTCCTTGGTGTCCATAAATCGTCCTTGGGCTTTCATGAAGTTGTCTTTTAGGTCTTTTATGGTATTTCTCTCTATCGTTGTCTCATATGTCCATAAGGCCTTCTCCCTTAGATGCTCAGAGTAAGAGCAGTTTTTTGGGCAGAGCAGACAGTTTCCATGTTCATCCATTACAGCACATGTCCTCACATTATCACTTTCAGGGAGGAAACAAGTATTATGGCATGAGACTAGGCAGCGATTACAGTTTGTTGCAAAGAAGTTCACGTTGCTTCGTTTGGCTGTCATTACTTCTACCTCTTTCTCAAAGTTTTTATTTTGTTTCATAATGTCATCCTCATTCTCCAAGCAATGTTTGATGCTGTTGATCTCACTGAGTTTGGCAAGCCCAGCTGTGATCTGAGGAGTCAGTCTTGCAGTAGCATTTTCAAGACGTTCACGTTCTTCGAGAACTTTCTTTGTCATAGTGAGGTCTTTGCCCTCTGTGTCTCCTAGGCACTTGAAGAACAACTTCATCTGTTTGAAAGTTGTTGACCAGACAATGCTCTTCATTTTCTCCTCATCATCACCATCATTGTCATCTTCATCTGAACTGTCCTCATCGGAGCCTATATCCATGTCCTTTTTCTGCACATACAAGGTAGAGTTGTTAAACTTGAAGTGGGTGGGCTGTCCCTTTTTGTTCTTCTTACATGGCAACTCTGCTGCCTTAATTGCCTCCAGTGCTGGGATTTTGTCACTGTCAGCAAATGTTACAAGAACCATGATGTTTTCTCCAATGTCCTTTCCAAAAATGGATAGGATGGAGTCAAAGATGTATCTCTGGTTGGCGCTGAGGCGGGCTAGAGATGCCTGAACAACAAAGCATACAGCATCTACGTGATCCACCCCTAAGGGGCTGCACAGGAATCTCTTTACTTGTTCAGTAATCAGTTTGTCTTGGGCTATTCCTCTGGTGTCTCCAAAGCCAGGAGTGTCAATGATGGTAAGTGAGTATGGGATTTGAAAACCTGGTTGGTTGTAGAGCTCATAGGATGTGACCACAGATGTCTGGCTCTCTGCTTGGGTTCGATTAGTCACCTCATGGATCAGTTTGAAACGGTACCTGTCCTCCCATTTCACTCCTAGTATGTAATTAATCATCACATTGACTAGAGTTGTTTTTCCTGCACCGGTGGAGCCCAACAGTAGTATGACTTTATTTTTCTTGTCTTCCACCTTCCTGCCAAACATGTATTGAAAGAAATCAACATCCTCTCCATATTTTTGGTCTAACTGCACCAAATGTACAGAGGGATTGCCCTTTTCCAGACGAATTGATTGTTGTAAAAACCGCTCACTCTTGCCTTGGGCTGATCCCTTTTTCTGAGACTTAGAGTCAGAGCCTAGTGTACTGATACGAGCTTCAGGACTTGGCAGACTCTTTCCTGATTTCCCTGTATTGGCCAGAACTCGGATGCTGTAGGTGGTATTCATTTTCAGTCCGTCCAAAGTGCATTCCCTACTAGTGGCTTTTACACACTCCCATGGTTTACTCTTACTGTCATCTTCCTCGTGCTGTCGGTACTCAACATCATAGCTGATGACAGTCACATCGTCGCCAGCCACGGTGGGAATATCCCATGTTACAGCAATCCTCTCAGACTCTGCAATCTTCTCGCTTGGAGTGCCTGGAGGGCTGCATGGGCGTGTTGTAAAGAATTCCGTGGGATCACTGGGAAGGCTTACTCCAGGTCGACACACTGCCTTGCAGACAAATCGATATTCTGTATGAGGCTGTAGGTTACTGACAGTAAAACTTGTTACTTTTCCATCAGTGCCTATTTCTTTCCAGTCAGACTCTTTTGATGTTTGGTACAGAATTCGATAGGAGACCACAAAATGTTCTCCTGTGGCTGGGGGGTTGATTTGCAAATGGACACAATCATGTTCCAGTCTCAAGTACTTAGGACATGGAGGACTGGAGGGCAGCAGAAACTGAGAATCAAGAAGTGTTCCTCTCTCATAGACATGGACTGATGAGGCTGTGATGGACTTGTTTGGAACAGATGCTATGCAGAACTCAATATTTTCCCTCTCTCTGTTGGACTGCATAAAATCGAGGAACAGGCGAATGCTTTGTCTGGTGAAAGAAGTCACCTCGCCAGAACGAAACCATTGTTCCTCTCTGCCAGCACTTTTGACTTCATAAGTTGTGTCAGAGCCTGTGAACTCACCCTTCAGGTAGTCTTCTAAATCCTGTAGATATTCACCTCCACTAAGGGAGGAGAACACAAAAGCCACTACGTAGTCATTTTGTGAGTTTAGTACAACCTTATCCAGTCCAGTACTGCAGGTAATCACTTTGATTTCATTCATGATCTCAAGGTAAGATCTGACCACATTCATCTCACGTTCTCTATCACTCAGATATGCTGTGATTGATGCACTCTGGAATGGGGATCTCTCTTTGCTGTTCAGGGCTGTTATCAACTCTTGCTCTGTTGTTCCCCCTCCACGAATGGCTGGGAGTAGTTTGCAAAGTTTCTTCTGGAACACCTGTCTGTATTCAGAAATCAGGCTCTTGAATTTCCGAAGCTTGGTTGTAATCTCAGGGAAGCTGATGGCAATGTCATCGTTCATTAGGTCTTGGCAGTGAATTTCAGTTTCATCTATCTCATCAAGGATACGTTGAGACTGATGCACCAGACCTATACTTATCTCCCTAACAAGCTGGGCTGCAGTTGAGTCCAAATTTTTTAAGGGGTACAGCCACACTGTCCTGGGCACAGCATGTTCCCCATTTGCTCCTAGCAATTTCGGAAGCTGTGAGTACACCTTCAGGGCATCTTGAAAAGTGACAGGATTATTCTCCAAAGCAAAATCACCATGAAAAGTACAATTAAATGTGTCTGCTTGTTGTCGTTCTGATTCTGTCATCTTCAAAGATGCCTGTCCCTCTATTGATACAAGTGGGATTGCTTTGATCGTTGCCTGAAGACTTCCTTGTATTTCTTGATGATTTTCGTTGGCAGAGACTTCACGATCAAAAACAAAGAAGGCTTGGGCACCATACAATATGGCAGTCACCACATGTGTGGCAGATCCTTCCTGGAAGACATTGCAGTGTTGGAAGTTTCCATGTCCCAGGTGGTCCATGGTAAGCTGCTCAAAACGTGTGGTAGTGCAATACTGCAGAGTGACTCTGGACTGATGTTTTGATTTTTTCTTGTCATTTAAAAACTCAGCAGATCCTTTCACACTTACTAGCCCGCCAAGAAAGCTTGCTTCAAGTGATGCACTCACTTCCAGAGCATCTGCCTTATCTTCAGTGGAATCTAAGGCTATGATCTTGAAATCAGTGTTTGGTTGTGGTTTGATATTAATGTTCTTCTGCAGCATGTCAGCATCCCAGAGTGTAATACCTGTGTTGTAGAGAAGTGATAACAATTGGATTTCATAGATAAAATACATGTTACAAGCTTCCTTATGGCATATTACACTTAGCTGACACTTTTATCCAGTGCTTTGATGTGTCATCAAAGGAGTGTTTTTAGATTATTATAAAAATGTTTACGATGCTTTATGAACACACACAAGTTCGTCATACCACAAAAAGATTTGTTACTATTTTTCACACCAGTTTTGTGCAAATACAAACATTGCTACACAGTAAAAAAGTGGTAGAAATATATTCAACACTTTGCAATCGGATGCTGCAGGGGTGTCAGCTCAAAGCATGCAGGCACTGCCCATGCAAAGCTAAATTACATTAAACATAGTTAAACATGGTGCATTTTATTATGATAATTTGTGTGAAGTTGTTAAACGGCATAACTTCACATACTGTACGTTTAGATACAGTTACATGTTATCAGACGAAACGTGGCTTTTACGTTAATGGGTCATAAAGTGTCTTCAAGTTTTTTTCTTATAATATGTTATATAATATATTATATTATAATATAATATAATATAATATAATATAATATAATATAATATAATATAATATAAAAACATAGGTGTACCTGGGATAAGAACATCCCTCCTGCAGTCATAAAGCATTCCCAGCTGGAATGGGCGCCCCAGCCCAGCAAGCTCAATGGTATCAGACTCCGGCATTTTTCACCTAGAGGGCTTGAAACAGAAAATAAAACGTTGTAAAGCACATCACAACAAATCTTTTAGTTACTGCCATGATCTGTATCAATTATGAGTGTGTCATATTTAAAATTAATGTCATGCTAGTACTTAATGGTATCAGACTCCGGCATTTTTCACCTAGAGGGCTTGAAACAGAAAATAAAACGTTGTAAAGCACATCACAACAAATCCTTTAGTTACTGCCATGATCTGTACCCATTATGAGTGTGTCATATTTAAAATTAATGTCATGCTAGTACGTATTGTGCAGCTATGTAAAGTCATATGCAGTGTGTCCAAAACATGTTTTACTATTTTCTTTACAGGGTACTCTATTTTATGTATAGCGTTCATAGACCATTTTGGTTCTTATATAGTTCTTATATAGGTTCTCATAATATTGTCATTATTATGGCAGCTACTACCATTAACTCAAATTATGTGAGTTTTTTATCCATTTCCTTTTGATTTTGCATGAACAATTCCCAGGACACAGAAGCACCAGGGAACATATACCTTGATGCGGATGTGACACCCAGAGCATGGCTGTATTATGGATTCAGGTACCCCTTGGCTCAGTACCTGGTCAAAAATTTGTCAAAATGCAAGCCACCCTACCCACACAGAGTATTTTTGAAAGGTCAGTTTTGACACTGCATGTTCGCATGAATGTTGTACCCAAATGTAGAACATTTGATGCACTGAGATTTTTCTACCACCATGCATTGCATTGTGTATGTTTGTAATGTCTGTCAGTAGTCAACAATAGAGCAGTGAAGTTTGTCATGGTTTTACTCTAGGGTCGCCGTCGTGGCCCTAATTATCCTCTGCTCCCCTCTCCTGGGCTCAATTGGCTCGATCGGTAATTCAGCGTTTAGTCCTGGGTACTACTTCCCTCTGTGCTGGACCCCAAGAAAACCAAGGTGACCACATCAGTTTTTGTTTAATTACTCGCAAAACCATTGCACGCAATGAAAACTTTTTTTTTTTTTTAACTTTCTTTATTATATGGTTGCTCCTAAATTATTTATGTCATGTACAGTATTTAAATGGATACACAAGGAATAAAAACTGAATGTGGGAGCAAAACAAACTAGTCTAAGGCCAATCACCTGATTGTTGTGAAATTTACTAAACATCATCTATATCTGGGAAGCAAAGACTGTATGTAAGAGAACTGGACAAACCCCTCTTTTTACCATGGGAGTTTATGCCAAGTTGCACACCTCTGCAGCCAACCCCCAATGGACGTATGAGGTATTGCAGCTTTAGAACATTCAGTTTTGGCTTCACATTTTATCACTGTTTCACAGTTTTACTGGTTTTCATAATTGGAACATTTTTCCAATTTCTATTAAAAAGTTGGCTTCCTATTTATCCTGTAATAAAGCACCATTTCCCTGCTCAAAGGCAGATTTGAGTCACACAATACAATGCATACAGCAAAGATTAAATTACAGTTAATGAAACTATTGGGTACATTTTACAAAATTACTGTGAGTGTCCATACTGGCAAGCTGTTGGGCTCTAAAATCACTCTGGCGTAAATGTAGGGTTAAAATGTATTTGGCGTCTGACGTGTTGCTCTTGGCACTTTATGACATGGACAGATTACTCTGCCACGAAGTGAATACTCATTCTAGTGTTAAAATACACTTATACAAGTGTGCTAAAAAAACAAACAAAGGGAAAACTTAGAATTGCTTTGTACATATCATGAATAATGTTTTGTAATAACTGTAGTTCTATCATAACTGCCGCTGCATGAGCAGTAGTGCCACATAGTGTTTAATGGCATTTTATTGTTGTCTCACAGATCTCAAGCTAAACAGATTATTTTGAGTAGCACTAATACGTTTAATATCCTGTGGCATGTTTTTCAATCAAACCATTACTATAAAAGAATGCACATGAATGATGATAACGCCTTTTATTTATTTTTTCATTCAGTCATACTGTTGGTCACACTTTATTCTATATTGAACAATTCCTTTCATCTTTCATTATGCATTTCATGTGAATACATTTACAACATTGCAGTGAATTGTAATAATTGTATTAGGCCTACTTCAAACTGGGTTAGTATAGAACATGAGTTCTAGAAGGCTTGGAGAAGGCTTTATAACCTCTCTTGATTTTTCCCATTCTCTTATTCGTTAGTATCAGTGTTAGTACCATGCAGTCACTCATCCTTACTGACAGCTTCTTCAAGTCTTTCCTGAGCTTTTCTATATTCTTTATGGATTCTGTTTCTCTCCTCATTCTCCTTTTTTCTTTGGGCCGCTTCAAATTTCTCTCGTTCTTCTTGCCTCTCTCTCTCTGCAGTTTTTCTCTATTTTCTTTTTCCACCTCCATCTTCGTTTTCTCTTCAAATAATTGACGTTTCTCTAGTTCCAATCTTTTTCTTTGTAATTCAGCTTGCTCTTTTTCTTGTTCCAGTCTACTTCTTTGGAATTCAGCTTGCTCTTTCTCTTGTTCCAGTCTTTGGAATTCAGCTTGCTCTCTCTCTAGTTCCAACATTCTTCTTTGGAGTTCAGCTTGCGCTTTCTCTTGTTCCAATCTTCTTTTTTGGAATTCAGCTTGCTCTCTCTCTTGTTCTACTCTTCTCCTCTCGCAGTCAGCATTATGCGCTGCTCTCCTTGCCTCATCGCGCTCACGTTCTGCTTGTTCTTTTGCAGCGTTACTGGCCATAGTCAGAGTCTCTCTAAAAAAGACATACACACAGGATTATAGCAGTTTTAATTTCTATTCATCACCGGTAAACACAACTGTTTACCATATCATAAAGAGTTCACACACGTTATGAGACATTAAATGCAAATGTTTGCTAAAACAAGGATTTCTGACCAAAGTGAACTTCTGGTTTATTCTGGTCAATGGCCAAATGAGTATTTGAATTTGCTATTTTAATGCAATTTAAAGCCATGAAACATAGTGGCAGTATTACATATCGGATAAAATAAATATGTTTAAAATCCCACATACCTCAGGAAACAAATCTTCAATAATGTCAATGCTATCAGCCTTAAAGATGATGTTGTGAAAAATGGACCGACCCAAGTGCTGTTAAAGGTTCAAAAAAGAAATGTGAAATATTTATTTCTTTGCAATATGAGCCACTTCACGTGACATGTCACGCATATCTAATCTTTGTTATTTAGTTTGCTAACTTAGTTAGCAACTTACTTGGTTTAGACTATGTACTGTAGGTGCGTTGCAAGTGTTTCTCAAAACCTTCGTTCGTGTAAACCAACATAGTTTGAACCAACATAGTGTAAAGCAACATAGTGCCAACATAGTGCGACAGACACAGGCGTTTCCCAAAACATGAATGTTCGCAACCACGTTGGTAACTACTGTGGTTTGCAACTACACCTCTCAGTGCTTAGTTTCACCTAACCAACTTTGTTTCCACTGCATTCAATATGGTGGACCGAATAGCTCGAAATCCTCGATCATTTCAAATATGTTAGTTGTTTGACATTTTATCACACAGATTTTACAAGACGAGGTGAGAAATATGCAGCGTAGAACCTAAAAAGCTCACTATTATAACAAAATTCATCTAGGAGGAGATTTCCAAGTCATGCTGTGACGTACCTTCAAACACCTCCAAACTTCAAACATTTGTAACTGGTTTCTGTGGTGGCGAGGGTAGAGCGCAGGTCATGCACACCTGTGCTTGATAACACTGGTTCAAGCCCCATATGGCTCACGCTCAGGATATAATATGAAGTTGATTATTCTCTGAACTGCCAAGTTCATAGTTTTAGGGTGCCTAAAACATGTGCCCCCCTGTAGCACATTAACGTAGTGTGGCCAATTTATGCCAGCCTGCATTTATATTCTTGTGTTCATGAACTTCACGCAAATCCCTGCTTCTGCAGACCGCGGGTCACCAAAGGGAAAATAGAACTCCGTCATTATGTGGATTGTAAGCCTACTGTGGACAGTATGTAGCACATTGCCTGTAGATGCATTTACAGATGGAGCATCAGCTACTTGTTGTCTATGCCGTCTTAGCTATTTTAATCATCTAAGGCTTAGCCTACGCTATTTTAATCAGGGTAACTGATGGCTAGTTGTATTTGTACAATAAGCCTAATTGAAAGGTTGAAAAATTGGCTTCACAGTGAGGTACATGTCCTGACATTTATATTACCTAGAACAGTAGGCTACTTTTTTAAAGACGAAGATGTTTTGAATTGCCAGTCTCTTGAGTGGAGAAAGTTGTTATAGCAGGATCACTACTTGGCACATTATTTGTCATTGACTTTATTCCATAGAGGGTGCTATAGTTCCCAAAATTTTAATTTTACCTACTAACTACAAAACTGTAAGGTATAGAAACACAATTCTATTTTGATGACATTACCTGATAAGACCTATATTAGGCCCCATTAGGCCATGCACTCTTCTGTCAGCCACATTTCATGCAATTTAGAAAAAGAAATGAAAACAAAGTAGTCCAAGAGCTTTCATCTGATTGTCAAGAAATTTGGGGTGCATTGTCAGCAGACACTGCTATGTATCAAAAAAATTACAAAAGTTAAAATGTTTCAAAGTTACATGGCAATCAATGTTTAAAACATAGTAATTACATTACAATCAATATCTTGGGTTGTAATTGTCCAAATTTCATAAAACCTCCCATAGTCAATGGGCACAACATTCTTTAAGACCACAGCAATTTTGGAAAAATTTGTTTTGTTTTACAAAACGTACAGCTAAAAATTGCCAATTGTTGCAACTGAGAAAAATGTTTTTATGATACATGCGTTCCAACAAGGTGTAGCATTTGCTGTATAGCACAACCTAGCAGAACTTGTTAGTCAAAATTGTGATTTCAAATTTCCAGTATCTTGGGTGTTGAAAGTCATTATTGCATTAAGCTTGCCATGTAGGGTCACTACTCCAACCTACGTAAGCACAGTAGTGTCTGACACAGAAGTGTCATAAAATTTGTTCTATGTGGAGCACTGTAATTTCAAAAATGTGCATTTTCACATGTAACTACACAACAATAATGTACAGGAAAACTTTTTTTTTGCTCACATTGCTTAAGAAGATCCGGCCTAAACAAATTAGGCCATGGCCCTTTCTGTTAGGCAGATCTTATGCAATTTTTAATAACCTGAACTTTAGCTTTTACAAAAGTGAAAGTGTTTGAAGTTACATATCAATGAATATTTCAAACATGACTTGTAATTACCCTATAATCAATATCTTCTATTGTAAATGCTAAATTTTATGAAACCCCACATAGGCAATGACCACAAGATTTAGTGAGAAATTCAGTTTGTAGGGAGTGCCGTGAAATAGTGGTAATGAAATATGAAGATAAAGCCATTTACCAACCCAACCTTTGTGTTAACTTGCAAATTCTTGCAAATTTTTTTTTAAAATATGGTACCGCAGCTCACTCCATGAATGGTCAGTTTCAGTATAGCGCCACCTAGTAAAAATTACAAATGCCAAAACTGCGATTTTCAAATGCCAGTATCTTAAGAGGAGAACGTCATTATCACATCAAATTTGCCATGCCGGAGCACTACTCCAACCTCTGTAAGCACCTCATATAATTTGTTCCATATGGGGGCACTAAAATTGCATTTTGGTTCATAACTGCAGAATGAACGTTCATTCAATAGTTACACCTGCGTGTGCATAGCAATGCGATGTATTGTAATTGTGGGCGTCTGTCTGTCTGTCCATCAAATTGTTTTTTTTTTGGAATTGGTTCAAGGTCATGGTCACACTAAATATCATGTTAAATTTGACCCTGAGTGACCTTGAAAGGGTCAAACTCAAGGTCACCCATTCTAAATGTAGTTATAAATCGGACAGTTCTGATCTGATTTGAATCAAACTTGGTAGGTAGGTTAGGATTGGGGTAAAGACCTGCGCTATTCATTGTTTTGTTTAATCGGTCCAAGGTCATGGTCAGAGGCCAAGGTCCCAAGTTTTGGCCCCATGCTACGTGCATGGTGACACGGGTGTAGCACCTCTCTTAGTGATTATCCAGTTTCCTTTGTGCTGAACTTTACAGCAACGTGCAGCTCTCATACACGTACTGCTATTTGGTGCATAGTTATATCTTGATGACAAACTTTCTCTTTTCTTTTTTCTGTTTCGTTGACTACATGTAAACTAACATAATAACTAGATGTACCGCATAGCGGTACATGGTATGACCGCCGCAGTGTATTGAAATGTGGGAACTGTTGGTATGATGAGTGTGTGGTAGAGCAGTGTTGTGAGGTGAGAATTTGTGTGGAAATGATTTTCTGGAAGTGGGCATGAATGTGGGTTTTGAATGAATGACATTGTGTGTGTTTGTATAGTGTGTAGGAGTGATTTGTGAAAGGAATAGGCAAAATGAGATTTTGTACAATTACAACACCCCCTATGGACCAAATTGTATGGCACGTGCTGTGGTGTTAGAGGTCTTAGTGCTGATCATGCATGACGTATTTTGTGCAGTTCCCACCTTCTCGGTCCAAGATATTAGCAACTCAAAATCCCAATTTTTGCATTTACGCTTATCACTAGGTGGTGCTATGCTTCAAGTGAGTGTTTATGGGCTGGGCTGATACACCTCTGTAACACCGACATACTAACAAAATCGTTGTCTTGGGCAAAATTGTTGACGAATTATTTAACAAAAACTGTTTTTTGACACCTAGTTTCGCCAATAAACATCGCCCCCTATGACGAAATGACACAAAATTTAGTACACATGAAAAGAAAGTTGTTTAGAGATGGCAAGTCAACTTTGACCAAATTTGAGCAATTAAAAACCAAGATATGGACTTTTGAAGAATTTTAAGCTACGTGTTAAATGTTCATTATGACCGCCGCTAGCGAAGCTAGCGAAAGCGGTCATTATAGAGTTGCCGCAAACTTTTTTCCCTTTTTTTTTCTTTCTTTTTTTTCAGTGAATGTCCGTCAACGATTCCCGGGACACTGAAACTCGGGGGGACATGAATCTTTGTAGGCATGTAGCCCTGGAACATTTCGAGCGAATAGAAGCTTTTGGTCCCCCGGGCACGTGCCATACAATTTGGTCAATAGGGGGCGCTGTAATTGTACAAAATGTCATTTTGCCTATTATCTAGAGAATGCTAATGTTTACAACAATTTTTTTTTATCGTGAAATCTATTGACCCTCACGCATTGAAAACACTGGTCGACGCCCACTTCCAACAAGAACAATTTCCGTGAAATTTTAACATTGCTAAAACGAATCTGAACGAACTCGTCATAGGCCGTTCATGTGAATCTCACCAAATTTGGTATATGTCATCTACAGACAATGCTGACAAAAAGTTATCAAAGGATTTATCTTGAGATAAACCGTTCCGAAGTTACACGTCAATGAACATTTAACACGTAGCTTAAAATTCTTCAAATGGCCGTATCTTGGCTTTTAATTGCTCAAATTTGGTCAAAGTTGACATGTCATCTCTTAACACATTTCTTTTCATGTGTACTAAATTTTGTGACATTTCCTCATAGGGGGGCGATGTTTATTGGTGAAGCTAGGTGTCAAAAAACAGTTTTTGTTAAATAACTCGTCAACAATTTTGCCCAAGACAACGATTTTGTATTAGTATGTCGGTGTTACAGAGACGTATCGACCCAGCCCATAAACTCTCACTTGAAGCATAGCGCCACCTAGTGATAAGGGTAAATGCAAAAATTGGGATTTTGAGTTGCCAATATCTTGGACCGAGAAGGTGGGAACTGCGCAAAATACATCATGCACGATCACCACAAACACCTCTAACACCACAGAACGTGCCATAAAATTTTGTCCATAGGGGGCGCTGTAATTGTAGAAAATGTCATTTTTTCCTATTATCTAGAGAATGCTAACGTTTACAACCAATTATTTTTTATTGTGAAATCTATTGACCCTCACGCATTGAAAACACTGGTCGACGCCCACTTCCAACGAGAACAATTTCAGTGAAATTTTAACATTGCGAAAACGAATCTGAACGAACTCGTCATAGGCCGTTCATGTGAATCTCACCAAAGTTGGTATATGCCATCTACAGACAATGCTGACAAAAAGTTATCAAAGGATTTATCTTGAGATACACCGTTCCGAAGTTACACGTCAATGAACAAATAACACGTAGCTTAAAATTCTTCAAATGTCCATATCTTGGCTTTTAATTGCTCAAATTTGGTCAAAGTTGACATGCCATCTCTAAACAGCTTTCTTTTCATGTGTACTAAACTTTTTGACATTTCGTCATAGGGGGCGATGTTTATTGGAGAAGCTAGGTGTCAAAAAACAGTTTTTGTTAAATAACTCGTCAACAATTTTGCCCAAGACAACGATTTTGTGTTAGTATGTCGGTGTTACAGAGGCGTATCGACACAGCCCATAAACACTCACTTGAAGCATAGTGCCACCTAGTGATATGGGTAAATGCAAAAATTGGGATTTTGAGTTGCCAATATCTTCAACCGAGAAGGTGGAAACTGCGCAAAATACGTCATGCACCATCACCACAAAGACCTCTAACACCACAGCACGTGCCATAAAATTTGGTCAATAGGGGGCGCTGTAATTGTAGAAAATGTCATTTTGCCTATTATCTAGAGAATGCTAACGTTTACAACAATTTTTCTTTTTATCGTGAAATCTATTGACCCTCACGCATTGAAAGCACTGGTCAATGCCCACTTCCAACGAAAACAATTTCCGTGAAATTTTAACATTGCGAAAACGAATCTGAACGAACTCGTCATAGGCCGTTCATGTGAATCTCACCAAATTTGGTATATGTCATCTACAGACAATGCTGACAAAAAGTTATCAAAGGATTCATCTTTAGATAAACTGTTCCGAAGTTACACGTCAATGAACAAATAACACGTAGCTTAAAATACTTCAAATGTCTATATCTTGGCTTTTAATTGCTCAAATTTGGTCAAAGTTGACATGCCATCTCTAAACAGCTGTCTTTTCATGTGTACTCAATTTTGTGACATTTCGTCATAGGGGGCGATGTTTATTGGCGAAGCTAGCTGTCAAAAAACTGTTTTTCTTAAATAATTCGTCAACAATTTTGCCCAAGACAACGATTTTGTGTTAGTATGTCAGTGTTACAGAGGCGTATCGGCCCAGCCCATAAACACTCACTTGAAGCATAGCGCCACCTAGTGATAAGGGTAAATGCAAAAATTGGGATTTTGAGTTGCTAATATCTTGGACCGAGAAGGTGGGAATTGCACAAAATACGTCATGCACGATCACCACAAAGATCTCTAACATCACAGCACATGCCATACAATTTGGTCCATAGGGGGCGCTGTAATTGTAGAAAATGTCATTTTGCCTATTATCTAGAGAATGCTAATGTTTACAACAACTTTTTTTTATCGTGAAGTCTATTGACCCTCACGCATTGAAAGCACTGGTCAATGCCCACTTCCAACGAAAACAATTTCCGTGAAATTTTAACATTGCGAAAACGAATTTGAACGAACTCGTCATAGGCCGTTCATGTGAATCTCACCAAATTTGGTATATGTCATCTACAGACAATGCTGACAAAAATTTATCAAAGGATTTATCTTAAGATAAACCGTTTGAAAGTTACATGTCAATGAACATTTAACACGTAGCTTAAAATTCTTCAAAAGTCCATATCTTGGTTTTTAATTGCTCAAATTTGGTCAAAGTTGACTTGCCATCTCTAAACAACTTTCTGTTCATGTGTACTAAATTTTGTGTCATTTCGTCATAGGGGGCGATGTTTATTGGCGAAACTAGGTGTCAAAAAACAGTTTTTGTTAAATAATTCGTCAACAATTTTGCCCAAGACAACGATTTTGTGTTAGTATGTCGTTGTTACAGAGGTGTATCAGCCCAGCCCATAAACACTCACTTGAAGCATAGCACCACCTAGTGATAAGCGTAAATGCAAAAATTGGGATTTTGAGTTGCTAATATCTTGGACCGAGAAGGTGGGAACTGCACAAAATACGTCATGCATGATCAGCACTAAGACCTCTAACACCACAGCACGTGCCATACAATTTGGTCCATAGGGGGTGTTGTAATTGTACAAAATCTCATTTTGCCTATTCCTTTCACAAATCACTCCTACACACTATACAAACACACACAATGTCAATCATTCAAAACCCACATTCATGCCCACTTCCAGAAAATCATTTCCACACAAATTCTCACCTCACAACACTGCTCTACCACACACTCATCATACCAACAGTTCCCACATTTCAATACACTGCGGCGGTCATACCATGTACCGTTATGCGGTACATCTAGTTTATTTACAAAAGTAAGAAAACTAAAAAATAGAGTATGTCATATAGATAGATAGATTAATTGACTGATTGATTGATTGATTTCATTGATCCCAACACAACCCCTCAACACAATATAACACATAACACCACAATGAAGTGAACGGGGGCGGTCGTTGCAGTCAGATCAGATCTGCAGTCAGATCGTCTAAATCAATCTCAAATCAGGTTCTGTGTGCTACTTATGTTAGACCTGTCTTAACAGATGTGTGCCTTTGCTCTGCTAAGTGTGACTAGTAAGCTAGCTTGGTAAGTAGGCTAGAACTATCAAGACCAGTACAAAATTATACGTGGTGTGCTTTTTTGTTGACATTTCACCATTGATTATTACTGATGACGAACATAATTCCTTGACACTGATGGGTTTTGAGGTAGCAGCTAGCCGCTAACGATAGCTAGCTTGTCTGTCTGTCTCCAGCAGTGGATATCTAGCTAACATAGGCTAACTACACTGTAGGCTACTAACAATTTGAAAAGAAAAGCTACGTAACATAGGGTGACCAGACGTCCTCCTTTTCCCGGACATGTCCTCCTTTTGAGACCTAAAAAAGCTGTCCGGGGGGAATTTTTTTAATAGTCCGGGATTTTGTTCGACTGCCTCAAACATGCACACACGTATCGAATTCCATTCCAGGTTTCTCTCAATCACAAATTAGGCATGCCCACGCACAGTGCACCGGGACTAGAGTTAAGCGAGTAGGAGTGGTCCCACAGTCAAACTACACTGCTCCTTAGTAACGCATTTTGTTTACACATGAAAAAGCACAGCACATATCTTTCAGTGCACCGATGAGGTACAATCTACAGCGGCTACGCCGAAACGAAAATGTAGATTTACAGAGGAGTTGAAGAAGAAATTCCCATGTTTTCATACTGGTCTGCTGAAGTCAATAACACGGTAACACTGCACTACGTTCTAAGACAGCCAACCTGACAGGCATCGCTCTGCGTACTGTAATTATCATTTATTTATTTTATATTATCACTGTAATCATTTGCACCATTATGTTACTGCTATCTGCACTCTATCTGTTTTACTGTTATCTGTTAATTATCAATTGCACTATAATATCAAGACAGTCCATCTGTTTCTTTAGCTGCCTAATGCACATATTGGAATAGGTGGGTGAAAATGCCTTGATACCTCCATCTATTTATGCTGTCAGTCACACCAGTCACTTTATTGTCATACCTGCTGCTGATATGTGCCTGTTTACCTCCAGGCTTTGCACAAGTCTATGCACAGTCTATGCAACTTTTTACAGACAGTAGCTCATATTAGTTATTGTACAGTCTATGTTAATTCTTATACTTAATTCTTGTACTTAGTAGTTTGTATAGTAGTTTTTATGTACATATCTCTCCTTGTTTATTTATGTGTGCACATTATGGGGAAGCGTGTAATCTCATTATAATAAAGACAATAAAGGCATTCTATTCTATTCTATTCTATTCTATGGTCGCGATCCATATGAAGCTGAGTGCCTGGTGGTTGGTATTTGTGTACTTTTTGCAATACTATGTCATATTTGTCCAGTCTCCCAGCCAAGAAAACATTAGGAGAAATGGTGATGGTAGGCTACTAAGAGATGGAAAGCTTTGTCATGAATAGCCTATTGAAACATTTTATCCGTTTAATACAGTCTGCTGTTATTCATTACTGTAGCTGTAACCTATACATACATTCTTTTAAAATGCACAGTAATTTCCTATTACGATTATGTCTTTATCAAAAACAGCTGCATGTAAATACACAATAGTAAATTTATACTGGTGTAAATGTAGTAAATGTAGTGATGTTTTATATTATGTGTCAAACTTTTTTGCTGGGCAGATGCTCTCAGGAAATATTTGCTTAGACCTTTACCTGCTGGACAGAGCGCGTGATGCTCCAGGTTTGTCTTTCTCTGTTCTTTTTGTTATTATTATTATTATTATTATTATTATTATTATTATTAGTAGTAGTAGTAGTAGTAGTAGTAGTATCATTATTATTGTTATTATTATTAGTAGTAGTAGTAGTGTAAATGTACATGGTTATATAAGCTTTTATAAAATGCAAGTATGTAGTGGGATGATAGAAATGATAACTAAGCCTATGGATGGATGCTATGCTTTCAGATGCAGATAATGGGTCATCCGGGACCACATCTAGCACTCGAGGGACCAGTGCCATAGCCTGGTAAACCAGCCCCTTGTACTTTATTTCATTTTGTACAGATGGTCTGGAGCTGAGGCCGTGAGAAACGATTTCTTACTGGAGGTGTGGACTCTATTAGGCTACCACTGCCACACGGATCAGGGAAACACAGCCTTCAGCAAGTGAGACATATACTTATAAGTACAAGTATATTGAAATTATTAATGTAGTCATATTTATTTTTTTAATAATTTAGGGCAATGAAGAACTATTTTTTTGCATATTTATTATATTATTGCAATATATGTATTGCATATTTATTTTTACATTTTTTTTTGTTTAATTCAACATTATATGCAAACATATTTTATTACCAGTAAAAATCTTCTGAAACCATTCTGATGCCTGTTCTTCATATAAATATACTGTACAGTTAAAGTGTTCTGTCTTCATGAGGGTTGTAGAGAGGATTGGTAAGTTAACACTGTCCTATAGTGAATGTGTACGATCAAGACTGCAAAACAATCCATAATGTTAGGCCGGGCCGGGCCGGGCGGGGGGGCACCAACATCAAACTCGACTAGGGCAGCCAATGAGCTAGAACCAGCCCTGAAGGAACGGATGGGGTGGTAAGGGTGTTGGAAACTTTTGTAAAAACGTGTGTATATGTGGGGAGGGGTAATAAATTAGATTAAAGTCAATTACTGCATTTGGAGCATTTTAGCTGTCTGCAAGATAGTTGAATTAAACTAAAAAAAGCTTGAGCAAATAATTAAATTGCTTAACACTGCCCCCTTCCCTTAAACCCAAACCCTGAACTCTCAAAGACTTAACTAGTATGACTTCATGATTGATTCAGTCATGCTGGTGTAGCTTTTTGAGGGCCAAAGGCTAATAAGGGGCACTGAGATCCAGTAATTGCGTTTTTTTTTTTCTTCTTGGGAACAAGAGGAAGTGAAAATCCAGGAGAAAGAAAACTCATGCAATGCAAGCATGGCTAACCACTCTGTGATAACAATAACTGTGGCAGTAATTTTTTTATTTTCATAAAAAATCTCTTTTTCTCTGCCATAGGACTGCTGTTTGTCTCTCTCCCTTGGTTTATGTAATCTTTCTTATGTAATCTGCAAACTGTTAAAATTCAGCTAAGGCTTACATTAATGTTACTTTTTATACTGCATAACAAAAGTCTGTGCTTGATTAGTAAATGCACAGCTCGGCAAGCTGTCATCTGTTGCATATAAAAGATGTCAGCATGCCTTTGTAAGAAACCATGTATTCCACGTCTGAGCTGCATAATACACTATTATGTAGTAAAACACATTTTTTGTAAATAATAATCTGCCAGATTTTGTAATATTGCTTAATTTAACTCTTCAGGTACCTTATTTACCCCTTTGTGTTTCACGGAGTAGAAAACTACACCCCACCACTTTTACACAACAGTTTAAGAAACATG
Source organism: Coilia nasus (assembly GCA_027475355.1). Classification (NCBI taxonomy): domain Eukaryota; kingdom Metazoa; phylum Chordata; class Actinopteri; order Clupeiformes; family Engraulidae; genus Coilia; species Coilia nasus. Next base: position 16,966,567 of record CM050216.1, on the reverse strand, counting down.
TTCCTGTACATGTTCACCTAAGTATACTACAACTGTCCAGAACCAAATAACCCTAGAAAAGCTGACTTCTTGCTACGTCTGAGTTAAGAAACGGGCCGATTGAAATAAAAATAAGCCTTTGTTTGTAGTTCTTGCAGTGTCCAAATGACAGCCATTACTTTGATAGGGATCTTACTGATCAGCAGCAGCAGCTGTCGTACACTTCTAATCTCTGAGAGTTGCACCCAATTGCAAGCTTATATCAACTTTACTAATATTGCTCATTGCAATGTAGTGAACAACTCTATTTGAATAATGTTTTTGCATAGTTTTGAACCCTTAAAGTGTTTTCCATTTCCTCTGTGAATTGGCATTGGGAGTAGAGTATGCTGCTCAACTGTATTATAAATAAGATATGAAAACTCTCTTATCGTAATCTGGGTGCCAAAATTTCACCAGTCAGTCATCCATGCTCCACTTCTCTCAACATTTGCAGATGCTTCGTGTCTTTGCTATCCTTTCCCCCTTGCCAGCTAACGTCATAGATAACTAGATGTACCGCATAGCGGTACATGGTATGACCGCCGCAGTATATTGAAATGCGGGAACTGTTGGTATGATGAGTGTGTGGTAGAGCAGTGTTGTAAGGTGAGAATTTCTGTGGAAATGACTTCCTGGAAGTGGGCATGGATGTGGGTTTTGAATGAATGACAATGGCCGGGTTTCCCAAATGCAGTTAAGAAGTACTTAGCGCTAAGTACTACTTAAGACCCTTCTTAAGGCTCCCGTAAGAAGCAACCGCGTTTCCCGAAATGCTTCTTAGCCCAAGAAGACCTGCCGTTAAGAAGGATCTCTAAGAAGTTCTGAACCCAATCTTAACACCTTCTTAGCGACAACACAGTGAAAACAGCACCCCCCTCAGGCAGGTAAAGCAATGTGACAGTAAGCAAGGAGATATTAATGCAGTACGTCCAGTGTTCCTGATCGTGTTTTCCCCCTTTTCCCTATCGTTCATGACAAGGGGACGTCAATTTCTCGGTTTTCACACATATTCTCCTCATGTAGCAGATTTCTATCAGACAGATAAGAATATAGCCTACACATTAAATGAAATGACATACTGATTTCATTTGATGTTTCCATTTTTATTTCCCTGGTCTTTGTTTCGGTATTATTGTATGTGTCACTTTGTTTTTGTGTCGTGACGACAAATGTCATACTTTTAGCTTTTATTTTATTGATGAGTTCAGTCAGACGCCACGTGTTATACCACTTCGGTTTGGAGCATTTTACCATAGAGTCTAGAGTAGCGCTCTGAAATCTTGTAATTTACTATGGTAACTATGCGCTCCAATCGGCCATTCTGAGATCGATTGCTCATTGCGCTTCAGTTAAGAAGGCAGGTAAGACGGTTCTTAAGACGTTGGTAAGAAGGACGTTAAGAAGGCGTTCGGGAAACACTCTTATCTTAAGGCTTCCTCTTAGCCGACCCCTTCTTAAGTGCCTTCTTAACTCCTTAAGAAGGTTCTTTATTGGGAAACCCGGCCATTGTGTGTGTTTGTGTAGTGTGTAGGAGTGATTTGTCAAGGCAAGGAATAGGCAAAATGAGATTTTGTACAATTACAGCGCCCCCTACGGACCCTTTATAGAAGGTCTTTGTGCTGATCATGCATGACGTATTTTGTGCAGTTCCCACTTTCTCGGTCTAAGATATTGGCAGTTCAAAATCCCAATTTTTGCATTTACCCTTATCACTAGGTGGAGCTATGCTTCAAGTGAGTGTTTATGGGCTGGGTCGATACGCCTCTGTAACACCAGTGTACTAACAGAAAATCTTTGTCTTGGGCAAAATTGTTGACGAGTTATTTAACAAAAACTGTTTTTTGACACCTAGCTTTGCCAATAAACATCGCCCCCTATGACGAAATGTCACAAAATTTAGTACACATGAACAGAAAGCTGTTTAGAGATTGCATGTCAACTTTGACCAAATTTGAGCAATTAAAAGCAAAAATATGGACTTTTGAAGAATTTTAAGCTACGTGTTAAATGTTCATTGATGTGTAACTTCGAAACAGTTTATCTCAAGATAAATCCTTTGATAACTTTTTGTCAGCATTGTCTGTAGATTACATATACCAAATTTGGTGAGATTCACATGAACGGCCTATGACGAGTTTGTTCAGATTCGTTTTCGCAATATTAAAATTTCACGGAAATTGTTCTCGTTGGAAGTGGGCGTCGACCAGTGTTTTCAATGCGTGAGGGTCAATAGATTTCACGATAAAAAAAAATTGTTGTAAATGTAAGCATTCTTTAGATAATAGGCAAAATGACATTTTCTACAATTACAGCGCCCCCTATGGACCAAATTTTATGGCATGTTCTGTGGTGTTAGAGGTCTTTGTGGTGATCGTGCATGATGTATTTTGTGCAGTTCCCACCTTCTCGGTCCAAGATATTGACAACTCAAAATCCCAATTTTTGCATTTACCCTTATCACTAGGTGGCGCTATGCTTCAAGTGACAGTTTATGGGCTGGGTCAATATGCCTCTGTAACACCTACATACTAACACAAAATCGTTGTCTTGGGCAAAATTGTTGCCGAGTTATTTAACAAAAACTGTTTTTCAACACTTAGCTTCGGCGATAAACAGCGCCCCCTATGACGAAATGTTACAATATTTTGTACACATGAAAAGAAAGCTGTTTAAAGATGGCATGTCAACATTGATCAAATTTGAGCAATTAAAAGCCAAAATATGGACTTTTGAAGAATTTTAAGCTACGTGTTAAATGTTCATTGATGTGTAACTTCAAAACGGTTTATCTCAAGATAAATCCTTTGATAACTTTTTGTCAGCATTGTCTGTAGATGACATATACCACATTTGGTGAGATTCACATGAACGGCCTATGACGAGTTCGTTCAGATCCGTTTTCGCAATATTAAAATTTCACGGAAATTGTTCTCGTTGGAAGTGGGCGTCGACCAGTGTTTTCAATGCGTGAGGGTCAATAGATTTCACGATAAAAAAAGATAGGTTGTAAACATTAGCATTCTCTAGATAATAGGCAAAATGACATTTTGTACAAATACAGCGCCCCCTATGGACCAAATTGTATGGCACATGCTGTGGTTTTAGAGGACTTCGTGCTGATCGTGCATGACGTATTTTGCGCAGTTCCCACCTTCTCGGTCCAAGATATTGGCAACTCAAAATTCCAATTTTTGCATATACCTTTATCACTAGGTGGCGCTATGCTTCAAGTGAGTGTTTATGGACTGGGTCGATACGCCTCTGTAACACCAGTGTACTAACAGAAAATCTTTGTCTTGGGCAAAATTGTTGACGAGTTATTTAACAAAAACTGTTTTTTGACACCTAGCTTCGCCAATAAACATCGCTCCCTATGACGAAATGTCACAAAATTTAGTACACATGAACAGAAAGCTGTTTAGAGATGGCATGTCAACTTTCACCAAATTTGAGCAATTAAAAGCCAAGATACGTCCATTTTAAGAATTTTAAGCTACGTGTTAAATGTTAATTGACGTGTAACTTCGGAACGGTTTATCTCAAGATAAATCCTTTGATAACTTTTTGTCAGCATTGTCTGTAGATGACATATACCAAATTTGGTGAGATTCACATGAACGGCCTATGACGAGTTCGTTCAGATTTGTTTTCGCAATATTGAAATTTTACGGAAATTGTTTTCGTTGGAAGTCGGCATCGACCAGTGTTTTCAATGCGTGAGGGTCAATAGATTTCACGATAAAAAAAAATTGTTGTAAATGTAAGCATTGTATAGATAATAGGCAAAATGACATTATCCACATCCACATTATCCACATTATCCATAATTATCCACTAAAATACACAGGGGTGCAGTTCAGTCAGGTTTAGATTGTCAACAGAAAAAAAAGGTTGGGGGGTAGCACCATAGGAAAAACGTCTGGCCACTTAAAATAAATATTAGCAGAGATTAAAGGTTTCAGGCTCATAGAGCGACTGAGGCGGGTGCCAACTGTTGCTCAACATAGACATTGAGAGAGGCTGCATAGTCATGACATCCAGAGTAAATCCTGTGGACTTCAATGTCCTTAGGTGGTTGGGGGTAAAATTGAGTTTTATTATGACCGCCGCTAGCAAAGCTAGCGAAAGCGGTCATTATAGTGTTGCCGCGACTTTTTCCCATTTTTTTTTTTTCTTTTTTTTCCCCGATTTTCCGTCAACGATTTCCGGGACACTGGAAGTACGGGCGACATGAATCTTTGCAGGCATGTAGCAGTAGAACTTTTTGAGCGACTAGAAGCTTTTGGTCCCCAAGGGCCACCTCCCCGCTGTGCCAGGGTCCGTCAAAGAGGGGGAGACCGGCAAAAGTTTTTGCTGAATAACTCAATGAACGTTTCACCCAATGACATGAAATTTTTGTGATATGTCGGTGTTACAGAGACGTATTGCCCATAAACACTCATTTGAAGCATAGCGCCACCTAGTGATAAGGGTAAATGCAAAAATTGCTATTTTGAGTTGCTAATATCTTGGCCCGAGAAGATGGGAACTGCACAAAATATGTCATGCATGATCACCACAAAGACCTCTAACATCACAGCACATGCCATACAATTTGGTCCATAGGGGGTGCTGTAATTTTAGAAAATGTCATTTTGCCTATTATCTAGAGAATGCTAATGTTTACAACAACTTTTTTTTTATCGTGAAATCTATTGACCCTCACGCATTGAAAGCACTGGTCGACACCCACTTCCAACGAAAACAATTTCCGTGAAATGTTAACATTGCGAAAACGAATTTGAACTAACTCGTCATAGGCCGTTCATCTGAATCTCACCAAATTTGGTATATGTCATCTACAGACAAGGCTGACAAAAAGTTATCAAAGGATTTATCTTGAGATAAACCGTTTCGAAGTTACACGTCAATGAACATTTAACACGTAGCTTAAAATTCTTCAAAAGTCCATATCTTGGCTTTTAATTGCTCAAATTTGGTCAAAGTTGACATGCCATCTGTAAACAGCTTTCTTTTCATGTGTTCTAAATTTTGTGACACTTCGTCATAGGGGGCGATGTTTATTGGCGAAGCTAGGTGTCAAAAAACAGTTTTTGTTAAATAATTCGTCAACAATTTTGCCCAAGACAACGATTTTGTGTTAGTATGTCGGCGTTACAGAGACATATTGACCCAGCCCATGAACACTCACTTGAAGCATAGCGCCACCTAGTGATATGGGTAAATGCAAAAATTGGGATTTTGAATTGCCAATATTTTGGACTAAGAAGGTAGGAACTGCATAAAATATCTCATGCACGATCAACAAAAAGACCTTTAAAAGCACAGCACATGCCATAAAATTGGGCCTATAGCAGCTGTAATTGTACAAAATCTCATTTTGCCTATTCCTTTCAGAAATCACTCCTACACACTATACAAACACACACAATGGCCGGGTTTCCCAAATGCAGTTAAGACGTTCTTAGCGCTAAGAACTTCTTAAGACCCTTCTTAAGGCTCCCGTAAGAAGCAACCGCGTTTCCCAAAATGCTTCTTAGCCTAAGAAGACCTGCAGTTAAGAAGGATCTCTAAGAAGTTCTGAACCCAATCTTAACACCCTTCTTAGCAACAAAACAGTGAAAACAGCACCCCCCTCAGGCAGGTAAAGCAATGTGACAGTAAGCAAGGAGATATTAATGCAGTACGTCCAGTTTTCCTGATCGTTTTCCCCCTTTTCCCTATCGATCGTGACAAGGGGACGCCAATTTCTCGGTTTTCACACATATTCCCCTCATGTAGCAGATTTCTATCAGACAGATAAGAATATAGCCTACACATTAAATGAAATGACATACTGATTTCATTTTGTGTTTCCATATTTATTTCCCTGGTCTTTGTTTCGGTATTATTATATGTGTCACTTTGTTTTTGTGTCGTGACGACAAATGTCATACTTTTAGCCGGTATTTTATTGATGAGTTCAGTCAGACGCCACGTGTTATACCACTTCAGTTTGAAGCATTTTACCAAAGATTCTAGAGTAGCGCTCTAAAATCTTTGATTTTACTATGGTAACTATGCGCTCCAATCGGCCATTCTGAGATCGATTGCTCATTGCGCTTCAGTTAAGAAGGCAGGTAAGACGGTTCTTAAGACGTTGGTAAGAAGGGCGTTAAGAAGGCGTTTGGGAAACACTCTTATCTTAACGCTTCCTCTTAGCCGACCTCTTCTTAAGTGCCTTCTTAACTCGTTAAGAAGGTTCTTTATTGGGAAACCCGGCCAATGTCATTCATTCAAAACCCACATTCATGCCCACTTCCAGGAAATCATTTCGACATAAATTCTCACCTCACAACACTGCTCTTCCACACACTCATCATACCAACAGTTCCCACATTTCAATACACTGCGGCGGTCTTACCATGTACCGCTATGCGGTACATCTAGTTCAGCATTTAATTTAAACATGGTTATTAAAGTGAAGTGCAAAGTAGACAAATAAACAACATAAATTGTAAAGACCGCCCACAATTGAGAGAGTAAATTGCTTAGTAGTTGGCGTGAACTGAAATAGGAGCAGAGCACATGTCCCATATTTTTTATGGTGCTTTACACATCTCACAGTTACATGAGATTTACAGCAAGGTGTTTCTCTATTGCATTAACATTATTTTTATAAGCTGCTTTTATTTTATGATTTTCCAATCAAAATGTGTCAGCTGCTAATCTAACTGTCATGTGGGAATATAGATCTTGTGCTCTCACAGCTTAAATTAGAAGTGTAATGTGTGGTGGGTAGGCCACATTATTCATTTTTCTCCACTTGTGTTGTTATACCACTGTGAGCTAATGCCAGCCTACATGTAGATTAAACATTCAGAGCTAGGCAGAAACCCATTCAGTTTTTGGGTGCTACTGTACATACAGGGGAGAGAAATCTTCATTTTCATGTTTAATGTTGTGATCGAGAGCATATCACATCAATTCTGACATCTTTACAATGGCTCTCAGTTTTAGAACTTAATACTTTGAACTGAATACTTTTACTTTCATTGCTGGAATCAGCTTCTCATAGACATTAGTGCAGTCTGTTTTCCAAAGAAACTGAAAACAGTATTATTTTCTGTTGCGTTTGAGTAGGCTAATTGCTTGACTCATTTTCCTTGCAACAAAGTGACTTCTTCTATGGCTAATCGGCCACTTTGTTTATATGTGCATATATAGTACATTTTCTTCTTATGTTTTTGATATATATATATACCTTTTTATTAGTCATGATTGATATTTTGTATTTGTACTGTTATTTTTACTGTTTTCTTTCCTTCTCATGTGATGTGATGTTTAATGTAAACATATGCAGCGGGGCATAGGGGTACAAACTGTTGCTCAATGACATTTAGCATACTTATTCATCTAAGAAGGCAAGCGTGGTCCTAGCCTGTTTGGTGACCTGGGTGAACACCCGTTCTGGCTGCCTAACCCTAAGGGCTGGCTGCTTTCTCTATAGGGGCCTTTCTGGATTACATTTTGTGTGGAAACCAATTAATTTCACTGGAACATAAAATTGTCCACTGGACAAATGCACTGACATGTTTAAATTCAAAATGTTTTATTCTATTCTGAAGATGTGGTACATATAACTGGGCAAATCAAGCTTAGCTTTGCTGTCACACACTATTTAACATAAGGACGAGCTATGTGGCCATCAGAAAGCATAAATCGATCAAAAAATATTTTGCAAACTTCATTGTATTGCAAATTCATGGTGAACATGCACATCCTCCATGTCATCTGAAATCTTCTTTCTTTACTCCTTTTCGGTGAGATTTGAGGGGGTGTCATATGTTGTCATAGCCCCTGGGGTTAAGATAAAAAATATATATATATATTATTTTGTCATTTATATGATACTATTTATTATCTGGTCCAGCCATGAACATAATTCAAAGGGTCTATAAGAGCCAAAATGATGCTTACAGTACTCCTCATTCACCACATATTCTTGGCTTCTATTCATTTTCTGCAATAAACAGACAGCGATTAGAACCAGCCACAGGATCAACCCAAGAATTGCTCCAGAGAAGACAATGGGGTGTGCAGAGGTTATACGGCGTGACCACTCCATCAAAGTCAGTTCTAAAAAAAGAAACACATGGGGAAGCATTATATAAGTGGAAATCCAAAAGACGTGTATAATCAAATTATTTTTGTAACAAAATGCAAGTTCAAACTAAGTGTTACCCTACTGTACCTCTCACGGTCATGCTAAGCTCATCGGTTCTTGTCGAGGTGAAGGGACGAGTGGACAAAGTAACCTCATAGAAGCAGCTGTAGTTCCCCTCATGGGGGAAGTCTGCCTCAGGAAAGTAGAAAGAGGCAGAGTTATTGACAGCCAGTTCGGTCAAGACTTCCTTTGATCCATCAGAGATGAGGTGGAAGGAGCCTCCTTGGTACTGTGATTCGATGGAGCAGATGATGGAGAAGCTTTGACCCCGGGGCACCTCTGGGCCCTGTGGCCCCCATGACAGCTCTCCATCTGGGGCACTGGCAGAGATGATGGGCTGTGGCAGGGACACTGGAGGATGGAAAAAAATCTATGAAGAACAAACTAATTACCAGTATGGTATTTTACATTGCATTAGTGGGTTGGCACATTTCTTTTTCCCCCACTTTTAATGGATATATATGTTTACGTCATATATGCCGTATATACATCCCGTCCAGAATGCTGCGATCCTCCAATACGAACCGCCTGGCCGTACCCTCTCCCAAGACAAAGCGAGGTCACTCTAAACTTTTCTCGGTTGTTGTCCCTCAGTTGTGGAACAACCTACCAGTCCCTACAAGAGCAGCAACTTCCCTCTCGACCTTCAAAAAGCTTGTGAAGACCCTTCTTTTCCGAGACTGCTTAACAAAACCAAATTCTACTAACCATCTCTTTACATAGGTACCTTCAATGTTCTCTACACATCTGTTTGCTATTATGTCCTCCTTTTGTAAGTCGCTTTGGATAAAAGTGTCTGCTAAGTGTAATGTAATGTAATGTAATGTAATATGCAGGGTTTCATAAACAGCAGACACATTTTAAATGCTGATATCTTGGATTATAAAACTGACATAGACTAACAAATATATTTGAATGTTGAAAGATGTCTTTTATGTTAGGGTAGATTTGGCTACCCAGATTTTCCACAAAGGCCTGAAAATTCTAGAGGTCATTAAACAGAGTCAAAAAATAGATTTCAGAGTCAAAGCTAGTGAAATATAGGAAACCTGTCTGGTTAAAATTGGTGGTGCAGGATCTGCACGGTTATTCCAATCACAGCTTGCGCTTTCTATTTCATTCCATCCTACGGGCACCCCTCGTAATGACCTGGACATAACGACAAATTGTGTATGTACTTGAAGTATAGTTAAAGATCTGTCATTACATCCCAAAGGACATTTGGACAGCATTTTCAAAAGTGACAAGCACCATTCCTGAAAGGTAACCCTGCATGCTCTTACAAACTTTCATGAGACAGATGTTGCCTTCAAGAAAAAAAACCCCGAAAGTGTCGGGAGTGCAGAGAACAGCAGGGATACTCTACTCATGTGGGATACTCCATTCATGCTAGATGTTTGTCTGGTTAAGTATACTTCGACTACATATGATTTTTTTTTTTTTAAGGCCCCGCCATTATAAGGGATCAGGGTCGCCAGGAGATGGAATTCTATAGTAAGTGCAAGCTGTGGATGGAATGACATGCAGGCCTCTCACAAATGTTAACCGTAGACAGTTTTCCTGTATTTCACAGATTTTGACTTTAAAATGTTGCTTTTGACATTCTTCATAATTTTACATTGATGCCTATAATACTTTGAAACATTGTTGGCTGTATTTTTGTGAAAAACTGGTTAGCCAACTTGGTTAGCCACCAATTAGATATTTTAATCACTTTCTCACCAACTACAGAGAAGCTTACAGAATCACTGCGGGAGGAGTGCACAATACGAATGTATTTTTTATCAAATAAAAAAAAAAATTAAAGACATTTTCTGGAAATATCTCATTGGACACATAGAAAAAATGAAATACCATAAGCAGAATTAATATCTCACCAACTACAGAGAAGCTGACAGAGTCACTACGACCAGAGGTGAAATTACGTCCAGACACTCGTGTTTGATACTGGCAGTAGTAGGATCCCTCATGGACAAAGTCCACCTGACGGATGGTGAAATCAGCAGAGGTTCCTGAGGCTGCCTTTGTCTCTCTATATGACCCAGAGAGCTGCTGTAGGGTGAATGTCCCACCCAGGTACTGAGTGGAGATGGAGCAGGTCATCCGGACAGACTGACCCTTTGATGGTGTTGTACCAGTTTGAAGCGTGAGAAGTGGTTTCGCCAGTGTAACTGGAACCAAAACAAATGAAACTATCAGTAAATGAAAAATTGTAAAAAAAAAATTTATCAATTAAAAAAACCTAGGTGAATATTTTATGGAATTATCTTATTGGACACATGAAAAAACAAACTTGAAATACAATAGGCAGAATCAATATCTCACCAACTACAGAGAAGCTGACAGAGTCACTACGACCAGAGGTGAAGTTACGTCCAGACACTCGTGTTTGATACTGGCAGTAGTAGGATCCCTCATGGACAAAGTCCACCTGACGGATGGTGAAATCAGCAGAGGTTCCTGAGGCTGCCTTTGTCTCTCTATATGACCCAGAGAGCTGCTGTAGGGTGAATGTCCCACCGAGGTACTTCGTGGAGATGGAGCAGGTCATCTGGACAGACTGACCCTTTGATGGTGTTGTACCAGTTTGAAGTGTGAGGCGTGGTTTTGGCAGTGTAACTGCAATCAAAACAAATAAAACCATCAGTAAATGAGAAATTGTAAATGTATTTTTATCAAATAAAAAAAATAGGAAGATATTTTCTGGAAATATCTTATTGGACACATGAAAAAAAAAAAAACCTGAAATACAATAGGAAGAATCAATATCTCACCAACTACAGAGAACCTGACAGAATCACTGCGGGAGGAGGTGAAGTTACGTCCAGACACTCGTGTTTCATACTGGCAGTAGTAGGATCCCTCATGGACAAAGTCCACCTGACGGATGGTGAAATCAGCAGAGGTTCCTGAGGCTGCCTTTGTCTCTCTATATGACCCAGAGAGCTGCTGTAGGGTGAATGTCCCACCCAGGTACTGAGTGGAGATGGAGCAGGTCATCCGGACATCCTGTCCCTTTGATGGTGCTGTACCAGTTTGAAGTGTGAGAAGTGGTTTCGCCAGTGTAACTGGAACCAAAACAAATGAAACTATCAGTAAATGAAAAATTGTAAATTTATTTTTTTATCAATTCAAAAAACTAGGGGAATATTTTATGGAATTATCTTATTGGACACATGAAAAAACAAACTTGAAATACAATAGGCAGAATCAATATCTCACCAACTACAGAGAAGCTGACAGAGTCACTACGACCAGAGGCGAAGTTACGTCCAGACACTCGTGTTTGATACTGGCAGTAGTAGGATTCTTCATGGACAAAGTCCACCTGACGGATGGTGAAATCAGCAGAGGTTCCTGAGGCTGCCTTTGTCTCTCTATATGACCCAGAGAGCTGCTGTAGGGTGAATGTCCCACCCAGGTACTGAGTGGAGATGGAGCAGGTCATCCGGACATCCTGACCCTTTGATGCCGTTTTTTCAGTTTGAAGTGTAAGACGTGGACTTGACAGTGTAACTGTAATCAAAAGAAATGAAATAATCAGTAGATGAAAAAATGTAAATGCGTTTTGTATCAATTCGAAATAACTATAAAGATATTTTCTTAAAAAATCTCATTGGACACATAGAAAACAATGAAACCTGAAATACAATAGGAAGAATCAATATCTCACCAACTACAGAGAAGCTGACAGAATCACTGCGAGAGGAGCTGAAGTTACGTCCAGACACTTGTGTTTGATACTGGCAGTAGTAGGATCCCTCATGGACAAAGTCCACCTGACGGATGGTGAAATCAGCAGAGGTTCCTGAGGCTGCCTTTGTCTCTCTGTATGACCCAGAGAGCTGCTGTAGGGTGAATGTCCCACCCAGGTACTGAGTGGAGATGGAGCAGGTCATCCGGACATCCTGACCCTTTGATGGTGTTGTACCAGTTTGAAGTGTGAGGCGTGGTTTTGGCAGTGTAACTGCAATCAAAACAAATAAAACCATCAGTAAATGAGAAATTGTAAATGTATTTTTATCAAATAAAAAAAATAGGAAGATATTTTCTGGAAATATCTCATTGGACACATGAAAAAAAATTAAACCTGAAATACAATAGGAAGAATCAATATCTCACCAACTACAGAGAAGCTGACAGAATCACTGCGGGAGGAGGTGAAGTTACGTCCAGACACTCGTGTTTGATACTGGCAGTAGTAGGATCCTTCATGGACAAAGTCCACCTGACGGATGGTGAAATCAGCAGAGGTTCCTGAGGCTGCCTTTGTCTCTCTATATGACCCAGAGAGCTGCTGTAGGGTGAATGTCCCACCCAGGTACTGAGTGGAGATGGAGCAGGTCATCCGGACATCCTGACCCTTTGATGCCGTTTTTTCAGTTTGAAGTGTGAGACGTGGACTTGACAGTGTAACTGTAATCAAAAGAAATGAAATAATCAGTAGATGAACAAATGTAAATGCGTTTTGTATCAATTCGAAATAACTATAAAGATATTTTCTTAAAAAATCTCATTGGACACATAGAAAACAATGAAACCTGAAATACAATAGGAAGAATCAATATCTCACCAACTACAGAGAAGCTGACAGAATCACTGCGAGAGGAGCTGAAGTTACGTCCAGACACTTGTGTTTGATACTGGCAGTAGTAGGATCCCTCATGGACAAAGTCCACCTGACGGATGGTGAAATCAGCAGAGGTTCCTGAGGCTGCCTTTGTCTCTCTATATGACCCAGAGAGCTGCTGTAGGGTGAATGTCCCACCCAGGTACTGAGTGGAGATGGAGCAGGTCATCCGGACAGACTGACCCTTTGATGGTGTTGTACCAGTTTGAAGCGTAAGAAGTGGTTTCGCCAGTGTAACTGGAACCAAAACAAATGAAACTATCAGTAAATGAAAAATTGTAAACATTTTTTTTATCAATTAAAAAAACCTAGGTGAATATTTTATGGAATTATCTTATTGGACACATGAAAAAACAAACTTGAAATACAATAGGCAGAATCAATATCTCACCAACTACAGAGAAGCTGACAGAGTCACTACGACCAGAGGTGAAGTTACGTCCAGACACTCGTGTTTGATACTGGCAGTAGTAGGATCCCTCATGGACAAAGTCCACCTGACGGATAGTGAAATCAGCAGAGGTTCCTGAGGCTGCCTTTGTCTCTCTATATGACCCAGAGAGCTGCTGTAGGGTGAATGTCCCACCGAGGTACTTCGTGGAGATGGAGCAGGTCATCTGGACAGACTGACCCTTTGATGGTGTTGTACCAGTTTGAAGTGTGAGAAGTGGTTTCGCCAGTGTAACTGGAACCAAAACAAATGAAACTATCAGTAAATGAAAAATTGTAAACATTTTTTTTATCAATTAAAAAAACCTAGGTGAATATTTTATGGAATTATCTTATTGGACACATGAAAAAACAAACTTGAAATACAATAGGAAGAATCAATATCTCACCAACTACAGAGAAGCTGACAGAATCACTGCGGGAGGAGGTGAAGTTACGTCCAGACACTCGTGTTTCATACTGGCAGTAGTAGGATCCTTCATGGACAAAGTCCACCTGACGGATGGTGAAATCAGCAGAGGTTCCTGAGGCTGCCTTTGTCTCTCTATATGACCCAGAGAGCTGCTGTAGGGTGAATGTCCCACCCAGGTACTGAGTGGAGATGGAGCAGGTCATCTGGACAGACTGACCCTTTGATGGTGTTGTACCAGTTTGAAGTGTGAGAAGTGGTTTCGCCAGTGTAACTGGAACCAAAACAAATGAAACCATCAGTAAATGAAAAATTGTAAATGTATTTTTTTATCAATTCAAAAAACCTAGGAGGATATTTTATAGAAATATCTTATTGGGCACATGAAAAAACTAACTTTAAATACAATAGGCAGAATCAATATCTCACCAACTACAGAGAAGCTGACAGAGTCACTACGACCAGAGGTGAAGTTACGTCCAGACACTCGTGTTTGATACTGGCAGTAGTAGGATCCCTCATGGACAAAGTCCACCTGACGGATGGTGAAATCAGCAGAGGTTCCTGAGGCTGCCTTTGTCTCTCTATATGACCCAGAGAGCTGCTGTAGGGTGAATGTCCCACCCAGGTACTGAGTGGAGAAGGAGCAGGTCATCCGGACATCCTGACCCTTTGATGGTGTTGTACCAGTTTGAAGTGTGAGGCGTGGTTTTGGCAGTGTAACTGCAATCAAAACAAATAAAACCATCAGTAAATGAGAAATTGTAAATGTATTTTTATCAAATAAAAAAAATAGGAAGATATTTTCTGGAAATATCTTATTGGACACATGAAAAAAAAATAAACCTGAAATACAATAGGAAGAATCAATATCTCACCAACTACAGAGAACCTGACAGAATCACTGCGGGAGGAGGTGAAGTTACGTCCAGACACTCGTGTTTCATACTGGCAGTAGTAGGATCCCTCATGGACAAAGTCCACCTGACGGATGGTGAAATCAGCAGAGGTTCCTGAGGCTGCCTTTGTCTCTCTATATGACCCAGAGAGCTGCTGTAGGGTGAATGTCCCACCCAGGTACTGAGTGGAGATGGAGCAGGTCATCCGGACATCCTGTCCCTTTGATGGTGCTGTACCAGTTTGAAGTGTGAGAAGTGGTTTCGCCAGTGTAACTGGAACCAAAACAAATGAAACTATCAGTAAATGAAAAATTGTACATTTATTTTTTTATCAATTCAAAAAACTAGGGGAATATTTTATGGAATTATCTTATTGGACACATGAAAAAACAAACTTGAAATACAATAGGCAGAATCAATATCTCACCAACTACAGAGAAGCTGACAGAGTCACTACGACCAGAGGCGAAGTTACGTCCAGACACTCGTGTTTGATACTGGCAGTAGTAGGATTCTTCATGGACAAAGTCCACCTGACGGATGGTGAAATCAGCAGAGGTTCCTGAGGCTGCCTTTGTCTCTCTATATGACCCAGAGAGCTGCTGTAGGGTGAATGTCCCACCCAGGTACTGAGTGGAGATGGAGCAGGTCATCCGGACATCCTGACCCTTTGATGCCGTTTTTTCAGTTTGAAGTGTAAGACGTGGACTTGACAGTGTAACTGTAATCAAAAGAAATGAAATAATCAGTAGATGAAAAAATGTAAATGCGTTTTGTATCAATTCGAAATAACTATAAAGATATTTTCTTAAAAAATCTCATTGGACACATAGAAAACAATGAAACCTGAAATACAATAGGAAGAATCAATATCTCACCAACTACAGAGAAGCTGACAGAATCACTGCGAGAGGAGCTGAAGTTACGTCCAGACACTTGTGTTTGATACTGGCAGTAGTAGGATCCCTCATGGACAAAGTCCACCTGACGGATGGTGAAATCAGCAGAGGTTCCTGAGGCTGCCTTTGTCTCTCTGTATGACCCAGAGAGCTGCTGTAGGGTGAATGTCCCACCCAGGTACTGAGTGGAGATGGAGCAGGTCATCCGGACATCCTGACCCTTTGATGGTGTTGTACCAGTTTGAAGTGTGAGGCGTGGTTTTGGCAGTGTAACTGCAATCAAAACAAATAAAACCATCAGTAAATGAGAAATTGTAAATGTATTTTTATCAAATAAAAAAAATAGGAAGATATTTTCTGGAAATATCTCATTGGACACATGAAAAAAAATTAAACCTGAAATACAATAGGAAGAATCAATATCTCACCAACTACAGAGAAGCTGACAGAATCACTGCGGGAGGAGGTGAAGTTACGTCCAGACACTCGTGTTTCATACTGGCAGTAGTAGGATCCCTCATGGACAAAGTCCACCTGACGGATGGTGAAATCAGCAGAGGTTCCTGAGGCTGCCTTTGTCTCTCTATATGACCCAGAGAGCTGCTGTAGGGTGAATGTCCCACCCAGGTACTGAGTGGAGATGGAGCAGGTCATCCGGACATCCTGACCCTTTGATGCCGTTTTTTCAGTTTGAAGTGTAAGACGTGGACTTGACAGTGTAACTGTAATCAAAAGAAATGAAATAATCAGTAGATGAAAAAATGTAAATGCGTTTTGTATCAATTCGAAATAACTATAAAGATATTTTCTTAAAAAATCTCATTGGACACATAGAAAACAATGAAACCTGAAATACAATAGGAAGAATCAATATCTCACCAACTACAGAGAAGCTGACAGAATCACTGCGAGAGGAGCTGAAGTTACGTCCAGACACTTGTGTTTGATACTGGCAGTAGTAGGATCCCTCATGGACAAAGTCCACCTGACGGATGGTGAAATCAGCAGAGGTTCCTGAGGCTGCCTTTGTCTCTCTATATGACCCAGAGAGCTGCTGTAGGGTGAATGTCCCACCCAGGTACTGAGTGGAGATGGAGCAGGTCATCCGGACATCCTGACCCTTTGATGGTGTTGTACCAGTTTGAAGTGTGAGGCGTGGTTTTGGCAGTGTAACTGCAATCAAAACAAATAAAACCATCAGTAAATGAGAAATTGTAAATGTATTTTTATCAAATAAAAAAAATAGGAAGATATTTTCTGGAAATATCTCATTGGACACATGAAAAAAAATTAAACCTGAAATACAATAGGAAGAATCAATATCTCACCAACTACAGAGAAGCTGACAGAATCACTGCGAGAGGAGCTGAAGTTACGTCCAGACACTTGTGTTTGATACTGGCAGTAGTAGGATCCCTCATGGACAAAGTCCACCTGACGGATGGTGAAATCAGCAGAGGTTCCTGAGGCTACCTTTGTCTCTCTATATGACCCAGAGAGCTGCTGTAGGGTGAATGTCCCACCCAGGTACTGAGTGGAGATGGAGCAGGTCATCCGGACATCCTGACCCTTTGATGCCGTTTTTTCAGTTTGAAGTGTAAGACGTGGACTTGACAGTGTAACTGTAATCAAAAGAAATGAAATAATCAGTAGATGAAAAAATGTAAATGCGTTTTGTATCAATTCGAAATAACTATAAAGATATTTTCTTAAAAAATCTCATTGGACACATAGAAAACAATGAAACCTGAAATACAATAGGAAGAATCAATATCTCACCAACTACAGAGAAGCTGACAGAATCACTGCGAGAGGAGCTGAAGTTACGTCCAGACACTTGTGTTTGATACTGGCAGTAGTAGGATCCCTCATGGACAAAGTCCACCTGACGGATGGTGAAATCAGCAGAGGTTCCTGAGGCTGCCTTTGTCTCTCTATATGACCCAGAGAGCTGCTGTAGGGTGAATGTCCCACCCAGGTACTGAGTGGAGATGGAGCAGGTCATCCGGACATCCTGACCCTTTGATGGTGTTGTACCAGTTTGAAGTGTGAGGCGTGGTTTTGGCAGTGTAACTGCAATCAAAACAAATAAAACCATCAGTAAATGAGAAATTGTAAATGTATTTTTATCAAATAAAAAAAATAGGAAGATATTTTCTGGAAATATCTCATTGGACACATGAAAAAAAATTAAACCTGAAATACAATAGGAAGAATCAATATCTCACCAACTACAGAGAAGCTGACAGAATCACTGCGGGAGGAGGTGAAGTTACGTCCAGACACTCGTGTTTGATACTGGCAGTAGTAGGATCCTTCATGGACAAAGTCCACCTGACGGATGGTGAAATCAGCAGAGGTTCCTGAGGCTGCCTTTGTCTCTCTATATGACCCAGAGAGCTGCTGTAGGGTGAATGTCCCACCCAGGTACTGAGTGGAGATGGAGCAGGTCATCCGGACATCCTGACCCTTTGATGCCGTTTTTTCAGTTTGAAGTGTAAGACGTGGACTTGACAGTGTAACTGTAATCAAAAGAAATGAAATAATCAGTAGATGAAAAAATGTAAATGCGTTTTGTATCAATTCGAAATAACTATAAAGATATTTTCTTAAAAAATCTCATTGGACACATAGAAAACAATGAAACCTGAAATACAATAGGAAGAATCAATATCTCACCAACTACAGAGAAGCTGACAGAATCACTGCGAGAGGAGCTGAAGTTACGTCCAGACACTTGTGTTTGATACTGGCAGTAGTAGGATCCCTCATGGACAAAGTCCACCTGACGGATGGTGAAATCAGCAGAGGTTCCTGAGGCTACCTTTGTCTCTCTATATGACCCAGAGAGCTGCTGTAGGGTGAATGTCCCACCCAGGTACTGAGTGGAGATGGAGCAGGTCATCCGGACATCCTGACCCTTTGATGGTGTTGTACCAGTTTGAAGTGTGAGGCGTGGTTTTGGCAGTGTAACTGCAATCAAAACAAATAAAACCATCAGTAAATGAGAAATTGTAAATGTATTTTTATCAAATAAAAAAAATAGGAAGATATTTTCTGGAAATATCTCATTGGACACATGAAAAAAAATTAAACCTGAAATACAATAGGAAGAATCAATATCTCACCAACTACAGAGAAGCTGACAGAATCACTGCGGGAGGAGGTGAAGTTACGTCCAGACACTCGTGTTTGATACTGGCAGTAGTAGGATCCTTCATGGACAAAGTCCACCTGACGGATGGTGAAATCAGCAGAGGTTCCTGAGGCTGCCTTTGTCTCTCTATATGACCCAGAGAGCTGCTGTAGGGTGAATGTCCCACCCAGGTACTGAGTGGAGATGGAGCAGGTCATCCGGACATCCTGACCCTTTGATGGTGCTGTACCAGTTTGAAGTGTGAGAAGTGGTTTCGCCAGTGTAACTGGAACCAAAACAAATGAAACTATCAGTAAATGAAAAATTGTAAATTTATTTTTTTATCAATTAAAAAAACCTAGGAGGATATTTTATGGAATTATCTTATTGGACACATGAAAAAACAAACTTGAAATACAATAGGCAGAATCAATATCTCACCAACTACAGAGAAGCTGACAGAGTCACTACGACCAGAAGTGAAGTTACGTCCAGACACTCGTGTTTGATACTGGCAGTAGTAGGATCCCTCATGGACAAAGTCCACCTGACGGATGGTGAAATCAGCAGAGGTGCCTGAGGCTGCCTTTGTCTCTCTATATGACCCAGAGAGCTGCTGTAGGGTGAATGTCCCACCCAGGTACTGCGTGGAGATGGAGCAGGTCATCCGGACATCCTGACCCTTTGATGGTGTTCTACCAGTTTGAAGTGTGAGGCGTGGTTTTGCCAATGTGACTGGGGCCAAAAGAAATGATTTCACCAGTAAATAAAAGTTCTGAAAGTGTTTTTTTTTTTTCTCATTGTCGTTCTACATCTTGGCTATTCCAGAGACACTGCATGATCAGCAACATTAGTTATCAAATGGAAAAGAGAATGTGTAAATGCTGTCTTTAAAATTAGGAGTACACTGCAAACTCGACTTCTTGGTAGTGCTATGGTGCATGAACAGGCAAGTTTTTGGTGAAAATGCTCAGTGAACAGCCATCAGTAAGTGTGTCTGCCAAAGTCGAAAAGTCTTTACTGAACAGTTCATCCATGCGGCTGCCATAGACTCCAATGACAGAACCAGATTGTTATGCTGAGTGGTATAAGAAAATGTAAAAACACTTTTGGTGCCTTCTCAGCTTTGCTGCTTGGTTCCCAATTATTGGCCACAGCTAAACAATGTTAAAACATCTAGGTAGATATTTAATGGAGTTATCTTCTGGGATACTGAAGGAAAACATTTTCCATAAAATACAACAGGCAATATGACTATCTTACCCACTACAGAGAAGCTGACAGAGTCACTGCGGGAGGAGGTGAAGTCACGACCAGACACTCGTGTTTGATACTGGCAGTAGTAGGATCCCTCAAGGACAAAGTCCACCTGACGGATGGTGAAATCAGCAGAGGTTCCTGAGGCTGCCTTTGTCTCTCTATATGACCCAGAGAGCTGCTGTAGGGTGAATGTCCCACCCAGGTACTGAGTGGAGATGGAGCAGGTCATCCGGACATCCTGACCCTTTGATGGTGTTGTACCAGTTTGAAGTGTGAGGCGTGGTTTTGCCAATGTGACTGGAGCCATTAGAAATAAGAACATCAGTAAATAAAATTTTTGAAAGTTTTTTTTTTTTTTCCTCATTGTCATTCTGCATCTTGGCTATTTCCAGAGACAATGCATGGTAAGCAACATTAGTTATCAAAGGGAAAAGAGAATGTGGAAATTTTGTCTTTAAAATTAGGACTAGCCTTTCAAATTCAACTTTTTGGTAGTGCTACTGTACAGTGCGTGAAGTGGCAAGTTTTTGCCAAAAACATTTAGTGAATAGACATTAGTAAGTGCGCCTGCCAAAATCGAAAATCTGTATTGTGAATTTCATCTGTGCATCTGCCATAGACACATGACAGAACCAGGTTGTTATACTAAGAGGTATAAGAATATAAAGGTATAAAAATAGTCCATAAAATACAAAAGGCAGTATCAGTATCTTACCCACAACAGAGATGCTAACAGAGTCACTGCGGGAGGAGGTGAAGTCACGACCAGACACTCGTGTTTGATACTGGCAGTAGTAGAATCCCTCATGGACAAAGTCCACCCGACGGATGGTGAAATCAGCAGAGGTTCCTGAGGCTGCCTTTGTCTCTCTATATGACCCAGAGAGCTGCTGTAGGGTGAATGTCCCACCCAGGTACTGAGTGGAGATGGAGCAGGTCATCCGGACATCCTGACCCTTTGATGGTGTTCTACCAGTTTGAAGTGTGAGGCGTGGTTTTGGCAGTGTAACTGGAAGCAAAGGCATTTGATAGCAGTATTTTATAATTCAAATGAAATTGTATACATTACCTGTAACTGTTCTCCATTTTCGTGGCCATCAAAGCACTTTTCACTACTGCTGTGCTAAAAAAAAAATTGATGCAGGGATATATACCGATATTTTTAAAAACTATATAATATCGATATTCTGCCTATTAATATCGATACACCCCCCAGTAGCTACTGCACAGTGAAATGCACTATTGATTCTAAACCAAAATCTAGTAAATATACTTTGTTCAGTACAAATGTAAATTAGTTTCAATAAATTGAACATAAAAATAATATTTGTCTGGTTTTGTTGAGTGAATGACATTGAGTAATAATTGTAAAGTAATATGTATCGGTATCGGAATTGAATCGAATTAAATTGAACTGCATCACTGTATCGAAAATCGTATCGTATCGTGAGCTCTGTATTAAAAATCGTATAGATGATACCCAGCCCTACTTTTCACAGATAGTTTTGAGCCGCCCAACGTTAACACATTTTTAGTTACACAATCCTGACACAGCCACTTGTTCTTCTTGGCCTACAAACAGCACCACTGGCTGTACTGTCATCGTCACCGTCACCGATTGATAATTTCCGTTAATTCTGTAACAAATGCTGAACAGTACATATGCTGCAGCGCCTTCAAAAGAACTTCATGAAATGCGTAAATTTTATAAAATTTGTAAGCCTACAATTATGTGCATTTGATATAGCATGGTATCCACACTTGTTGTACTAGTGAACGCTTGGTAACAATTTTATTTATGTAGTTTTAACCAAAAAACATGTATGTATTTGATCAAAAAGACTTGCTTGACTGTATCACTGTCAGGAAAACTGTAAAGCATTTGGGTCATTCCATGCCAAACCACTCAATTTTTTTCCGCTCCCCCTCCGATTTTGAATAAATTTGGCATACTCGTGGGTATCCTTGAGAAATGGTAACATACCAATTTTCAGCTCATTCGGACCATTTTTCACGAATCTAGAGAGTTTTGAAATTTTCACCGTTTTTGCATCGATTAGTGACCATGCAACAGAAAAGTGGCTACATTTTGCAAACCCATCACTCGATTTTCATAAATTTGGTATCATTACAAAGGGGAGACATTCCCCTTTCAAATGATATATAACACGATGACCTTTCAAGGTCATTGCATTTTCAAGGTAATTTCATATGCGCTTGACCTTTGACCTAATTTTTCAGACAATGAGTATCGATCAATTTTGACAAAATTTCAAATCTGTTAGGCAAAGAAGTATTAATTGTGCATGCAAAGTTTCAGTTTGGAGAATCAAATGGTTTGGGAGATATTCAAGGAAGACTTTTTGATATACAGGGTGTTCCAGAAATAAATGCTGGCAAATAAGCGATGTCAAGTAGTAACATTTATATTTACATTTAGGCTACACAAATTTGCTGTAAACAGTGCTATGGAAGATATTCAAGGAAGTCTGTTTGATATACAGGGTGTTCCAGAAATAAATACAGGCAAAAATGCAATATAAAGTACCATTTTACACTCGCATACAAATTTATGGTAAACGGTGCCATAATGATCTTAAATACCTTGAACCTGCAGCTAAATGGCAAGGTTACTTGATTAGAGATGCTCAAACCATACTAGATTCTGCACCAAGTAGCAGCCAAGTACTATATGTAAAATACCACAGGTCTGAATCTCAGTTATAGTCACTTTCCCCAAACTGGTCAACATTGCCACAAATGGCTGGATGCAAAACATGTCTGAAAGGAATGAAATGGAAATGGAAATGAATGAATCTTTCTTCATGGAAGTTCACCAACAGAAATCCTGACAGTACTTACTACTCAGTACAGTACTAATTCACAGTCTGAAAAGAAGAAAATTGCAAATTCTGATGTATCTGATATGACGTTACAGAAACTGCTAAAAAAGTAGCAATTTGTAGTTTGTTGATTTTATGGTCAGAAGGTGAAAGTCCACAAGCCTAATTAAACAAAAATGTGTAAAACACAAAATTGGCCCAGCATGACCTCTGCAACTATATTGGGCCGTATCTTAGAACCACCACATGCTACTCAATACCTGTTTTGGTATGATGGGTCACATATACACTTTTTTTTATCAAGAGCATGATCCAGCAGCACAACCAAATACTGACATGATTTCTATTGGTAAAATTCCATGAAGAAAGATTCATTCATTTCCATAAAACAGCCTTTCAGACATTTTTTTGCATCCAGCCATTTAGCTGCAGGTTCAAGGTATTTAAGGTCATTATGACACCATTTACCATAAATTTCTATGTGAGTGTAAAATGGTACTTGATATTGCATTTTTGCCTGTATTTATTTCTGGAACACCCTGTATATCAAACAGACTTCCTTGAATATCTACCATAACACTGTTTACAGCAAATTTGTGTAGCCTAAACGTAAATATAAATGTTACTACTTGACATTGTCTATTTACCAGCATTTATTTCTGGAACACCCTGTATATCAAAAAGTCTTCCTTGAATATCTCCCAAACCATTTGATTCTCCAAACTGAAACTTTGCAGGCATAATTGATACTTCTTTGCCTAACAGATAATAAATTTCGTCAAAATTGATCGATACTCATTGTCTGAAAAATTAGGTCAAAGGTCAAGCGCACATCAAATGACCTTGAAAATGCAATGACCTTGAAAGGTCATCGTGTTATATATCATTTGAAAGGGGAATGTCTCCCCTTTGTAATGATACCAAATTTATGAAAATCGAGTGATGGGTTTGCAAAATGTAGCCACTTTTCTGTTGCATGGTCACTAATCGATGCAAAAACGGTGACATTTTCAAAACTCTCTAGATTCATGAAAAATGGTCCGAATGAGCTGAAAATTGGTATCTTGTCATTTCTCAAGGATGCCCATGAGCATGCCAAATGTCATCAAAATCGGAGAGGGGGTGGAAAAAAATTGAGTGGTTTGGCATGGAATGACCCATTTAGGCTTTCACTTTTTGTTATTAGTTTCAGGGCCAGACTGTCTTTTTATTACATAGCCTACAGTAACAATATTGTAAAATCTACAATTCAATAAAACAATTTGCAAAAAACAACCAAACTGATATGATTTCTTAACCGAAATACTATCACATAATTGCTCAACCTGAATAGCCTGTTGTCAAAAAACAGGCTGTGAATGAATGACAAGCAGACTCCATAGTCCATTCAGCATGTATTGCTCTGATGGAATATAACTCATGCAATAACATTTGCCACACAACATGGCTCCCTCTCTATCATCCAAATGGTGGGCCATTAATGTATCAGCATTAGCATACACAAAAGCCTAACATTACTGATTATTGTTCAGGCATGGATAAACAGAGACATAATTACCAGTCATGGGTGATTTCCCTTTCCTACGGGCATTGAGATGGTTGATAAACTAGCACACACTGAAATGGAGTGAGCCTAGTAGCTGAATATTCTGGGCATATTCGCGTCAATGCATAATGTCCTCGATCAATCGTTCAGCTTGTTCATTACATTACGGGTGGTAGCCTGAGGTCAAGCTCAAAACATAAAAAAATGCTCTCTAAACCTGTGTGTTAAACTGTGGACCCAGTCAGACACACTGTCTTCTGGAAGGCCATAATGTGTAAATACTGGGTACACCAGTTACAAAATCTATGGCAATGTGTGACTAGGGCCTATGGGAAAAGGGTAGGGGTACTAGTTTACTACTGGGCAACTGGCGGGGTGACTTACTGGTTGCGCAGACAGAACGAACGCGGCTTTCAACATCCGCCAATAAAGATGGCCACCAGTAATTCCTCTGTAGAACCTCAATGGGGCTCTTGGTGCCGGAATGGCCTATGGTGTGGTGTGAGCCCAGCTGATGAGTGTCCCCCATAGTACTGTGGGGACATAGCTCTTATTGGGGGAGAGTTAGTAGGAGGAGGGTCAAGGTGAGACTCTCTCTCAATGTCAGCTGTCACATCCCACTGAATATGACCCAATACAACTGTGGGAGGAATGATTGGTTCTGGCACTCTACTCTTCTGGCACACTGTGCTTTTGGGTCATTCCATGCCAAACCACTCAAATTTTTCCCGCCCCCCCTCCGATTTTGATGAAATTTGGCATACTCATGGGTATCCTTGAGAAATGACAACATACCAAATTTCAGCTCATTCGAACCATTCAGCTCACGAACCTAGTGAGTTTTAACAATGTCACCGTTTTTGCATCGATTAGTGACTATGAAACAGAAAATTGGCTACATTTTGCAAACCCATCACTCGATTTCCATAAATTTGGTATCATTACAAAGTGGAGAAAATGCCCTTTCAAATGATATATAACACGATGACCTTTCAAGGTCATTGCATTTTCAAGGTCATTTGATGTGAGCTTGACCTTTGACCTAATTTTTCAGACAATGAGTATCGATCGATTTTGATGAAATGTTATTATCTGTTAGGCAAAGAAGTATCAATTATGCCTGCAAAGTTTCAGTTTGGAGAATCAAATGGTTTGGGAGATAGCAGCACTTATGCAAAACTTTTTCATGTGGAGAAAAACTTTATGGAGTCCCTGGAGATGTGAAATATACATTTACATCACATACATCACAACATTATTCTTCTGCTTAAGCCTCTGTTGGAAGGCAGTAAGAAGGGTCTCTTCATTCCAGCCACTACCAGCTGCTAGGGTGCTGAGCTGAATAGCATATTGAGAAACAGTGTGACTGTGATCCTTGGCAGAGGCAGTCCCCCATAGTCCGTCCCTTAGCAGGATGAGCGAACATTCTGCAGAGTTCTTCGATTAAATTTTCAAATGACCAGTAGTCCACACAGCTGTAGCCCATTGTTGAGCTTTTCCACACAAACGAGAGACAACAGCAGAGGTCTTCTCAACTCTAGCCATTTCAGGGAACTGAAGAAAGTACAGGTCAAAGGGAAGGAGAAAACTGCTGCAGGCATCATATCTCTCAGGCAGGGTGATGTGGTGCTGAAAGCAAGCAGGATTTTAAAAAGTAGGGGAGCTGGGATCCTGGTAGCTGGGATGGGGGTGTCCTGGTGCAGGGAAGTTTCCCTGCAAAGCGGCAGAAACATTCCCTACCTTGGCCATCATGCTGTTTAAGCCGGTGAATGAGTTCTCCTGTGTGTCTCACCAAGCTATCATAGATAGGAAAACTCAGGTTCTCAATGTGAGGCCAAAGGTATGTCGGCTGCACCTCGAGGTAAGCTGTGAATTACGTAATGTTTGGAATCAATTAGGACTGAAACAGAGGCACATGTGCACAACACAGAGCGTTTACTTCACAAATAAACAAGCACAGGAGTTGGAAACCCACAGAAGATCTCAAACAGAACTGAAAATGAACCACTCACAGACAAGCTAACCAGCTGCAATTTCAGGATCAGAAAATGAGGGCAAGAAAAGGCAGGTTATGTAGACACAGGCAGGTGCAACTGACAGCAAGGTAAGATCTGCATCAATACTCCGGTAAGTACTTGAAAGAATCTGAGCTGTGAGGCTGTCAGTAATGCAGTCATGACAGTAATGAATTACCATTTTCAGTTTCTATAAACAAAAGAACATGCTCTCTTCAGTATTGTGTACAAAACATGCACATTTTTCTATTCCATGGACAAAAGGTGTTGTTATAACTATTTTTTTATCAGGTAATTTATCATGTAGGCACACAGTTTAATAATAAAATCAACCTCATCAATCAATACCATATTCTCACCAACCTCATCAATACCATATTTGTAACCATAGAAATCTAGATCTATTAAATAAAAAATGTGCATCATGGAATTTGGGAATTTAGTTTTAGGTGGAAATTGCCAAAACACCCCAGGATTTTAAGGAACTTAAACTAAACTTACGCATTTTATAAATTATAAAATAATTATTATAAATGGTGGCAGCAAAGTCCTGACCCCTAAATCAGAACTGTTTATTCCCCAAAACTAGAAATCCATGCCTTCTTGCAAGTTCTTTCCAGGACAATGGTATGGTTCAGAATTAAAATAGTTATTAGATGGTTTAAAAACCCTGATCATGATACCTAAATAACAATATAATGGATAGCTACATACATAATACATGCATGTGCACAGGCAGGATCATGGCTGCCATGTGTATTTGGTGTGTAGTTTGTGCCACGCAAGTTAACATAATGCACCCCAAGCTGCAATATTGATATGGCTGTGTTTGTGAAAATGCAGTGATCATGACGTCGAAGGGAGACAGACATGTTACAGACACGGTTCTGGGTTTCACCAGCCAAGTGTCAAGAGACCTCCAGTGTTGTGTGCTATGGCTGCAAGTGCTGTGTGTACACTTGACACAGAAGGTTCTGTATGCACACTGTGCATACTGTGCTGTGTCCCCTTTCCACCAAACCCACACGCTCCACCCAGCCCCGCCCGTGGCTGACTGATACCATCCGCTCCTTGCACACCACCCTCAGAGCTGCGGAATGACAATGGCACAAGTCCAGTGATCCTGCCGACCTGGAGACCTACAAATCTCTTCTAGCATCAATTTCTTCCCCTGTTACGACTGCTAAAATGGCTTTTTGCAACAAAAAAAGCAGCGACACCACTGACACACGGAGACTCTTCAAATGTGCCTTCAAATCGCTGCTTAACCCCCCCCCCCCCCGCCTCCTCCTGCCACCAATGTAACTGCTAACATTTTTGCCTCCTTCTTTACAGAAAAGGTAGCGGATATCAGCAATCAATTCTGTGACCCACTCGGCCACAACCTGCTACCTCCTCCGGTCAACGATGCAACACTCTCCTCATTCACCCCTCTCTCTGAAAGCGGTGTCACATCCAATGCTACGCTGTCATCAGGTATAGTTCCAGCCGCCTTCAGACAGCGTAGGGTCATGCCACTGCTCAAAAACACCACACTCAACCCCGCCCAGGTGGAGAACTACCAGCTTAATCTGTCTAAGACTGAATTCCTGGTGATCCCAGCCCAGGAGTCAATCCACCATGATATCAACCTGAATATGGGCACAGGTTGCTAAAAACCTGGGCGTCATGATTGATGACCGGCTATGATCTTCTGACCACATTGCCTCCATAGCGCAGTCGTGCCGTTATGCCCTGTACAACATTAGAAAAAATAGGCCGTACCTGACCCAATATGCTGCTCAGCTCCTGGTACAGGCTATGGTCATCTCTCGCATCAACTATTGCAACGCCCTCCTGGTTGGCCTTCCTGCTTGTGCAATCAAACCATTGCAAATGGTCCAGAATGCAGCAGCACAATTGAATGGTTGATTAGGTTCAATGAACCCAAAATGGCACATGTCACTCCACTCTTCATCAACCTGCATTGGCTCCCGGTGGCTGCCAGAATTCAACACAAAGCTTTGACTCTAGCCTACAAAGTCACTTCCAGATCTGCCCCTGGCTATCTCAACGTCATACTAAATGCTTACATCCCATCCAGAGCGCTGCAATCCTCTAATATGAACCGTCTGGCCGTACCCCCTCCTAAGACAAAGTGAGATCACTCCAAAACTTTTCCTGGTTGTTGTCCCTCAACGGTGGAACAACCTACCAGTCGGTAGAAGAGCAGCAATATCCCTCTCGACCTTCAAAAAGCTTGTGAAAACCCTTCTCTTCCGAGACTGCTTTCCTTCCTAACAAAACTAATCTCTACTAACCATATATTTATATAGGTGCCTTCGATGTTCTCTACACATGTTAGCTATTATGTCCTCCCTTTGTAAGTCGCTTTGGATAAAAGCATCTGCTAAGTGTAATGTAATGTAATGCATACATTTCAAACAGAAAGTGTAGCTGAAATAAAAAAAAGAAAATACAACTAGATTAATATTAGTAAAGAAAACAGCATGACAACCATGTTCATAGGGCTATAGGGTATCACCACAGCTATGAATATGCAGTAAGCAAGTCAGCTTTCTCCTAGAGTCATGGCTGCAAGGCAGGTTTCTCCTGGAGTCATGGCTGCAAGTCAGGTTTCTCCTGGAGTCATGGTGACAGCCACATCATGTAGGTGTGAATCCCCTTTACCAATTGAACTCTCATCTGAACCCGAATACGATAAATTGAGTGGTAGATGCTCAATTACAAATCAGACAGCGTACAATCATTTTACAAGTATTTTTTACCGTTATAGCTGCTGTCATGCTTACTGGAGTGGGAAGGTAATACTGTACGTGGGAACTTGATTCTTCTTCTACTAATTTTGGTTCCTGGCAGTCTTGCAAGCCAGCATGTCGAGAGCTAGCTGGTTAGCATGTACGTACCAAGCTATAGCGTGTAGCTTAGCCATCTTTCTTTGGGCTTCATGTGCATCGAATAGTAAAATCCATAGATAGTGATTCTGCTTACAAACAAATACCAATTCCTAAGCTTATTTCGCGAAAAATACTGATGGAAATGTTTCTCCAACACGAATAGAAAAATAAATGGGCATAACTATGGCTATGGCTTGTTATCCGAACAGTACGGTAAATTTCCTCCTGTGCGAGTCACTAGCTGTCGCTCAAATTGTGACGTAATTTTTAGCATAATTTCAGATAAACGTTGCTCACAAGGCAATAAACCAGATTACCGATTGGAGCAAATATGTTTTGCTGTGTCTTCTTCGGTTTACAACAATGCCAAAATTAAGGTATGGAGTGCTTCTCATGTCAAGTTATTTGATTTTAAAGTGACGCTAAAATGAATGGAAGTCATGGAAATGCTAAAAGGTACTGGGCCATTTCCGGGTTGCGCTTTTCAAATAGGGGTTTCAACTTTCGCATATGTTCCTACCCCCTTGGTCAGAACTGATCTGGGGTGCGCTTGGTTCAAACTATGTAGGTGCGATGCAAGTGTGTCTCAAAACCTTCGTTCGTGTGAACCAACATAGTGTAAACCAACATAGTCCCAACATAGGCTCTGTTCCAAACGGAAGGCAGCTGCCTCGATGACTCCCTCCCTTAATAGAGAGGTGCCTAATTAGATATGACAACGGGGTGAAGGCAACTTCTATAAATACTGGTTTGGAACGGGATTTTAAGAGAGCAAAAGTTGGGGTATGCACGTAGCAAGAACGTGAAACTAGCTGATGTAAGCTAGTTGGCTAACGTTAGTCAGTTGACTGACAGACCGTACATAAATCCTACAATACGCTGTTAATAGTTAAAGTGGTTGGATATTTAGATAGTACATTGTTGATTTCTCATCTAAATTGTAAAAATACAAGTGATACAGTGCCAAACAAATAAGATGTTGATACCGACAGCAACCGTAAGATTCATGTCGGCCGCCATCTTTATTTACTTTTCACAGTTGTTTGAAGTTACTGCACAGAATTCTGGGTAATAGGGAGCTTGAAGGAATCGTCGAAGCTGCCTTCAAAACTGCCTGTCGCGCGGACAATTTGAAGGCAACTGCTGCGACAGGAAATAAGAACTTTAACCGTTTGGAACAGCACTTGATGACTCGCTGCCGTGTTAGGCAACTACTTAGGCAGCGAATTTAGCCGTTTGGAACAGGCTCATAGTGTGACCGACACAGGCGTGTCCCAAAACACGAACATTCGCAACCACGTTGGTAACTAGTGAGGGTTGCAACCACAGCTCTCGGTGCTTAGTTCCACCTAACCAACGTTGTTTGAAGGTCTCGACGGCATCCAACATGGCGGACCGAATGTCTCGAAATCCTGGATCATTGTAAATGTCTTCGTTGTTTGACATTGTATCACTCAGATTTTACAAAACGAGGTGAGAAATATACAGTGTAGAATCTAAAAAGCCCGTTGTTGTAGCAAAACAATTGATCTAGGAGGATATTTGCACGTTTGGCAGTTTGGCTTAAGCGACTCATGCTGTGGCGTACCTTCAAGTACCTCCAAATTCCGTGAGCTAGGAGCTGGTTTCTGTGGTGCTATTGGTAGAGCGCAAGTCATGCACACCTGTGTTTGTAGATAGTACTCTGGTTTCAATCCGGGATGATGCATAATTAAGATGCTACATGAAATTGTTGACATTCTCAACTGCCACGTTGCTTTTCTTAACGTAGTTTCAGGGTGAACGTGTCTCCCCTGTTGCGTATTACATAGTGTGGCCAATTTATGCCAGCCTACATATTCTTGGGCTTGTGTTCATAAACTTCAGAATGCAGGTCGCCAAGGTGAAAATAAACTTCCAGCTCCTCCGTCATTACGTGCATTGTAAGCAATAAACCTAATGTTGATAGCGTGTAGCATATATAAGCACATGCATTTACAGATGGCACATCGCCTGGTGTCTATGCAAAATAGCATTTTGAAGGCTATTTTAATCAGGCTAGCTGTGATGGCTCGTATTGTATGTGATTTAAATAAAATAAAAGCATTATATAGACTTTGGCTTCCACATTACTTCAAAGTCAGGGAGATTTCCTATAGCTTAATGTATTGCCTAGAACTATAGGCTGCTTTTGAGACGTGCAGTCACAACTCATCCGTGCTCATATCCAGAGGTCTGCGTCATTCAATAAACAATGTTAAAGTTTATTTAATCACTGAAATGTCTTGCAAATCTGTCACTATATTACAAATGAACACTAGCCAGCAGTATATAGGGTTCAGTGATACTTTCCACCGTTAGATTTATTCAGTGTCTATTGTTTATTTCCTAGTACACAGTTATTCCCGACATCATGTGAAATAGCCTATTAACAGGCTATAAATAATCGGATACATAATTGATCTCTGTTAAATTCCGTTCAAAAGGTCATAGCCTACTTCGGATTGTTTCTCTCTGCTTCCGACAATGCACGAGCATGTCCGAACACATCTGGAAACCATTGTGGTTTGGACTATATTGGTTCAAACCAACTTGGTTCAGACTATGAAGGTACGACAGTGTTTGGGACACAGTCGCACTTTGGTCGTTGGTTAGTTCAACGGTGCATCGTACCATGTTGGTTTAAAGCTAAGTTGGTTGGTTGTTTGGGAAACGCACCCCAGTTCTGCTGTCCAAATGTACAGGGGTGCGTTTCCCAAACAACCAACAAACTTAGCTTTAAACCAACATGGTACGATGCACCGTTGAACTAACCAACGACCAAAGTGCGACTGTGTCCCAAACACTGTCGTACCTTCATAGTCTGAACCAAGTTGGTTTGAACCAATATAGTCCAAACCACAATGGTTTCCAGATGTGTTCGGACATGCTCGTGCATTGTCGGAAGCAGAGAGAAACAATCCGAAGCAGGCTATGACCTTGTGAACGGAATTTAACAGAGATGACTAATTATGTAGCCGATTATTTATCGCCTAATAATAGGCTATTTCACATGATGTCGGGAATAACTGTGTACTAGGAAATAAACAATAGAAACTGAATAAATCTAACTGTGGAAAGTGTCACCGAACCCTATATACTGCTTGTTAATTTGTAATATAGCCTAGTGACAGATTTGCAAGACATTTCAGTGATTAAATAAACTTTAACATTGTTTATTGAATGACGCAGACCTCTGGATATGAACACAGATGAGTTGTGACTATGCACGTCTCATAAGCAGCCTAGTTCTAGGCAATACATTAAGCTATAAGAAATCTCCCTGACTTTGAAGTCATGTGGAAGACAAAGTCTATACAATGCTTTTATTTTATTTAAATCACATAGACTACGAGCCATCACAGCTAGCCTGATTTAAATAGCTTTCAAAAGGCTATTTTGCATAGACACCAGGCGATGTGCCATCTGTAAATGCATGTGCTTATATGGCAGTATGCTACACGCTATCAACATTAGGTTTATTGCTTACAATGCACGTAATGACGGAGGAGCTGGAAGTTTATTTTCACCTTGGCGACCTGCATTCTGAAGTGTATGAACACAAGCCCAAGAATATGCAGGCTGGCATAAATTGGCCACACTATGTTAATACGCAACAGGGGAGACACGTTCACCCTGAAACTACGTTAAGAAAAGTAACGTGGCAGTTGAGAATGTCAACAATTTCATGTAGCATTTTAATTATGCATCATCCCGGATTGGAACCAGAGTACTATCTACAAACACAGGTGTGCATGACCTGCGCTCTACCAACAGCACCACAGAAGCAGCTCCTAGCTTACGGAATTTGGAGGTACTTGAAGGTACATCACAGCATGAGTCGCTTAAGCCAAACTGCCAAACGAGTTGCAAATATCCTCCTAGATCAATTGTTTTGCTACAACAACGGGATCTTTAGATTCTACACTGTATATTTCTCACCTCGTTTTGTAAAATCTGAGGGATACAACGTCAAACAACGGAGATATTTACAATGATCGAGGATTTCGAGACATTCGGTCCGCCATGTTGGATGCCGTCGAGACCTTCAAACAACGTTGGTTAGGTGGAACTAAGCACCGAGAGCTGTGGTTGCAAACCTCACTAGTTACCAACGTGGTTGCGAATGTTCGTGTTTTGGGACACGCCTGTGTCGGCCGCACTATGTTGGGACTATGCTGGGGTGCGTTTCCCAAACAACCAACCAACTTAGCTTTAAACCAACATGGTACGATGCACCGTTGAGCTAACCAACAACCAAAGTGCGACTGTGTCCCAAACACTGTCGTACCTTCATAGTCTGAACCAAGTTGGTTTGAACCAGTATAGTCCAAACCACAATGGTTTCCAGATGTGTTCGGACATGCTCGTGCATTGTCGGAAGCAGAGAGAAACAATCCGAAGCAGGCTATGACCTTGTGAACGGAATTTAACAGATGACTAATTATGTAGCCGATTATATATCGCCTAATAATAGGCTATTTCACATGATGTCGGGAATAACTGGGAAATAAACAATAGAAACTGAATAAATCTAACGGTGGTATCACTGAACCCTACTGCTGGCTTGGTGTTCATTTGTAATATAGCCTAGTGACAGATATGCAAGACATTTCAGTGATTAAATAAACTTTAACATTGTTTATTGAATGACGCAGACCTCTGGATATGAACACAGATGAGTTGTGACTATGCACGTCTCATAAGCAGCCTAGTTCCAGGCAATACATTAAGCTATAGGAAATCTCCCTGACTTTGAAGTCATGTGGAAGACAAAGTCTATACAATGCTTTTATTTTATTTAAATCACATATACTACGAGCCATCACAGCTAGCCTGATTTAAATAGCTTTCAAAATGCTATTTTGCATAGACACCAGGCGATGTGCCATCTGTAGATGCATGTGCCAGTATGCTACACGCTATCAACATTAGGTTTATTGTTTACAATGTACGTAATGACGGAGGAGCTGGAAGTTTATTTTCACCTTGGCGACCTGCAATTTGAAGTGTATGAACACAAGCCCAAGAATATGCAGGCTGGCATAAATTGGACACACTATGTTAATACGCAACAGGGGAGACACGTTCACCCTGAAACTACGTTAAGAAAAGTAACGTGGCAGTTGAGAATGTCAACAATTTCATGTAGCATTTAAATTATGCATCATCTCGGTTTGGAACCAGAGTACTATCTACAAACACAGGTGTGCATGACCTGCGCTCTACCAACAGCACCACAGAAGCAGCTTCTAGCTTATGGAATTTGGAGGTACTTGAAGGTACGTCACAGCATGAGTCGCTTAAGCCAAACTGCCAAACAAGTTGCAAATATCCTCCTAGATCAATTGTTTTGCTACAACAACAGGATTTTTAGATTCTACACTGTATATTTCTCACCTCGTTTTGTAAAATCTGAGGGATACAACGCCAAACAACGGAGATATTTACAATGATCGAGGATTTCGAGACATTCGGTCCGCCATGTTGGATGCCGTCGAGACCTTCAAACAACGTTGGTTAGGTGGAACTAAGCACCGAGAGCTGTGGTTGCAAACCTCACTAGTTACCAACGTGGTTGCGAATGTTCGTGTTTTGGGACACGCCTGTGTCGGTCGCACTATGTTGGGACTATGCTGGTTTACACTATGTTGGTTCAAACTATGTTGGTTCACACGAACGAAGGTTTTGAGACACACTTGCGTCGCACCTACATAGTTTGAACCAAGTAAGTTGCTAACAACGTTAGCAACTATGCTTTTGGGAAACGCACCCCTGGTTTACACTATGTTGGTTCAAACTATGTTGGTTCACACTATGTTGGTTCAAACTATGTTGGTTCACACGAACGAAGGTTTTGAGACACACTTGCGTCGCACCTACATAGTTTGAACCAAGTAAGTTGCTAACAACGTAAGTTGCAACTATGCTTTTGGGAAACGCACCCCAGGGTAGCACATCACATGACAATGGAGGGAGTGTAATACAACAAATGTTTTTGGAAATATCTCTGGTATATTACAAAGTTTACTGATGTTTATCAGAGCCTGTCTACGTAATACATACATGTTAAATGTCCTCTGTGTTTATCATACATCAACCGCAAGTATCGACAGCAAAATCATAACCGAAAATGCTAACAAGCTAATGTTAGCACTTACAGCATTGGCACATTAACAAGGGAAATGTTTAAGTGAGATAAGATGGAATACACATAGGCTATGTCATAAGTCCACACACTAAAAATGTGGCCTAGAACTAACTTTTTAAAAAGTAAAACATACTGCATGGATCATTTTACACTGGTTTATCTTAACAACTCCATGTCATATAAACTATACATGGCATTGTTTTGTTAAATCAATGTGAGTTGTTACTATTAAGCTTTATAGTAGAATACTGATAAGGTCTTCACTGTATATTCAGTTAATGCTTGTGATGGTTGTTGTTGATGCAGAGTCACTAACCTGAGCACACCACACCAGCATCTTCACCATGGCTACAATCATGTGTTCCAAAGCCACGATGGACGCACTCTGTAAGGGATCGTTCAGCACCAGAGCAGCTGACATCATCCATCCAGATCTTCCCACTGCCCCTGCCAAACTGGGCTCCCACAGTGGCAGAAACAGCACCTCCACATCCCAGCTGTCTGCACACCACTTTAGCATCATTCATGTCCCAGCTGTCATCACACACAGTGCCCCACTGGCTATTGTGATACACCTCCACTCTACCTGAGCAGTTAGTCTCACCACCAATCAGCTTGATGACGTCTAGAAAAGAAGAAATAAACACTTTCTACGAACCTTGTATTCAGACAGAGACACTAAGACACCTTCATAGACACTATAGACACATTCATAAAGGTTTATAATGCCTTCATAAAGTACGCTTATAAAGTTTACCTACCTATGAGTCTTATGAATACAAGCTTCATAGAAAGCTATAAGCTTCATATTCATTTATAATGCATTCATAAAGTATGTAAAGTATTCGTAACTCTTTATACATATGCATGACTGTACTCCTGCACTTATAAGGCATTATAATGCTATGCCATAAGCCCTATTCCATCTTCAAATGACACAGTGCATTCTTGGTTATAAAGGAGTACAAGGAAGGAAGGAATACAAAGCTTCATAGAAAGTGTTACAAAAATAAATATCAAGTAAGAACACTAACGGCAGGGAGCAAAAAAGATCACACTTGTTTATTCGGCAGGTGTTATAATGTAAAATTTACATTTTGACATCGGGTTAGCTCAAGTTTTCCCAGCTTGGAATAGTTAATCAAAATGCTATGACTTATCAATTAGTTGAAGGCTTACTGTTTGTTGTGTTAGTTCATATTGTCAAAAGTGTGTTTATAGTCTTAAACTTTATATCAGTGTACATCATTAATGTTAAAGCATAACTTATATATTATACTGCAGTTTACTGATTCTTTTTATTCTGCTAATTAGCATTTCACTGTAATGGCAATGAAATTGATATCATTACTAATATATCGATTACTAACAATTTGCATATCAGAAGAAGTGCATTGTATATTATACGGTAAAGTATAGTCTACATCATGCATGTATTTCTTGGGTTTTTCATATACACAACTTCAGAATAAGAGGTGTTAATATTAAACTTTATAGTAGAATACTGATAAGGGTCTTCACTGTATATTCAGTTAATGCTTGTGATGGTTCTTGTTGATGCAGAGTCACTAACCTGAGCACACCACACCAGCATCTTCACCATGGCTACAATCATGTGTTCCAAAGCCACGATGGACGCACTCTGTAAGGTATCGTTCAGCACCAGAGCAGCTGACATCATCCATCCAGATCGTCCCACTGCCCCTGCCAAACTGGGCTCCCACAGTGGCAGAAACAGCACCTCCACATCCCAGCTGTCTGCACACCACTTTAGCATCATTCATGTCCCAGCTGTCATCACACACAGTGCCCCACTGGCTATTGTGATACACCTCCACTCTACCTGAGCAGTTAGTCACACCACCAATCAGCTTGATGACGTCTAGAAAAGAAGAAATAAACACTTTCTACGAACCTTGTATTCAGACAGAGACACTAAGACACCTTCATAGACACTATGGACACATTCATAAAGGTTTATAATGCCTTCATAAAGTACGCTTATAAAGTTTACCTACCTATGAGTCTTATGAATACAAGCTTCATAGAAAGCTATAAGCTTCATATTCATTTATAATGCATTCATAAAGTATGTAAAGTATCCGTAACTCTTTATACATATGCATGACTGTACTCCTGCACTTATAAGGCATTATAATGCTATGCCATAAGCCCTATTCCATCTTCAAATGACACAGTGCATTCTTGGTTATAAAGGAGTACAAGGAAGGAAGGAATACAAAGCTTCATAGAAAGTGTTACAAAAATAAATATCAAGTAAGAACATTAACGGCAGGGAGCAAAAAAGATCACACTTGTTTATTCGTCAGGTGTTATAATGTAAAATTTGTTTACATTTTGACATCGGGTTAGCTTACATTTTCCCAGCGTAGAATACTGATAAGGGTCTTCACTGTATATTCAGTCAATGCTTGTGATGGTTGTTGTTGATGCAGTCACTAACCTGAGCACACCACACCAGCATCTTCACCATGGCTACAATCATGTGTTCCAAAGCCACGATGGACGCACTCTGTAAGGGATCGTTCAGCACCAGAGCAGCTGACATCATCCATCCAGATCTTCCCACTGCCCCTGCCAAACTGGGCTCCCACAGTGGCAGAAACAGCACCTCCACATCCCAGCTGTCTGCACACCACTGTAGCATCATTCATGTCCCAGTAGTCATCACACACAGTGCCCCACTGGCCATTATAGTAGACCTCCACTCTACCTGAGCAGGTAGAGTTTCCACCATCTAGCCTGATTTGAGCAGCTGCTACAAATGTAAAACACTTATATATTAAGTGACAAAAAGATTATTGATTGAACAATGCATAAAGAAAACAAGTTTAATTTATGTTCAGAAAATAGGTATGATCTATGTTTAAGCACCAGTTTTCAGTTAATGGTAACAGTTCATATTACAGTAACAGTTAACAGTTTATGTCAGAGTACATCTTTACTTAGTTGAACTCACCAGGTTGTAGATGGGCAGAGAAAAAGAAAATAGCTGGAACACAATGTAATGGTGAGTAGGTGTTTAATGTGAGAAAGAGGTAAGTAATCCTTTTAAAATCCTTCAGGTTACATTTAGAATACTGCTTATAATACCCATGTACTACCTCATAAAGTTGGGGGAAATTAATAAA
Organism: Coilia nasus; assembly: GCA_027475355.1. Lineage (NCBI taxonomy): Eukaryota > Metazoa > Chordata > Actinopteri > Clupeiformes > Engraulidae > Coilia > Coilia nasus. Next base: position 16,928,035 of record CM050216.1, on the reverse strand, counting down.
AAACAAAAAAGTTTCATACAGTACAAACTGTATATTTTTCTTTATTGTTGTTACAACTGTTTTGGTGCAAAATGTCAAATAAAATGTTAAATAACAAATGGAAAGCGTATTTTGCTTTGCAGTGCACTGCCATGGGAGTTGCTCACTGTGAAGGTGTTCTGTCACTAAGTAATCTTATTAAAGGTCTCATTGCGCAAGATACTTGCTCTTCTTGAAATACGCTAAGTCATGTAAAAGTTGCATATGCATGCTGCACATGAAAATGTTCTTCTTATCCAAATTGCCTCCATTGGTCAAGGAAAGAAATAGGCAAAAGAAATGAGCGAGCAAGAGAAAGGGAAACAAAGTGACGCAAGTTTGTTAATTAGAAAAGCCATGCCACAGTTGTGATTACCAGATGTGTCTTGTTGCAGCACACATTCACTTAGTGAAATATAGGTAGGCCTAAGTATGTGTGTTTGTTTAGAACATTTAAATCTTCTACTTAATGCTATGACCGAATGGGTTTTAAATGCTTGTAGCCTGTGACTAGCATAGCCGACAACCTGTCATTCTCTCCACTCCATCTCCTCCAAAAAACTAGAGCACTAGTTGTGAAAAAAAGGGGGGTTCTATGTTTTTTTCGCATCGCACCGCAGACGTGTCTGGTGGGCGCTGGCCTTTATGCATTCCACCCTGATGGACAAACGGACAGGGAACCGGAGGCATAACCAGTGCACTATTGCTAGAAGTATGCGTCCCATAGCTTTCATGATCAATTTTAAACTACAAAATTTCGTAGCTCAATGCACTTCACCAGGACTGTTTTGGTGGCGCATTATTGGTGCAAAGACATAACTGCATTCAATTGTAAAGAACAGTTTTTTTTTAATCGAATCGTGATAATTATATTAATTTTGACAGAGCTTCTATTTACACAGGGATATGTACCTTTTCTTCTGAGGTATATTGCAACACATTTGTTTATTCTATTTTGTGCAAAAAGTCTGCCTGCCCATTAGCATACATTTGGTAGACATACTTTAGTAAGATACTTTCTGTAAACTGTAAACATAATGCTTAAGTCTAACCTCATCACTTCCAGCCTCCCCTTTGTTCTGTGATTGGTACCTGTCAAATTCAACCTATCGATTTCGATTTAGCGAAATTTGAACCATGCAAGAGCCTTAGGGCTCGATTCTCCCATGTGCGCACAAGTCTTTAGGTCTTTTTGTATGCACTTTCAGTTAAATGCCCTTTGGTTATGTGTGTTCTCCCCTGAACACTTCCAACGCACCCCAGCTCTAGTTAACCTAGTTTAACTTAACTTGGTGCTGAATCCCACATGTAGTGATATAGGCTATTGAGGCAAGGATAGCACTAGCAGTTGCCTTTTAAAAGCTTAAGTTCTTGAAGGGATTGATTCTCCCACGTGCTTAAAGGTGTACTTCCACAAGAAACCGTTTAGTACTCGCTCTTTTGAAATATGATAGGTCACCCCGAGTTGCATATGCATGCTGCATATCAAAATGTTTTTCTATCCCCGTTTTCTATATCAGTCAAAAGAAGACAATAGGCAGGAAACACGATCCAATGCGAAAAGGGCCTGCAGAGTGACGTAGACGTGCAAATGCATATAAGAGAAACTGACCGAATGGGCTTTAAATTATGTTAGCCTGTGACTGACTCGCATAAGATTAGCAGGCTAGTTGAATGACTGAGCTGCATTTAGCCGGGCACTTGCACTGTTTTGTCATGCAAATATTACCATTCTGAAACGTTCATTGACAAACGGTCAGGAAGTGACTGTGCTTGTGCCATCTCTCCTTCCTCTTCGGATTCAGGATCAAACACATAAGGCTGTATCTCCGAAGACATTCTGTGTGCAGTTTTAGCGCTGTCAAGTTGACTTTTCCCCTTTACCTTACTCTGCTATGAAGTTGACTGTGGGGCAAAGGAAGCTGCAGGGAGCATGTCACTCCTCGGGTGAAATCGTGTCGTTCTCCCGGCCCCACCCCCTCCACCAAACTAAAACAGCCTGAAACAGAAGCACTAGAACATTTTTTTCATCAAAACCAGCGCACAGGGCAATTATTAATACTAGAGAACACCGCAAAATTAATGAAAACACGATGGAAGTACACCTTTAAGAAATAAAGTGTGTAGCTGCACGCTTTTCTGTCTGCACACATTCTACTGTTGACTTCTGTCATTTACGATGAAGCCAGTTACGCACTTCAGGTGGAGCAACCCAAAAATTGGGGCGAGGGCTGTAGTAAGGTTAAGCACCACTACAAGTAAATCAGTAGTAGGCCTATATTAGCCTACATTTGAAGTCAACGGTTGTTCTAGTTCATACCTTGTTGAACATTTTTGAGCAACATTACAAAAGCACACTACTGGAATGCAGAGCTTTGTTTTTAGATTACTGACAGGAGAGTTGCTTTAGAAGTACAAGGAGGAAATTGTCACATTAGGGTCATTTGACAGTGATTGCAGGAGAGGGAGACAACGAGTTTATCTCATGATGCTACAAGTAAGTAAATAAGAATTATTCTAAAACAGTAAAATATAAATCCAGTAGTGGCAATTAAAAATTATCTAAGTAATTAAAAGCTAATTTAAATTAATGATATTTACATCTGCTGTAAAAAATATTTTAAAATTCAAATGAATTTGGCATACGAGTGGATAATGGACATGGATAAACATCAGACTTTTAACATCTTGTTTATTTAAAGGTGTACTTCCATCATGTTTTCATGAATTTTGCAGTGTTCTCTAGTATTGATAATTGCCCTGTGCGCTGGTTTTGATGAAAAAAATGTTCTAGTGCTTCTGTTTTAGGCTGTTTAGTTTGGTCGAGGGGGTGGGGCCGGGAGAACGACACGATTTCACCAGAGGCGTGACACGCTCCCTGCAGCTTCCTTTCCCCACAGTCAACTTGATAGCGAGTGGGGAAAAGTCAACTTGACAGCGCTAAAACTGCACACAGAATGCCTTCGGAGATACAGCCTTATGTGTTTGATCCTGAATCCGAAGAGGAAAGAGAGATGGCACAAGCACTGTCGCTTCCTGACCATTTGTCAATGAACGTTTCAGAATGGTAATATTTGCATGACAAAACAGTGCAAGTGCCCGGCTAAATGCAGTTCAGTCATTTAACTAGCCTGCTGATCTTATGCGAGTCACAGGCTAACATCATTTAAAGGCCATTCGGTCAGTTTCTCTTATATGTATTTTCACGTCTGCGTCACACCGAAGGCCCTTTTCGCATTGGGTCGTTTTTCCAGCCTATTGCCTTCTTTTGACTGATATAGAAAATGGGGGTAGAAAAACATTTTGATATGCAGCATGCCTATGCAACTTGGGGTGACCTATCATATTTCAAAAGAGCAAGTACTAAACGGTTTCTCGTGGAAGTACACCTTTAATAACTTTTTGGCATTGTTCATATGCAATAGTGGTCACAGCAATCAAAAATATGACTTAATATTGCTGAGGAAAAAAAGGAAACAAAAACAAAAATGCTTTAGTAAGAACAATGATAAAACTAAGTCCATCTATAGGTGCAGGTTAAGACAATGTACAAGGCATCTCAAACCACAGTTATAACCTCAAGGTTCTTCAGGAGATGGGACATCATGGTCCCAGTGATGAGGTCCATCGTGTGGGATTGTCCCGAATCAAATGCTCTGTCTGTTGCCAGCTCTTTTTGCTGGCAAGTTCCCAGGGCTGTGTTTAAAATGTCCCGTTAAGACACATTATGCATCACAAAAACAGCTGTCTGCAAGGCAATCAGTAGTACTTCTCTGTAATACAGTAGGAGGTAAGCAATACAAGGCATGTGGTCAAATGGAAGCTTTATCGCCACAGCAACCATGTTCTCGGTATTGTCTGTGCCAACTGTTGTGAGGGACTTTTTGTAGGACTCCCAACGCCTCTGCTACAGACAAAAACTGTTGGCCGCAGGCATCAGTGTAGTGCCTGGTATCCGTTTTTGAGCAAGTATAATGCAAATGACAGTGCAGTAACACCGAGATAATTGTGCTTGCTAACTTCAATCCAGTGATCCCCAGTCAGCACAGTATATTCAGCTGCCACAACTACATCTTCTTTCGTTGTCTTTTCTGTGTCGTAAAAGGTGCATTCTAAACACAACCCTGCCAAGATGCAGTCCTCCCAGCAAAAAGAACTGGGGAAAGAGACATAGCATTTGATTTGGGACAAACATGATTGAAAAGTGTGAGTATTCAAGATAATGTTTTATATTATTGCATTCATCCACTGGTTCATATCCTGCTTGTGTTGTCTTGACTCAGTTAATTTATTGGGAGGAGGTCTAAGCTTGAACTAAACTTGAATGCTTTTAGACACCTGTCATTAGTCAATCCGAGTAGGCTTCTCGCACATAACAAGAAATACTGAAATCACAGAGGCTTTATGGTCACCCATCTAAAAAGTCTTTAAACATGTTTTAAATGTTTGTGTACCACAGGGTTATGAAATATTTGCAGTTTACAGCAGACCCTTCACTACAAAGCACGTAACTTGAAGTGCATAAAAAAGACTAACGTGCACGTTGGTGAACTGGGCTGAAAGTGTGCAGCTCGCTTCGTCATGCATAAATGACAGACAAAAGTGTGCTGTTACACAATTTTTTTCACTGAAACACATGGGAGAATCAAGTTTTTTAAGGTATATTTAGTATTAAGTGGTTTTAAGCAGCACTTTTAAAAGTGTATATTATCACCCAGCAAGATTAGAAGCTCTTTGTTAAAATGTGATATACATTTATAATAATACGAATAATAATAAGAAGAAGAAGAATATGTTAATTAAAATTTAGAAATAGTATTGTTATAGGATAATATTTATATGAAAGCACAAACGTAGGAGGCAGAAGAGACCATGAAATAATTGCCCTAAATGCCTAATATTATTCAGGGCTAATAAGTAGTATTTCTTTATAGCTAAACCCAACTAAAAACTCTGAATATGAATTGCTTTTTTATACTAATACATTTCACATTAATCAATGAATGAATTAACACTGCTATATATATATATATTTATATATATATAAATTAATTAATTAATTAATTAATTAATATACTATCCTACAAAGGCAAAGTGCATAATCAACATATGAGGGGGTAGTGGTTACTGCTACTGCATGGACATTGAAACTGACAAAAAGGCCTTTAAAGTTATCACACTGCCCAGTCAAACATGTACATATAATAGTGGTGATGCTTTGTATAATTTCTTAATAGAAAGAAGCAAGATTTAGTCACAAGACAAAGGAGGTGTTATAAAGTCAATTTCCAGTCTAAACTCAATTGGACAAATTATGCAGTTACTGCCCTTTGGCTTTGTAGGGCAGTATATTCATTCACAGTTATAGCCTAACATTGCTATAGTTCTAGTGTGTCATACATTTTTTAAAAGATGTGGAACCTCCTTACCTGTCAAAGATGAAATCCAAAGGAGATGTGCTGAAGATGGAAGGAAAAATGTATAATATATAGCAAAATTGAACTTTTTTTTTTTTGCTTTACTTTCGTATATATGTCTGGTAGTACAAGCGGTATACTTAAATCACTTAAATTACAGTTATTATAATGTAACTGTGTAGTTAACATCAAAACATAAAATGTTTTGTTGGGAGAATAATTACATACAGTAGCAAATAAGGATCTACCTTTTTGTTGAAAGTGGAAAGGGGACATCCTTGTACCTCCTGGTTATGCTAAAAGTGAACCAAACATCTGTGCCAACTCTTGTCTCTTTACTTGCTCGTTAAATGACTGATGATGTATCTGAAGCAATGTGCAACTTTTATATCAGTCTGAATGAAAATAACCTTGGTTGCCATTTTCACTGGAAAGTCTCACTTCTTCTTTCAGTGTTCCATTTGATGTGAACTGAACTATAAAATTATACGTCTGATAACTCCAGGTCACAAGAAAATGAATGAATTAATGGTTGATTTAATGATTATGAAACCATCTACCTCACTCATACTCTCTGTGTTCATGTAGCTACAGTGACTTTCTAACCAAATTGTGAATAAAAACAATGTAGGATTTCTGCCACTGAGGTTTATTGTCGCCACATGACCCTATGGAAAAAAATGAAATGTCATTAAAGTAAGGGTCACAAACTGTAATGGAAAATGCTGTATTGATGCATCTGCAGTTTAGGACTGGATAGGTTTAGGTTTAGGATAAACCCCATAAGCTGATCAGATAGCAGCCAATAGTTTCTATTTATGAACAAAACAAATTAAGGGGGAGGGGAAAGGGAGTAAAACACAATGTGATTTCTACATGCAGTTGTTTAGTTTGTTTAGAGTTGAACTTTTTGTGACGAGTGTATAATAAGTAAGCTCTAAATTCGATCTGGACTTTCATAATCAATACCAAAACACATTAGCCCAAAAGTACAAATAAAATAAAAAAAATCTTATTGTTTTTCAAGGGTAGTACCACCACCACCACCACCACCATCATCATCATCATCATGAGAATTGTTGAAGTATGTGTGTTACTTCTGCAGTAAAACAAAACTCTCTCATGTGAGTGACTAAAGGGCAGTGCTGAGACATTAACATTCTCATCCGTTTTCAGACAAAAGCGCTGAGTTTACTGGTTTTATCCACAACACTCAAATCAACATATGAGGGGGTGGTGGTAGGGATTGTCTCTCTAATTCCCTAGTTTCTTCATATTTAGTAAATGCACGGCAAATTATAGTTACTGTACCTGCTGCATTACTGCCTTCATATCACATAAATGGCAAACTTATGTCAAGGGCAGAAGTTGTGTAGGGTGAATTTGCGCATTTTGTATGTATGTTTTTTAGTTGTTGTTTTTTTGACTTATGTGTAACAGATGCCAGCTAGCACAGCTCAGCAGGAGAATCTTAGTAAACTTCCGTCCAGATACCTCAGAAGGATACACTACAGACTTAGCTAATGGCCCAGCTTTTAGCTCACTTGGTAGTGTGTCTGTGTCCCAAACTGGAGTTGCTGTGAGGTCACAGGTTCAAGGCTGGGGCTGGCCTTTACAGGAAGATGTTGGTTACATATGTACATGGGTCAGTACAGCACGCAGAGGACTGCAGTCCAGACCACTGTATGTTGCAGAGTATGTTCCCATGATCTTTATGCAGCTTTTTATTTGAATAATGACAACTGACAAAGGCCATGAACCCTACTGTTATGGCATGTGCTGTGTTGGTGTATATGCAGTGCAAGAAACTAACATGAACCCTAAAGTTCACTAGTGGGCAGCCAAAGGTTCATCACTGCACATTTATTGGGAAATGAAAGAGTTTATCAGTTCATTTGAGGTGAAAACATTTCTTTCACACAACTATTAGAGTTCAGTGTTCAGTTTAGTCAGAGGAGCTAAGTTGTAAGCAACTGGATTTGACGTTTCACTTTTCATTCAAAAGGCTTCTTTTGGACTGACAAAATCAGGTCATTATCAAAATGTATTGGGAGCGACAAATATTTGCACTTTCTGAGGAATACTGGATTAAAAAAAAAAAAATCAAATCAAATCATGTTCATCGTACTTCTGGGTTATCTGTTGTGACAACCTGAAGCCACCTGAAAGTATAACTTAGTGGTAGATTTAGGTAGAGGTTGTGACTGTGATAAAATTAATTTACTTATTCATTAACTTAATGGTAAGTTGTACAGAGGAGCCATCACCATTATCACTAGTTCACTATTACGTTCATTCCAAGTCTTTGCTTTAAATATACAACAATACCAAACATCTCCTTTGGGAAGTAAAGTGCTCTGCCAAGGAAAAAATTGTGAGATCCTCTATTGCACAAAGTTGGACCAGCTGTCTTCTATAGTTCCACATGTGGATGTCCAACACATATGTACTTACAGCCACAGTGATAGTTAATTTAACAGTTATTTAACTGGTATATCCTGTGTGTTTTTATTTTCAGGTGTGTGTGTGTGTGTGTGTGTGTGTGTGTGTGTGTGTGTGTGTGTGTGTGTGTGTGTGTGTGTGTATATGTGTGTGTGTTGCGAAACCACTGGGGCCTGCCATGCAAATTAATGGACATTGTCAAGTGGTACAAATATAGCTGTATAACCAAAACAAATATAACTGGACCTCTGCCACAATGTAACTTGTAACTGCATGCATTTTAAACTTTTTACATTGCTTTTGTGTTTGTAAATGAGATACCGAAACTCACACAAGAGGCAGTAATTGTACTCCACAGGAAACAGTTTTCTCTCACTTGCCTTAATCTGTTGTTACCATGCCAGGCGTTCTTACACATCTTCCTTACATGGTGAAGTATACAATGTATAATGTTACGCATTAAATGCAGTAAAATATCTGTTGCATTCCTCTTTCAGTTAATTGAATTGTTAATTCAGAAGCACATTTTTTGTCATTACAAGGTTTAGAAGTAATGTCTTGTGTCAACTGGCCTAACCAATGTTTCTCATTCACATTGTTGTTGCTGTCAGGAATTCACAGAAATTATTGGCAATTAGGGTTTAAAGTGCATAAAAAATAATGACAGTTTTGGTTTGACTGTATTGAAGTTGTTGTGCATATACATGCCACATTTGGACAAATAAAGACACATCTCAATTAAACAGAATATCCATGAAAAGTTAATTTGCCTCCATTAAGAAAAGTGTTCATATTTATACTCTAAGTTGGGCCTGCGGTGGTATTTCACCTTGCATTGAAATAAATGCACTTTTCTATGATATTTTAATTCATTGACGTGGATACATCATAAGGACACACAAGCCTGTATACATTTAGTCTGTAAACAACCTTTATCTTGACACTTGTAGTACAGCTGAATGTACTGATATTATTTCAAATCTTTGGATCTAGAGAACAACAATAGTGTGTCAAAAAGCATATTTATAAAAACTGTGAGTCCTTTCAATTGACTGACATTGTGTACATGTAAGAAATGCTGCATGTTTACCTCTCCTCTTCAGAGAACGATTTTGACATAATACTGTCCCCTACAGGACACTATGAGACCTGTCGCTGTGCCTCTCCAATGCACGTGTAAAGCAGACTCCGTCCTCAGAATGCAATCATACTAGTATTTGTCCATACTGTTGCATCACAGGTGTGCACCTCCCTATGTTTATGTTCTGGATGGGTAAACAAAGTGATTATTTCACTATAATGGTGTGCAAATGTGAACATGAATGGGAAGTTGTCTAATCCTATTTAAAATGTGTTGTATTTGTTCTTCTTTTCTAGAGTCAGTATTAATGTGTCCTGTGTTAGCAATTACAGTTTGTGCACTGCCCTGAAGCACTGTTCCTTGTCTTAACATCTTTCCCCCCTACTGTGTCATTTGTGTTTGCATACGTGATCCCATAGCTACACACATAGCAGATGTGAAGTAGCCTGAAATGGTTAGACAAAATTATACAGCAAATGGAAACTTGAAGTAACTGTAATTGCTGGTGACATGGTTTTTGACAATGTTGCTCATCTAAAAAAAATATTACTAAAAGAGTGTGCATGCTGCCTGAGGCTGTTCACACAGCAAGACTTTTTTCGCATCAGAAATCTGAGAAGCCATTGTGTTAAAGGCCCCTTAATCAGTAATTTAACCCACCTTCTTTTATTTTCACTTTCACTAACTTTGGGCGTATAGTGTGTATGTCATCTGGCCCTGGGTCGACGTCTGCTCTCTTTCTGAGGTCCTCTCTAGCTCACCTTTTCATTCAAAAGCTTCCTTATTTTCAACAGAATGTAGGCTACTGGATATGCATTGACACCATTAATACAGACACATCTGTAATGTTTTATCAACATCAGCAGATACAGAAATGACTGGGCAGTAAAAACTTTCCATTTTTGTTCTGCAATTTTGTGAAAATAACATAAAATGATGATTAACTCTTAATAAGTTTGACAGCATAACTTCACTCTGAAAAAGGTGAGTAATTCAGTTAATCAAAAGCATAAATATTTACCATTTCATACATTTTGGAAAATTCATAGAAATTCTTGTTGGATAAGCTCTTCATCCATATGACCTCAAATAGAATTTGCTCTTCAAGGGTTTTCAGTTGGTTCTGGGCCCTCGTATGTTGTCATAGGCCCTAGATTTAAGAAAAAAACAAAAAAACAAAAAAACAAAACAAAAGCAATATTACATTGTTATTCTTATTACATTATAAATTTCTATACTTTCAATGACCTTTTCCAGCAATGACGTGTTTTTTGGGTCTACAACAGCAATAGGGGCACTTACAGTATTCTTCACTGACCACATATCCACAATGTTTCTTTTGTCTCTTCCGCAGAAACACTGAGACCAGGATCACTGAGAGGAGTAGCAGCACAAGTATTGTTCTGTAAGTCACAAGGGGATGTGCAGATACTATGTGGCGTGACCACTCCATCCAAGTCAGTTCTGTGGAAAACAATAGCAGATAACACATGTATCACAGTTTTCTGAAGACAAAGAGAAGAGACTTACATCACTAAAAAACTAAAAAACAAATGTAGAGAAGCAGTCACTTCACCTCTTATGGTCACATGGAGATCATCTGTTCTTGTCGAGGTGAAGAGACGAGTGAACAAAGTAACCTCATAGAAGCAGCTGTAGTTCCCTTTGTGGGATAAGTCTGCCTCGGTAAAGATGAAAGAGGCAGAGCAATTGATGGCCAGTTTCGTCCAACTTTCTGTTGATCCTTCAAAAATTAGATGGAAGGAGCCTCCTTGGTGCTGTGACTTGATGGAGCAGATGATGGAGAAGCTTTGACCCCGGGGCACCTCTGGGCCATGTGGCCCCCATGAGAGCTCTCCATCTGGGCCACTGGCAGAGATGATGGGCTGTGGCAGGGACACTGGAGGATGGAAAAAAGTTAAGGGGCAAACAACTACAAGTATGCTATTTTGCAGTAGAGTGTTTTACACTGTATTTCACACTTAATTTGTTATTTATTATGTTTATGTAATATCCAACATTTATGTCATATGTATAGTGTACTGTATATGCATATAACTTAAATGTGGTCAAATAATTGTTTTCACTTTCTTACGCATTATAGAAAAGCTGACAGAGTTGCTGTGGGAAGAGGTGAAGTCACGATTGGACACTCGTGTTTGATACTGGCAGTAGTAGGATCCCTCATGGACAAAGTCCACCTGACGGATGGTGAAATCAGCAGAGGTTCCTGAGGCTGCCTTTGTCTCTCTATATGACCCAGAGAGCTGCTGTAGGGTGAATGTCCCACCCAGGTACTGAGTGGAGATGGAGCAGGTCATTCTAACAGGTTCACCCAGGCGAAGATCTTCAGTTTCAAGAGTGAGATGTGGTTTTGAAAGAGTGACTGGGAAAAAATAAGTCATTAAATATGTGACATTGACAGAACAAAAAACAGGACAGGCCACACTCTGCATAACTTTGACATTTTTTAATTGCACAGACGCGTTTCGGCGTGTGCCTTCTTCAGTGTGGATATTTGCCATTGAGACATCAATTTTATTCTAAGTCAGGAAGATAGTAAAATGTTGCGTGTATATGATTTTACAAACACCTTTTTATTTATTTCCACTTTCTTACCTACTACAGAGAAGGTGGCAAAATCGCTGTGAGGGGAGGAAAAGTTACGGCCAGACATTTGTGTTTGGTACTGGCAGTAGTAGGATCCTTCATGGACAAAGTCCACCTGAGGAATAGTGAAGGTGGAGGAGTTTCCAGTAGTCCTCTTGGTCTTTGTTAATGACCCAGAGACCTGACGTAGGGTGAATGCTCCACCCAGGTACTGAGTGGAGATGGAGCAGGTCATCTGAACAGGCTCACCCCAAGATGCCTGTTTGCCCATTTCAAGTGTGAGAAGTGGTTTCTCCAGTGTTACTGAGAAAACACCAAAAGTAAGAACATTAATTGTTAAATCACTCGAACAGTTTCTAACCTTCCGAGGCATATCCTGACTGTGCCTGGTATTCCTTTGCTTGGCACAGTGCTATTCAATAGCATGCATACTATGCAAATGCAAATTCATGGCCATAGCTTAACACCTACAAAACTCTTGAATAGACAATCTAATCTTTAGTGTTTTCTCTCAACTATGAAAGTATATGGTGTGATAGTCAAGGAAAACATGTAACACGACAAGTAATATACAACATAAATATCTCACCTGCTACCAAAAAGCTGATAGTATCACTGCGAGAGGAGGTAATTTCATGACTGGACACTCGTGTTTGATACTGGCAGTAGTAGGATCCCTCATGGACAAAGTCCACCTGATGGATGGTGAAATCAGCAGAGGTTCCTGAGGCTGCCTTTGTCTCTCTATATGACCCAGAGAGCTGCTGTAGAGTGAATGTCCCACCCAGGTACTGAGTGAAGATGGAGCAGGTCATCCGGACACACTGACCCCAAGATGGAGTTGTTCCCATTCTAAGATTTGGTTTTGGGAGTGTAACTTAAGAAAAAAAAATGAAAACATCAGCTACCGCAGTTAAATAACATATACATTCCTGTGGGAGACTCATGTTCTACTATGTAACATGAGAAGTAATACTTAATGTGGGATGTGTTGTGTAACAACATCTCAACCACTACAGAAGCTGACAGAGCTGACATAAGCTGAAAGTCACTGTGAGAAGAGATAGAATCATGACTGCATGACTGGTTTGATACTAGCTGCAGTGGTATCTTTTGTACATTGGGCTATTATTCTGTCATTATTGCGTATACTAAAATAAAAAACACACAGTAACAAGTTACAATGATTTTTACATTTAACTGCACTTTATTTGCATAGCTGGCTCAGGTCTTTGGTCTAAATAAGAGGCGGCTATTTGTGATCTTTTCATTTTAAAAATAGCTTTGTATTGCACTCTTTGTACTTACCAACACTGATTCCAATGGAGGAGCTTCTAGTGAAACGAGAATAGGCACATGAGTAATTGCCTTGATTGGACGAGTCCACCTGAGGCAACATGAAAGTCACATGTTTCTGGTTGGCAGTAGTTGACCTGGTCATGATGGAAACTCCATTCTTATACAGGTGAACGTCAGTTGTGGAACAGGTGTCTGATGATATGGAGCATTGAAACTCAATGGTCTCCCCAGGCAAGACTGTTGACTGTGACGATGTCAGCAATATTTTAGGAGGCTGACCAGCTCCTGTTGAAAAAGAAAAAATACACTGAATAATATTTGTAACTCATCTGCAAGTCAGCATACAGTATGTATCTCAAACTCACTGACCAGAACACACAACACCAGCATCTTCTCCATGGTTACAATTATGTGTTCCAAAGCCACTATGGGAGCAATCCACAAGGAATAATTCAGCACCAGAGCAGTTAATATTATCCATCCAGATCTCCCCACTGCCGTTGCCAAAGTGGGCTTCCACAGGGGCAGAAACAGCACATCCACATCCCAGCTGTCTGCACACCACTGTAGCATCATTCATGTCCCAGTCGTCATCACACACAGTGCCCCACTGGCCATTGTGGTACACCTCCACTCTACCTGAGCAGTCATTACTTTCACCAACTAACCTGACAGGGGCATGTCCTACAAGTAAAAAGGTTCACAAAGTTAGCAAATATGCAAAAAATGGCATTGTATTAAAGCATAAAGGGGGGGTTACAACATAACTCATACACATGGATTAAAATCCTAATTATTCCACTGAGTTCTTGTTGTTCTTTGATAAGTTGTTTTATCGTACTACAGTTGCAATCAAAATTATTAGCCCGCCTTATGAAATTAGGCAAAACTCTTGATTTCTCCATGGAAATGACCATTAACAACAAGTGTTCATAGTGTATTTGTTTCCAAAACAACAAAGACAAAATGTCCACTAAGTTTGATTAGGATCTTTTACTGACACACAGAGTTAAAACTAGAAAGGGCAAAAATGACATGTTCAAAATTATTAGCCCCCTGGCTATTAAGAGTAAAAAGTTTACCCTTTCTGAACCACAACCAAAAACAACCTCTTAGAGTAGTTCTTTACTAGGTTGGCACAGGTCTCCTGGTGGATTTTGGCCTATTCTTCCATTGCAAATGTTTCCAGCAGGTGTAAATTGCATAGTTTCCGAGCATAGACATTCACTTTGAGCACCTGCCACAGATTGTCAATGTAATTCGGGTCTCGGTTCTGTGCTGGCCACTCCAGGACCTTGGATTTTGTATCCTTGAGGTACTGTTGGACTAATTACGATAAATGCTTTGGGCCATTGTCCTGTTGGAAGATCCATTTTTCACAGCCATTTTGGAACCTTGCGATGGTTAATGGAATAGTGTGGTTCAAGTCAAGACGAGGGTGTCATATTTACATTTAAAAAGCCATGTGTGAAAGTACAAAAGAAAATCAAACATGGTGGTGAGCATTTTTATTTCACACCTACTGTCCTACGTAGAATATGGTTGATAAAGGCTGTGTCCATACATGAGAACAAGAGAAGGAAGTGACTCTTGAAATAGAATACAATCAAAGCCTTTATTTGGCTATGGCTTGGCAACCAGTTTTACAGAAATTAATGTTTTAAGAAAGTCAGATACATTTGGAGTCATTTGGAATACATTTGTAGTTAGTTTTTTTTTTCAAATTGTAAGTCACTTACAATAAAAAGGTCTTTTAAGTGTAATGTACCGTCCGTCCGAATACCCCAACTAGCATTCTATGTAGTGGGCAAAAATGAGGAAGCCATGATATAGTATTATCGAATACATACAGTAAGTAGGCATTCTGTAGAAAGTGAAATGTGGCCAGAGGGCTTGCTACTTAAAGCAGAATTTTGCTGTGCAAGCAAGCCACACTATTCCATTAACCATCGCAAGGCTCCAAATGCCTGTGAAAACGTCAGAGGACAGGAAAGATGGCCACATTGTAGTATATTTAAATTACCTGCTACTAACTTGCTACAGTATGTAGAAGCTACTGTTGTAAAGGTTGAGTGGTAAGCACTGACTAGAAAGCAGTGGTGACTTGTGTTTTTTGGATGCTAAGTAAAGTAATCTGTGGCACTAAGCTATGAATCTCATATATATGGGTGAATCATGGCCATGGGAATATCCAGTGAATAACTGCCAAATACTGCTACTGTGGCATTAAAATGACTACGTGTACTGATATATTTACTATTGTTGGGTTCAGTTATTTGTTGTTTTCGGTGCAGTCACTGACCTGAGCAGACCACGCTAGCGTCTTCATTACTACAGTAAGATGTTCCAATGTCACCATGAGAACACTCTGCAAGGAATCTTTCAGCACCAGAGCAGCGGACATCATTCAGCCAGGTCCTTTCACTGCCTCTGTTGAAGTGGGCGCCATCAGAAACAGAAACCGCATGTCCACATCCCAGCTGTCTGCACACCACTGTAGCATCATTCATGTCCCAATCGTCATTACACACAGTACCCCACTGGCCATTGTGATACACCTCCACTCTTCCTGAGCAGTTAGTGCTCCCACCAACTAGCCTTACAGGAACATTTACTGTAGGAAGCAAAGAAGAATGTTGTGTTTCATGCCATTTTAAATCATTCGTTTATTTTAAAATAAAGCTTACACAGCTGGGATCACATTTTTTTTTCACCTAGAAACTAACACGGACCACAAACAATACACATGTTTTGTGCATGCTTAACAGACTCTTGTACCTCACCCTGCTAGGGCAAACACAAGGAAATGCTGCCAAAAAAGTGATGAAAAGGCCCATGTAGAGTCAGGAACAAAAGTCTGTGCATGATTTTGATTAGCATACATGGTGCAGGTGCACTACATGTGGACATACAAACTTCAAAGTCGGAATGGGAAAGAATATAGCCAGCTGAAAATTATTACTATTCATTTTAGTAGTAGTAATTAGAAGTAGTAAATATGTCATAGTAGTAATAGTAGTAGGTCTCACTGTTAGCTCCTGATAAAACCCTATAACACACATTATTTAGCTTGATGCTATGGACGAAGTCACTAACCTGAGCACACCACACCAGCATCATCACCATGGTTACAATTATGTACTCCAAAGCCATTATGCAAGCACTCGACAAGGGAACTTTCAGCACCAGAGCAGCGGACTTCATCCAACCAGATCACCCCACTGCCCTTGCCAAAGTAGGCCTCCATAGGGGCAGATTCAGCATGCCCACATCCCAGCTGTCTGCACACCACTTCAGCATCGTTCACATCCCAGGCATTATGACACACAGTGCCCCACTGGCCATCGTGGTAGACCTCCACTCTACCTGAACAGGTAGTGCGTCCACCAACCACCCTAATCTGAGCAGCTGTTAAAAAAGGGTAGTTATTTAATATTGTGTGGAAGCGCAGAATGTAATTGTGGCCCAGAGAGTGAATGATCATTTGTGGAACAATATATAAAATTAACAAGCTAATCTATGCTTTAAAACATTAGGCATTTTGTTATTTTCTGATACACTGGATCTCACCAATTTGAGGAGGGGCAGGAAGAAACAGAACCACTAAAAGGACAGAAATTGTTTTGGTGTTATATTTCCAGACGCCAAATCACATATTCTGTCATTCATCATTTGAAATTAATTACAGTGTAAATGAAAACCTCTGGTGGTCTTCTTCAAATGCACAGTTCAATGTCGTCATACTTTTGATTAATGCCAGATTATGCCTCAAGGTACATGGTACTGCAATGTGATGTTGCAGTTGCAGCTATTATAGTCCAACAGTCTGTTCATAACTTATACATACGTTTTTAAAAGCATTTGTTACTGTATTTGTAACGATTTTCTTACAGCCATACACCCTTTGGCACGCTCGTTGGTATAACTATTATTCATCAGTGTAACATAATAATAGTCAGCACTGTTTTATAGCTATTAAATGATTGTAGTTTTAGTTACAGTTACCACATCATGCTTTGTCCCCTTACCTGTCAGTGACGAAATGCCAATGAGATGTGCTGATGAAAGAAAGAAAAACATCACCATTCAAATAAAAGCCATATGGACCTTTAATTTAGTTTGCATCCAAATCTTTCCATATTCTATGTCAATCTCTTACAAATAGTATTATCATGTGTACACTTCTTATGTTAATGGAAACATGATGAGTAGCTTATATTTATGATGAAAAGATTATATTGCAACCAAAGACATACCTACGTGCTGAAAGCGGGACATCTTTTCACTTCCCTCTCACACCAAAAGTGAACCAAACAGCTGGGTGCTAACTCCTTTTTCATCATTCTGTGGTTAAAGGCCAGGTGATGTCTCCAAGACATAAACTGGAAATGTTGTATGAGATGGACTGAAAATAGGTTTGGTTGCAGCTGCACAATTTTCACTGAGAACATTCTGTTCCTCTTTTGATGTTCAGTTTGGTGCGGGCTGGATGTCTTGTAAGTAAAAAAGGAAGGGTGGTCAAACAGTAGTGGTCTATGGATCTGTTTCAGTTTGTCAGTTTCACCCTTTCTCTTTGAGAGCTTTTTGGAGAATTTCTGTTAAACCAAATAAAAAGTCAATGAGTTATTTCTGCTATCGTAAAAGTATGTTTCATTGTATGGACATTACTCTGGAAATCAAATCAGGAGTGCAAATCTTTTTATGTCTTTAGTAAAGGCTATGTACATTTGGTAATGAAAAGGGATACATGTGTTTGTAAAGACACACTACGATCACAACAGAGATCACATTAGTCGGTACTGGCTATCTCAAATGTCACTAATCATGTGATGGTATCAGAAATGATGCAGTTTCAAAAGTAGTTATCCAGAAACTCCAAAACTACTTTGGGTCGAGTTAAAGACGTCAGGTAGGTGAAGAAAGAAACACACTCTCTTAGCGTTTTCATGTTTTGTAAAACATTATTGCACTATGTTCCAGAACTCTGAACACTTTATCACTTTCAATTATGCACCAGTTGAGCTGATGAATACTCAGGAATGCATACATCACTATCATGCGTCATTGAGCTTGAATCTTTAAAGTTGTCATTACATCATTTTTTCTCTAGTATTAATGAATGCCTTGTGAGCCGATTTTGGTGTAAAAAAAGGCTTTGGTGCTCCTGTTACAGGATGTTCTAGTTTGGTGGAGGTGATGGAGCAGGGAGAATGACAGGTTCACATCTATGCTAGTCACAGGCTACAATCATTCAAAGCTCATTCTGTCATAGCACACCAAATAAATGATCTAAATGTTCTAAACAAACAAACCTACTTACCTATATTTTGCTAGGTGAATGTGTGTTGCAACGAGACTTTTTCTAATTCACAAACTTACGTCACCTCGTTTGCCCTTTTCTGTTTTTCTGTCTATGTTCTTTAATTGAGTAATGGAGGCAATCGGGGTAGACAAATATTTTCATGTGCAGCATACATATGCACCTCAGAGTGACCTATTGTATTTCACAAAGAGCAAGTAGTAAATGGTTTCTCTGGGAATGACACCTTAAAATAGGACCCCAAAATGTAAATAAAACATAGGAATAGTTTTGGCTGTTCAGACAGATTATGCTTGTTATAGAAGTTATTGTTTTGTCGCAGTCAGTCTGTTCCTACTATGCTCAATCTGTTGGACCAATTTATATGACAATTGATAGGAAGGGGAAGTATAATACATACAAAAACAAGACAAACCTATCATCCTTGGAATCAGGTCTGGACCATTGAGGGGATCCACACATGTATATTCATGTTGACTAACCTTGTGCAATACAACATTATATAATATGGCATCAGGCTTAGTAGAGGTCATTATATATGGTAATATGGCATCAGGCCTAGTAGAGGTCATTATATACAGTAATATGGCATCAGGCCTAGTAGAGGTCATTATATACAGTAATATGGCATCAGGCCTAGTGGAGGTCTGACCCCTCTAAGGGTCTTTCTAGTTTGCTTTTTGCACGAAAGCTTTAATTTGATTTAAATATGTAAAATATACCATTCATGCAACAGACTTAGATGCTTGTATTAGGTTTAATGTTTATGCAACAGATAATACATAATTATTAAACAACAGATAACAGCTGTAATACATGGGACTAGGCAAACAGAGTGTCTCTTTTCTGTCACACTTAAATTTGTCTTCAAGGAGAGCTCTGTGTGGATCAGACAGCATAATTTAATCAAAAAAGCAATTATTCGTTCAAATGTTGTTTATCAATAATTATACCATTCAAGCAAAAGCAAATATATTTACTTCAGTATATATGGTATACTGTGGTTTACTAACACTGCAGAGTCATGCTGGACATGTTCTTTATCCACGAGACCAGAAATGTTATCGGCTATCTTCATGGTTTTCAGTCGATTTTGAAGGGGTGTCGTAGGTTGTCATTGGCCCTGAGTTAAAAGACAAAAAACAACAGTTGTGTTACATTGCAGTTTCTATGACCTTATTACCTGGTCCCCCGGTGGGTATTGACCAGGTATTGCAATGACCCTGTCCGTGTGTGTGTGTCTGTCCGCCCGCAATCAATGGCCATTCCAGTCCAGAGCAGGTGTATACAATCAATGGTCATTCCAATCCAGAGCTGGTTTATACAATCAATGGGGGGCTCAATTGTCATCTCTGATTGTGCTTGTTAATTACCTGGATGAACCATGAGTTTGACTTCAAAATGCCTACTTACAGTACTCTGTGTTGTCCACAACTGTATGGTGTCCCTCTTTTTTTTTCTTCAGCAGGAATACTGAGAACAGAACCAGTGAGAGAAGTAGAAGTCCAGGTATCACTCCATAAAACACAAAGGGGTGTGAAGATGTTGCGTCGTGTGCCCACTCTGACCAAGTCAGCTCTAGAAAAACATGGAAAGATATGTCACATCAGTGGAAATAACAAAAAATTATGGAAGTAAATAAAGAAATTGTAGGGGGACCAACAGTAGTCTATCAGCATACTTCCACATACATCACTGAGTAAAACCAAAGCCAAAAGGATAGTCACTACACCTTTTATAGTCACATGAAGCTCAACTGTTGTTGTAGAGGTGAAAAGACGAGTGCTATGAACACGTGTGAACACCATGACCTCATAGAAGCAGCTGTAGTTCCCTTCGTCAGAAAAGTCTGCCTCAGGAAAGTAGAAAGACGCAGAGTTACTGACAGCCAGCTCGGTCAAGACTTCCTTTGATCCATCAGAGATGAGGTGGAAGGAGCCTCCTTGGTACTGTGATTCGATGGAGCAGATGATGGAGAAGCTTTGACCCCGGGGCACCTCTGGGCCCTGTGGCCCCCATGACAGCTCTCCATCTGGGGCACTGGCAGAGATGATGGGCTGTGGCAGGGACACTGGAGGACATGAGAATCTTTGAGTCTCCTAGAAGTTCAGGTTAAGTGTTTTTAATAACTTTGCATTAAAGGGTGAGCAGATGTTTGTCATTTTTGTATTGTCGTCACACTGATTACTTCATTTATGCCATGTACAGTATCAGTAAACAAATAACACGAATAGACTTTTTAGCGCTTTCTCACCAACTACAGAGAAGCTGACAGAGTCACTGCGGGAGGAGGTGAAGTCATGACCAGACACTCGTTTTTGATACTGGCAGTAGTAGGATCCCTCATGGACAAAGTCCACCTGACGGATGGTGAAGTCAGCAGAGGTTCCTGAGGCTGCCTTTGTCTCTCTATATGACCCAGAGAGCTGCTGTAGGGTGAATGTCCCACCCAGGTACTGAGTGGAGATGGAGCAGGTCATCCTAACAGGTTCACCCAGAGAAGGATCTTCTTCAGTAACAAGAGTGAGACCTGGTTTTGGCAGAGTAACTGCAAAAGTGAAATTTGAACAGATACTGATTATTTCATAGCAAAACTAGGAAAAAAACTGACCATACTTAGCCTCATTACATGTCTCTCAGATCTCACGTTTATCTTGTTTTACGTCATAAACACATATTGTACGTAATAAGGTTAAGTAATGGGTTCACAGCAAGGAGATTAATATTGTAGAATAAACCCTGACAAAGTGATGCAGGACCCCAATGCAAAGTAGAGCAGTCTTGATTCAATGCGAAGGTATTTGTGATTTTGACTCCTATTGGTCGAAATGCAGTTTCATAGCATTGTCGTCTATTCTTCTGCTTCACCCAAAGAATGTGTTGTACATAGCAACAGTCTGTTATACAGAAATATCAGACCTCTGGATATTGGGGCAGCCCATTCAGTTCAGTGGAACATTTTATAACCCTTTCTGAAGCAATATTTTACTAACACGTCTCTCTTTTTTAATTTTCTTACCTACGACAGAAAAGCTGGCAGAATCACTGCGAGAGGAGGTGAAGTTATGGCCAGACATTTGTGTTTGGTACTGGCAGTAGTAGGATCCTTCATGGACAAAGTCCACCTGAGGAATAGTGAAGGTGGAGGAGTTTCCAGTAGTCCTCTTGGTCTTTGTTAATGACCCAGAGACCTGACGTAGGGTGAATGTGCCACCCAGGTACTGAGTGGAGATGGAGCAGGTCATCTGAACTGGCTCACCCCAAGATGCCTGTTTGCCCATTTCAAGTGTGAGAAGTGGTTTTGGTAGCGTAACTGGGCATAAAAATAAGTGAAAACTTGACTTATTAATAATAAACTGAACTCATTAACTCTTTATCGTTATACATTCATCACAGTGTACATTTATATATGGGTACAGAGTTTTGCTGACCGTGACATCATCTAACAATTTCTTAGTCTTAGTACTCTGACACACACTGTTACACTCATTTCGACTACATATAGCATGGTTCTTCACGGTTCCCTGCAGACGAAGGTGCACTACCATTGATGGAGGAGAATGCAAATTAAATGTACAGTAAGACTCAGGAGATGTAAGAGTTAGGAAAATGATGGCACAGCTAAACAAGCTTGAACACTAGTAAGTGCATATCCTCTGAAATTATCTATTAGTTGGCATTTTAACTTGAGAAGTATTCCACAATATAAGCATCTCACCAACTACAGAGAAGCTGACAGAATCACTGTGGGAAGAGGTGAAGTTACGACCAGACACTCGTGTTTGATACTGGCAGTAGTAGGATCCTTCATGGACAAAGTCCACCTGACGGATGGTAAAATCAGCAGAGGTTCCTGAGGCTGCCTTTGTCTCTCTATATGACCCAGAGAGCTGCTGTAGGGTGAATGTCCCACCCAGGTACTGAGTGGAGATGGAGCAGGTCATTCTAACAGGTTCACCCGGAGAAGGATCTTCTTGAGTTTGTAGAGTGAGACGCGGTTTTGGCAGAGTAACTGGAAAAGAGTAATTCAGACATTTATTATTGTGTAGCAGAGCACAGTAGAAAAAAGGAAGCTTTCAATAGTGTTTGCTGCTCCATTACAACCCTCTTGGGTCTCGCTACTTTTATTGCTTTTGATGCCTTTAACACATAATGCACACAATATGGTTCCTACATTATTTCACAAACACTCCTGTGTCTTGTTTCAACTTTCTTACCTATTATATAGAAGCTAACAGAATCACTGCGAGAGGAGGTAAAGTTCTGGCCAGACATTTGTGTTTGGTACTGGCAGTAGTAGGATCCTTCATGGACAAAGTCCACCTGAGGAATAGTGAAGGTGGAGGAGTTTCCAGTAGTCCTCTTGGTCTTTGTTAATGACCCAGAGACCTGACGTAGGGTGAATGTGCCACCCAGGTACTGAGTGGAGATGGAGCAGGTCATCTGAACTGGCTCACCCCAAGATGCCTGTTTGCCCATTTCAAGTGTGAGAAGTGGTTTTGGTAGCATGACTGGCATAAAAATAAGTGAAAACATAACTTATTGATGATGAACTGAACTCATTAACTCTTTATCTTTACACATTCATCACAGTGTACATTTATATATGGGTACAGAGGTTTGCTGACCGTGACATCATCTAACAATTTCTTAGTCTTAGTACTCTGACACACACTGTTACACTCATTTCGACTACATATAGCATGGCTCTTCACGGTTCCCTGCAGACGAAGGTGCACTACCATTGATGGAGGAGAATGCAAATTAAATGTACAGTAAGACTCAGGAGATGTAAGAGTTAGGAAAATGATGGCACAGCTAAACAAGCTTGAACACTAGTAAGTGCATATCCTCTGAAATTATCTATTAGTTGGCATTTTAACTTGAGAAGTAATGCACAACATAAGCATCTCACCAACTACAGAGAAGCTGACAGAATCACTGTGGGAAGAGGTGAAGTTACGACCAGACACTCGTGTTTGATACTGGCAGTAGTAGGATCCCTCATGGACAAAGTCCACCTGACGGATGGTGAAATCAGCAGAGGTTCCTGAGGCTGCCTTTGTCTCTCTATATGACCCAGAGAGCTGCTGTAGGGTGAATGTCCCACCCAGGTACTGAGTGGTGATGGAGCAGGTCATCCGGACAGTCTGACCCTTTGATGGTGTTGTACCAGTTTGAAGTGTGAGAAGTGGTTTTGGCAGTGGAACTGGAACCAAAAAGAATTAAACCATCAGTAAATGAAAAATTGTAAATGTATGTTTTATGAATTTGAAAAAAACTAGGAAGATATTTTGTTAAAATATGTTGTTGGACACACATGGAAAAAACTAAACTTTAAATACAACAGGCAGAATCAATATCTCACCAACTACAGAGAAGGTGACAGAGTCACTACGACCAGAGGTGAAGTTACGTCCAGACACTCGTGTTTGATACTGGCAGAAGTAGGATCCCTCATGGACAAAGTCCACCTGACGGATGGTGAAATCAGCAGAGGTTCCTGAGGCTGCCTTTGTCTCTCTATATGACCCAGAGAGCTGCTGTAGGGTGAATGTCCCACCCAGGTACTGAGTGGAGATGGAGCAGGTCATCCTAATAGGTTCACCCAAAGAAGGATCTTCAGTTTCAAGAGTGAGACGTGGTTTTGGCAGATTAACTAGAAAAAATAATTCATAGTAAAATATTTACTAATATTTACTAACCAATCATTTTCCCATCAGTCCCATTGCAAACATTTAAACTGTTATTTTCAGTGTTTTGTGACATTAGCAAATATTGTTCTATTTCAGAAACACTTCTGTTTGTGAAAGCGAAGGCAATTGATAGCAGTATTTCAAAATGCAAATGAACTAGTATACATGACCAACGGTAATACATTTTTTTAGTTTCAGAATCCTGACACACTCATTTGGTGTTCTTGTACTACAAACAGCACCAATAGTTGTACAGCCATGTGAAAGACTGATAATTGCAGTTAAATCTCTAACAAATGCTGAACAGTAAGTAAGCTACAGTAAGCTACAGTTATTTATTTTTTTTTTTTATTAACTCATTTTATTCACTGACATACTAACACAAAATCGTTGTCTTGGGCAAAATTGTTGACGAGTTAGTCCACAGGGGGCACTGTAATTGTACAAAATGTCATTTTGCCTATTATCTCAAGAATGCTAACGTTTACAACAAATTTGTTTTTATCGTGAAATCTGATGACCCTCACCCATTAAAAACACTGCTCGACATCCACTTCCAAAAAAAAAAAATTCAGTGAAATTTCAACACTGCGAAAACAAACTCATCATAGGCCGTTAATGTGGTCCATAGGGGGCGCTCTAATTGTATAAAATCTAATTTCTTTCACAAATCACTCCTACACACTACACAAACACACACAATGTCATTCATTCAAAACCCAGGAAATCATTTCCACACAATTTCTCACTTCACAACACTGCTCTACCACACACTCATCATACCAACAGTTTCCATATTTCAATACACTGCGGTGGTCATACCATGTACCGCTATGCGGTACATCTAGTTTTTAACCAAAAAAGCCACACAACATGCAGGCCTCTCTCTCATCCAAACTGTAGGCTATCGGTATGAGCATACATAACAGAACCTAACTTCACTGATTATTGTTCAGGCATGGGATATATGGGTTTAACGGCAGGAAAAAAAACATAATTAGCAAAGCTGTTGCTGATTTAACTATTACTAAAGACTAAGTGGATTAAAAATCGCTTACCTGGAGTGGTTGGAGATGTTGGAGGACTAGTTGTTGTTGCCAGAGACATATCTGCATATGATATGGATATTAGATAGATATGAATAAGAAAATATATTCCTTAAGGAATCAATCAATCTTAAGGAAACAAACACACACTATGGTAAACCTGCTACAAAAGAGAGCTTTACCTGCACAGTATGCATAATGGCAGACCGTAGGGCCCACTAGTTCATAAACAGCGTAGTTTCCTGGACACATTTTCACCCGGATGGATGGTGAGTTGTAGCTGCAACAACTATGCCAGTGTCCACACACCTCCCTGGTCACAATGCCATCTTCTGGGCGGGGATGCGGCCTTTGCAGCCACAGAGGCCCATGAGTGCCACAGCGGTTTTCAGGCACACAGCTCTCTGGCATGCGAACAGTCAGCCCCTGATGGAACATGCGGTACCAGCCCTGCCACTGCCCGTCACGGTCACACTTGAGGGCCGACTGGTCCTGGTTGGTGGTGGCCCTCCAGGTGTCGTTCAGCACAGTGTAGTGGTGACAAGGGTCTCTCTCTCCAGCTGGTATGGTGTGCAGCAGCATGTAGCAAAATGTGGGATTTCAGATTAGGACTTAAACACACACATGTACACATGTATACCAATATACTCGTGTACATGCATACAGCTAAAACACACTCACAAATTGCACTTTAGCTGGAAATCTGAGAGTTGAGAGTGAATAAACAAATTCAAAATAATAAAAACAGGGGCAATCTGGTGTATTTAAAGACAAAGAGTCAACATAAGTACTGTACGAAAGCAATTTGGCACTCTTGTTCATAGGAAAAGTAAAGCATATCCCCATAGCTTTAAACGTTTCCCCCCTCTGGTTTTCATATGCCTGTCTGTGTAAAGTAAATTTTTCTCCAGTGGGAACAACTTGATGAGGTGGGCAAGGACTAAGTGAGTGAACCCCCCCTTCTGTTTTTTCAACAAATCACACCCTGCTGTACAGTACTGCCTTGTCTGTATGCTATGGAGTTGTGAAGAGCTTTGAATCTAATATGATGCCAACTGCCCTTACATTGCATAAAATAAAACACTAAACAGCGATGTAATCTGATTAATTGACTATAGTCTAAAACCAGGATTTTTTGGTGGGGAATAAAAATCACTTACGTGTAGGAGTTAGTGCTGGAGCATTTGTAGCAGAAGACATCTCTGTATGACATATGAATGTTAGATGTTAGGTATGTAATCTGACAATATTTTTCAAGGTACACAATGGTCAACTTGCTGGAACTAGTTTTGTTGTTATGGTTACTTAATGGCAGTCAGATGCATACAGATAAAACACACTCACAAATTGCACTTCAGCTGGCAATGGATCTGAGAGTTGAGAGTGAATGAACAAATTCAAAATAAAAAAAACAGGGGCAAAAAAATCACCCCCCACCCCACACACACACACACACACCATTTTCCTTTTTCAACAAATCACACCCTGCTGTAAAGTACTGCCTTGTCTGTGTGCTATGGAGTTGTGAAGAGCTTTGAATCTGATATAATGCCAACTGCCCTTCTACTGTGTAAAATAAAACAATAAACAGCAGTGTGATCTGATTAATTGACTATAGTCTAAAAAGAACAGGATTTTTTGGTGGGGAATAAAAATCACGTGTAGGACTTGGTACTGGAGCAATTGTAGCAGAAGACATCTCTGTATGACATATGAATGTTAGATGTTACGTATGTACTCTGATAATATTTTTGAAGGTACACAATGGTGAACTTGCTGGAATTAGTTTTGTTTTCAACGTTACTTAATGGTAGCCTGGTAAACCCGCCCCTCGTACTTCATTTCATTTCGTGCAGAGGGTCTGGAACAGAGACCGTCAGAAACGATTTGCTGGAGGGGTGGACTCTGCTGAAGTTTTAAAAAAGTGCCTCTGCCTTTACCCAATCGCTAACACCTGGTCGTCACGTATGCAATTAGCCTACCTACGCACTCCAATTCAAATGTAGCACACAAGGTCAACGTCACAGCTAACGAACACACCCTCTGTTCGCTGATTGGATCGATGTTTCTGAATCATCGCAAATGTACCTCAAGAGATCCTGGTCCAGACGAAATGCACGAAATGAAATGAAGTACGAGGGGTGGGTTTACCAGGCTAACTTAATGGCAGACAGATGAGCCTTAAACATCCTTAAACAGAATAACAGTAATTTTCGTACTGTAGTGTTATCACCCTAATTGAAACTATGTAAGTATCATAATAACAAACCAGTGGTCGCTACTGCACTGCCTAGATGCTGACTACCTTGCAACAATAACATTAGCAAAGTTGTCCTTTCTTCAGTCATTTCGCAAGAGGCATAGTGTTCAGCATACTTCAACCTCATGACACCATGGTTTTTAGGTATGGCCTGCCAACCACAGCTTCGTACATAAACACACAAAGCACTGAATGGCTAGTGGGGGAGACTTACCTGAGCACACCACACCCGCATCTTCGCCATGATTACAATCATGTGTTCCAAAGCCACTACTGGAGCACTGAACGAGGAAACTTTCAGCACCAGAGCAGCGGACATTATCCATCCAGATCCTTCCACTGCCCCTGCCGAAGTGGGCTTCCTTAGGGGCAGAAACAGCACCTCCACATCCCAGCTGTCTGCACACCACTGTAGCATCCTTTATGTCCCAGTCGTCATCACACACAGTGCCCCACTGGCCATTGTGGTACACCTCCACTCTACCTGAGCAGTTAGTCCTGCCACCAACGAGCCTGACAGTGGAAGCTCCTTTAACAAGTGAAGAAATATTTTAAATCAGTTACTCATCAATCATTAAAAATTGTAAAAATATTAAAATGGTAAAAATTTTACACACTGCTGAGTGTACCATCATAATTGTTAATGGTTGTAAATTTGAAAATGCCCATATGTTTTACTTATTTGTAGGTCATACATTTCCATAATCCTGCTAATCCTTTATATTTAAGGCCCTGATCTAAAAATGCAAAATGTCATGAAATTTCTATTACTGCTATAGATTTGGATAGTGGTTGGGTTACACCCAACTCAACTGATTTTATGCAGCCCTCTCTCTCATCCAAACTGTGGGCTATAAGTATGACCATACACACAAGCCTAACTTCACTGATTATTGTTCAGGTGTGGATATAGGGCTTTAGCAGGATAAAAGAATCATAATTGGCAAAGTTGGGGCTGATTTAACTACTATTAAAGACTGAGTGGATTTAAAACGCTTAACTGGCGTGGCTGGAGATGTTGGAGGACTAGTTGTTGTTGCCAGAGATATATCTGCATATGATATGGATATTAGATACTAGATATGAATAAGAAAATATATTCCTAGGATCCAGAGTTGATTCTTTCAGTGAGCATAGAAGAATATATTATATTCAATCTCCATCCGCCTAAATGTGTAACTAGTAGACCGTAATTTATGATAACTTTTAAGGGTGTCAAATTGTGAAATAATATTTCTTATTTGGGAAAAAAAATCTGTTAAACTATTTAAAAGATATCTCAAAGATCATTAAATCACTGTGGGCAGCGTGTTCGGGAACCCTGATCTGACCATTCCATTCATGTTTGGTTTATAAGGGCTCATTTCCACCGCCTTGTTCAGCGCGTAGCCTTGTTCAGCGCGTAGCCGTGTTCAGCGCGTGGGCGTATACAATAGGTTTGCATAGGGACAGAATACGCTTGCGGTGGAAATGGTCTAATCTGTTAACGTGCATTCTAAACGAATACGGACAGAATACGGCCACACGCTGAAAACGAGTTAAAAGCGCTTACCTGGAGTGGTTGGAGATGGGGCTGTTGGAGGACTAGTTGTTGTTGCCAGAGACATATCTGCACATAATATGGATATTACTGTAGATACTAATTATGACTAAGAAAATATATTCCCAGGATTCCAATGAAATAAACACACACTATGGTAAACCTGCTAAAAAAGAGAGCTTTACCTGCACAGTATGCATAATGGCAGACCGCAGGGCCCACTAGTTCATAAACAGCGTAGTTTCCTGGACACATTTTCACCCGGATGGATGGTGAGTTGTAGCTGCAACAACTACGCCAGTGTCCACACACCCCCCTGGTCACAATGCCATCTTCTGGGCGGGGATGCGGCCTTTTCAGCCACAGAGGCCCATGAGTGCCACAGCGGTTTTTAGGCACACAGCTCTCTGGCATGCGAACACTCAGCCCCTGATGGAACATGCGGTACCAGCCCTGCCACTGGCCGTCACGGTCACACTTGAGGGCCGACTGGTCCTGGTTGGTGGTGGCCCTCCAGGTGTCGTTCAGCACAGTGTAGTGGTGACAAGGGTCTCTCTCTCCAGCTGGCATGGTGTGCAGCGGCATGTAGCAAAATATGGGATTTCAGATTAGGCTTAAACTTAGACTTAAACACACACAAAAACTACATACCAATATACTCGTGTACATGCATACAGCTAAAGCATGCTCACAAATTGCACTTCAGCTGGAAATCTGAGAGTTGAGAGTGAATAAACACATTCAAAATAATAAAAACAATCTGGTGTATTTAAAGACAAAGAGTCAACATAAGTACTGTACGAAAGCAATTTGGCACTCTTGTTCATAGGTTAAGTAAAGCATATCCCCAAAGCTTTAAACTCTGCATTTGTATGCACGGCACAATCACAGCCATATGGGCCAAATACTGACCCCATTCTCTTGTCCTCCCTACGTTTCCCCCCTCTGGTTTTCATATGCCTGTCTGTATAAAGTACATTTTTCTGCAGTGGGAACAACTTGATGAGGTGGGCAAAGACTAAGTGAGTGAACCCCCCCCTACTGTTTTTTCAACAAATCACACCCTGCTGTACAGTACTGCCTTGTCTGTATGCTATGGAGTTGTGAAGAGCTTTGAATCTGATATGATGCCAACTGCCCTTCTACTGCGTAAAATAAACAGCGATGTGATCTGATTAATTGACTATAGTCTAAGACCAGGATTTTTGGAGGGGTAATAAAAATCACTTACGTGTAGGAGTTGGTGCTGGAGCGATTGTAGCAGAAGACACATGAACATAGTATGACATATGAATGTTAGATGTTAGATATGTAATCTGACAATATTTTTCAAGGTACACAATGGTCAACTTGTTGGAACTAGTTTTGTTTTCAAGGTTACTTAATGGCAGACAGATGAGCCTTAAACATCCTTAAACAGAATAACAGTAATTTTCGTATTGTAGTAAAACTATGTAAAAATTATAATAAAACACAGTGGTGGTGTCTACTGCACTGCCTAGATGTTGACTACTTTGCAACAGTAACATCAACAAGATTGTCCTTTCTTCAATAATTTCGTAAGAGGCACAGTATTCAGCACACTTCAACCTAATGGCAGTGTCACTGAGACCATGGTTTTAGGTATGGCCTGCTAACAACAGCTTCATACATAAACATACAATGCACTGAATAGCTATTGCAGGAGACTTACCTGAGCACACCACACCAGCATCTTCACCATGGTTACAATCATGTGTTCCAAAGCCACTATGGATACACTCTGTCAAGGACTCTTCAGCACCAGAGCAGCGGACATTATCCATCCAGATCCTTCCACTGCCCCTGCCAAAGTGGGCTTCCTTAGGGGCAGAAACAGCACCTCCACATCCCAGCTGTCTGCACACCACTGTAGCATCATTCATGCCCCAGTCGTCATCACACACAGTTCCCCACTGGCCATTGTGGTACACCTCCACTCTACCTAAACAGTTGGTGCTCCCTCCAACCAGCCTGATTTGAGCATCTTTTCAAAAGAAGAAATAAATAAGAAGATAGACCCCACCATTTACCATAATCGTGGATAGACACCATATATAGTAGCTGATTTATATGTATACTGTACTGTTTATGCTAACCAGTGTTTCTGTTTAGGTGGGTCTCTACAAAATGGAACTCACCAACTTGACAGGTGGCAGAAAGGAGAAGTACTGCTGGGGAAAAAAGATTTCATGTTGTGAAGTAGTTATATACAAAAGCAGTCACATTTTCAGTCAATGAAAATTAGTTAGTGAAAGCCAATAAATCTAATGACATTTCATAATGTATGGTTCAGTATACAGTATTACTGTTTTGCTGAATGTATCTCTCAGATCATGTCTTTTAGTAGAGCGGCTAAGCACAAGAATCGTTCACTTTTTGAAGAAAGCATGAAACTTTGTACAGGTCTTTGTACAGATCTGAAGCTGCCATCTTGGATTTCAAAATGGCGGCCTTTCACCATGTATTTTCTTAAATAACTCCCTTAATATACAGCAATATATAAAAACACAATTCCACCAGCTAACCCTACTTTTTCAGGGTCTAGGAATTTGGTGGAATCATTTTCAGATGCAGTAGAGGTCAGCCATCTTGGGTTTCAAGATGGCCACCCACAATATTCCAGGTTATAGTGCATGTGTTGCAACTAGTCGTCTTAATATAATAATAATAATAATAATAATAATAATAATAATAATAATAATAATAATAATAATGATGCTTTACTTTACTTGTATAGCACAATTCATACATCAAAGATGCAGCTCAAAGTGCTTTACAATTTGGCAAGGTCACCACAAGACAACATTTCTTGCAGTCCAGTAGCGCCGGAGCAGACGTACACAATAACGAAATGACGTAATGCCCCTTTAATGCAGGCTCTTGCGTGACACAATAATGCAATGTCATAATGATGCAAGGCCTATTTGCGTGGCATAATAATGCACTGTCACAACAATGCAATGCGGGCTCTTGCGTGAACACGGGTAAACAGTCTTTGTAATCCAGAGGTGCTAGAACGACGCAATGGTCCGTTGATGAGGGCTCTTGTGTGAACACAGGTCAACAGTCCTTGCAAACCAGGGGTGCGTTTCTTGAACAACTTCTTAGGTTAGCATTCTACTACCGTAGTGGCGAAACCCGACCGTTTCTCGAAGCATTCGTACTTCGGCACAACTACCATTGTTACTTCCATATTGGGCACTACCGTTTGAAAAGAATCGGTGATATAGGCTACATCAGAAGTTATATGGGTGTTGAATTCACAAAGATGCATTAAATCGCCTCATAGTATGATTTTTTAATAATTACTGTCTTGTGATATATACCCTGGATGATCATGAAGACATCACAAGTTGTTTGAAAAGAATCGGTGATATACATCAGAAGTTATATGGGTGTTGAATTCACAAAGATGCATTAAATCGGCTCAAAGTATGATTTTTAAATAATACTGTCTTGTGATATATACCCTGGATGATCATGAAGACATCACAAGTTGTTTGAAAAGAATCGGTGATATACATCAGAAGTTATAGCCTATGGGTGTCTTTGAATGTGTCGAATATCCAATATCCAATATCAAACCAATTTAACCGCGGTTCTCACTTCAGTGTGTGAAGCATAGAAACATTGGAGGAAAAGCAGGGGAAAGCCGTTTTGATTGGATGACTTTTTTGTTGACATGCCATGAACGAGAATCTTTGTTGAAATTATACGATGGTGATGTTAAAACAAGGCCATATGGCAAAGCCGATGCATGTAGTGAAGGAAATTATATTCTTATAAATTCGTAACTTTTAATAGCGTTTTGAAGTCATCTGTCAATACTACTGATAAACTCTGCCATGAGATTAATTTACCACTGGCAGGTAGCTCAGTGGCAAAGTGATGTGCCCCTGACACTGTTCCATTTAGTTACGAGTTCAAATCCTTTGCACACCTATGGTAACATTTAGCCCACGTTCCACAATCACCACAACAACGTTTTAAGCTGAGTGAGTAACGGTGGCGCTTTCAGTCATGGATCACTGACCTGTTATACCGATACAATGCATTTCTTCTACATGTAGTCATTTAATATT
The DNA here is from genome assembly GCA_027475355.1 of Coilia nasus. Lineage (NCBI taxonomy): Eukaryota > Metazoa > Chordata > Actinopteri > Clupeiformes > Engraulidae > Coilia > Coilia nasus. The sequence goes on along the minus strand of CM050216.1, from coordinate 16,895,203 downwards.
CAACCAAACTACAGAGTAGAGCAATATAAATCAGTGTACTTGTACTTACACACACATTTTATTTTTCTATAATATGACACATGCCGGTTTCAAACCTGCGCATGTTTTTTCTGATTTCAGTAGAGTACAACCAGTCATCCAGTTGCGCCACTGATAACCACGTCAACTTGCCTATTTGGCTCATAATGCTTTTCAACCAAACGTACATGACGTAGCCCTCGGCAAACTTTCCAAATTAAGGCCAACTTCTAATGCAAATATCTCATAATCCTGCGGTCCAAACTCAGCGAAACTGAATCGGTTTGTGCAGGTGATTATACTGCTGTGCAAACCATTAAATGTTTAAGTCATGCCATACGATTTTAACAAGAAAATTGCATATCATGAATTGTCCATTTAACAGTTTCAACAGCTGTATTATAGTGTGTACCTCTACACACTGATTGAATTTTACTGTGTTTGTACTGCAGGATTACGAGATATTGGCACTTTAGAGTCAAAGATCTACTGCAGTCTTCTACTGAAGTTCTCACTACCATAGGAACAAGGGAAGTTCATTTAGGTGCAGTCTGGTTGTAAGTGTACCCAGGGAGTAACGGGTGAAGAAAAACTCCCTGTTTGTTTGATTTGTGTGAATTAAAGGAGGAAACCTCAGGTATCAGTGAGGAAAAGTCCTTGTTTTTCTAGTAAGAAACCTCAGGCAGAACCAAGCCACCCCCCCCCCCCCCCCCCGCCACCCCCCCCAGGCAGAACCATGCATGCCCTGCTTGGTATGTTGCTTTCTTGTGCTGTTCCAAAGCTGCTCGTGTTGGTAGGACGTTCTCAATGTTGCGTGACATTCTGCAAAAGAGGGTCATCCAGGCTGAATTGATACTGGTCTCTTCGTTGGTGCGGCAGTACATCAGGACAACAAATCGTTTTAGTTGCTGGATGGTTTCATCTGGCAGATTCGCAGTACAAGGCAATGACAGAGAAGCAAAACTGTTGTTAACCTCAGGCTGTGCTAACCAGGTGTTTCAAGCAGATTTCTTTCCATAGTTACCAAAGAATGATGTCACATCACATCCAGTGAATGCATGGAAAAACAGCAAGCCTTTTGCACATTTGTGGAGACAGTTCTGAGAGCAATCTCATGTATGGGAATGTATCTAAACTCTTTCCCAGTTCCAAATGCTATCCAGAGTTGTTCAATGTTAGGGAGACTTTGGAAAAGAGCAACAGCCAGAACGATGGACATGCAGAAACACCCGAGTGTCTGCTTCCTTATGTGAGCAGGGATCAAGTTCATCTGTTTTCTGATCAATCCTGGAGCTGATGACAGACCCTTGCACAGTGGATATGATGACCTTGGTTTCTGTGTCATTGGAAACACACTGATGCCCAAGGAATTGGAAGAGGCCCAGAGGCACGTCTGTTTTCCCTCATTGAAAGCTTCAGACTGCTCTTTTGGTACACATTCACCATCAACTCGTGTTATTTCCAGCTCTAACAACACATGTGGAATGAATTCATGTTTTGCAATCTATGAAGATTTTTGATTCTCTGACTGACACAGAAATGCACAAGAGCTGCTCCGTCCAGGATTTTGACTTCTTCAGATGGAGTATTTATGGCAGACAAAAAATACAGTCCTTCCATAGTGGTGACAATTATCAACACCAGAGGGTGTTTTTTGGGGAAGGTTCCATTATTTCATTAGGGGCCGGATTGCTTAAGCTGGCAAACCGGAGTTGTACTGCCGTAATATATGAACTGCCGAACAAAATAAGGATGAAATCTTGACAGCATTATATTCTTCTGGGCTTTCTGGGAAATATATAACATAAAAACTTTACAGATAATGAAACTTGCCTTTTGTCACGGTGTCGCTCTGGGCTGGGATTCTTTCATGTGTCTTTTTCGCTATTACCCTGTTGGTTGTCAATTAGGTTCACTCCCTGTGTTGTCTGCTGACTCTCTGCACCTGTACTTCCGTGTTTAGACCCTCACCTGATTATCTCGCTTCACGATCACGGTAATCAGTCTCGCCTGCACTCTCTGATTTGTGACAGTCACGAGTTCATTCAATCATCAGACTCACCTGCACTCCTCGTTCACGCTTGTTTAGTTCCCGGGGTTTCTACTACTTATACTCGCCTCTCTCATTCACTCCTTGTCAGTCCGTCTGCGAACCACGGTGTATTCCCTCGGCAAGCTATTTCGACTCCTGACTTCTCTGCGTCTGTTTGGCTGTGTACTTCCCGGTGTTGCTCGTTTTCCGTCTGTGCCTGTGTTTTCCCCTGTCTGTCTGTCAGTATCTCCAGTCCTCCGGTGCCGACTCCTGCCTGCCTGACTCCGCCTGACTCTCCAGCCCTTGGTTTCGACCCCGGTCCGTCCCTGGCTCTTCCTGGCTCTTCTGCTCCCCGGCATCGATCTCCGCCTGTCCCTGACTCTGCTCTGCTCTACTGCCCTGGTAACGACTCCTGTCCGGCTGACTCACCTGCTCCTGTCTCGACCTCCGCCTGCCCTCGACTCTGCTCTGCTCTACTGCCCTGGTAACGACTCCTGTCCGGCTGATTCACCTGCTCCTGTCTCGACCTCCGCCTGCCCTCGACTCTGCTCTGCTCTACTGCCCCGGTAACGACTCCTGCCCGGCTGACTCACCTGCTTCTGGTCTCGACCTCCGCCTGCCTTCGACTCTGCTCTGCTCTTCTGCCCCTGGTATCGATCTTTGCCTGCCCACGACTCTTCGCCTGCTTCCGGGAGTGGGTTCTGACCGCCCGTCTGCCAGGGTGTTTCACCGCGTCCTGGTGGATACCTACCGGCTCTCCGGAGCTATTGACTTTGTCCCTTTCCCCCCAACCCTTAATAAACTTTTATTGAAGTTACGCTTTTGGGTTTTCCTGTCTGTCTGTCCGGGATCCGTGACAGTACGGACTGACCACGAAATGGACCCAGCGAACCTCAATATGGATCAGGATCAGTCTCCCGAGCCCCCGTCTGCTATCCAGAGACTAGAGCATTCTGAAAGAGAGCTGGGCCGTGTCTCCGGTGACGTAGCGTCTCTGATGGGGACGACAGACCATATACGACAGCTGGTGATGCTGCTTCAACAGCAAGGAGCGGCTCAGGCTCAGCAGCTCGCCCAGATCTCGGCTCAACTCGCATCCTCGGGAGCCAGTGATCCGATGGCTCCCTCTCCTGGGCTCTCTGCTTCGTTTCCGGCTCTGCCTCAAGTGCCTGGTGTCGCTGGTGGCTCCGAGCCCAAGATCGGATTGCCGGAGCGGTTTGGGGGAAACCCCGAGGAGGTGGTAGCATTTGTTACGAACTGCCAGCTCACCTTCGACCTCCAGCCGCGAAACTTCGCTTCTGAGGCAGCACGGGTTGCGTTTGCCATAAACCTCCTGACGGGGCGAGCCAGACTTTGGGGAACAGCCGAATACCAGCGCCACTCGCCAGCCTGTCGTTCCTTCGGTGCCTTTGCGGCCGAGTTGCGTAAGGTGTTTGGCGCTGGCGCTCCCACGGCTGACGCCTCCCGGGAATTGATGGAGATGCGCCAGGGTAAACGGACTGTGGCAGACTATTCCATTGACTTCCGGACAATAGCAAGTAGGAGTCACTGGAATGAGGAAGCACTGGTCGATGCCTTCCTTCACAGTTTGGCGGAGTACATGAAGGACGAGCTGGTTTCCCATGAATCTCCCACAACACTGGATGATGCGATCGCCCTCTCCATCCGCATCGATCGGCGGGTCCAGGCTCGACGTCGCGAGAGGGGTAGGTCCAGTCAGCCCCCTCGTCGCTCCACTGATGGTGGAGCCGCCGCCGCCAGTCGCTTGGCCGGTCCTCATCAGGACTCCTCGGAGGCCATGGAGGTGGATCGTACCTCTCTCTCTCCGGCTGAACGACAACGCAGGTTTGCGGGGGGCCTGTGTTTGTACTGCGGGGGAGAGGGGCATCGAGTCACCTCCTGCCCGTTAAAAGATCGAGCTCGCCGGAAGTAGAGGGCGTCCGGTTGAGCTCGGCCTCAACGAGCCTTCCCAGAGGGGACAGACCCCTCCTGCAGGTAGTTCTTCAGCTACCCACTCAGGCTTGCCCTCTCTCTGCTCTCATCGACTCTGGCTCGGAGGCCAACATCTTGGATATCAGTATGGCCCAGCAGATGGGGCTAGAGAGCCATCGCCTCCCAGCTCCGGTGCCAGCTCGCGCTTTGGATGGACATCTGTTGGGCCAGATTACCCACATCACTGAGGCGGTGGAGATGCTCACGTCTGGGAATCATCGTGAGCGTATTCGTTTCCATCTCCTCTCATCTCCCAGCGTGCCTATGGTTCTCGGATTACCCTGTCTCCGACTCCACAACCCCCGTTTTGATTGGCGGGCTGGATCGATACTGGAATGGGGCATTGAGTGTCACCAGTCCTGCCTTCGGTCTGCGGCTCCTTCTACTCTGCCTGCTTCCCCCGCGACTCCTCCTGACACCTCCAATGTCCCGGAGTGTTATTACGACCTCCTGCAGGCTTTTAGCAAAGCTAAGGCCACTTCTCTGCCTCCTCACCGCCCATATGACTGCGCCATCGACCTGGTACCCGGAGCCACTCCTCCCCGTGGTCGACTCTACTCTCTCTCTGGACCCGAAAGGAGAGCTATGGAGGAGTACATCGCGGACTCATTGACAGCTGGCATCATTCGTCCTTCCTCCTCACCGGCAGGCGCAGGGTTCTTTTTTGTGGGGAAGAAGGACGGTTCCCTCCGACCTTGCATTGACTATCGGGGACTTAACGACATCACCATTAAGAATAGGTACCCTCTGCCACTCCTCGCCAGCGCTTTTGAGTCTCTCCAGGGGGCCACGGTCTTCACTAAACTCGATCTACGTAATGCCTATCATCTTGTTCGTATCCGGGAGGGCGACGAGTGGAAGACGGCGTTCAACACGCCTAACGGCCATTATGAGTACCTGGTCATGCCGTTCGGGCTCACCAATGCCCCCGCAGTTTTCCAAGGTCTGGTAAATGACGTCTTAAGGGATGTGTTGGACAGATTTGTGTTCATTTACCTAGACGACATTTTAATATTCTCAAAGAACATTGAAGAACATAAACAGCACGTTCGACTAGTCCTCCGTCATCTCCTGGAGAATTCGCTGTTTATCAAAGCCGAGAAGTGTGAATTCCACGTTAAGACCGTGGCCTTCCTGGGATACATCGTGGCAGACGGTGCCATACAGATGGATCCGGCGAAGGTGTCTGCTGTCACCTCCTGGCCAACCCCTGAAAATCGCAAGCAGCTGCAACAGTTCTTGGGATTCGCTAATTTTTACAGACGGTTTATTCGAAATTACAGCTCTGTAGCTGCCCCGTTGACTGCCCTGACCAGCACTAAGCAGACTTTTTTGTGGACTATCTCGGCCAATGAGGCTTTTTGTCACCTAAAGGACAGGTTCACATCCGCCCCCATCCTCCAAGTGCCTGACCCCGAGAGACAGTTTGTAGTTGAAGTAGATGCCTCTGATATTGGGGTCGGGGCTGTACTTTCACAACAGCACCCGGAGGACAACAAGTTGTATCCGTGCGCCTATTTCTCCCGTCGTCTATCCCCTGCGGAGCATAATTACGACATCGGGGACCGGGAACTCCTCGCCGTTAAATTAGCCCTGGAGGAGTGGCGGCACTGGTTGGAGGGGGCGTCCGTGCCATTTTTAGTCTGGACTGATCATAAAAACCTTGAGTACATCCGGTCTGCCAAGAGACTCAATCCCCGACAGGCTCGGTGGTCATTGTTTTTTTCTCGTTTTAACTTTTCTCTGTCTTTCCGTCCAGGTACCCGAAATATTAAGCCGGACGCCCTCTCCCGTCGCTACCAGAAAGACGATGACGGTCTCCAGGGACCGGTCCCCATCATACCGGAGACCCAGGTCGTTGCGGCGCTCTCTTGGGACATTGAGAGACAGGTGCAGCAGGCTCTCCGAGACCAGCCCGGACCCAGCGCCTGTCCGGCGGATAGACTGTATGTGCCCGACACTCTCCGCTCCCAGGTCCTGCAGTGGGGGCACGACTCTCTCCTGGCTTGCCATCCCGGAGCTACCCGCACCAGTCAACACATCGCTCAACGGTTCTGGTGGCCCAATCTGGAGAGGGAGGTTCGGGAGTACGTTCGAGCCTGCCCGGTCTGCAACCGTAACAAGTCTTCCAACAGACCACCCGCGGGTCTTCTCCAGCCCTTGCCCGTTCCCTCTCGCCCTTGGTCTCACATCAGCCTGGATTTTATCACTGGACTGCCTGCCTCAGACGGGAAGACTGTTATCCTCACGGTGGTGGACAGATTTAGCAAAATGGCCCACTTCATCCCACTCACCAAGCTCCCGTCTGCGAGAGAGACCGCGCAGGCAGTCCAGCTACACATCTTCCGTCTTCACGGCATCCCCACCGATGTCGTCTCCGACCGTGGTCCCCAGTTCACCTCTGTGTTCTGGAAGGAGTTCTGTCGCCTCCTGGGGGCCACGGTCAGCCTCACCTCTGGTTATCATCTACAGGCTAACGGGCAGTCTGAACGGGCCAACCAGGAGCTGGAGAAGGCTCTGCGCTGTGTGGCCTCCCGGGACCCCCTCTCCTGGGCTAGTCGACTGGTGTGGGTGGAATATGCACACAACTCCCTTACCTGCTCAGCTACCGGTATGTCACCATTTCAATGTGTTTATGGATACCAACCTCCTCTGTTTCCGAGCCAGGAGAGAGAGGCTTCCTGCCCCTCTGCCCTTGCCAACGCCCGTCGGTGCAGAAGGACCTGGGCACGAGCGCGGGCGGCACTACTGAGAGCCGTGGCATCTTACTCGGCGGGGGCCAACCGTCGTCGGACGCCGGCGCCTGCTTACCGTGTGGGGCAGAGGGTCTGGCTATCGGCCAAGGACCTTCCCGTCCGAGTGGAGTCCCGGAAGTTGGCGGCGCGCTTCCTGGGCCCCTTCTTGGTGGAGCGTATCATTAGCCCTACGGCGGTCCGTCTCCGGCTGCCCACGACCATGAGGATCCATCCCACCTTCCATGTTTCCCGTATCAAGCCGGTGAGGGTGAGTCCGCTTACCCCTGTGGAGCCTCCTCCGCCTGCTCCACGGTTACTTGATGGGGATCCCATCTACACGGTGCGTCGTCTTCTCCGGTCCCGACGGAGAGGCCGGGGCATACATTACCTGGTCGATTGGGAGGGGTACGGTCCGGAGGAGAGGTCGTGGGTCCCGGCGGGCAGGATCCTGGACCGTACCCTCATCACCGACTTCCACCGTGAGCATCCTGATCAGCCGGCCCTCCGTCGGGGCCGTCCCAGGGGTTCCTCTCTGCCCGGTCGAATGCCCCGGCTTCCTGCACCGGACCATCCTGCTGGTGGCACTGGAGCTGTTCGGGACGAGGAAGCCCTGTTTTCGGATCGTTCAGAGGAGTTCTGATTCCCCCCCCTCCCCCCCTGTCTTGTTTGTGTGTTCGTCTTTTCTTGTTTTTGTTTTGTTTTCTGGGACTTCTGGGGCCGTCCCTTGGGGGGGGGGGGTTCTGTCACGGTGTCGCTCTGGGCTGGGATTCTTTCATGTGTCTTTTTCGCTATTACCCTGTTGGTTGTCAATTAGGTTCACTCCCTGTGTTGTCTGCTGACTCTCTGCACCTGTACTTCCGTGTTTAGACCCTCACCTGATTATCTCGCTTCACGATCACGGTAATCAGTCTCACCTGCACTCTCTGATTTGTGACAGTCACGAGTTCATTCAATCATCAGACTCACCTGCACTCCTCGTTCACGCTTGTTTAGTTCCCGGGGTTTCTACTACTTATACTCGCCTCTCTCATTCACTCCTTGTCAGTCCGTCTGCGAACCACGGTGTATTCCCTCGGCAAGCTATTTCGACTCCTGACTTCTCTGCGTCTGTTTGGCTGTGTACTTCCCGGTGTTGCTCGTTTTCCGTCTGTGCCTGTGTTTTCCCCTGTCTGTCTGTCAGTATCTCCAGTCCTCCGGTGCCGACTCCTGCCTGCCTGACTCCGCCTGACTCTCCAGCCCTTGGTTTCGACCCCGGTCCGTCCCTGGCTCTTCCTGGCTCTTCTGCTCCCCGGCATCGATCTCCGCCTGTCCCTGACTCTGCTCTGCTCTACTGCCCTGGTAACGACTCCTGTCCGGCTGACTCACCTGCTCCTGGTCTCGACCTCCGCCTGCCCTCGACTCTGCTCTGCTCTACTGCCCTGGTAACGACTCCTGTCCGGCTGACTCACCTGCTCCTGTCTCGACCTCCGCCTGCCCTCGACTCTGCTCTGCTCTACTGCCCTGGTAACGACTCCTGTCCGGCTGACTCACCTGCTCCTGTCTCGACCTCCGCCTGCCCTCGACTCTGCTCTGCTCTACTGCCCCGGTAACGACTCCTGCCCAGCTGACTCACCTGCTTCTGGTCTCGACCTCCGCCTGCCTTCGACTCTGCTCTGCTCTTCTGCCCCTGGTATCGATCTTTGCCTGCCCACGACTCTTCGCCTGCTTCCGGGAGTGGGTTCTGACCGCCCGTCTGCCAGGGTGTTTCACCGCGTCCTGGTGGATACCTACCGGCTCTCCGGAGCTATTGACTTTGTCCCTTTCCCCCCAACCCTTAATAAACTTTTATTGAAGTTACGCTTTTGGGTTTTCCTGTCTGTCTGTCCGGGATCCGTGACACCTTTTTTTTGGACATACAAAAATCTTGACTTTTTCAGGACATTTTCAGTTCTATATAAATAACCATGTGTCATATAAATAATAATGAAGTATTCCAACAATGCTACCATTTTCTTATGGTGCAAAAAAAAACTGTTTTAAAAAATCTGTAAGTTTCCAGGATATGACCCTGCACACCAGAAAAGCCCAAAAGTAGCACTTGCATATCCATATTGCTTATAAAAACCTAAAATGTCATGCTTTCTTCAAGAAGTGAACCATTCTGGTGAAAAATAGCACTTAGTCACTCTACTAGTATTTAGTTGCATGGAACTGTGCTGTAAAGTTTTACTTCCAAACAGACTGACATTGTATTAGGAGTTGTACAGACTAGTCAACTAGTCGATTTGTCGACTTCAATACTCTAAAATGACGTTTCGAACTTATCAACTAATCGCTGATCACATGTTTTTGGTGCTAACAACATGGACACCTCGCAGAAGGCAACAGGTGAGGAGGTTGGTGGGTCAGCACAGCAAACTAGCAGCAGTGCATCAACCGTGTAGAAATATTTCACCAAAAATGAGAACTGTAGCATGGTCACTTGCAAAATATGCAAGTCTGTCCTCAAGAGCACAAGTGCTATGCACACCCATCTAAAAAGGCACCCAGTAACACTAGCTGATGAACAGCCTATTGATTGTATGACTATCAACATAGCATTGAACTGTTGATTTAAGCCCCCCGTCAGTGCCCTGGGGATGTAGTACTAACACTAAGAACCTAAAAAGCTTAAAATTATTTATTTCCTTTTAGCCGAAGAACATGAAACGGAACTAAGCCTTTGTAAAATGCTGTTACACTGCCAGCATCTAATGTCAACCAGGAAAAAGTGGTTTATAGCCTACAGTTTGACTTCTTCAGTTTCTAATCACTGTGAAGTTTATGTGCCAATGAGATCAATATTCTTTATTGTACCATTGTACTGTTTTGTAAAGTCTGGAGAGAGATAACAAATAATTTTTAGAAAGATTCAGAAATGTCTTAATTTGAGGAAAACTGGACTATGTGCAAAATCTTCAATGAGGTCAAGAATGGGAAATGATCTTTGCTTTACAAAATGATCTATCCTGAGAAGTGCTGGCTGTGACTGCACAACTTCTGCACTTCTGCAGTCAGTCATCAAAGGACAGAAAACGTCACATTCTGCCAAGTGTTAAAGGCTGAAAGAGAACTGCAAACCTGCTGACACAAAGTTATATTTACAAATATATCCTCTTTCTACAATGATCCAGAAATGTTGTGATGTTCGGCAACTTGTGTTGGGACGGAGATGTGCTTTTGTTACCAAAGAAGTGTTGAGGCTGTCCTTTACCAACCTCCAACTATAAATTGAGCTACAGAGTGACAGTTCACTGCCTGGCAATACAATACCAAGAAGTCTTTTTTGTAAAGTATCGAATTTGGGTTGAACTTTGATTACACAGAAGTGAAATGAGTTAGAGAAAACGCAGTCTGATGTAGTCTACGTTGGTTAGGTAATAGAGCTGTCGTGTAAAAGTGATGTGTTGGTGAGGTTGGTAAAGGACATGCTTATCTAAAAAATAGACTGAACACATCAACCAGTTGCCAGTGAGACAATTTAGAGAAAACAGATCTGTCTGCGACTGGTTTACACCCATGAGGATCCTTTACCCACAACAATCTCACTTTCTGTTCTTTTGTCCATAAAAAACAAATGTAAATGAAAAAGTGTAAGCATATTTTATAAGTACTCAGCATTGTGGTCATGTTAGTAAGCATACTGTACAATAAAGTGCCAGACTGCTCCTTAAACAGCATTTGTACTTTACGCATTCATCTTTTAAAAAATGCTGACTTCAGTTCAAATTTATTTGTTTTTAATATACATAAATGAATATCATTTGTTGAATTGCTGTAATAATACTTTTAGCTGATAGTGTGATTTATACACATAGTCTACACACAGCCAGACTATTCACGATTTTGTAAATATATATTCAGGTGGTAATTTATGTCATATTAAAATACTTGTAGTACATGTTCCTGCTGTTTAATTACAGCAGGGTCATTTCAGTTATCACATTAAAGTAGATATTTACTTAATCAGAAGTAGTATCTTCATACTGTGAAATGCTTTTAAACTATATTTTGTTTCCTTACCTGTTAAAGATGAAATACAAAGGTGTGCTGAGAAGAAAAAAATAAAAGTAAGATTATATAACATAAATGTATAATATAAAATATATAACATAAATATAGTCTTATTGTTTGTTCTTTGCATTCAAAGCTTTATTTTTCCAAGAATGTAAAAATAATTCCATTCCATCCCGCCTTTACTGTGTATAATTTTCCTTCTGTATCATTTTTTTCATAACAAAAATATTAGAGTATAAAAAAGTAAATACCTGTTTGTTGAAAGCAAAATACAGGCATCCTTGAAATCTCCTTGCTGTACACAGAGTGAACCAAAAATCTGTGCACCCACTCTTATCTCCTCATTTGGTGGTGAAATGCCATTGACACATGAACTGTGATGCGCAAACCGGTTTGTTGGTCACAATGAAAATAGCTTTGAATGCAAAAAGTTCAGTTCAGTGTTGGCTGATATGATTGCTCAATATCATCCTTAAGAATGGTGGTTTAAGAGCAGTGCTCCATGGCACTGAAATTTTAATCATGTTTAGCCAACTCAACTAATTCAATTTAGAATCAAAGCCTTTAAAGAGTTTATTAACATGATTAAAAACAATCCATACATGATTTCATGTATTAAGGTTACTTGAGGTGATGTAGAACTGTACGAACATGACCCTGGGAAAATGCTGGCAAGGAAGTCAGGAATCCTTTGTCGTTACAAGTAAAAAGGGTCATGAACCTTCAGTGTAAAACAGACCAAACCACATAAGGTCACCAGGGAGTAGTGAATAGTTCCTGTTTATGAACAAACAAAAGTTATGAAAAGGAAGTGAATCTAATGGAGTATTTTGTAGACACTGTTGTTTTAGCTTGTTCAGGAGATATCGCAACAAATAGGAAAATGCTTTTTTTTTTTTCTTTTTTTTTTTGGAGGACTTTATCAGTCACACCACTAAGACAAATAATTGGATATGAGTGTACAATAAGCTTTCATAAAAAAACACACACAAATAAAAAAAAAAAATTAAATATAGAAAGGTATTTGTAGATGGTCAAAGATCATCATTGTTATCATAATTGTTGTTGTCGTCGTCCTCATCATCATTGGAATTGTTCCAGTACATGTGACACTTCTCAACTGAAATGAACTCAACTTTTGGTCCAATCAGCACTTCATCATCACCTTTCTCTTCTGTTTTTACAAAAGACTCTGCATATTTGTTGGTTATATCTGTAAAAACCTAAACGCACATTAGAGGTCATCTTCAGAACATATTGCTAAGGTGTCAAAAGAGTGGGATACAAGCTGACTGTATACTGAAATAGCTGAGAATAAGGTACAACAGGGTTGTTTTGGCGGTTTGCAAGTTTCTGATCCTAATCCAGCAGCCTTATAGTGATACAATAGTAATACTTTAGAGTTAGGTACACAATTGGGCATTAGTTAAGCAGTAACAGCAGCAGACTTACTTAATTATTATAAGGCATAGTTTTAACATAAATAAAGGATTTGTAAGGGAAGAAGGTATGTTTTATTCCATAACTTTTTAAACACATTAATGTTGGAACAATGCTTATTTGTGTACCTTAGTCTAAAGTGTTACCTATACCTACATGAGAAGTAACATGAGAAATAAAACAATGGTGTTCTGCAAGGGTAGACTCTACAGTAGCATGCTAGAGGAGAAAAAAGCATATATAAAAGGTTCAACTGATGAGTAAACTTATCATTAACATTTTAGTCGTTCATTATCAAGATCTGTGTTGTCCATTCACAAACCTTTTTCCTGAATATTTACCACCACCATCAACCATCAATTGCAAGTATTCCTATTGGTGTGAAATTTTACATTTGCATATGCATGAACTGGGGTTGGGACTTTCATCATGGCGGTGACGACAAACAACTGCAAACTACTTCATGTCAGAAGAGTTTTTTAAAATAAACATTGTGTACACTTACAAAGTTCTCAGTGCCTCGTTTTGAATGTTGTGGCCTTTGTTGTGCTACAGATGGAGTGTGGAGTTTCTTCTAGGTGTTTTAATGGTTTAATAATAGCGTAATCTTCATGCTTCTCCTAAGGGCACCTACCACTTCCATTGTTAGCCTTCTGGGACAAACAGTAAAAAAATAGTTCTGAATGCAACTAAATTTTGCTCCTCAGCAAACATACCAACTCGGTATGATGTTTTAACATGCCAATTTTCATTTTACACCGAGTTTCTCCTTTAAGACCCCACTTGTTTTACTGCCACTCATTAAACACCCAAAAAGAATTGGCTTTTATAGCTGATGACTATTAGAAAGAATGTTAATGTGGCCATATACAAATGGTGTCAAAGTGATGTTTGTGAAGTTAAACATTACTCAAACCATGTCCATCCCTCTTTCCTCCCTCTTTCCTCCCTCTGTCATTGAAGAGTCTTTGGGGGATTTGAGGGAAAAGAATGTAATTAATAAAGAGCTCAGTGAGAAGCTTTCATTCTACTCAGGTAAGAGAAAATGAGCACTTTGAAAATCATGTACATGTTATTGTTAGTCTCTTTATTACTCTCTTTGTTAAACTCATTGGTTAATATCTGAAGGGGACTAATTCATCTTTGCTCATCACATTTCAGATCTTAAGATGGACTGTGTTTGAAGGAAAGGCCATGAGTATGCACAGGACTGCAGAGAGTTTGCGCTGACGCTCCATCTCCATGGTCCAAAAGCATACGAATATCTCAGAGAGACTCGTCATTTTCCCCTCCCACATCCACAAACATTACAAAGGTAGGAACCATTTTTGGAAATGATTCTACTGCTTGAGTTTTCCATTGTGAAGGTTCTTTACAACTTGCAAATATTATTTGTTATTTACATGGTCATAAAGTAGTTCCATTTTGTTCATGGTGGTTAGCCCACAAGGACATTGGAAGGTTCCCATTGCATACTTCTTTACAAATTCTTTCTTTCCAGAACCACTTTGTGTGCTACATTTGAATTGTAGTGCCTAGGTAGGCTAATTGCATATGTGACACAACCAAATGTTAGCAATTAGGTAAAGGCAGAGCCAGTTGTTTTAAACTTCAGCAGTCCACACCTCCAGCAAGAAATGGTTTCTCAATGCAGCAAGGCCAGACCCTCTGTACAAAATGAAATGAAGTACGAGGGGCTGGTTTACCAGGCTAGTGGAGTGGCACATGAGGGGACATTAAAGTACATGTAAATATACTACATGGGCATAATTTTATCCTGACACAAAATGGATGTATGCATTCACTACCAAAAGATGCTTTGTCATCTTCTCACAATGAAGTGGAAGAGGTCAAAAGTTAGGATATTAAAAATGGCAGGAGATTATAACATAAATGTTCCCTCCATGTTGATTCCACAACTGGACAGATGTGAACTCTAACTGTAAATCTAGCTGTTATTAAGGCATTGTTAAATTGCAGATGGATTATTTATAGCTGCTTTGCTATCACATTTCTCACTGGCTGTCATTTAAAAATGAAACTGACATTATTGTGCTTAGATTTGTTTAAATATGTGTGAAAGTAAACAGCAACAATTACTAACTAGACACATCAGACACTCATAGTACTGCACCTCTCGTATTATTGTTTTCCAGAATGGTTAAAGAGTGTGTAGAACCTTTGTGGGTAGGTTTATAAAGGGTAAATTGCTCCTTTATTGGTTACAGTGCTGGTTGGGGAAAAGTCACTAACCTGAGCACATCACACCAACATCTTCACCATGGTTACAATCATGCACTCCAAAGCCACGATGGGGGCACTCTGTCAGCGACTCTTCAGCACCAGAGCACCACCATCATCCATCCAGATGTCCCCACTGCCCCTGCCAAAGTGGGCATCCTTTGGAACAAAAACAGGCTTGGCACATCCCAGCTGTCTGCACACTACTTCGGCGTTATACAGTACATGCCCCAGTCGTCATCACACACACTGGCCATTGTGATACACCTCCACTCTACCTGAGCAGTTAGTGCTCCCACCAACTAACCTCAAATGGGTGTTTTCTATAATGAGAAAAGAAAGGAAGAGCTTATATTTCAATCTTTTCAGACTTAAACTCTGGAAATTTGTGAAAATTTAAGTCTGGACGTGTGGTCGTCAGGGTCAATATTTGCACTTAAAGGGCACAGACATTTTTTTGAGTAGAGATGCTTTCATACACAACAGAAAAAAACTATGAATTTGGCTGTCCACCTGTGAACCTTTTCTTAGAGTTATTCTGGCTCTGTTCACATACAAGCTCACGTGCACAATTCGCCAATTGCTCTGGCTACTAATACTTAGCAAAAAGTGGACAGCACGATTTCTGGAAGTTTCTTTTGGCATTATAGTGCCTCTGAAAGTAAACAAAATTCGAGTCTAAGCTAAGTAATTTGAAAGTAATTTTAGAGTGGAAAGCTAGACCAATGGGCCAGCCTAATGGTTAGGGTGTTGGTCTTGGAATTGGACGATCGAGGGTTTGATTCTGAAAACAATAGGAAAAAAAAATGTGGGTGGTGGAGTGAACAACTGCTGCACACTCATCCATGACCGAAGTACCCTTTATCTAACCCTATGTTGCTGCGGGGAAAGTGTCCCTGTGTGTACTATAATTCACTGTAAGTTGTTCTGGATACGAGTGTCAGCTAAATGCAATGTGATTGCAATGCTGAGGACCGGCCAAGGAAAGGGATGTGGTAAGAACATAGCCATTAAGTGCTGCTTCTTCTATCCTGTCTTACATACAGTAATTGTTGAGTTCCACTTTATGTGGCAATTGTATAACAAATAAAATATGTGTAGCTGAGTATGAGGCAGAATATGCTGGTTTATGACCCTCTGGAACGTGGTGCTGCTTTCTGGTTGGTTGCTAGGCATGCAGTAAAATCGTATATCATGCACACCTTGAAAGTAGTTCTGGCAAAAAAGTTTAAAACTTCAGCACCGTTCCATATCAATACCCAATAGAATGTACGTACCTACTGTAACCGTCTCTATCAAACTTCACAATTTTGGCAATGTGGAGTACAATTTCCATGAACTTAGTAAACCGAAAATAACAAATAAATCAACGTTTTGGAATAAGTATTGCATGTGTCGCGTTGCTCAATCCAAGCTAGCTAACTCCTGATGAGCAGTAGCAATCACCTTACCAAATGAAAGGTAACCTTGACAACCAATTTGGCTAGTGACTGAAGGCTGCGTAGCGCTCTACTTAACGTTACAAATATTAGGCTACATTGTAGGCCACATTGTAGCGAAACTGAGTCTAAGTTAACCCTCTAAGTTAATTGAGAATTATTTTAAAAACATTCTACATAATTGAGTGGCATTAACCGGGTCATAAGCGGGGTAACATCCTCCGAGGCGTGCACTATACAGTTTGGCGGAGCGTCGGGAAGTTCTTAGGCTCCACCTCGTTGACTTAAAACTGTATAATGCACGCCTTGTCGGATGTTACCCCTTACTTGAACTTCTCCAACATGTATCATATGTTGCGACCAGCTCTGTCATGCTGTGGCTGCCTCTCTCCTCCTGCCTACATTATACATTGGTTGCCCGGCTGTCCAGCTCGCAGGCTGCAGGGGGAGCTGCTCAACTTGGCTGGCTGGCCCTGCTGGCCAATGGGCTAGTGAGTTGCGCTCCGTGGGAGGGTGTTTTAAACACCACCTCCAGGCTTCTCACTCTCTCTCTCATCTCCTGGGCACACTGGCGTGGCTGCTGGCTGCTGCCCACTTCTTTGTCTCTCTCTCCCCTTTCCTTTATCTTTTTATGCATTGCATCTCTACCAAATACTGACTTTCAAACACACTAGTATAACTTCACATTACTGACTTTATTTGTAACTTTCAATAAAGAACTTGTAGTAAACGTTACAATCGGTGTGGTCTCCCTATGTTATCTCCGCTCTGAGCCAAGTGGACGTAACACATAGCATACCTCATGTCTATTAGCATTTATACTGTAAATAAAACAAATGCAGCTTAAAAAATAATATACAGTACTGTGCAAATGTTTTAGGCAGGTGTTTAAAAATGCTGTCAACTAGAAATACCTTCAAAAATGGTGTTAATCATTTATGTTTATCAATTAACAAAATGCAGTGACTGAACAAAAGAGAAACCTAAATCAAATCAATATTTGGTGTGACCACCCCTTGCATTCAAAAGAGCATCAATTCTTCTAGGATTCTTCTTCTTGCATAGAGTTTTTGAAGGAACTGGCTGGTAGCTTGTGCCAAACATCTTGAAGAACTAACCACAGATCCTCTGTAGATGTAAGCTTCCTGACATATACAGTACAACCAATTTGATGTAATTGGTTGATCATACAGCTGACTATAAAAATCCCTGACTTTGTGTGTACCCCTGTGTGTGTACACTTTGTGTGCATGTGCCTAAAACTTGTCAAAAACAACTTATTTCCCATCAAGTCCTTTCAGCTTTATGGGTGTTTTAACAATAAACATGTGGACAGCTAAACAGTACTGTGCAAAGATTTAGGCAGGTGCCTTCAAACCAGCATCAATTCACAAAAAAACTAATAAACAGGAGAGTTTTCTTGATGGAGGGGTTTTTGAGTTGGCGTCCCCGCAGCCACTGTTCTGTTTTTTTTTCTTGGTGATTCTTGTGTTTTTTTATGTCTAGCTTTTTCTCGTACACAGCGTTTTTTCAATTTGTTCCTATCCTTTGTTATATCTTGAGCTATATCTTTCTGATCGCTTTCATTTCTATGGAATATCTTGCTCTTGTTTTCTTTCTTTCCCTCTTCTCCTGTGATGGGCTGCCTACTACGAGCTGGCTCGTGTATGGCCTGATCAACTGGACTATCTGGGGAAGTTTCTAGGTGATCTGAGCACTTTGTCCTACGTTCTCTAGATATTTGTTGTCTTAGCTTCCAAGCCTTTCTCTGACTTCTCTTTTCCCTTTCATTGAAGTCGTTGATATTTTTTAGCTTCCTGTCCTCCGCCCTCTTTTTCAATCTTTGCTTTTATTTCTCCTTTAACTTGTCTCACTGTAATTTTTTTCCTTCTATTTCTGTGGTTCTCTGTTTCTTCTCCTTCTCTCCTCCACAGATAACTGCTGTCTAACCATAACTTCCTAAAATACATAAAGGCAAAGTTGAGTGTAATGACTATAAAATTGGAAAGAATTACAGTGAATGTTAGATTTGCTTAAATGTTATGTGTGGTAACTTGGCAATAAAAGAGACCACAAACAAGGATGTAGAGTTTTCACCCTTATCTAAAATATTTCAGGAACATACATGGTGGCAAATCAGAGCTACATCTAAGGCACGTCATCCTGAACAGCCATGCTTATTCCACCTGCAGCCACAGAAGAAGCACACATTTCTTTAGTCTCACATTTATTTTTGCATTACAACATTATGCATCTTTATTTTTTCTTTAATCATTGCGAATGCATAGCCCACAAGTGATATTGGTATCAATACTGAATTGCAAGCGGGGAAAGGTAAACTTACATAGAGGGCGTATATATATACAAATATGAGAGGTTAATGAAACATTATAGGTCATATAACCTATATATAGGTTACATGGTACATATAGGTACATATATATGTACATATAACCTGTAGTCAGCAGCCAGTTGTGCGTGTTACTCCTGGGAGTAGGGACTAACAGCCTGAACTATTAACTTATAGATTATAGATAGTATAGGGGTAGGTGTAATAGCTATAGTTTCTCCCTAAGGTGCTCTTCCTACATGCACAAGTACTTTGTGTTCTTTGTAAACTATTGTGATCAACAATTATAGTCTAGTATCCACTGAGGACCATTAGGATGTTTTTGTCACCACCGTCAGACTGTACGTCACCACTGTCAGACACAAAACCTGATGGTGGTGACATCTGCCAGTGGTGACAAAAACCTATACTCTTTTACATAATTTGCATGAGTTATTCACATTAGCCATCTTGTTTTCCCTTTGTTGTTAGCTATTCACACATCTTCTTAAAAAGTATAAATTTATGTTATAATCTAAAATTTTTCATACAAAAGAGATGGTGTTGACACGTTATGGTTGTGACAGTAGCAGTGTCCAAACATATGAACACATTTAAGAGAAAATAGTAAACTTACGGGAGCTTGAGTGATGGTGCAGCATGCAGTAGGGCAGGTTTGAAAAGGGGGTCCTCAGGAATGTAATTGACCTTGTACCTGCCTGACTTTATTGCTTTTTAAAAAGTATCTGATGGTGCTGACAAATATGTGTGACACATTTTGAGCAACCACAAAGTAATAGTTCAGAAATCAATGTAGTTTTGTTAATATATTTCAATGTATTCTTTCATGTGGTGAGGATTATTATTCAATTCCTTTTTTGTTTTTTAATTAAGCTAAAAAGATTATCTCCTCACAGAGGTCAGCTGGTTTTGTGCCTGTGTGTGCGTGTGTGTGTGTGTGTGTGTGTGTGTGTGTCTGAAGTCAACAACAACAATATGACTAGACTACTACCACTACTAAAGATAATTTAGATAACACTAATGGCTTTATAGAACACTGATGAAATTAACACCTAAGCTACCTAACTTGTAGAGTAAGTTAACATTAAAGACAACTTTACAATCTTTTGGGGGGGGGAACACTCAACTCCAAAACTTGCATCCTGATTTAGACAGTAGGCAGACATAAGTTTTGCCAAAGTAAGCATTACCAGAAATCTCAATATATGTGTGGTCTGCTGGACACCTTGGAGACACACTATAGACTGGTTAAAATGAGGATGCTTTTTACCTGTCTTTCTTACTACCTCGGGACATGGTTTACAACCGCATCTAAGTGTACTTTCAAAAGTACTGAAACTATGGCATTGTGGTTACCATGTCATTTGTGTTGCCTTACCTGTCAAAGATGTAAAGCAGATGTCCTGATGGGAGAAAGCAAGATATAACCATCCAAATACCAGAAATGATGAAGTACTGAAGTATTAATAAAAAATTATCATCAACAACTATAGGATTTTTTTTATTATATGCAACCAAATCTTTATTTCATTTTTTTTACATTCTCATGTGAATTATAAAATCGCTCAAAACTCAAAACAAAGTTGCCATGCCTTTGCCTTTGTTCCCTTGGCTTCCTGTGTCCTCCTTGTTGTAAGTCCCTTTGGATAAAAGGGTCTGCTAAGTGTAATGTACATGTAATGTAATGTAAAGGATAACCACTCAGTTCACCAGGGGACAGTCAATAGTACACATAAGCCTCTGTCAGCCAATCTGGCAAATTGAGTCAAAGTGAAAAATTCAAGATGGATCAACTAAGTCTCAAGCTGTTGTATGAAAGTTTAGCTACGTAGCTACAACCATCCTAGGCAAAGAGTCAGAGAAATATTACATTGCATTGCATTTAGCTGATGCTTCTATCCATAGCTCTCTGGGGCAGAAGTACTGTTACGATAACCAAATGGAAAGTGTCTAAATGCAGTGCCTCATGAACTGATTTTTTCATGCTACTAATTTTAAAAAGGCTACATGTAAGTAGGGGAGACCAGGGTTGGTTGTCACATTTTTTGCTTTCATTTGAATCCCTGAAAAACGGTGTTATGAATAGATTCCCTTTCAATGTATAATGTAAGCTTAAAGTGTCAGGTAGGACTAGAGAGTCGTAAATCGCCTTAAATTCATTGTGTTCAAAAGATATGGGCTGCCAAATATATATATGTACATATATGGCCATTGGTGGCACATGTGACAACCAACCCCAAAGAGTGTGACAACCATCCCCAACTGACCTTCTATGCTAGAAGTGATGCTAGCAGCCACAAGTTGTAGCATAACTAAGAAAAAACATATTGAAAATATACCTCTGTCTTTATACTTTTTAATGATAATAGTTTTTTCTAAAGTCAACCCATTAGTTACAAAACTAGAAAAGAAAACCTAAAGTTCTGAAAATGTACATTTTGACATGAAAAACCTTAATATTGATCTCACCTCAAAACTTTGTGTCAAACACTTGAACTGTCAATGTAGATGACCCCTAACACTAATTCTGATCATTTCTATGTCAGTGACGTTGATCAGCGCCCTTTAGGGGCCGAGATATGATGAGTGTGACAACCAACCCGTGTGACAACCAACCCCGGTCTCCCCTAATTTATGGAAAGTAATCACAAGTTGATCCTAATATGTACACCAGAAAATAAGAAAAGTTGTTTAATTAAAACACAAATTTTACTGACAAGTAGTAAAGAGTTAACTGACAACAGTAACAACAGCCAGAATATTGCCTTTTTATGGTTAGGGCAACCTCAGAGAGTTTTAAGGCAGCCTGAGACACAAGCATTTGTGTATTTTTTTTGCGACCGAATGAAATATAGTTTTTTTTTTTACCATGACTGTCTATGATGTACTTAAATGTATAATATTTACAATCACTATGTACCTCATTGGTACCTTCCTTTACTTCAAAGCACTTTGTTACTTTTGTCTGTGGAAAGTCCCATATAAATCAAAAATAAAACATAAAAACAGACCATTGTAATTGCTCTGATGTCATGGATATAGATATACATGTTTAATTATTGAAAGCACAAGTGAAACATAAAGCAGAGCATGTAAGACTTGTTATTATACTACACACTAATACAATGTATTGTAATGTATTTTTTAGATGAGCTTTGGGATTCCACCATAAGCCAGTCAAAACATCAAATATTCAGGTTTTCAGATACAGTACACTGTGGAAAATGTATACAAATTCTTGCTGGATTTTTTCTTTCCTTATTTTAGCAGAAATAGAATTTGTTCTCTTTAAAGGTTTTCGTTCGATTCTGGGCCACCATATGTCATCATTGGCCCTGTGTTTAAGAGCAAAACAACAAAAGAGACATTAGCATTTATATGCTCAATATTGTATTATCACATCCAATTAGACATAAGTTAAAAGGCGGATACAAAAAGAGCAAGTGCTTACAGTACTCTTCGCTGGCCATAAATCCACCATATTTGTTTTTCAGCAGAAACATTAGGTAGATGACTGCCAACAGGAGGAGCAGTCCAAATATTACTCCACATAAGACAGATGTTTTTTCATGGTGAAACAACTCGGTCCAAGTCAGCTCTAGAAAACATGAACATAAACTATGTCAAATGTTGATGGACATAAACACAAACATATGATTACACATTTGCAATAATGGTAGGCACAAAATGAGTGTACCTCTTATGGTCACATAAAGCCTATCTGCCCTTCCTGAGATGAAGGGACGTGTGGACAAAATAACCTCATAGAAACAGCTGTAGTTCCCTTCATACAAACGGCCTGCCTGGGTAAAGTAGAAAGAAGCCGAGTGATTGACAGCCAGCTTAGTCCAGCTTTCTGTTGACCGTTCAGAGATGAGGTGGAAGGAGCCTCCTTGATACTGTGACTTGATGGAGCAGACGATGGAGAAGCTTTGACCCCGGGGCACCTCTGGACCATGTGTCCCCCATGACAGCTCTCCATCTGGGGCACTGGCAGAGATGATGGGCTGTGGCAGGGACACTGGAGGACATAAGAATCTATGAGAGAGGCTACAAGTACAATATTGTGCATCAGTGGATCTATGTATTTTTCATTTTAAACACTGTTTCTACGTAGTTTAGATTTTTTTTATATAAAACCGAAGTTCAAAAGGTTAGGACATTGTGTAAAATGTGAATTAAAAACATTATTAACAACATTAATACAATGACAGGGACTTTAACCGAAACCCTGTAAATATCTGTAAGCCGCTCTGGATAAAAGCTGAATGTATTGTATTGTAATTTTTTGGGCTTGGAGTTCACTGTCGTGTACACTGGTACACCTTGTTGCCTACTACTGCCTAATAAAGACAAAATGAATAACCTCAAATGGATGCATTTTTTCAGTTTCTCACCTACTACAGAGAAGCTGACAGAATCACTGAAAGAGGAGTTGAAGTCATGACCAGACACTCGTGTTTGATACTGGCAGTAGTACGATCCCTCATGGGCAAAGTCCACCTGACGGATGGTGAAATCAGCAGAGGTTCCTGAGGCTGCCTTTGTCTCTCTGTATGACCCAGAGAGCTGCTGTAGGGTGAATGTCCCACCCAGGTACTGAGTGGAGATGGAGCAGGTCATCTGGACAGACTGACCCCAAGATGCAGTTTGTCTGACATCAAGGCTGAGAACTGGTTTTGCCAGTGAAACTGGTTAAGAAAAACAATTGAGAATAACATTAAAACACAGCTAAGTTATTTTTACTCTGTACATTTCTCTCTGTATCCTAGTGATTTCAAAAGATGCCAAACACTAGTTTTTGTTGCACAACACTGATAGGCCTGATTGTGAGTCCGCAAACACACAGTAGAGGTCACTGTTTTTCATTATGGCATTTCTTTCTTAGGCTCATTTAGAAGAAAAAAACATTAAAGGACTTAAAGGAGAACTTCAATTTCAACACATAATTATGATGTTGCTGTTAGTATTGTGCTGTCCGTATAGAGAAAAACAAAATAAAATCGTTGTTGCCTACACCGACTTATGGTGCTGCTAGAGTTTGCACCTAAGGGCTACACCTAAGGACTTTGAATAGTAAAATCCATAAAGATGACAATTCCTCTTTCAAAAAAATACTAGTTACGATGCTTATTTTGCAGGAAACACTGCTGGCAATGTTTACCTGATGTGAACAGAACAGTAAACAGGCATGACTACAGCTTGTTATCCAAACAGTACGGGAAGTTCCCTCCTGTGCGACAGAAATTCACTAACTGTTGCTTAATTTGTGACATGATTTTAGCATAATTTCAGATAAACCTTTCTTATAAGGCAATAACATGACAGATTCCAGAATAGAGCAAATATGTTTCGCTGTGTTTTCTCTGATGTACAACAATGCCAAAATTAAGGTTCAGAGCACTTCTCATGTTAAGTTGTTTGATTTCAAAGTGACGCTAAAATGAGTGAAAGTCGGTGGAATATTAACAGCTACTGGGCCCTTTCAGGGTGGGCCCTTTTCCCATTCATGCTTCAACTTCCGCCAATGTCTCCCCTTGGCTGGAACAACTGCCCTCTGCTAGTCATTCCAACCAGCTAACTTTCCGATCATTGTTGTAATTGTGATAGATCCATGCCTTAAATTTTCCTGGGAGCGCTGACTGTCCACTGCTGACAGCCAGTTCTGCAGTTCCTTCTATTACTGTATTAATACTAATGTTACACTTTGGTAATTAACTGACGCAAAAACTCACATACTGGGAGGTACAGTGGCCAAAAGGTGTACTAGATGAAGTGTATTACATCTAGTACATACTTTTTTTAATTTGGCTTTTTAAACTATTATTGTTTTATGCTACAAAAAAATCTAAAATGTTTTTTTTTTTATTCTTGTACGCATGAATTAAATATGCACTGCACCTGTTGACCACCGTAGCAATGGGATGTATATATAAATATGTAGTGTGAACACATTTTAAGGTTTCAAGTTATACACATAAAGTCGCTCAAACATTTTTGCATTGTTAGAATGGGGTCATGAGTCCATATACCATATTTGGTTACAAGATGTGAAAGTGCTGTTAAGCTATACGCTATTTTTGCAAATTAGAGTGGCCAGTCAGAGGTCCCTCAGGTTGTGGTCACAAGTGCATGTACAGTTGTTGTGTAATAAAGGCAGCGCTCCCAAGTGCCACCTGGTGGTTGTTTGGGTATATTGCAGGTCCCGACCATTTCAGATAAAATACGCTGTGTAAATCTCACGAGAATCTCACGAGATTCCCTCATGAAACTGAGAAACGGGAAAGGAAACCATCTGTACTATGTTTAAAGTTGATATGTCAAATTTAAATATGTTACTTGCAGTTTGGAGGCTATATGCCACTAATTGTGCTTGGCTGTGATGGGTCATCGCTGTAGAATTTCAAAATGGCAGTAAGTAGACTTTATAAAGAATTGCCTGAAGACCATCTGTGGCAATTTTCATTAAAAAAATGCACAAAATGTGAGACCGCGGAATTGTTTTTTCACTTTTAACAAAATCCAAAATTGTGAAAATCCAATGTTATGGAAATTGACATCATATAGCTTGACCCACGAAATGCAACAGTACCCCCTTTTTTAAATTGGACATCACCTTGACACAATGGTAGTGCTTGCCTCACATACATGACACACGGCCAAAATAAAATGAATCAGGGGCCTGCCTCCAATCTCTCATTCACAACTTTCCTACTGTACATACACTGCTATATACTCCAAAGGCAGAAAAAAGTATAATAAGAACACATACAGTACAAAAACATTGAGGTTTTTCAGCTCACACTGCTAGACCTTTAAAACACAAAAAATTAAACTGCTGGATTAAACTGGATTAAAGAGTGGGAATACTTCTGAGTCACTTACCTGAGCACACCACACCAGCATCTTCACCATGGCTACAATCATGTGTTTCGAAGCCACGATGGGGGCACTCGGTCAGGGACGCTTCAGCACCAGAACAGCCAACATCATCCATCCAGATCTTCCCACTGCCACTGCCAAAGTGGGCTTCCTTAAAGGCAGAACCAGCATCTCCACAACCCAGCTGTCTGCACACCACTGTAGCATCCTTTATGTCCCACTCGTCATCACACACAGTGCCCCACTGGCCACTATAGTAGACCTCCACTCTACCTGAGCAGGTAGAGTTCCCACCAACTAGCCTGACAGTGGAATTTCCTTTAACAAGTAAACAATTTGTTATATTTCAGAATTCATTGTTCAGTCACCTTCAATATCTACAACACTGACCGGTGTACTGTAATTCTAAGAGTTCATCTTTTACAAATTTTAAAATATTTTTTGCTAAAATATGAAATGTGAACTTTAGCCACAGGCGTCCTAAAGTTGGTTGTATATCACTGCTAACTTTTTCAACTTGTTAAGCAAAGTTGGCCTACTTTCTCAGTAGAAAGTTTAATGTGCACACCAGAAACATTTCAGGTATTCTTTTTTATCCCTTTAGAGGACTTTATTAATTGTATACATGTATTAGTATATTTAACAAAAAAAAAATATTCTTTAATGACGTCATTTATCCCATGAAGTTCAATACGATTTCGAGCTCAACTGAACTTTTTTGGAGAGATTGTGCCAACTCCACGCCTCCTTGTACTTACCAACACTGCTATCAGTAGGTGTCCTTACAGTGGAGTAAGGTGGGTTGATGCCACAGTAATTACTGTGGCTAGAAGGGTCTACACGAGATATATTAGAAGACTGACTTGCACCTGTAGAATAAAAAGTTGAATTAAAAACTATATGGCACATGACCCACACATGACCCAACTCAACAAAGTCCCAACTGAAGTGTTAAAGTCACTAACCTGAGCACACCACACCAGCATCTTCACCATGGTGACAATTACTGTATCCAGTATGGGAGCATTCTGCAAGAAATGCTTCAGCACCAGAGCAGCGGACATCATCCATCCAGATGCTTCCACTACCCGTGCCAAAGTGGGCTTCCTTAGCAGCACAAACCGCATCTCCACATCCCAGCTGTCTGCACACCACTGTAGCATCAATAATGTCCCAGTCGTCATCACACACAGTGCCCCACTGGTCATTGTGATACACCTCCACTCTACCTGAGCAATTTGTGCTCCCACCCACTAGCCTGAGAGGAGCCTTTCCTGTATACAAAAGAGAATTTCTTCAATTTGACACAACTTAAAATCACTGTTAATCCTGAATAATGTTTACAATATCAAAGATTATAGAGTGCCATTATTTGAAGAATTCAAATTTTAAAACGAACATATCTGTTAATTTAAACTCCTATATCACTACATTATCAAAGAAAGTAAAAGTATATTAGAAAAGTAAAATGTTCATATTAACATAACTTTCAAAATTAAAACTGAATTTGTAAATAAAATGAACATGATTGTTCATGATTAATTGTTTATAGATTAAAATCACTTACTTGGAGTGGGTGGATCTGGACGTCCTGGATCTGAAGACAGAAATTATGTACTACACATAAAATGTCCCTTTTAACCATAGGAAACAATGCAAACTTTAAGTGGAAGCAAACACGTCAAAAAAACACACCAAGAAGAAATTAATCTGGTGTTTTCAAAATATGAGATGTAACTACAACTGTGAGATGTTAGAACTGTGACAGCAGTGTGACACTCATGATCGTTGGTTTTACAATTACACATGTACCAAGTTTAAAGTTGGTATGTCAAAGCTTTCCTGAAATATTACATCACTTCCAGTTTGGCGGTTATATGCCACCAATTATGAATGGCTGTGATGGGTGATGGGTGAATTTCAAAATGGCTGTAAGTACACTTTATAACAAATGGCCTGAAGACCATCTGTGCCAATTTTCATGAAAATTCACAAAAATTCACAATTTTTCTCCATAAGCTGCTGTATACTCTAATAGCTGCAAAAAGTATAATAATAAGAACACATACAAAAACTGATGTTTTGCAGCTCACACTGCTAGACCTTTAAAACACAAAAACCTTGGTGTCTTCAAAACAAATGATTTGTTAGTATAACTGAGGAACTGAACTGCAATATAACACTCATGTTCTTGGGATTAAAGAGTGGGAATGCTTCTGAGTCACTAACCTAAGCACACCACACCAGCATCTTCATCATGGTTACAGTCATGTGTTCCAAAGCCACGATTGATGCACTCTGTCAAGGACTCTTCAGTACCAGAGCAGCCAACATCATCCATCAAGATCTCTCCCCTGCCCATACCAAACTGAGCTCGCACAATGGCAGAAACAGCATCTCCACATCCCAGCTGTCTGCACACCACTGTAGCATCCTTTATGTCCCAGCCGTCATCACACACAGTGCCCCATTGGCCATTGTTGTAGACCTCCACTCTACCTGAGCAGTTAGTCCTGCCACCAACGAGCCTGACAGTGGAAGTTCCTTTAACAAGTAAAGAATTTGTTGTTTCAGAATCATTGTGTCATCTTCAAAATCTACAACACTGACCAGTGTACTGTAAATCTAAGAGTTCATCTTTTACAAATTTAAAAATATTTCATGCTTTTCATATTTTTTTACGGAGCCCCCGCCGTGGGGGCGGGCAATTAAGATAAAAACATTCGGAAATTTTCTGGTGACAGGGTAAAATGTGAACTTTAGCAACAGGCATCCTAAAGTTAGTAGTACAACATTGCTAACTTTCTTAACTTTGTTAAAGTTCGCCTACTTCCTCGTCAAAAAGTTTAATGTGCACACCAGAAACATTTCAGGTATTCTTTTCTATCCCTTTAGAGGACTTTACTAATTGTATACCTTTATTAGTATATTTAACAAAAAATGCTAGAATGCTGAACAAACCCAGAATAACCAGCATGCAGTACACAGCGTTGGCATGGAAAAACAGTAATAGAAGAACAGTTAAAAGAAGGCAATCTTCACACTGCCTATGTAGAGATGACAAGCTAACTCTAAATAGGGTTTAAATTAACCTACGTTTTTTTTTTTTGTTTTTTTTTTGTTGTTATAATATAATAATAATTCAACATTGTAATGTAATATAAAATTGCTTTTAAATGAAACATTGGGCTCTATTTTCACGACCATATGCACATCTGAAGTCTGTTGTGCAAATTGCTTTGGGGGCGGTCACAATAATGCTATTTTGATGACGGGAAAAGTAAATATTGTCCCTGGCGCATGGTTCAAAAGGGTTGGTCTTTAAGGTACTGTACCTAATCAATAATAGGTGTGTCCGGGGCATAACGTGGAATAAACCAATCAGGATTTATACTCTCATTCCTTTTATGTATTGGTTATTAACCCTTTGACTCAGCAGCGCCCCCTCCGGTCGCGCCGCCGCAATTATGCTACTTGGAAGAACAAAGAGTCTAAATGAAATAAACCTCATCAAAAAAATTGTAATCTTTCGATTATAATTTTATTTTTCACATGATGTGTAGTTATTTTTCTACAAGCACATGGGATTTTACATTCGTAGGTGTTACGGTTGTCTAGAAAAACAAAGAGGTAGAAAATGGGACGTTTGACTGACTTGTAAAAAATGCTCCTGCCTCGTCAAGCCAATTGTCACTTTTTACCTGTTTAAGTGACCAAACAATTTTTTTTTTGCCATCTAAAATCATTTTATATCCAAAAGATTAAATTACTCGACGGGGACATTCAACCTTTTGCATTTTTACATGTTTTGAGCTTATTGAAGTCATGACGAATAATGGCTATTCCTTTCCATTGGAAATGAAGGTGATCCTACCGATCTCGTAGCGATTAACAAAAAACGTTAAATCTCAAATCCATTGATACACAAGAAAAGCCTTATATGTCCTTTACATGGCCAAACTTGTTTTGCTCACTCAATTTCATTATTTTCCACGTTTGAGCGTCGTTTTGATGTGCAGCACGCACACCAGAGTCACTTCCGTGTTTGGGGCAAGCAGGCAAAATGTGGTGACTCTTGCCGCATTTGACTTGAGCTAGACGTTTGCATGCGTTTGCATCCGTTTGCAGCCTGACGCTGAAAATGTTGCATTGTGGTTAGAAATTGTGTCCGACATGCCCGAAATGTGTGAGGTTGTCACGAGTTGTCACAACAATGCGACCATGACACATGACCCGAAAACTCGCGGGAGCATGACGCTTACAGACAAATCGTACAGACCTTTGCAGTTGCCTCCACACAACTGCAAGTGGCTAGCTAACGCCTCCTCGGTGACGCTACTTTGCCATGGTTGGTTAAAAGTTCACTGACGTCTGTGCAGGTGCATTGTCCGGTGCTCCCCGACTGGACTTGTCATCTAAAGTGTACGTTATTGTACTCCAATTTGAAGATATATCTCTTCTCTTTATTTTTACCTTGTTCTGAAGGTAAGCCCGGCCCATTATTTATTTAATTATTAATCCCATTTCTATTTCATTGTCCGTGTTATATACCTACCTATGGTCTTTGTTTCATGGTTTTGCTGTCTTAGTTTTCATGTTTGTGTTGTGGAGCACTTTGGGGCAACTCGTTTTGTTCCAATGTTAATCTAAACAATAAGAAAGACTCGACTTCAATTAAACTCTCAGTGCACCCCACTGCAACCATACTCTGTAGAGGACTACAACCCCCGCCCTCCCTCTCCACACATGACTTGTGTGTCATCTGCTACGATGATCGGGGAGGCGCGAGCTCAGTCTCGTTAGGATTTGTGTTCGACTTTATTTTCCTCATTTAATGCCCACCCCTGCTGTGACCAGCAATTCTCGTTGACGTATGCAGCCAGGTGCAGACGGGCGGACTGGAATCTCGAACGAGCCTTCTTTCAAACCAGTCGTATTGATGTGATTGACACCTTTTTGGTCCAATAGTAGACACTCTTAGGTTTAAAACAGTATATGGGTTGCCCTACTTTGAAGTAACCAGAGACGTGATTGGTTCATGCGTATCCAGTCTGCACGGGGGGCATGTTTTCGTGCGTCACGCATCTACTATCACTACGCATGAACACGTGTTGCCGGCTAATTGGTATTGTCGCGTAAGTGTCAAAATAGAGCAATTTACCTGTTCTAAAGTGCTTGAGTTGCTCTTTGACCCTGATTTCACGGCGGCAGAGGAGGAAATCTTGTCAAAGAGTGATGGCTATCCGGCAAGTATAGATTCTTATGAGGAGGAGGCATTTGAGAAAAGGCTGGACTGTGTCTATGTCTAAAGCGCCTCCCTGAGGGGAAAAAAGCTCAAATGTACAGTGTAGTGGGTGAAAGGGATCATTTATGCTTATCTACATACTTTGTATTTGACTTACACAGCCTGATGTAAAGATGCAAATGCCTAGTAATCTGATACTGTATGAAGACATTGGTACATAGTAGTTCCTTGAAATTAACTTAGCATGGTTGGTTGTTGTTCAGAAGGGAAGAAAAAAGTAAATATACTTCACATTTAGTAATAAACATTTTGTTTTGCTTATTTGGAAAGGTTTCGGGTGCAATTTGGAGAGAGTATAGGCCACCACTAAAATTATTCAAAGAAAATACATAGTAGCTCATTGAAAATAACTCAGCATGGTTGACTGTTGGTCAGAAGGTAAGAAAAAAGTAAATATACTTCATATTTAGTAATAAGCATTTTGTTTTGTATTTGGTGATTTTGGATAGGTTAGAAGACATATTTGGAAACGCCTATGTACACCAAATGTATTTTGTGTATAAAACTTGTAAACCTTTGCCTATCTGCTTCAAATTTTGTACACTTGTTACCATGATGTGGGTGAACCATACAAAGCTTTTTTAGGTTCCTGTGACACTTATAACCATTTCCACACTGCAAATTCAACAAATATTTTATGCGTTTTTGAATTTTATTACAAATTTTTCTGTCTTTCCAACTGCACAAATGAATCAATAATGACTGTAATAAAACACTTGAAGGTCTGAATTGATGGCCCAAGTGTCTTCTTCATTTTAAGTCATGGGTCATCATTATGGAATGTGTAGAACCAGAGATATTAGAGCCTGAAGTTCAAGGTCAAATATAGGCGGAAATTACACAAAATGCCCCACTGCATCAAGGGGTTAACAATGTGTTTAATTTAAAAAAGAAACAGATGGCTCAGTAAATGTACATTATAACAAACTATGTGCCAGTATTTACTGTATGTCTTTGCGCTTTGTGCACAGGACAGTAATGACAGCATGCGCATGTCGCGAATGTAGTGTGCCGCGGCATGATAGGGCCCATTGACTCTTGCCTCTTTATAAAAACACTAAAGAATGCATTAAGGCTGGAGTTATGCTATAAGACAGTGTTTCCTGAGCATTCATTTGTAAGACGTTATTACGCCTATGCCATTTATTCATGAAGTTCAATACGATTTCAAGCTCAACTGAACTTTCTTGGAGAGTTTGTGCCAACTCCACGTCTCTTTGTACTTACCAAAACTGCTATCAATAGGTGTCCTTACAGTGGAGTTAGGTGGGTTGATGCACGAGTAATTACTGTGGTTGGAAGGGTCTACACGAGATATATTAGAAGACTGACTTGCACCTGCAGAATAGAAATTTTAATTAAAAACTATATGGCACATGATCCACACATTACCCAACTCAACAAAGTCCCAACTGAAGTGTTAAAGTCACTAACCTGAGCACACCACACCAGCATCTTCACCATGGTCACAATTACTGTATCCAGTATGGGAGCATTCTAAAAGAAATGCTTCAGCACCAGAGCAGCTGACATCATCCATCCAGATCCTTCCACTGCCCCTGCCAAAGTGGGATTCCGTAGAAGCACAAACCGCATCTCCACATCCCAGCTGTCTGCACACCACTGTAGCATCAATAATGTCCCAGTCGTCATCACACACAGTGCCCCACTGGCCATTGTGATACACCTCCACTCTACCTGAGCAGTTAGTACTCCCACCAACTAGCCTGACTGTAGCCTTTCCTGTATGTAAATAAGAATTTGGTAAATTTGACACAACCTAAAATCACTGGTAATCCTTAATAATTTTTACAATATCAAAGATGATAGAGTGCAATTATTCGAAGAATTCAGTTTTTAAAACAAACATATCTGTTAATTTAAACTCCTATATCATTACATTATCAAAAAAAACTAAATGCATATAAGAAAAGTAAAATATTCATTTTAACATAATTGTCAAAATTTAAACTGAGTTGGTAAATAAAAGTGTTCATGATGAATTGTTTATAGATTAAAATTACTTACTTGGAGTGGGTGGATCTGGACGTCTTGGAGCTGAAGACAGAAATTACATACTACACTTAAAATGTCCCTTTTAACCATAAGAAACAATGTAAACTTTAAGTAGAAGCAAACACGTCAAAAATCCACACCAAGAAGAAATGAATCTGGTGTTTTCAAGATATGAGATGTTACTACAACTGTAAGATGTTAAAACTGTGACGGCAGTGTGACACTCATGATTGTTGATTTCACAATTAAACATGTACCAAGTTTAAAGTCGGTATGTCAAAGCTTTGCTGAAATATTACATCACTTCCAGTTTGGCAGCTATATGATGAATGGCTGTGATGGGTGAACACTGCGGAATTTCAAAACGGCTGTAAGTACACTTTATAAGGAATGGCCTGAAGACCATCTGTGCCAATTTTCATGAAAATTGCACAACATTTGAGACGGCGGAATTGTTTTTTAACTTTCAACAAAATCCAAAATTGTGAAAATCCAATATTACTGAAATTGACATCATATACCATGATTAACTTGGCTTTACCCAAGGATTCCAACAATGGCCGGGTTTCCCAAATGCAGATAAGAAGTTCTTAGTGCTAAGAACTTCTTAAGACCCTTCTTAAGGCTCCCGTAAGAAGCAACCGCGTTTCCCAAAATGCTTCTTAGCCTAAGAAGACCTGCCGTTAAGAAGGATCTCTAAGAAGATCTGAACCCAATCTTAACACCCCTCTTAGCGAAAAAACAGTGAAAACAGCACCCCCCTCAGGCAGGTAAAGCAATGTGACAGTAAGCAAGGAGATATTAATGCAGTACGTCCAGTTTTCCTGATCGTGTTTCCCCCTTTTCCCTATTGTTCATGACAAGGGGACGCCAATTTCTCGATTTTCACACATATTCTCCTCATGTAGCAGATTTCTATCAGACAGATACAAATATAGCCTACACATTAAATGTAATGACATACTGATTTCATTTTGTGTTTCCATATTTATTTCCCTGGTCTTTGTTTCGGTATTATCATATGTGTCACTTTGTTTTTGTGTCGTGATGACAAATGTCATACTTTTAGCCGGTATTTTATTGATGAGTTCAGTCAGACGCCACGTGTTATACCACTTCAGTTTGGTGCATTTTACCAAAGATTCTAGAGTAGCGCTCTAGAATCTTTGATTTTACTATGGTAACTATGCGCTCCAATCGGCCATTCTGAGATTGCACATTGCGCTTCAGTTAAGAAGGCAGGTAAGACGGTTCTTAAGACGTTGGTAAGAAGGGCGTTAAGAAGGCGTTTGGGAAACACTCTTATCTTAACGCTTCCTCTTAGCCGACCTCTTTTTAAGTGCCTTCTTAACTCGTTAAGAAGGTTCTTAACTGGGAAACCCGGCCATTACCTTTTTTTTTTAACATCGGACATAACTTTGACACAATTGTAGCGATAAAGTGCTTGCATTGCATACATGACACATGGTCAAATTAAAATTAATCAGTAGTCCACCTCTAATCTGTCTGCAAAAATTCACACATTTTTCACCCATAAGCTGCTGTATACTCTAATGGCAGCAAAAAGTATAATAATAAGAACACATACAAAAACTGAGGTTTTGCAGCTCACACTGCTAGACCTTTAAAACACAAAAACCTTGGTGTCTTCAAAACAAATGATTTGTTAGTATAACTGAACTGCAATATAACACTCATGTTCTTGGGATTAAAGGGTGGGAATGCTTCTGAGTCACTAACCTAAGCACACCACACCAGCATCTTCACCATGGTTACAGTCATGCGTTCCAAAACCACGATGGACACACTCTGTCAGGGACTCTTCAGCACCAGAGCAGCCAACATCATCCATCAAGATCCCTCCTCTGCCCATGCCAAACCGGGATTTCACAGGGGCAGAAACAGCATCTCCACATCGCAGCTGTCTGCACACCACTGTAGCATCATTTATGTCCCAGCCGTCATCACACACAGTGCCCCACTGGCCATTGTAGTACACCTCCACTCTACCTGAGCAATTAGTCCTGCCACCAACGAGCCTGACAGTGGAAGTTCCTTTAACAGGTAAAGAATTTATGTTTAAAAATCATTGTCAGTCATCTTCAATATCTACAACACTGACCAGTGTACTGTAATTCTAAGAGTTCATCTTTTACAAATTTAAAAACGTTTTGTACTTCTAATATTTTTTACGTCCTAAAGTTATCAGTATAACATTGCTAACTTTCTCAACTTTGTTTCTCAACAAAGTTGGCCTACTTCCTCACCAGAAAGTTTAATGTGCCCACAAAAAACATTTCAGGTATTCTTTTTTTATCCCTTTACAGGACTTTATTAATTGTATACTGTACCTTAATTAGTATATTTAACAAACAATGCTAGAATGCAGAACAAACAATAAATACCCAGCATGCACCACACAGTGTTGGAAAAACAGTGGAGAACAGGTAAAAAAAAAGGCAATCTCGACAGTGGCTATGTAAAGATTAGAAGCTGACTCTAAATAGGGTTTAAATGAACCTACGTTTGTTTTTTTGTTTTATTATAATATAATAGTAATTTAATATTGTAATGTAATATAAATTTGCTTTTAAATGAAACAGTGGGCTCTATTTTCACGACCATATGCGCATCTGAAGTCTGTTGTGCAAGTTGCTTTGGGGGCAGTCGCAATATGCTATTTTGACGACGGGAAATGTAAATATTGTGCCTGGCGCATGGTTCAAAAGAGTTGGTCTTTAAGGTACCTAATTAATCATAGGTGTGTTCGGGGCATAACATGGAATAATCCAATCAGGGTTTATACTTTCATTCCCTTTAAAAGCCAGCAATGCTTTTTAATGGCCTGTTGCTATTATGATGGCGGACAGCCTAATTTGCCTTTGGTTATTAACAATATGTTTAATTTAAAAAAGAAACAGATGGCTCAGTAAATTTGCATTATAGCAAACTATGTGCCAGTGTTTACGTCTTTGCGCAGTAAATCATTAGATGAGGCTACTCAAAAGAGGTAAATGGTATGTAACTGGATATCTTTTTGGAGCTTGAAGACATTTCACCTAGTCTGTAGCTCACAATGGCAATTTACACACTGTTGTTGCATGATGTATGTGTCATTAACCATGCCTTTAGTGGATAGCCATCTTCTCCTAACAGCTACTCATCAAGAGGGGGATCCCTCTCGTTACATCCCAAAGCGTTATGCGCCGAATGCGTGACTAACTACCGACCAGGTTTGTGGCGGACTTGTTTTTTGGGTCCTTATTTTAGCATCTGATCAGCTTTGCGATAGAGAGCAGCTCTTCTTTTCGCTGACACACCCGTTAGGGCACAGTGTCATCTCCTAACTAGACAACGTGAATTTCTGCTGGAAAAAAAAAACTAACAATGCTCTTGCACAGGACAGTAATGACAGCATGCGCATGTCGCGAATGCAAGGTGTGCCGCGGCATGACAGGGCCCATTGACTCTTGCCTCTTTATAAAAACACTAAAGAATGCATTAAGGCTGGAGTTATGCTTTAAGGCAGTGCTTCCTGAACATTGATTTGTAAGAAGTTATTACATCTATGCTATTTATTCATGAGGTTCAGAAAGTTTAATGTGCACACCAGAAACATTTCAGGTATTCTTTTTATCCCTTTAGAGGACTTTATTAATTGTATACATGTATTAATATATTTAACAAAAAATGCTATTCTTTAATGACGTCATTTATCGATGAAGTTCAATTCGATTTCAAGCTCAACTGCACTTTCTTGCAGACTTTGTGCCAACTCCACGCCTCCTTGTACTTACCGAAACTGCTATCAATAGGTGTCCTTACAGTGGAGTTAGGTGGGTTGATGCACGAGTAATTACTGTGGCTAGATGGGTCTATACTAGATATATTAGACGACTGACTTGCACCTGCAGAATAAAAACTTGAATTAAAAACTATATGGCACATGATCCACACATGACCCAACTGAACAAAGTCCCAACTGAAGCGTTAAAGTCACTAACCTGAGCACACCACACCAGCATCTTCACCATGGTGACAATTACTGTATCCAGTATGGGAACATTCTGAAAGAAATGCTTCAGCACCAGAGCAGCGGACATCATCCATCCAGATCCTTCCACTGCCCCTGCCAAAGTGGGCTTCCTTAGCAGCACAAACCGCATCTCCACATCCCAGCTGTCTGCACACCACTGTAGCATCAATAATGTCCCAGTCGTCATCACACACAGTGCCCCACTGGCCATTGTGATACACCTCCACTCTACCTGTGCAGTTATGGCTCCCACCAACTAGCCTGAGAAGAGCCTTTCCTGTATACAGAAAAGAATTTGTCACAACTTAAAATCACTGTTAGTCCTGAATCATTTTTACAATATCAAAGATGATAGAGTGCCATTATTCAAAGAATTCAATTTTTAAAACAAACATATCTGTTAATTTAAACTCCTATATCACTACATTATCAAAGAAACTAAAAGCATATGAGAAAAGTGAAATGTTCATATTAACAGAATTGTCAAAATTGAAACTGAATTTGTAAATAAAATGAACGAGTGTTCATGATAAATTGTTTATAGATTAAAATCACTTACTTGGAGTGGGTGGATCTGCACGTCTTGGAGCTGAAGACAGAAATTACATACTACACATAAAATGTCCCTTTTAACCATAGGAAACAATGCAAACTTTAAATAGAAGCAAACACGTCAAAAATCCACACCAAGAAGAAATTAATCTTGAAATATGAGATGTAACTACAACTGTGAGATGTTACAACTGTGAACGCAGTGTGACAATCATGATCGTTGGTTTCACAATTACACATGTACCAAGTTTAAAGTCGTTATGTCAAAGCTTTGCTAAAATATATTACATCACTTCTAGTTTGGCGGCTATATGATGAATGACTGTGATGGGTGAACACTGCAGAATTTCAAAATGGCTGTAAGTACACTTTACAAAGAATGGCCTGAAGACAATCTATGCCAATTTTCATGAAAATTGCACAAAATTTGAGACTGTGGGATTGTTTTTTCACTTTCAACAAAATCCAAAATTGTGAAAATCCAATATTACTGAAATTGACATCATATAGCATGATTAACTTGGCTTGACCCAAGGATTCCAACAGCACCTAATTTTTTGTTAAATCGAACATAACTTTAATGGTAGCTGTAAAGTGCTTGCCTTGCATCGACAAATTAAAATTAATCAGTGGTCCACCTCTACTCTGTCTGCAAAAAATCACAATTTTCCTCCAAAAGCTGCTGTATACTCAAATGGCCGCAAAAAGTATAATAATAAGAACACATACAAAAACTGAGGTTTTGCAGCTCACACTGCTAGACCTTTAAAACACAAAAGCTTGGTGTCTTCAAAACAAACTCTGTGTTTAAGAACGCTATCAAGTAAAATTCTATGGTAAGGAAGAAACAACCAGACAGTGCGTTCCACATGTACTAGCTTTATTGTTAGAGCATTTCAGTTGTCCAAAAACAAAGGTATGAAGTATAAAACGTTTACCTTGTCTCCTGGTCGCGGGCTGCAGTGGCAAAGGGGCGCGCCCCTCCACTGACAGCCTATTATACTAGTTGTGCCGAGCTAGGCGCGTTCGCGCACTGCGCTCGTGCGTCAGCTGTTGTGTGTTAGCGCTCAGATTTATTAAATATGCGCCATGGCAATGTCTAGTTTTAATATTATTGTTTGGTTAGCATGTCTGTCATTTCCTGTGTTAGGAGAATTTGTTTTGGTTTCAGTTTATGCTTTATTTTCTGCAGTGTATGCAATTTTATGTTCTTTAACCCTGTCAGAGTTATAGTATTGGTATGGTCCAATTTAGACAGGGCAGAAGGAGATGTTTAAATGGCTGTGCTTTCAGTCAGTGGGAGGCAAGCATTGGATGCACACTGTTGTGAGTGGAAGCCTCAAGTCTCAGTTAAATTAGAGTAAAGTGTGCAAGTTTTGTACTGTATATACATTTTGTTTTGCTTGAAGTATTTGGTTTGGTTGCATTTTTTGACCCTTGTGTCATTGTTTGTTTATTTTTGAATTTTGACTTTTGTTTTTTATTCACTGTAAATATCTGCACGGACATTGTGGTGGCTTGCTGGTAATAATAAATATAACATCAATTTTTTTTTGCCCTATACCCCTCTGTGGACTCCTCATTTTTGCGAGGCTTGCCTGTCACGGTTACCATTCTCACATTTGGTGACAGCGGTTTGGGAGCCAGTGACCAGCAAAAATGCAGAGAGACGACCAACACGAGACCAGCAGGAGGTATATAGCAGAACGGACAGCTACCCGTGTTAGTGATGGGGAGTACGGAGCCGAGGGTGGAAACCTGCAATACCCTGCAGATGGCGACAGAGGTGGTGGCCTGGAGGCTACCCTCAGGCGGTTTATGCAGCAGCAACAACAGCGGGACGAACGGCGAGAGAGAGAAGCCCAAGTGCAGGACCAACCGCTCAGGGCCCTCCAACATCAGTTTGGCCAGCTCCAGGCGTTCATCAATGAGGAGCAGCGGGAGAGACAGTCCGTCAGCCCGCCAGCATCCCGCCCGCTCAGCGTGGACCCGTCTGAAGACAACGCAGGCAGGGTGAGCAGTGTCCCCTCGAACCCTGTGACGGTATCCGCTTACCATAGCCCCACCCCATCGCCCATGATGTGGGCTGCCCCTAAAATGGCCCCATATCAAGAGGACCAAGACATTGAACATTTTCTGACGACATTTGAGCGTATAGCCTTGGCCATCCACAGATGCTCAGGACTATGTAAGAGTGAAACGGTCTATCTTGACTAAATATGAGATTGACACAGAGACATATTGGCAGAGGTTTAGGTTCAAGGAGGTGCTGGACGGAGAGACACCGCGGGAGCTGCAGGCCAGGCTCCGAGACCTGTACATGAAGTGGGTCACACCCCAGGACAGGTCTAAGGAGGAGATCGGTGACCTAGTTATACTGGAACAGTTCCTGTGGAAGATCAATCCGGAAATCCGCACATGGATTAAAGAACATGCCCCTCAGTCTTCAGCACATGCGGCACAGCTCGCAGAGACTTATCTGTCAGCCAGGCGCGGACGGAGAGGGCTTCAGCTGTGTGGTATGGACTACTCAAGGCAAGACCAGCGGCAGACCAGAGACACCGGCAGCCATGGTTTTGGTAAGCCTGGGGGTGGTACCGGTCGTGAGTTTAGGGGGTCTAGGTACACCAGACACAACCAATACACCCCAGCAAAACAACCACCCACAACAACACACACACAGCCTAAACCCAGGGTAGTGTGTCATAACTGTGGTCAGCCAGGTCACATAAAGCCTGAATGCCCCATACTCCCACCCAGTGAGTCCAAGCTCTGTTTTATACCCCAAGCCCCTAGTGTTAAGTGCAGGAGGCCAAATGGTATAGATGTAACGGTTCCTGTTAGGATCAGAGGCAAAATCTGGGAGGCTTTGGTAGATTCTGGAAGCAGCCAAACTTTTGTTCGCCGTAGCTGTGTTGACTCATTGCATCTAACTAAAACGGGCACAGTGCAGGTCAGATGTATTTATGGTGATGTCAGAGAGCATGAGACTGTGAATGTTACTATTGATATTGATGGACAAGCTTACCTGTTGAGTGTAGGGCTCATGGATGAGGCACCGTACCCAGTCATCTTGGGACAGGATGTCCCTGTACTTGCTGACTTGCTGCAGAATAAAATGGCTACTGTATGTGTATTGACAAGGGCTCAGCGGAAAGGGATGGATGACTCTGCTCGGGGCTGGGATGAGTTGCCGTTCCCAGTCCGGGCAGGGAAAAAGTCCCAAGCTGAACGCAGAGCAGACAAGGTGGGGGGGACTGTCATTGAGGAAACTCTTCCCTCTCCCCCCATGAGTGAGGAAGATGTTGTTAATAGTGATTATGAGGAGTTATTAAAAAGTTACGTATCGCTGAAGGTACTGTTTGACAAAGCTATGACTGTTGAACAAGCCACGGAGTTATGCTCCAGAGGCAAAGAGTGCCATGTGTTTAAAAAAGGAAAGTTGTACAGAATGAGTGAGGATGGTGAGCAATTGGTGGTTCCATATACTCTGAGAAGCACTGTTCTTAAGCTGGGCCATAGTGTGCCTTGGGCAGGTCACCTAGGCCAGCAAAAGACACTGTGTCGCATTGCTAGCAGGTTTCACTGGCCGGGTTTTTACAAAGATGTAATTGAATACTGCAAGTCGTGCCCAGAATGCCAGTTGACATCGCAGGGCAACAGAGGATCTAAAGCCCCTTTAGTGAGCCTTCCCATTGTTGATACCCCTTTCACTCGCATTGCAATGGACATTGTTGGACCCTTAGAGAAAAGCAGGGCAGGTCAGAGGTACATACTAGTTATATGTGATTATGCCACACAGTACCCAGAAGCATTCCCACTCAGAAACACAAAGGCTAGACAGATAGCCAACTGTCTCATTCAATTATTTTCTAGGGTTGGTGTTCCCAAGGAAATCTTAACGGACCAGGGCACAAACTGTAGTTCTAAGTTGTTGAAACAAGTGTATAGCTTACTGGGGATAAGGGGAATTAGAACTACACCGTACCACCCTCAGACCGATGGCATGGTCGAACGCTTTAACCAGACACTGAAGTCCATGCTGCGCAAGTTTGTGAGTGACTCCGGTGCAGACTGGGACCAGTGGCTTCCATACCTTTAGTTTGCTTACCGCGAAGTTCCCCAGGCATCTACAGGCTACTCACCATTCGAGCTGCTGTTCGGGCGTCCTGTGAGGGGACCTCTGGATGTGCTTCGTGAAGCCTGGGAAGGGAGCCAGCCCAGCCAGCAGATCAACGTCATCTCTTATGTCTTGAGGATGAGAGACAAGCTGGAGAAACTCACCACCTTGGCCCACAACAACTTGGCAAGAGCACAAGCCCAGCAGAAAGCGTGGTATGACCGCAGTGCCCGCAGCCGATCCTTTCAGCCTGGACAGAGGGTGATGCTACTGTTGCCTTCCTCAGAGAGCAGTTTGCTTGCAAAGTGGCAGGGACCATTTGAACTCCTGCGCAAAATGGGGCCTGTCACCTACGAAATCGCCATGCCTGGCCGCCGCAAGCCGAGGCAGGTTTTTCACATCAACCTGCTGAAGCTGTGGATTCCACGGGAGGAGGTGTCCAGAAACCAGCTGTGGGCTTGTACCATCTCGGAGGAGGAGGAGCTGCGAGAGCAGTACTTCCCTGTTGCCCAGGGGGAGCCTTCTCAGCCAGAGCTGGGGCACCCTCCACCACGCCAGCAGAGGGAGCTACAGCACTGCGTCCCCAAGGGCCTGTTCCGGGAGGAGCCGGGACGAACGTCGGTGACGGAGCATAGCATCCGCCTGACCTCTCCAGGGCCTGTTCGTCAGTCCTGCTACAGGGTGCCAGCGAAGCTAATCCCTGCACTGAGGCAGGAGGTGCAGGCCATGCTGAAGTCCGGCGTCATCGTACCTTCCCGCAGTGAGTGGAGCAGCCCCGTCGTTTTGGTGCCTAAAAAGGATGGAGGTCTGCGCTTCTGCGTGGATTTCAGGAAACTGAATGCCATTTCTGCCATTGACCCCTACCCCATGCCACGGGTCGACGACCTAGTGGAGAGGTTGGGGAAGGCAAGGTATCTCAGCACGCTGGACCTCTGTAAGGGGTACTGGCAGGTCCCCCTTGCACCAGAGGCCCAGGAGTTTTTAGAGCAGCTTTAAGAGTCCCGTCAGGACTCTACCAGTTCACTGTGATGTGGTGCATGGGGCAGCCGCGTCCTTTCAACGCCTAATGGATCAGGTGTTGAGGGGGGCTGAGGATTACGCCGCTGCCTATATCGATGACGTGGTGGTCCACAGCACCACCTGGGCAGACCACCTGAGTCACCTGAAGGATATTTTCCACCGCATCCATCAGGCAGGCTTGGTGGTCAACCCTGCGAAGTGTCAGCTGGGCAAGACTGAAGTCTGCTACCTGGGCGACGTCCTAGGGGGCGGAGTCGTCAAACCCCAGGTTGACAAGGTGGCAGCCATCCGCAGCTGTTCTCCCCCCACCACCAAGAAGGGCGTCCGGTCATTTCTTGGATTAGTTGGTTGGTATCGTCGGTTTATTCCTGGATTTTCCAGCGGGGCGGCAGTGCTGACCGACCTGACACGTAAGAACGCTCCTAACAAAGTCTGCTGGACAGAGGCCTGTGAACGGGCTTTTGAGGAGTTAAAGGAGTGCATGTGTCAGGTGTCGGTCCTGCAAAGCCCTGACTTTGACCTGCCTTTCACTGTGCAAACGGATGCGTCCGGCATTGGCCTTGGGGCGGTGTTGCTCCGCCGGGTGAGGGTGAAGATCGTAAGCCGGTCCAATATATCAGCCGAAAACTCTACCCCCGAGAGACTAGATATTCCACTGTGGAAAATGAGTGTCTGGCTGTTAAGTGGGCCTTGGACACCCTTAAATACTACCTGGTGGGCAAAGACTTCACGGTAGAGACTGACCACAGGGCCCTCCAATGGCTTCACAGAATGAGGGACAGCAACGCTAGGGTTACTCGCTGGTACCTAGCAATGCAGCCTTACCGCTTCACTGTGAGGTATCGCAGTGGAACAACGAATGTTATCGCTGACTTCCTGTCCCGCCTCGATGAGGAGGGTCAGGCATAAGGGGGGGGGTGTGTGATGCTGCGACTCGGCGTCACCGCACCACATGACTTTTAGCCTGCTAATGGCGTCTGTTTTTAAAATGTTTAGAGCGAACTTTGCCGACAGCGACAGAGAATACTACCATGGATATGGACAATGCTTTTAACTGCGCGTGTGGATGTACTGACGGACTGCTTTTAACATCTGCTGTTTTTAAACGCCATGAGTTTTAATCGCGAGGGGGTGAGTGCACGCACCAACTCTGTGTTTAAGAACGCTATCAAGTAAAATTCTATGGTAAGGAAGAAACAACCAGACAGTGCATTCCACATGTACTAGCTTTATTGTTAGAGCATTTCAGTTGTCCAAAAACAAAGGTATGAAGTATAAAACGTTTACCTTGTCTCCTGGTCGCGGGCTGCAATGGCAAAGGGGCGCGCCCCTCCACTGACAGCCTATTATACTAGTTGTGCCGAGCTAGGCGCGTTCGCGCACTGCGCTGGTGCGTCAGCTGTTGTGTGGTAGCGCTCAGATTTATCAGGTTAGCATGTCTGTTATTTCCTGTGTTAGGAGAATTTGTTTTGGTTTCAGTTTATGCTTTATTTTCTGCAGTGTATGCAATTTTATGTGCTTTAACCCTGTCAGAGTTATAGTATTGGTATGGTCCAATTTAGACAGGGCAGAAGGAGATGACTGTGCTTTCAGTCAGTGGGAGGCAAGCATTGGATGCACACTGTTGTGAGTGGAAGCCTCAAGTCTCAGTTAAGTGAGAGTAAAGTGAGCAAGTTTTGTACTGTATATACATTTTGTTTTGCTTAAAGTATTTGGTTTGGTTGCATTTTTTGACCCTTGTCATTGTTTGTTTAGTTTTGAATTTTGACTTTTGTTTTTTATTCACTGTAAATATCTGCACGGACATTGTGGTGGCTTGCTGGTAATAATAAATATAACATCCATTTTTTTTTGCACTATACCCCTCTGTGGACTCCTCATTTTTGCGAGGCTTGCCTGTCACGGTTACCATTCTCACAGAGCCCCACAGGGGGGGCGGGCAATTAAAATCATTCTGAAAGTTTCTGTTGACAGGGTGAAATGTGAACTTTAGCAACAGGCATCCTAAAGTTAGCAGTATAACATTGCTAACTTTCTCAACTTTGTTTCTCAACAAAGTTGTCCTACTTCCTCACCAGAAAGTTTCATGTGTACACCAGAAACATTTCAGGTATTCTTTTTTATCCCTTTAGAGGACTTTATTAATTGTATACCTTTA
Organism: Coilia nasus; assembly: GCA_027475355.1. Lineage (NCBI taxonomy): Eukaryota > Metazoa > Chordata > Actinopteri > Clupeiformes > Engraulidae > Coilia > Coilia nasus. Next base: position 16,850,832 of record CM050216.1, on the reverse strand, counting down.
TTAGTATATTTAACAAAAAACTGCTAGAATGCTGAAGAAACCCAGAATGCCCGGCATGCAGCGCACTGTGTTGGAAAAATGTTCAGTGTTTCCTGAACATTGATTTGTAAGAAGTTATTACGTCTATGCTATTTATTCATGAGGTTCAATATGATTTCAAACTCAACTGACTTTTCTTGGAGAGTTTGTGCCAACTCCATGCCTCCTTGTACTTACCAACACTGCTATCAGTAGGTGTCCTTACAGTGGAGGTAGGTGGGTTGATACATGAGTAATTACTGTGGCTAGAAAGGTCTACACGAGATATATTAGAAGACTGACTTGAACCTGCAGAAAAGAAGGAGTTTAGTTAATGACTGTATTGCATATCACCCATGTATGACCCAACTCAACAAAGTGCCAACTACACGCACTAACCTGTGCAGACCACACCAGCATCTTCACCATGGTGACAATTATGTCTTCTAGAATGGAAGCACTGTGTAAGAGATCTTTCAGCACCAGAGCAGCCAACATCATCCATCAGGATCGCTCCACTGCCCGAGCCAAAGTGGGCTTCCTTAGTAGCACAAACCGCATCTCCACATCCCAGCTGTCTGCACACCACTGTAGCATCATTCATGTCCCAGTAGTCATCACACACAGTGCCCCACTGGCCAAGGCGGTAGACCTCCACTCTACCTGAGCAGTTAGTCCTACCACCAACCAATCTAATTTGAGCAACTGCTGCAAAAGGAAAGCAAATACACATTAAGAAAGTGTGCATAATGTGCTATTACGCTATTTTTAACCATTAAAAATAGCTCAAAGAAACTCCACACTCCATTGGTAGTAGCCCTGGCATTCGAAACGAGTCACTGAAAACTTTGTAAGTGTATGCAATGTTTATTAAGAAAACAGTTCTTACAAACACTCCCTTACAGTAGTTTCTCATCAACGCCATGAGGAACGTCCATACAAGTCGATTGTACTTTTTCTCCTCCAATTCTTCTCACTGGTTCGTCGACTTATGTGGACTTTCGTCATGGCGGTGACGAGAAAATACTGCAAGGTCCTGTCTGTAAGAACTGTTGTCTTAATAAACAATGTGTACACTTACACAGTTTCAGCATCTCATTTTGAATGCTAGGACCTTTGTTATACTACCAACGGAATGTGGAGTTTCTTCGAGCTGTTTTTAATGGTTTAAAAATAGTGTAATCTTTATGCTTACAAAATGCCCTTAGCGCTACCATTGTTAGCCTTCTGGGCCAAAACAGTAAAAAAATAGTTCTAAATGCAACAGGCTAATGCAATTTTGCTCCTCAGCAAACATACAAACTCGCTATGATGTTTTAACATGCAAATTTTTATTGAACACCGAAGGTGTCCTTTAAGACAACGTTGCCTGAGTATTAACTTGCAAGAACACTATTAGCCATATCTCACACACTTCACAGAACTTGACAGAATCCTTGAGTATCATATTTGACACTGGCAGTAGTCATATAATCCTCATAAAGATTAATATGAATATGTGATAAAACCAACTGTAATGTATTTTTTCATTACATATGTCATTTACCCATTGAGATTCAGTGATTTTCATGTTTAACTGTGTGTTCTTGGAGAGTTTGTCCCAACTCCACATTTCCTTACTTACCAACACTGCTATCAATAGGTGTCCTTACAGTGGAGGTAGGTGGGTTGATACATGAGTAATTACTGTGGCTAGAAGGGTCTACACGAGATATATTAGAAGACTGACTTGAACCTGCAGAAAAGAAGGAGTTTAGTTAATAACTGTATTGCATATCACCCATGTATGACCCAACTCAACAAAGTGCCAACTACACGCACTAACCTGTGCAGACCACACCAGCATCTTCACCATGGTGACAATTATGTCTTCTAGAATGGAAGCACTGTGTAAGAGATCTTTCAGCACCAGAGCAGCCAACATCATCCATCAGGATCACTCCACTGCCCCTGCCAAAGTGGGCTCTGTTAGTAGCACAAACCGCATCTCCACATCCCAGCTGTCTGCACACCACTGTAGCATCATTCATGTCCCAGCCGTCATCACACACAGTGCCCCACTGGCCAAGGCGGTAGACCTCCACTCTACCTGAGCAGTTAGTCCTACCACCAACCAATCTCATTTGAGCAACTGTTACAAAAGGAAAGCAAATACACATTAAGGAAGTGCGCATAATGTTCTATTATGCTATTTTTAACCATTAAAAATAGCTTAAAGAAACTCCACACTCCATTGGTAGTAGCCCTGGCATTCGAAACGAGTCACTGAAAACTTTGTAAGTGTATGCAATGTTTATTAAGAAAACAGTTCTTACAAACACTCCCTTACAGTAGTTTCTCATCAACGCCATGAGGAAAGTCCATACAAGTCGATTGTACTTTTTCTCCTCCTATTCTTCTCACTGGTTCGTCGACTTATGTGGACTTTCGTCATGGCGGTGACGAGAAAATACTGCAAGGTCCTGTCTGTAAGAACTGTTGTCTTAATAAACAATGTGTGCACTTACACAGTTTCAGCATCTCATTTTGAATGCTAGGACCTTTGTTATACTACCAACGGAATGTGGAGTTTCTTCGAGCTGTTTTTAATGGTTTAAAAATAGTGTAATCTTTATGCTTACAAAATGCCCTTAGCGCTACCATTGTTAGCCTTCTGGGCCAAAACAGTAAAAAAATAGTTCTAAATGCAACAGGCTAATGCAATTTTGCTCCTCAGCAAACATACAAACTCGCTATGATGTTTTAACATGCAAATTTTTATTGAACACCGAAGGTGTCCTTTAAGACAACGTTGCCTGAGTATTAACTTGCAAGAACACTCTTAGCCACATCTCACACACTTCACAGAAATTGACAGAATCCTTGAGTATCATATTTGAAACTGGCAGTAGTCATATAATCCTCATAAAGATGAATATGAATATGTGATAAAACCAACTGTAATGTATTTTTTCATTACATATGTCATTTACCCATTGAGATTCAGTGATTTTCATGTTTAACTGTGTGTTCTTGGAGAGTTTGTCCCAACTCCACATCTTCTTACTTACCAACACTGCTATCAATAGGTGTCCTTACAGTGGAGGTAGGTGGGTTGATACACGAGTAATTACTGTGGCTAGAAGGGTCTACACGAGATATATTAGAAGACTGACTTGAACCTGCAGAAAAGAAGGAGTTTAGTTAATGACTGTATTGCATATCACCCATGTATGACCCAACTCAACAAAGTGCCAACTACACGCACTAACCTGTGCAGACCACACCAGCATCTTCACCATGGTGACAATTATGTCTTCTAGAATGGAAGCACTGTGTAAGAGATCTTTCAGCACCAGAGCAGCCAACATCATCCATCAGGATCGCTCCACTGCCCGAGCCAAAGTGGGCTCTGTTAGTAGCACAAACCGCATCTCCACATCCCAGCTGTCTGCACACCACTGTAGCATCATTCATGTCCCAGTCGTCATCACACACAGTGCCCCACTGGCCAAGGCGGTAGACCTCCACTCTACCTGAGCAGTTAGTCCTACCACCAACCAATCTAATTTGAGCAACTGCTGCAAAAGGAAAGCAAATACACATTAAGGAAGTGTGCATAATGTGCTATTACGCTATTTTTAACCATTAAAAATAGCTCAAAGAAACTCCACACTCCATTGGTAGTAGCCATGGCATTCGAAACGAGTCACTAAAAAACGTTGTAAGTGTATGCAATGTTTATTAAGAAAACAGTTCTTACAAACAGTCCCTTACAGTAGTTTCTCATCAACGCCATGAGGAAAGTCCATACAAGTCGATTGTACTTTTTCTCCTCCTATTCTTCTCACTGGTTCGTCGACTTATGTGGATTTTCGTCATGGCGGTGACGAGAAAATACTGCAAGGTCCTGTCTGTAAGAACTGTTGTCTTAATAAACAATGTGTACACTTACACAGTTTCAGCATCTCATTTTGAATGCTAGGACCTTTGTTATACTACCAACGGAATGTGGAGTTTCTTCGAGCTGTTTTTAATGGTTTAAAAATAGTGTAATCTTTATGCTTACACAATGCCCTTAGCACTACCATTGTTAGCCTTCTGTGCCAAAACAGTAAAAAAAATAGTTCTAAATGCAACAGGCTAATGCAATTTTGCTCCTCATCAAACATACCAACTCGCTATGATGTTTTAACATGCACATTTTTATTGGAACACCAAAGGTGTCCTTTAAGACAACGTTGCCTGAGTATTAACTTGCAAGAACACTCTTAGCCACATCTCACACGCTTCACAGAAATTGACAGAATCCTTGAGTATCATATTTGACACTGGCAGTAGTCATATAATCCTCATAAAGATGAATATGAATATGTGATAAAACCAACTGTAATATATTTTTTCATTACATATGTCATTTACCCATTGAGATTCAGTGATTTTCATGTTTAACTGTGTGTTCTTGGAGAGTTTGTCCCAACTCCACATCTTCTTACTTACCAACACTGCTATCAATAGGTGTCCTTACAGTGGAGGTAGGTGGGTTGGTACACGAGTAATTACTGTGGCTAGAAGGGTCTACACGAGATATATTAGAAGACTGACTTGAACCTGCAGAAAAGAAGGAGTTTAGTTAATGACTGTATTGCATATCACCCATGTATGACCCAACTCAACAAAGTGCCAACTACACGCACTAACCTGTGCAGACCACACCAGCATCTTCACCATGGTAACAATTATGTCTTCTAGAATGGAAGCACTGTGTAAGAGATCTTTCAGCACCAGAGCAGCCAACATCATCCATCAGGATCGCTCCAATGCCCGAGCCAAAGTGGGCTCTGTTAGTAGCACAAACCGCATCTCCACATCCCAGCTGTCTGCACACCACTGTAGCATCATTCATGTCCCAGTCGTCATCACACACAGTGCCCCACTGGCCAAGGTGGTAGACCTCCACTCTACCTGAGCAGTTAGTCCTACCACCAACCAATCTAATTTGAGCAACTGTTGCAAAAGGAAAGCAAATACACATTAAGGAAGTGCGCATAATGTTTGCAATAGACACTGTGATTATTTATTGAAAAATTTAATTCATTTATTTCAAAATATGTTTACAACAGATATTCAGTGCCTGTTTCACTCACCAGTTTGAAGAGGGGCAGAAAGAAAGAGAAGTGCTGGGAAACATGAAAGTTTGAGGAATATGTGTTAGATGTGCTAATACATACAATGAAAGAAAAAAGGAAATGAAACAGAACACATTCTGAAAATGTGCAATTTGATAATTGCTTCAACTCTCCCGTTGAGTGTTAGATCACTAATCAAGACACATGGTATTGTGTCCTATTGTGTACGACCAAGTTCACTCAGGAACCTCTTGAGTGATGCTGTTAATTGGTGATGACGTAAACCAATCAGCTCTTGCCCACTAACGCAGCGATAGTTCAAATCTATGGTCTGCTGGGCTGAAGCTGACAGCTCCGGCAATATGGCAGCGTTTTCTTGCTCCCTCCTCCTCCCCAGCTCCACCTGTTTAGATCTGCTCAAGATAAGGGGGATTTTGTTATTCCTTGCTTGTATGTTTATTTTGTCTGGCAGCAATTTCAGTGTAACTTGTATTTCTTATGCAGCTTCACAGCTTTCGCAGCAGCAGCATCTTGAGCAGATCCAGGCCGTCATGACCAAGCCTGCTACCTTGTACCTACAATAGTAAAAATCTTGATTATGAATCCTGAGAGTTTCCTGTCTGAAATGTGCTTACAAATGGGGTATTAGACATTTTACACCAATACCCTCTAGTTGGTTGACCTAATGTCCTGCCTTCACACTGATGCTTGTGTTATGAACTGGCTCAGTGGGCCATCACATACACATTACAAGATCATAACATACACCATGTCAGAGATTACACAAACAAATGTGATTTATTACATAATTAGGTAAACTCAAACACAAAAAAATGAAGTCAAAAACTCAGTGGTGTAAGTTGTATATGAGGGGTCTACTAGTGAGTGAGTGTTGAAAGATGCAAGCAGAGTTAAACAGAATTAAAGTAACATCACCAAACAGCTGCAGGAAGTCAGAGAAACAGCCACCACACAGTGCAGAGAAACAGCCACCACACAGAGAGCAAATGAATGGCTAGCAACAGCCAAGCATAGGACCACTGGGGTTATGGTGGAGGTTTTCTTTAAACTCACATTTGTACTGTATTTTGTTTGGTGTTCACACAAGGGAATAAAGGTGGGGTAAAAATTGTGGCTGTGATATCACACAGCAGCCTACAATTCGAACTTGAAGTCATTCAAATCCTAATTTTGAACGACAAAAGTTGCAATTCAAAGTAGTGAATCACTTGAATATGAAACAGGCGACTGTATGTATTGTGGTAGCCGTAGCTTTCCAAATTCAGACTATTAAAGAAGGCTAGGTAAATTGTGTCTTTTGTGCTGGGATGTTCAAATTGTTGATGAGACACACTGAATAGGCCTAATTGCTCAATCACAACATTTACTGAAAAAAAAAATCTGTATGCTTGTAGCCTACATAACATCCTGCTACTTATTACACTGGCAAAACTGCACATCACACATAAATACATAATGCAGTCAACATTGAGTGTGCCCATGGAGACACAGAGAAGGGTTTTTTCCAGACTTGTGTAACCTACATGTTATATTTAGACTGTTTCCTGTTGGCTTTTCACAATCCAGAAGTCACAATGTTTGAGGCAGAAGTGTTTTGTTGCCGGTGAGTCTCACTGTTTTGTAACATCACTATGTGGGCTGGGGGAGAGATCTACTGCTGTGTCCAAAAAATGATCTAGTGGTGTATAGGCCTATACAGGCTGGCACCACCTAGTGCTTCCGCTCAATTTCATTTACCTCCAGCAACTAGTCAGGGAGGATGAACATTTTCTGCTCCGTTTCTGCTCCGTCCGTAGCAGAATGCGTGCGGGCCAATCAGCGAACAGAGGAGGAACGATTATGTCAAACTCAAGCGCTCAATCTTAAGTTTCCAGTTATAGTTTGAGCAGCACTGAACAAAGCTGGATTTAGACCAAGCTATTCATTCTGTGTTGGCAACGATTCCTGAAATTGAGGATTTAAAGCCAGAACAAAAAGAATGCCTGAAGAATTAGAGGACAAAGATGTCATTGGCCTACTTCCTAAGGGTTAGGATAAACAAGGCAATGTGTGTGTATTGAATTTCACTGAGTGAGCTCTTCTGTAAGCAATAGATGTCATTGTTTTTTCATCATGATCCTCCTGGTCTGTTGCTCAGGCTGCATGATCAGAGGATGTGGTTGTACAGCTGGATAATACTGGTTAATATTAGGAATCTGATAATACTGGTTAATGTTAGGAATCGGGTATTTGATTTGTACTGCTTCTGGCAACAGGCCATTCTGCTGAAATGTATGAAAGAGGGTCTTGTTACCATGAACAGTCCAGAGATAGGATGCCGTTTACTTATACTGGACAGTTTAGGTTATTTCTGAACAAGTTTCGTGCGCAGAACCGTGCGTGTGCAGAACCGAAAAACACATCTGTTGTTCTCATAAGTCACCTAGGCCATTCACAGTGTAGTGTAGTTTTAGTATCAAAGGGTACATTTTTTAATAACAGCAAGTTATTGCTGATTTATACCTTCCAGAGCATGTTTTAGTTGCTACACAGACATTTAGCATAACCATGTCACTCTGCAGTGCTTTGACAACTAATGTATTTAATGTATTTAGATGTATCTTACCTGTCAAAGGTGAAATCCAAAACAGACATGCTGATGGGAGAAAGCAAAGAATAACTATCGGAATGAAAGTAAATGTCAGAAATCATCTAGGCTATTAAAAAACGGGTGATATTTTATTGATTATCTTTATTGGTATCGCTCTTGTGCAGATAATACAAGTAGATTGACACACTGATGATCATTAAATTATTATTAATTGTAAAGTACATGTGACCTAAAAATTTGCAATTTTCCATTTATACTAAAATTATCAGTGATAATCATTGATAATGTCAATGAGTTTTAAAATGAATGAATTTCAGTGAATTGAATTTCAAAACATAAATATAAATACATTGCAAGCAAAAACATACCAGTTTGTTGAAATTGCAGAGTGAACATCCTTTTCCACTTTTGGTTCTGCCCCAAATAAATTAAACATCTGTGCTTCTCCTCCTGTGCCTTAAGGTTGAATGACTGCCTATAAATTGCAGTGTGCAACTGACTGCAAGGGTTGATATGAAACTTGCTTTGTTTGCACTAATAGCGTTCACCAGAAACCCTGTTCCTTTTTTATGCTCTGTATAAAAAAATGGTAGGCATGCTGTGTTGTGAATGTTAGGCAGAACAGAATAGTTCTTAGTTTTAAGTGTTAGGTCAACTCCACTTACTGTATCTCTTTAAATAAACATACTTAAAGATTACAAGAGTTACTCATTTTGGCTACTTCAAGGAGATGTGTGATTAGAATGTGCAGACAGAACGTTTTCGCACCCATTCACTTTTTCCACATTCTGTTATAAGACTCATTATATTGTATATTCAGATGGGGGGATCTTAAAGGTGCTTTTGGCATCTGCCCACTCTGGATGCTTTTCCTATCACCACAAGAATAGTTTCGCCTTAGTAGCCATTGGTCACCTCTTTGACCATGGCTCTTCTTCGCTGATTTTTTAGTTTGGACTCCGGTCCTGGTGGTTCCAAACTTAGTCCATTTCTGAATCCTGGAGACCACTGCCAGAAGACCACTTTTTGGGACCGTGCCCTTCAACACTGCCAAACCTTTTCCAGATTTGTGATTTCGCACAATCTGATCTTGAAGGTCTACAGACAATTCCTTTGACTTTATTGCTTGGTTTCTGCACTGATATGCACTGTCAAATGTATCACAAATGTACTCAAGTCGACTTGTAGAAAAGTCTTTAAGTCGACTTAAAATCAAGAAGGAAATTAAATACATCTTAGCTAAATTTTGAGTTTCATAGCAAAGGTTGTAAAAACTTACGTAGCTATTATGTTACATAATGAATGTTTACATTTTTATAAATTGACAAAGATGTCTGAAAACATGTTTTCACTTAGTCATTATGGGCTGCTGGGGTTAAAATTCAAGCCGGGATCTTGATTCGGAGAGGCCTTTTATCCGATTGCACAACGGACGCCAGTGGAACTGTAATTTTAACCCGAATACTTAATTTGCAGTATAAAAACAATATTGTGATATTAAACACAAGACACACAGATTAGTCAGTCGAAGTGTTGAATGTTCTGACCACTGGATGGTTCGGCTGGGAACAGCCCGGCCGCTCAGGAATGCTCCCAAACCTCCCCGTTATGTGGCCAGTCTGCCTCTGAGTGCAGTGCTGATGCTCCTGCAGAGAAAGGCTGACTAATAGAAACCACTCAGGTCACCAGGGCTCAGACAGTTGCAGACAAAAGCCTAGTTACCACAGTAGAAGTACAAGTCTTTAATTGTGACTATACAAGTACGAGATATCGTTTGGAGCAAGCCAACAGATGCACAGAGTAGAAAACAGAAAACAGTACATAAGGCCAATTAAATTAAATAAAGATTACAAAATGTCCAACAATATACATAACTAGTACCTATCAATCAAATATACAAACATACCTAAAAATGTACAGTGCGCTCATCACAAGGTGCAAGTTACAGATAAAGTTTATTAGTATTGCACTGCAGAGGCACAAGTTGAAGAGGTAATCATACAAAGATACAAGGATATTTATTAGACACATGCATAGACATACTGGGTAGTAAGACATGCAGTGAAACTGCTGATTGTTAGTCTAAAACTGTGCATTTGGGGGGGGGGGGGGTAACATGTGTTGGAGGGATACATGTAGTTACCACTGGGATAAAGTGCATAAAGGGTTGGGAGGGAGGACTGGCTGTGGTGGCCGATGTTGGACTGTGTGTGTGTGTTGGGGGGTTGCTGCGTTTGTAGCCGACAGCGCTGAGGTAGGGTTGGCCAAACGTGTGTGGAGAGGGGCTGAGGGCGGCATGAGGCAGGGAGCAAAGCTATGTGCTACATGTGTGTGTGTGGGGGGGGGGCTTGAGCTTTGAGGGCGTGAGAGCTGTGTTCGGACACAGCCATTGAGCCCAGTTACAGAGCACTGACTATCAAAGGATGCTTGCTAGTTTCTTTAAAATCAGCCTGCCTTACTCTGCTCTCTGCTACCTAGAGTACACAACTTTCGACATCTTCTCCTCCACTCATCCAACCACAGTCACCAGTTGGTCCTCATCTTGTCAGAAGGGGGCAGGCTCTTGCCCCTGCCATCTCCAGCGGCAGGATATATGAACTGTCCTTCAGGACATTTACAATGAAGACAGGGGCCTGCGCCAAACAAAAATAACTCTCATTCCGCGAGAAACCATTTAGTACTTGGTCTTTTTGAAATACGATAGGTCATTCCGAGTTGCATATGCATGCTGCATGTGAAAATGTTCTTCTACCCCAATTACCGCCATTAGTCAATGAAAGAAAGTAGGCGGAAAAACAAGCGAATAAGAAGGCCAACAAAGTGACGTAAGTTTGTTAACTAAAAAAAGCCATGCCACAGTTGTGATTACCAGAGTCTCGTTGCAGCACACATTCACTTAGCGAAATATACAGTAGGCAAGTATGTGTGTTTGTTTGGAACCATTAAATTTTCTACTTGGTGTGTTATGACCGAATGGGTTCTAAGTGATTGTAGCCAGTGACTAGCATAGCAGAGAATTTGTCATTCTGCCCTCTCCATCTCCTCCACTAAACTAGAACAGCCTGAAACAGGAGCACTAAAGCACATTTTTCACATTTTCAAAACTGGCTCACAGGGCACATGCATTTATACTAACTATAAAGACCACTGCAAAATTAATGAAAAACTGATGCAATGAGACCTTTAATATTGTTCATTGTTAGCACTTATTACATGCATTGTTTTGTATCACTTCACGCAATCTTCAGTAAATACTGTACATGTAACTTTATTTTGCCTATTGAGGCTTTCTGGTAGAAGTGATGTTTTCCAGGTTTTGCCACTGGTCTTCACTGGAATAGAGACAGATGACTTGTAATGTAACAGCATGTAATGAGAACAGCTGAGGTTGCAGTAATACAGGTTACTAGAAACATTCTGTTCCCTTTTTCAATGCATTACTGCTTCAGCTCTCTACACACCACTGTTACATCATTCGGGTCCCAGATGTCATCACACACAGTGCACCACGTCTCATTGTGATAGACTTGGACTCGAATAACTGAACAGCTATTCCTGCCACCAACCAGGCTGACAGAAAGATTTCCTTCAACAAGTAAAGAAAATGTGTTATTTCAGAGAAACAAGCAATCGAGGCACTCAAAGAGGAAAACTTTTTACGGGCTACTAATGGTAGGCTATGCTGGTCAGCCTGAGGCCTTCATGAGGGCAATACAAAATGTTTACCTTGTGGCCACTCCTTATAGCAGTGAGGTAAGCAATCACTTGACCAAAAGTTGATCGCCTGTGCATGGCAGTCACATGACCTAGTACATAAGAAGACAAAAGCTCCTACACATCCTGTATAACGTGAAAAAACATCATGATCCGGAGAAACACACAGGCATGTTTACACAATTTTACAAGCTATTTTCCATTATCACAGTTAGTCTACACCCAGTAGTAGCAGCAAATGGACAACAATTGGATAGGTTAGAGTCCCATTTTATTTCATTTTATTTTATCCCATTACAAGCAGAACTTGCCTGCTGTACATAACATTTTAAAATGTAAAAAAAATCTCGCTGTACTATGTGAAATCAGTATTTCCATTTACCACGTTTTCCTATTCTATGAACAGGAAATGATGATCATGACCATACGTTTCTTACATCTTGCAGTTTTAAACAAAATGTGTGTGGCGACAGTGAGCTAGGTCTGAATCAGCGACGTTTCCCACATTTTGCCACCGGTCTTCACTGGAATAGAGACAGATGACTTTAATCACATGCAACAAAAACAGCTGAGGTTGCACTAATATACTTAACTGAAAACATTCTGTTCCCCTTTTTCTGTGAAAGGCAGTTGGGGCTGGGCAGGGGTGGGGGACGGTGGTGCTGGTGGGGGGTGGGGTGGGGGTGGCAGGTCTGTGCTGCTTGTAGGTTGTCCACAATAAACAAACTGAATGTATCATTAAGATGTATTACTCAAGCCTGTCTGGGGCAAAGTTTGTACATTCTGTCTGAACAGTGTGTTTTTCTTAGCTTTTGTAATGCCCTATCATAGGGGAAGGCCTCAGGGAGATGCCCAGTTATTAAGAGTTCTCCTTGGGGGTTATTTTTAAGGGTATGTTTTTATGTGGGTATACAACAAAATACCCTTTTTATCTTATATATTATCTTTATATTATTTTGTTAATCTCTCCCTGAACCTATGTTTTTGTATGAGCATCACTGATTGTTGCCTAGAAATATTATTTGGAATACATTTATACAACAATGTATTCACCGCCACTGAGTCATCTATCATACCCCTGCTTCAGGCTGGTCCTCCTCCTCCAGACATATGGGTTGTGGAAAATATTTTTCAATATTAATCTGGATGAAGGCAGATATTCAACGCAAAAAAAAATGACACAAACAAAAAAACAATTTACATTTTATTCCAAGTGATAATTTCAGTTAGCAGACCGAGTGAAATTGAGTTTATTAAAGCAGCACTATGCAACTTTTTCGAGTTAATAAATGATCTTCAGTCTGTAGATGAGTCATAACCAGGCAAATGGAGACTTTCTCGACTGCCCCCACTGTCTGTGAACAGAATACCACACTTGCAATATCTCTGTGTCCGTCAGCACCCTCAGACTCACAAAGTCTCAAACATTGCGAGAAGTAAATTTTAAAGAAATTCTGACTTTACTTACCTCAGTGGAGATGACTACTTGCGAATTCTTGTGTTGAAAACACATGCACAGGGTGAGTCCATTTTTATGACTCAGAGACATATTGAAGTCTGAAGAAATGTCAAAAAAATGCAGAGCTCCCATCTCTGTTTCTACAGCTTTCCCTCTACTTCCAGTTTGTCGTTCAGCTGGCAGAGCTGGCGTAAGAAGCCGTCGTTTGGGCCGATCTCCCGTTTCCGTCGGATCATGGCCAGCGCTGTCCTCACGTCCATGTTCTGCCGGAGCATGAGATAAGCAACGACCAGCGTTGGGGAGCGGCTGTAGCCCTTCTGGCAATGCACGTACACCTTGCCTACAGGTAGAGCACAGTTACGAGGTCATGACACATATCATGTGACTTGTGTTGTACAGCAAATTTACACACCACTTTTGTCGACTGATTCACTGCATGTGGAAATGTTAAATGTGTACTACAGAGTCAACATCTGTTGTTGTCATATCCTTGTATATGTAAGTATATTTGGCCAATAAAGTTTAACACTGTATTGTATAGGGCACTGATATCATATGTAGGGTTTTACTGTGTGAGTAATGTACAATTATCAGACAAACCTGAGTGAATCATAAGTGATGGAAAGCCTGGGTTGTTTATACATTTTTACACAACATGCACATATGTATATAATGCTACATCAAGGATCAATTACAGGAAATATTTCACAAATTAATTAGTCATTGTGTGCCGCTTCAGTTGTCTTGAGGTAATGTTAGGTATAGTTTTAGATATTGATTTACGTACATAGAACAGGGCCTTGACTACTGCATGCTCCCTTGCGTCTCTAAAAAGTATGCTGTAAACAGCCTTCACAAAAGTGACTTTCCATATTTTTTCATAAGAAAATGCCATCTATTTTATGAGTACCCACATCAACCTCATCAAATTAATAATTGTAAGGGTTCCAGGCCACAAAATACCTCTTTTTGACTCTGACTCTCCCTCTGCTGGACATTGCAGGCTATTGCCCATGTGTGCCTTTGTGTTGTCTTGTCTCTCCATGTGCTTTTGTTTTGCCCTTGTGCCCGCCTCTTCCCTTGCCTTGCCACGCCCTGTTCATGTGTGTCTTCCACCTGAACCTGAGAATTGTGTGTACTGTCTACTCATTGTATCCCGCCCTCATTGGTCCTTTCCCCTGTCCGTTTCTCCTCCTGTTGTATTTAAAACCTGTGTTTTTCTAACATCTTTGCTTGACTGTCACCCAGCTGAAGTCCTGTGTGCTTTTCTGCTTGTTCAAGCCTGTAGATCTTGCTGATTTCCCCCTGTTTTTAATATCTTGAGTGTTGTTGTTGAAGACCTTTTGTGCCATTTTGCTCTAGATTTTTTTTTTTTTTTTTTGGAATTTGGATGTTTGATGCTCTCTGTGTTAATTCCTGAAGCCTTTTTTGAGACCTTTTGGGGATTTTTGGATTCACTAAATACATTTACACCTTCGATTTTTGTCTGTGTTTGTGTCCTAGTTGACTGAAGTTCTGATAGTTAGTCCTGATATAATGGGGTGATTTTTTTTTACTAGAAGTACACAACCCTGCACATAACACAATGATCATTGTACCATATGCCATTACTTGAGTAAATTAGAATTCTGATTAATACTTACAATAGGACAAATAGGATCTAACTGACATAGTCAGTTGGCCACTATATACATATACTTATAAAAAAACAGTGCTACATAACATACTTACAGTCAGCACAATGACCTTGCTACAAATGATATGCATAATGACCAAGTCCAAACTTCAGACCAGCGTTGATAAATAACGTTAAGATTTACCTTTCCCATCTTTATATGCTAGTGCCTTCTCAATAAAATCAGCTCCCTCCTCAAAGTAGACACTGAGATCGAAGTGGTCTGTGTCACTTGCAGGCATCCCGTGGTAGATCATGCCCGTGCCTGCGTAGAACTCTGCGTTTGTGTTGACGTGCATGAGGGAATCCCCCTCGGCGGCATTCAGCACGTGGGTCATACCTAGACGCTGCAGGCGCCCCACGTTTGTGGCCACAGACCTGCATAAACACATCATAACTAACTAGTTCTCATTTCTACTTAAAATGCCCTCCCCACAGACCACAGATGCTCTTAAAGGAAACTTAAAAATGTACTTAAAAAAAAAGAAAAAGAAGCTGTCCTTTTAACTTGTTTTAACCTTTTAACTTCTAGTGACCTCTTTTTTGTGATTGTTTGGTTTGTAGCACGTTGAGATTGTTTCAATGTAAAGTGCAGCACAAAGAAAATATTATTATTATTGGTATCACTGGTAGGTAAAGTAGGCAGCAATAATGGGTAAACTAGCACTGATTGGTAAAACACAGGTAGCATTGGTGGGTGAAACACAGGTAGCATTGGTGGGTGAAACATAGGTAGCATTGGTGGGTAAAACACAGGTAGCATTGCTGGGTGAAACATAGGTAGCATTGGTGGGTAAAACACAGGTAGCATTGGTGGGTAAAACACAGGTAGCATTGGTGGGTGAAACATAGGTAGCATTGGTGGGTAAAACACAGGTAGCATTGCTGGTGAAACACAGGTGGTCTTGCAGCAAAGGCAAAAGTAAAACACTACTGCCACAAACTGCTACAGCAATGGCTGTAAGCTTCCAGACATATACAACCAATTTGGTGCAAGTTGTTGATCACACACCTGACTATAATCCTGCAAAATCCCTGACTTTGTGTGTACCCCTTTGTTTACACTTTGTGCGCACCTGCCTAAAACTTGTCAAAAAACAACTTGTGCCCATCAAGTCCCTTTAGCCTTGTGTGTGTTTTAACATTAAAGATGAAACATATATATATATAAAACATAAAAAGATACAGTACTGAGCAAAGATTTAGGCAGGTGTCTTCAAACCAGCATCAATTCACACAAAGGGGTACACACAAAGTCAGGGATTTTGCAGGATTATAGTCAGGTGTATGATCAACCAGTTACACTAAATTGGTTGTATATGTGTGGAAGCTTACACCCACAGGGCATCTGTGGTTAGTTCTTCAAGATGTTTGGCGCAAGCTACCAGCCAAGTTTCCTCAAAAACTCTATGTAAGTATACCTAGAAGAATTCATGCTCTTTTGAGGGCAAAGGGTGATCACACCAAATATTGATTTGATTTAGGTTTCTCTGTTGTTCAGTCACTGCATTTTTTTAATTTATGAACATAAATGATTAACACTTCCATTTTTGAAGGCATTCCTAGTTGACGGGACAGTGATGTGACACGCATAATCAAGTAAGTTTAAGTTCCTGTATGGGGCCCTAAAGACCTATGTGACACAAAGATGAATAATTCTGTCTCAAAGTAATTAATAAAGAAGTTATGTCACAAAATGTTTAATATTCTTCAGAGCTGTCGATGGGCTTCTATCTATGTAAGGCTTTTAAACACATAGAAACAAAGGCTAATTGAATTGAATTATTGAATCGAATGTGGTTGCACAACCTATAAGTGGAGAATAGTGGGAGTCCTTGGTGGGTCTATGACTTTGTATACACAATCAAGCAAATGGGCACACTGTCTGTTTTCCTATTTTTCAATAATCCTCATTTCATTAGAGGAAGACAGGAGTGGTAAGACCCAGAGAGACTGGCAGACACAGCTGGCTTTCATCTTCATTACAAGACTAAGCCCAACAGTTCTCCAGTCTGCTCTTATAGGATCAAAAAGATGAGAAGTTATTCCACAATTCTTACTTAGCTAGCAAGAATCTGACTACCTATCAGCGCACGGTGGCTATGTCTGTGTTTGGGAGGACAGTGGCAGAGAGAGGGAGACTAAAGTTGGGAGGGTGTGGGTGTAGGTGGGGGTTTCCCTGGTACACCAGCCCCTCATACTTAATTTCATTTTGTACAGAGGGTCTGGCAGTGCTGTATTGAGAAACGATTTCTTCCTGGAGGTGTGGACTCTGCTGAAGTTTAAAACAAGTGGTTCTGCCTTTAGCCAATCGGTAAAGCCTGCCTACACACTACAATTTAAATGTAGCACACAAAGTCAACGTCATCGCTCACAAAGATCTCTTTTCTCCAATTGCGCAGGTAAAATGTCTCTGTAATACAGCAATGTCAGTGAAAGCACTGCCAGACCCTCTGTACAAAATGAGACGAAGTACGAGGGGCTGGTTTACAAGGCTAGGTGGGGGTGGGTTCGTGGAAGAGGTATTATAAATATAGTTAGTCTATTTAAAGCTTAAATTCTCTAGTCAGGAGCGGGAGCTTATGAGAGGTGTTAAAGTAAGAGCAGGCACACGCGGAGTGATTTTAATGAAAGTTAACCACTCCCTCCCATTTCCTATGCCTTTCTCTACTACAGACTGAATTACTTTTATACCAAACAGTCAAATGCTAGTCTCAAACACTAAAAACTGTGTCATCTCTAATAGTACTTATACTGTTGTTCCACAAACCCCGCTAGCAGTAAAATCTTAACTGTTATTGTGAATCGATTAATGGCTTGGTGTGATTATAAATATGATGTACATTTTCTAGATATCTGTTTGAGGTTCAGGGCATTTAGCCAACTCACTC
Source organism: Coilia nasus (assembly GCA_027475355.1). Classification (NCBI taxonomy): domain Eukaryota; kingdom Metazoa; phylum Chordata; class Actinopteri; order Clupeiformes; family Engraulidae; genus Coilia; species Coilia nasus. The sequence continues at coordinate 16,833,356 of CM050216.1, read as the reverse complement.
ATTTCCGACATATATGTTTGGATAAACCTCGTTGACGTCTTTTGAAGGCATCATAAAATATCCATGTTCATCTGTCAGTAGATCATTGAGCTGCTGCACGGACACGTCATATTCGCTCATGCCTACAACGCCGAAAATAGTTGAACCTGGAATGTCAGACACCCTTACATTAGATAAGGCTATTTTACTTTTTGTTACACTGTGACTATATGGCTGTATATGTATGATAATGCAGCGGTATTTCCGCCTAGAGATTGCACGCGAAGTGGCTACAGTTTTTTCAGCATTATGTTCTTCATCTGTCTTCTCCCAACACGCCCCCCAACGACAAAAAGGCTTCAGGATTTTTTTTTAGCATAGGCTTTAGTTTGTAATTGTGTGATTTCTATCCTGCCACTAGATGTCAGTGTGCGTTTACCAAAGGTTAATTCCACGCAGATTTTATTGCGATTTAGCGTGTGCAAAGTTTTGTCACTGGAGTGTGCTGTTGACTTCTGTTAAACGGTTATTTGCCCGGCCGCTCTATCAGTCTTTCTCTGCATGTATCTTGACGGTAGAATGCTTTTTTTTACCAACATGTTGAATATCGTCAGCGGTATTAGACAATACTGAATATATCCCCCACCCATAATCTGAATTCACTTTGAATTGAAACGTTCCCCTTCCTTACGTAACATCTGATAGCCTAGGATCAGTGTTTACCTGAAGACGTGTTAGAGTGACGTAAATCACCAAAATCCCTCAACTTCTGATGATGATGATGATGATGATGCTTATGATAATGATGATGATGATGATGATGATGATGATTGTTATTATTATTGTCGTTATTATTCTTTTTTTATTATTATTATTATTATTATTATTATTATTATTATTATTATTATTATTATTGTCTCCTCCTTTCCACGATTCTGTGCGTCAACTTTTGCGGCAAATGGTGTCCTTTTGCTGGTTAAGAAAGGGGAGGACCAACATTTTCGTACATCAAGCTTGGAAAAGAACTTTGTATAATTCTGTATGCGACTGCACTTTAGAACCAATGAAAATGCAGCACTCACTTCTACGCTGCGTATTTGGATGTGGTGGGGTAGTCGATTTTGGCAGTCTAGTATCTTCGGTTTGGGAGCGCAGCGTTGACGACATTGATTTGGAAACGAGGAACTGCTTTACAGGGGCCACGGGTCTAACAATAGATAACTTTATATTTTTTTCATGAAATCGTTTGGATTGTTCGCCCCTTTCACTGTCAACTTTCTTGGGACTGTCGTGCTCCCTGGTCGGACCTTTACTGGCGACGGTGCGCAATGAGCGGAGTCTTATTGGAGAAAAAACTCTCCAGCGTTTCATCCGACTTGCTTGGTTCATCGGCATTAGAACGAGCACATGAAAGAGATCTCAATACCCTTCCGGATTCTGATATGACAATGAGTTACTACACCGGCCATACGTCGCATAGCCACCATCAGGACTACTACCAACCATATTCGCAGTCGATGAGTCCATATTCCTATCAGCAGTACAACCCAAGTGGATTAGGAGCATCAGGTGGTTATTCTATGAAGACGGAATACCCCTATTCTCACACGTACAGACAATATGGGCATTACTGTAGAGAAATACAAACACCCCAAGACACAGGTAAGAGAACAGAAAAATGTCTTGTAGGACCCCGTCTTTCCTATGTCTGTAACGTGAGTAGGGTTTGACTGCGAAATGTACTGAAACACCATCCCCCAGCCATCACCAAGATCCAAAGTTACCCAATTAACCCAAAGAGATATGAAATAGATAACAATATTATCACATCGAATTGATCATTTGAAACAAGAACAACACAGTCGTTGTTTCTCTCTAGATGAAAAACACAAAAAAAACCCCAACCTTTTTAGGTTATGCAAAACAGCAACATTCTTATAATACAGACTAACACTACTACTAATAATAATAATAATAATACTAATAATAATAATAATAATAAGAAGAAGAAGAAGAAGAAGAAGAAGAAGAAGAATCATCATCACCACCATCATCATCATCGTTTTCTTGGTTTCCCGTGTTTGTGTACTGATTATTTCCCAATATAAAGGAGGCTTGCAGTGAGTTCCGTTGTGTCAAACAGATATGGTAGCTATAGTAGGCAATAAGAAACAGTGTTTTTATATTTTATCAGTGACATATTTATACACCACAATGTTCGATTATTCGTTGTTTTTTTAACACAATCTTGGCCCTCTGTGCAACTATGAATGTCATGTCTTCTGTGTAGCCTACATTAATTTATAGTTGATAAACTCTGTAGGCCTGAACATTTTTTTCTATACCCGCCTCTCTCTCTCTCTCTCTCTCTCACACACACACACACATACACACACACACACAGTCGCGGCACTGGAAGTCCCTTCTAAATTATATGTTTTGGTTTCAGTTGGCTGGTGTGTGTGTGTGTGTGTGTGTGTGCGTGCGTGTGTGCGTGTGTGTGTTGCAGTTATGCAAGATTTACACAGCTATGTAATGGCATATGGCAATTTAAGAACAATGTCCCTGTTCCCTGTTGTTCCCTGTTGGTTAGGGTTCTGTTACTTTTTGTGCAAACGTAATGTATTTTAACACATCTATTTCAGTTAAAGAAGAGCAGGAACCTGAGGTGCGAATGGTCAACGGAAAACCGAAGAAAATTCGCAAGCCACGGACCATCTACTCTAGTTACCAGTTGACCGCTTTGCAGCGGCGTTTCCAAAAGGCCCAGTATTTGGCTCTTCCAGAACGCGCAGAGCTTGCGGCCCAGCTGGGGCTCACTCAGACACAGGTAACACAGCCCCCCTCACAATCCGACGGGCATTTTTAATCTGGAGCAGGCCTACGTATCAACAGCCCTGTCTAATTCTGTAGTGCTGGGGACCCTATCAAAATCGAAAATCAACTACAATCCTCACACTTTTGACCTCGACGACACCATAGTCCATGAATTACAAAATATCATGCCTTGTCACTTTCGCATGTGATAATTTGCCCAGCTTAAGTTTAATATCTGGACTGATAAGGGGTTCTGAGAAATCCCTTCCTCCTACAGCCCGTATGGTCCGGATACACCATTACATTATATATATATATATTTTTTTTTTCACTTTCCAGGTAAAGATATGGTTCCAGAACCGCAGGTCGAAGTTCAAGAAACTATACAAAAACGGAGAGCTGTCTCTGGACCACAGTCCGAACGCCAGCGACTCCATGGCATGCAACTCGCCGCCCTCGCCGGCAACCTGGGATTCCAGCACACACGCAAATCCAACCAACAGAGGGCAGATTCCTCCACCGCCTCACTCATCCTCGCCGCCTTTTATAGATGACTGCAGCCGTCATTGGTATCAGCAAGGCTCACATCTAGGCGTTCAGCACCCAAACTCGGTGCACCATACGCCGCCCTCTGCGCAGAATGCCTATTGACGCCATTATGGACAATTGCTATTGAACTGAACATCTATTATGTTTTTTTTGGACATTTGCAGTTTCTTTCGTTGGATGGAACTAAAACCAAAAAAATTCTACTTTCCAGTGTTATCCGTCTTTATTCGTTTGCACTGCCGTTTTGCCTATCATTTGGATAGCACACTTGGTGCATGCTCTGTCAGTGTTCTTAACATTAGAGTTTAGAGTTCATAAACGTCGGGCCTTTCTATTAATTAAAATGCAGGTGATGTAGACTACTAGCCTATAATGGGTTAATTATTTGTTTTTTTTAAATGGTGCATAAATAAATCCATGTGTTTAGGTAATTTACGTTTTAGTTAAAAATTCTTGCTAGTTTAATCAGTGGTTAAATATTAAAACCATTAGGTCAACACAGACTATTTTGGCGTAGACATAAATCACAATTTGTGTTGTAAGTCATGCAAATTGTTAGCAATATACAACTATTTTTCACCTTTGCAATTTGTCATTGTGTGGTAGAATATACTTCTAACAGAAATAGGCCTGTTAGTCAGTTTCAGTTACAGAGTAGATGGTCGCAAAGTAGGCAACAGTTTACATTAGAAATCTTCAGGAAAAATTTTAGGCGTATGAGGCATGTGTTTGAACTGTGTGCTGCTACAGCAACACAAATAAATATCGAGTTAATTGTCATTAAAGTTGTGCACAGACTGTGTTGGTCGAATTTATGGTAGGAACAACCAACCATGGTGAAATTCTGTGAAAAATAATTTAATATGCGATATGAGATAATAGTGGGTTTTGTACATTTCTCATCTTATGGCTCTGTTTTAGAGCAAGGCAAGTGTAGCGAGCAAAACACAAGACATGGGGAAAGCACGGTCTGGCTACTCGATAGTTAAATATGCCAACTTAATAGATTTATAAAGCCAATGCTTTAGACTCTTTTGCATTGGGTTATTCTTCACTGTATACAATTGATATATGATGGCACTGAGGTTTTCTTAATTCAGTAAAATTCTTTAACTCGATAGGCTATTGGTCTGCACTAGAGAGCAAAGCTGTCTTCACCATTTTGTCTCGACAAATATTAGTGCTGCTAAATGTGCAGCAGACCCAGTGCGCCCTTTGATGATGACAAATGCGGTGGACAAGACGCTGTCATTAAGAGGTTCCCCTACACCGCTTGTGTGGCCGTGCCTGACTCTGCTGTCATGTGTAAGGCAAATGTCCAGCGACTATCCCTCGACTTTGGGTAGCCTATTGGGCGTCTCAGTCAACAACAAAGCAAGATTAAATCACTTAATATTTATACTCTCAGGTTTATTTGTACCAAAAACATAATGAGCAGAGAGCACATTTGGCAATCTACGACCCATGGATCGCGAACGGGACTTCTAGGGGAGATGCGAGCGCACAAGGCATTGCACCCACCAGCTGCAACGAAGTCTATTCGAACGCCATCTGGGTGTAGGGTTTCGTCCAGACAAGGACAATCTATCGTCATCGTAATACACAAAAAATAACGCAAAACGTACATTATACAGCTGTGAAGTAATGCTTGTCCCATGTAAAACCTCTTGACATGCATATCTCCAACCCACATCCCTATGTCTTGTTTCAAAACACACCAGCTACTAAGTCTTTTTAATTAATAATAAAGCGTCGGCAATGCTCGAGATTTCGAGTGCAATTGTCGAACCTGTTAATGTTCAGTGTAAGTGACCCTCAACCAATATTTTCTCCGAATCTTCCGGCTTTAGCATGTGTGTCATAGCAGCATTTGTTAGGCATTCTTAAAGACCATTTTGAAACGGTAATATTCAGCTTTAAAAATGTAAAATGGTTATGTCACACAGCAAGTGGGGACGCTTTAGAAATAAAACTGAAATTCAGAAGAGTAAAAATTTACAGGTGTACTTGTCCATCCAATTGATATAAATATATTTATGAAATTTGTAAGCTGTGGGGGGCTTTAAAAAAGGTACCCTGAGTGTGTCTTTAAGGATATAAATATTAAAATGCCTGATATCAAGGATATAACTAAACATAAAAATCCCATTAATAAACAATTTCAGTTTGTCACCTTGTCACCCACTGTCAAGCAGCAAGTGACAGATTCAGCCCCACTTTAGCATTTAACAAAACTGCTCTAAAAATGAACAACAGGGGCAAAAGAGGAGCACACACACATACACACAACCTCAGTGAGTAATGTGGAGGTTTCTTACCTTAACAAGATTTTTCATTCGCGCTCCCTTGCTTTGCCTGGAACATCGATCAGAATCACACCTGCATTTGATTCCATATGGTGGCGAGTCCTTTCCATCCCCCAACACTCTGCCCAGGACGTCTCTATCTTCTCTGCCTTTTGCGCCCTTTTCATACTAAAGGAGACATTTGTAGTCTGCAAATTGCTAGTAATTATACTGCCTGAGTGAAAGCTCCATTTAACAATCATGCCCTAAATGACCTTTAATTGACGCGAGCATTTTACAAAGCTTTGGGAATTCCTAAAATAAGGCCCCCATTGCTTGTACAGATGTTGTCTCAGAAAGAAAAAAATGGACCACATCTCTCATTTTGGTGTGTCCCACCCTACGACTAAATCTAATGCTCAGCCGTCACCTGCAGTCAACCATGGATGTACACATGTAGAGATTAGTGATAAATCCTAAATAAATATTCTTCTGTCAACAAGGACTTAAGTCACAGCTCTACCAGTGCACACCTTCAAAATATGTAATTAATGCCTATGCAATGCCTCGATTTTCATTTTGAGGTGTATGGTATATACAAGACAAATGACTTCAGGGTACTGCACGATTTCCAAAAACACTTCAACAAATATTTCCACAAATATTTTTCTTTATTGTCTATGAAAAAAGTCCTAGACATTATAATGTAAAATAATATTCCCTGTAAAACTTAAAACAAAGCAAAAAACTATGGGACATAACATTACATTACACTATGCGGGGCAATAATTGTAATTCAATGTAAACTTACTAGAATACATCATAATCTGATGCTACAGACTGAGAAGACAAAACAAGCAAAAGGTAGTTCCGCATATACAAATTCAAGATGTAGTCACCAACTGGTAGATAAGCACATTTTTTTGCCAGCAGTTGCCAGCAGCTGTTTTGCTCCACATATGAAAATCAGCAGAGCAAAAGTATGTTTTTAGATGGTATTTGAAAGTTGTGTTATAGCAAACAGAGTTCATGTCAAAGGCAGCTGGATGCAAAACCTTTTGCTCCATCTGTCCAATTAAAGTGAAGTCAACATCTGCTTGAGTGGAAAAGTCATTTGGATCTCACACCAAAATAAAAAAAAAAAGCCAAGATGGAAATTCAGCAACATAAGAACTGTTTACAACCTTCATACTGAAGCGTTCCTGTGTATGACTGTGAAAAACAGCCCCTGGTCCACATCCACAGCCCCCAGGCCAGTCTCTCTCTCTCCAGAGCTCCAGGGGTCCGCACGTGCTGAACACACCCAGGAGCTGGCCCAGCTTGCGTGCTTGGATGTGCTCCTCGTCACATCATTTGAGTCCTTGGCATAGAGTCCTGTTGGTGGCCAGGGTACCAGGGGCCGAAAGAGTTCATATATCCCCCAGAATGCATCGGGGCTCCTTTGTTTGTCATCGAAACGTCCCAGAGGGGTGGCATTCCAGTGGAGCACGGAGGGGCGGAGGAGGCCGCGTGGAGGTGCTCTCCTTCAGGTCCTCCTGAGCCATGTTTCATAATCTTCTTGTATTTCGAGCGTTTGTTCTGGAACCAAATCTTAACCTGTGCAGTGAGACAGAGAGGGCAGGGAGAGGTATGAGGCTGTCACTGCTAACATCGTTACCATAGACAGACATCTTTTTGACCGAAACTTGATTAAAAACACAGTAAATGTGGCAAGCTTAGGCTACGGCCCATCAACTCGTGTCAACTCGTTTAACTTGCATGCAAGCGTCTGACCATATAAATATGTGACAGTAATAAAGAGGTGTTGGGCTGTAACATTTTGTTGTTTTTTTTTTTTTTCGCTGGCTGATGGAGAGAGTTGAAAGTGTCTTAATTGCACTGACAGCTCTAGGGGTGCCACAGAATTGCAAACATTCACAATTTCCAGAGGAGTGCTCCACATGGGTTTGACAAAAAAAAAGGGAATCATGACACCCAAAATGCACACGGAACAAAGCGATACCAAAGGGGGGTGGGCTTGCCAGGGAATATGTGCCGTAATTAACATGACAGAGCGAGAGAGTCGCTGTGGGCCTGGCACGCGTTAGCGGTTAGCTTTTTGCATGATACGAACAATAAGGGCATTTTTATAGATATTTTGATTTAAGAAGATGACAAAAAGTTTATGGAACCACAGCACCCACAATGTAGTTAAATTCTATCTAGTAAAAGGTAATTGCGGTAATGTATTCCAAAGCTGGGTCTTTGAGACATTGCAGCTGAGTCAAAGGCTGTGCATGTACAGTAATACAGAGTAATGGCATTAACTTTCACTAAAACACAAAAAAGGAAAAGGGGAAGAGGAGGAAGAGAGAGGAGGAGGAGAAGAACAGCTGGTGCTGGTGCTGATGAGAGATATTGATGACAGACTTACTCTAATGATTGTCAAAGAATATACCCAAACTTTGCTGACTGTTTCATGAACAGAATAGCTTTGACATTTCAAACACTGATCATGCTTCTATTTCCTATTATCTCTCTCTCTCTCTCTCTCCCTCTCTCTCTCTCTCTCTCACACACACACACACACACACACACACAGAGTTTGCAAGATCCAATCAGAATGTAACAGACAGGTGTTAAAAACAGGAACTCAGTTTTACAGTGTTAATTTAGTCATGAAATCATCACTAATGCTATGCTAAATTGCAGCAAGCAAACATATTCCATCAATCAAGAGGTGCAAATAAGGGCCAGCCATTCCCTTTTTTTTTATTCTTTTCAACCGGGGCCCATACAAATATGCTACAATTACGGGTGTGGATTTCAAAAGCAACAGGAATGAGTAGCAGAAGCGTTTAGATTGATATGTATGTCAAGTGGAAAAGCAAACGGTGAGCCCAAACACTTCATGACACCTGTAAGACAGCCAGGTGGAGTAGGGGGTTTTGGATGGGGAATGGGGGGGGGGGTTGATGATTCTCAGAGGCCTTTGAAGACTAATATTATTAGAAATAATAATGTTAATAACAATAATAATAACAACAAGACACGAAATTTTATCAAACGGTCCTATGTTTTTGCGCACCTGAAAGCAGCCACACTGGGTGGGCGACCAATGCAATGATTTCATATTAGCCTGCTTAACACGCTCAGGGTTAAAACGTGGAAATATTCAGTGTTCAGCGATCTACATGGGGAACTGACGCAGCAGAATGGTACTAAAATACATAAATAATAAACACTGAGAGTATGTGCCTGCATGTATATTGTTGCCTCTATTGTGCAATATGTGTGCACATATTTCGATTGGTCTATTGTGTTTCTTGTATTGCATTGTGCATTGTGTTATATGTCTACTACTACTTATGTTATCATATGTTGGGTGCATAGAGAGCTAATATCTGCCAGAGTCAAATTCCTTGTATACGTAGGTGTACTTGACCAATAAAACTGATTCTGATTATGATTATGATAAATAAAAAACACTGAGAGTACGGTGCCTGGGGGAAATGAAAATGAGTCATATGGCCGCTTGGTTAAAGAGAATAAGACTATAAGGTTCAAATGATGAGGGAAAGAGAAACAGACTCATAAAATAAGAATGTGGAGGGCAAGAGAGGAGCAGAGAAAGAGGGGCATTGAATTTGGGGTGGGGGTGCTGGGCTGGCGCGTGCAGCTCTGCAGGTGCATGTTGGAAGGGGAGGAGGAGGAGGAGGAGGAGGAGGAGGAGGAGGAGGAGAGAGGCAGAGGGTGCACACAGCTCCGACAGGTAAATAGATTCATTCAGGCCACAGTGGAGCATTTTGGCCAGCGACACGGGAGTCATGGCCAATACGTGTGTGTGTGTGTGTGTGTGTGTGTGTGTGTGTGTGTGTGTGTGTGTGTGTGTGAGTGTGTGTGCGTGCGTGCCTGTGTGTGTGTGTGTGTTTGTATGTGTGAGGAAAAGTGAACACTTAATAGACCTACCACATTTCAGTAACTATCAGTTCATAGATATATTAATTATCCTTTTCATCTAAGCAAATCAGTGAATTACTGTTGCATTTATTAAACACTATACTATGTGCTGTCTTGTGAAAATATTTTCCACCTATTTAAAATCCTGGCCCATTGTAAACATCCTTTCTTGGCTGGCATATCAGATGTTTGACCCAATTACATAATAAAATAAAATATAATAACCGTACAGTTAAATTAAAAAGACTTTAAACGTATCAAAAGTGTGCCAAGTCCCATACCTTGCCAGGCCACCCTATTTTTGCCATAATTAGCTTCACATTACTTGAGCTGCCATTTTCTGGACTTCTATATTAAACTTTTTCAAATAAAAGCATTTGACTGTGGAAAAACAGTTTAAACAGGCACAATATAAAGTTCAACCTGAAACTTCTTTTCGAAATCCCTTTTACATCAGATTATTTTACTGAATTTCTGTTGAACAAACTGTGAAACAAACCCAAATGGAGAAGTAGAGTTTAACATAAAAATGTTTTAAGCATTCAGAGTGAGACAACTCAAGCTGAGTAAGTATGTTCTGAAACTGTAAATTATGATACGAGCTACAATAGCGTGCAAGAAGTTTGTTTAGCATGGGCTCAGCAGTGAATGAGCAGTGACTCAGCAGTGAATGTTTAGCCCATGCTAGACAAACGTCTTGCACGCTATTTTATCATAATTTATAATTTACAACTTCAAAACATAACTTAGAAAGTACAAATCAAATTGTTTAAAAATAGCCGTGCGATCACACTATTAGCCAAGGGAAGAGCCCTCTTCTGCATAATTTTGCAGCATGTAACAACACAGAAACACTATAGAATGACACAGAGGCGGTCATTTTCACATGTGGCATATACATTCATGACACAATGTGGTTCAGTGTTAAAGATCATCCCAAAGTCATGATTTTGCTAAACAGTGTGAAACTACATGTTTGTTTTCTTTCTTGATGTATCAGTGTCTGCTGAGGAAAAGCTGCCTGAACAGTTATGGCCACGTCTGTATGACCCTAATGCCTTGTTCGCATTTTTCATGCTTGTACATTTATTACATGTTATACAATTGCATATAAAGTAAATAAGTGATTGACACTCGTCACCGAGGTGATTGACATTGTCAGTGAGTGACTGACACCCTTTACGGATGTCTGAAATGACCAGTGCCTGCCATCAGGGGCATCGACGGGGGGAGGGGGAAATTTAGGACGATTCTAGGACCCAGCATTGACAAGCGCCCTTTCAGGACACTATTACTATTATTATTAGTGGATTTGGGGGGCCTAATTGTATTCTTTCATTGGGCACAACAAATTGCTAGAAGCTCCCTTGCATGTCATCTTAACAAACCTCTTTTGGGTGGGAACTGACAGCTAGTATTTAGTCTTAGCACCTGAAGGAGACTCCCTAGTAAAATACAAAAATACATTTATCAGTTTTCCTCGAGAGATGATATACATCCATGCATTCAGCTCCTTTAACACAAGGGCATATCTTTTTTTTTCGTGTTACTTGTTTTCTGTTTAAGACCATTAAATGAGCCCCGCTGGGTTCCTCGTAAAACTGAACGAGGGTATTACGACGGTAACGCGACGCTAAATGTCCAATCTCGACCGAAACTTGAGATTGGCCCCTGAGCTCGCGCATAAAGCGAACTATGGCGCCCCGGGTTTAACCCGTACCCGAGTGATCCGAAAATGAAGGGCCAGTGAAGAAGCCATGCAGCTGGCGGTGCCTCGGAAAGTGTTTCCAGCCCAAGGCCTCCTGAGGGGCGCACACTCAGGCCATTCTGATGACGGACAAAATGGCTTCTTTCATTCTCTGCCCTTTCTGTGCACCTCTAGCCGGCTTAGCCTTGGTCAAGATTCCCCAAAAAACAATAATGGCTGTGACCCTTGTTTTGGCAGAAGGAGACACCATCAACAGTTTTACACACACACACACACACACACACACACACACACGCGCGTGTGTGTGTCGGCGCGGGGGTGCACACATACACACATGTAGACACACACACACACACACACACACACACACACACACACACACACACACATATGCACACAGACACACACATGCCCACATCCACACACACACGTCCACTCACAAACACATATGCATGCAGATGCACACACACACACATACACACACATACACACACCAATTTAAAATGGTTTCATCTGTTTCAAGCTGAAAACTCCACCCTATCAGGCCAGTGTATCTTAATCAGTGTATATCTTAAGGCTTTGGCCTCTACCATCCACCAGGTAGCAAAAGCAAGATGGGACAGTAATTAACCAACAGATGGTACCAAGAGTAAGTCATCTTACACTGACCTGATATTACCTTGCCACAATTAGAAGAGGTGCTTCATACTGACTAACTGAGAAACCAGCTTGTGCTTATATTTATTGTAAAGGCTAAGGGGTATATATATATATCCTTGTAGAGTCAATCTAATGTATCTAAATGCATTCAGCATACATCGGCATGCTTCAGTGTACATTTGGGAACATTTGTAGGCCTATAGTAATGAATTCTGAATGAAATGTGCATTGTGAATATTTTCAGGTAGCCATCACAATAAGTAGTATATTTTATGCAAATGCTATTGATTCTGACTGTCCAGAAAATGTGGATGTTAGGATGTTATCCTCAGTATCATTTGTTAACCTGCACACTCAGGCATTTTTTGTTTGTGGAATCCAAATAGTATATTTTATACATGTAGTATTTTCTTAAACTCTGGTGTATCAAAAATAATTCATCCAATTAAGTAGGCCTACCCCACACCTTTAAGCACAATTAACTCTTTTGCACCTAGGACATAAACACAGACACGCTTAAGAATCATTCTTAACAAAAGGCTGATGTGCATTTCAAAAGGCTAACGCCTTAATTTTACAAGAATACGCCTGACAAGTTGAATTCAACTGGAAACAAGCGGTCTCCTGGTATGCCAACAAATATCACAGAATAAAGATATTTACCTGAGTTTGCGTCAGACCCAGTTTTGCGGCAAGATCGGCGCGTTCAGGCAAAGCTAGGTATTGAGTTTGCTGAAAGCGCTGGTTCAAGGCCTGAAGTTGTAAAGTGGAGTAGATCGTCCTTGGCTTGCGAATCTTCTTTCCTTTCCCGTTCAGGCGAATTTCTCCGTTTTCAATCACAGTTGGTTTTTCGTGATCTTGAAAATAAGGAGATAATGCATTTACATTGATGCAACAGTGCCAGGGCTATCGAAATTACCACAGTTAAGGCCTAACCATCATCATGACCGACAGGCCTGCCCTATTCTTGCCAATCTCTGTTTATAATAATCAACCACTATCACACTGACGTCACCAATGGCTCTAATTTCCAAATATGGGCACAGTTTCATAAACAACCTATACACAGTTCAATTTAACAATGTTTCCATTATTCCTTTCACTCTGCAAAAGTAATTAACAGAGCTCTTTAAACAAGGAGACTTCATTATGTAGTGTGAAAGTAGACCTGAGTAAAAGAGTAGAAGCTTCCTGAATTTTAGAAATGTAGGCTAAAATCGATCTGTTAAATTACAGAATCAGTGGACTTCATCTATCCCAGTTAAAAAATAATAATAAACTTAATATGAAGGTCTGTGACGGCGAGATAAAATAATATAGGCTATAATGTAGGCCTATCCAAATTATTGTTTAAAATGTTAATGTTAAAGTCTAGTAATTAGAATCAAAAAACCCTCAATTTTTATTTCTCTGTGACTCAAAACATTCTTTGCAATAACTCAAGTTCGCCACAGAACAGCAAGGCATTAAAAGGATTTGTAGACATTAAACTCACAATATTGACAACACAAAAATGCAGCACAGAAAAAAAACATAGAAATTATCTTAAATATAAGATTTATTTTTTTATTTAATCAAGTGGTTTAGGCTAAATATTGTCAGTCAAATGGGTTTTGCTTGATTTTAATGATAATGCTGTCGGAGTTTGGAAATGAAGTTTTCCCCCTGAATGTAGGCTACTAGCTAAGCGAACTGTTTGATCAGTCTACTCATACCAGCATTGAAATGTTGGCAGGATTTTATGAATACATTGGTTAAACAAAATGAGCGCACTGTTATCTGTGTTATATGTGCATTATCTTACAAAATGTTACATGAAAGCATGGGCATACTGATAAAAAACGTATGCACACATAGGCCTAAAATATTATATATGGTTTCCTTCCATGACAACTCTTGGCAACTACTTGGCACCACTCTAATCAGTCACGTTTTTGAGAAATGGCCCAACTCGTCAACCTCAAATATACACGGCCAGTAATTTACTCTGGGCAGTTGGAGAATGGTGTTTACATTCGGCGAGAGTCCCTGGTGGCTTCAGACCTAAACATGCATAAAGCTGTTTTATGTGGATGCATTGTTGCGGCCTGGCCTGGAGTGAAATATGTATGGCTGAGTTTTCACAACCTTTCAAGGCCCTGCACTAACAACCTATGATAAAACAGTTTGAATAAAAATGTGCATAGTTTGAATGCATAGATGCTTTTCTCGGTGCCAACGTGATATATAACTGATGCTTAACTGCTTCTTAAAACGTGCAGCGGTGTTAAGATTAATTAGGCTGCACACAAATTCTGCAAACCATCACTGTGTGTATACAATAGTGCAGTTGGCAAGTTCGAGGTCTTTTTTTAATTTACAATGCCATCCTAAAGTATACCATCAATGTTGAGTGTGTCGCCATCTGTTCGCCTTACCTGATTCCTCGAGTCTTGTGTGCCCCAAACCACTGTTGTGGCTACTGGGCTGGTACGGAAGGTAAGCACTGTGGTGGTGAGTAGCCACTGGGGCCGGATAAGGGTAACCGAGGGAGCGGCCGTAGGAGGACGCGCCGCTGGAGAAGGGGTTGTCGTGCTGCGAATGTCCACCCGGATGCAACCCATGAACTGGATAATGTCCGTGAGACAAACCGGGGGAATGCTGTTGGTGAGGTGGGTAACCGTGACCGAATTCCAAAAATGCCGATTTAGAGGGATCCGAGGCAACCAAACTGTCAGAGAGCGAACTCATAGTCATTATTAAGCAAGGGGTCCATTAACGCGCCGTAAGGGGATAAGTGGACGCAAAATAAATCCAGGACACCATATGCATCCTTTAGAGAGTCGACGGCAAATAAAAGCTACAATTTTCCTGAGAATTTCAGAGCTGGGCACGAACAAAAGAGCGGTGTGTGTGTGTGCTCTACACATGAATCGTGGGCGCTCACTGTCTGTCCATTACATTTCGAATACAGGGGGCGTGTGCGTCCCGGTCTCCGTTGGTTAAATGAAGAGCTCTCTCTGATTGGTTGAGGAAATTTGTCATTCGGTCAAAGGACAGCAGACAAGTAAGATATACTAAGCCTGATAACCGCACTAATTCAAAATAAGATTTTAGATGAATGGATTTAATTATACCGCAATGTGCTCACAGACACAATGCATGTAGTAGCATAATGATGTTCTCAAGAAGCTAATGGCACTGGGTATAATATCACACAATGTCCATCTGCTAAACACTATTTTCCTATTTGTCCTATGAGAGTATTTAAAAACAAGAAGTAATTCCATATCTCCAGCCTTAAAACCTGTCAGATAATTGTTAGTCTGCATTATTTGGGTATTTAGTGCAGAACGTCTTCTCTTTCTGAGAGTGAATTCGTTTATATTTTGAACACTGCACAGTTCCGATACACAGTGATCAATTGAAAATGCAAATCTGGCAAAATCAATGCATCCGGAAAAAAATAAAATTCCAAGATTTTTAAAGATGTTATTGCCTCTTTTATTTTCATTTGTTTCATGTTATCTGAAATGCATCGATTCATCCTGTCGAGAGTATTATACAGCCAACAAAATTAAAATTAAATAGGACTTATTGTAGACAACAAGAAGGCCTATCCCAAGATCTTGTGCTACAATATTTAAAAATCTGATATCATAAACTATAGGCCTATATAGCCTATATCTAACACTGCCGGGTAAGCCCCGAAACAAACTGTAACATTTTTATACTAATGTACATTATTCCTTTCTTTTAGTTCCACTGTGACTTAACTTTAACATTTTATAAATCAAAATAAGATGTAGGCCTATGTCTTGTAGCAGGCATGTATTGATTAAAAAAAATACACAGTCTATGGTGTGGTTTTAAAAGTAAACAAGAAAATAATGTGTATGATCTTTATTTATTACTGCAAATATTTTTACGGGTTATTATTTATTTTATAAACCCTGTTGATTAAACTCAAATTATTTAGCCTAGTCGATATTTCATAATCTCATACACACCCCATTCAGCACCTACAGCCACATGTAGACAAAAACAAACACTTATCCTACTTTGGACAAACAGCCTCTCGCTAGACTAGTTTTTTTACTCAAGACTACGAAATTCCTATAATCTTTCAATATAGTCATGCTGTATAAAAAGAAGACAGGATTGCATGATCTGCACGACGATTTAATCAGTTGCTTGCTTCAGAGGACGTGTTAAAACCACCATACGTTCAAAATTACCCACACTCTTCAAAGATATCTTAGAAAGAAACGGCAATGTGTGAATGAGATGTATTACGGAGGGCTGTTTTCTGTGCTACATTTATTCGAACGTCCTCTTTATCAGAGAGATGCTACCATAGGCACATCTATCCATTTTTTGGCGATGGGCACTTCAATTGGTCAGTAGTATTATGACTAATCAGTAACACCACTAGCAAAACAAATTCAAACATATTGATGTCTATAGATTAGTGCCGTAGCTATGTTACAGACAGTGTATCTGATTAACTGAGATTTGTGGCCGCACTGACGCTTTATATGCTGAAAGAAACCTATGGGTGCGCAACCAATTTTGCAGTCATTGACCCTGTATTTGGCAATGCTATTTGAACATTACATATAATCGGTTTAAAATAAGCTATGGGGAAATAATAATTAATGACAAAATTGAAGAGAAGGTCGGTTGTCTGTTGCGTCCATCTGAGACAGTGGACTTTTGAAGTGTCAGTTTCAAACGTCTCGATTATGAGTAAAAAAAAAAAAATACGAGATTGCTTACGTGTCCTGATTTTAAAGGTGTCTCCCGGTGATAACCCCATGACATGAAATATTAGAACTCTACAGCTCTCTAAAGAACAATTGCCCCCAGACAGGCGTGGTGACAGACCTGTCTATGAACGACGTGTCCTAAATTATTCCTGAATTCTATACACCGTTAGAATGAAATGCATTTTACCCATGGATATATTATGATTTCACTGATCCATCTCGGGTGTCATTGGCTCCTTGAAAGTCTTCAGATGTTATGCTTATCCGCTGCTAGAGTAAACCCTATCCTCACAGTTATGATTTAAGTATTTAAGAGCTATTTCATTTCTTTATGTAGGTTGGACGATTGTAGGTCCTGATAACCTAGAACACTGAGAAGAAAAGCAGCCCTGACAGGTAGTTTAGAAGCAAGGCGCACAGCTGTCAACTTTGCAATTAAATGTGCCTGTCTATAGTAGTAGCCTACCCTATACCTGGTTGGTCATTTCATGAAAAGTAATGGAGCTTTTGATTTGGTATGTCTACAGTTTACTGTGTAGTAGCAGAAGGTATTATACCGAATTCATCGAAGTAGCCTACACACCTTTAACAACAGTTAGTGCCAATAAACAGAGGTTTTGCTAAACTCATTCCAGGAGTACAGTTGGTGCTTGTTTCGCGCTGGAGGGCTCATGTTATAAAGCCGATGCAGTGACGTGGGGAGAATTGCAGATCCCCCTCTCTTTCATCTCGAGCCAGCATTCCTCAGCGCTTTGATTTATAGCCGTACAACCGTCTGGACACGCCCTTTCCCAGCCCCGAACCGTGACATTTCTTCGCACCGTTGCCAATATTTGCGGTTTTGTTTACAACGCGTGTGGGAGGTCAAGTACCGTTTAACCTACACTGGGGTCACCAAGCTTGACCCTGCGTGATGTTTACAGCGATGCACCTGCTTGTTCAATCTTCTTAACATAATCTTACAAACAAACTCAAACAAGA